>CM040123.1:348842183-349442183 GCA_022559845.1 Amorphophallus konjac | reverse complement strand
CCGAAAATTTTAAAGGATACATATTAATATTGGTCATGAAATAAATATAGAAAAAATATATAAATAAAATTTTGATAAAAGAAAATTGATAATTAACTAAAATACTTAATGGGCTTAAATGATTAATTAATGGGCATCAATAAAGGTATAAATAAATAATCGAGAAATGAGAATTGAATATATTCTTTTATCTATCTATAGCTTAAATTGGGAATACAATTCAATTATTTTAAGGGAATTTCATTCAAAAATATAATTATACACATACATATATATAAGGACCTTAATGGGATCAAACCCGACTCTAATACCCGAGACACCAGGGGAAATTAATAAGGAAGATGAATAAATAAAGGAGATAAGATATATATATATTTATATTTATATATAATGACAAACCATTTCTAATGAATATAAATAATTAGTGGGCCTACATATATGGGCTTAAGAACTTTGGGCTTAGGATATATATATATATACATATCTAAATATATATATAAGTTTATTCCCTTATGTGTGGGGCTTAATATATATATATGGTAGTCTTTAAATTAAAACCCAAGTATACTCCTAAGCTAATGGGCCTTAACAAGGTGGGTGCTAAATGAGTCAAAACATACACACACATATATAAACCCAACAGAGCAAACCCAAACCACCATCAACTTGACAAGCCCAATAAAGAGTAAAGGGCCCAAACCACATGCTAGGACCCAACCAGACAACAATAGGCCAATGGGGAAAAAGAGATTTAAATGCTAAACCTGCTAATTAGCTAATACTCATTTTAACTCTAAAATATATAATTAATGGCCTAGAGAGGGTATATGAGCCATGGGAGGCCATTAGCATTGGGCCCATGGGCTTTACATTTAATAAAGATATATAATGGGCTACAACGTAAGGGGCTTATGGATAAGGGTTTTTCTTCTCTTTTTTTTAACACAAAACTCTTAGGAATCCCGTTTGAACGAAGCATGAGACTTTAGGGTCCTTGTGAAGGGCGGCTGAGGTTATAGTTGGGATGTGATTGGAATGGAGAAACTATAATCTCAGTAGAATTACACGTAGGAAAGTAAATCTCACTAGGATTTCTATTTCCCCGTCGGACTCCTAAGGCCTTTAAATGCTATATATAGAGCCCCCACCCTTTGATGGCATAGCCATCATATCTTTATTGTTGCAGTTGGTTCATGCTGCTGCTACGGTGCTACGGCGTTGCTCGAAGAGAACCCACGAAGGAGCATAGGCTTCTTCCTCTTCTTCCGACGTTTCTGCAACGTTCATCTTCTTTCGTTCTCCTTCCTTTGTCGTGGACGTGGTGCTGTGGAGCTTTTTGTCCATCTTCTGCCTCTGCTATTAACAGGCGATTGGAGTTGCCGCTATTCATCGTCATCGTCATCCTGTTATTCTTCTTCCTCTGCTACTTCTTCTTTCTTATCCTGATTAAAGCGACGCTAAAGGTAGGCAATCTCCCTAGCAAAATATTATATAATCATCAGACTAGATCTAGAACATGTAGCAGATTCTCTCGGTTTGCCTCTGCGATTTTTTTTATATATAAAATAGGTAATTAGCGACCCTAATCAGGGCGCTAATTCAATTGACGACTCGTACACGGTCGTTAATCTTTTAGTTAATTAATTAAATACACATGTTTAAAATTTAATAACCATGCAAAATGATGTCTAAATTAATGTATGATCATAGTTCTGAAATCCTGCTATTTTTCTCTACGTGACCATGTGATTATTTGTGTAAAATTTATTTTATCCGAAAAATATTACTGTTCATAAATCAATCTGTGATAAATGAAATGATGCCTTACATTCGGACGTTTCTTGAAATTAACGACCCTGACTAGGGCGTTATATTCATAGAAGATGGCATCACATAAGTCGTCAATTAACAAAATTTAAAAATCTTACCAACAACCAGTCGTCAATTTAATATATGTTATTTATGAGTCATTCACGTTAATAGTTTGTTCATGGGTATAGAAGTCTGCTTTGGCCATGAAAATTTACTGGCATACTATTGGAATAGAGACGGAGGTAGTGAAAGTGGTTGCACCGTTTTTCGTGCCCCTACTGCAAGACCCCCCGTCTCTCATCGAAAAATTATTTTTAACATATGGTTAGGTAGAGTTTTTCGAACCGGTCATTTCGGTATATTATAAGCCAAATTCCGACATCATTTAGTATGAAAACGAGAGGTTTAAAAAATATAATTTTTTTTGAATAACGACTCAAAAACGGTCGTTTCTCAAAAATCTGACGTCCTTTGTACAAGGCGTCAGATTCTATATATATATAAAAGTGTATATATATATATCATGTATGCTTATCTTTGAAAATCCATAATTATTAAAATATATGCCAGAAAATTATGGAAAATATATTTTTGGAATCCTTGTATTTTTCTCCTAATTATCATATATTCCATTTCATTAAATTATTTTAAATAAATTAATGTGCCTTTTAATGTACGTTTTTGAATTTATTCAATTAAATAGATATAAATATGAATTCTTGTTAAATAAATTTATTTAAAAATCATGAAAATTAATGTTCCCCAAGGGGACGCTAATTAAAAAAAAGACGTCACCCACGGGCTTCAAATAATATAAGTTTATTTAATTATAGTTAATTATAGAATTGGAGGGACTTGAATTCTATAATTAACGCAATCATGTTCTCACCGTTTTTTTCCGTTTTTGACCCATACCGCGGGTCTTTTGGCACTTTCATCTCATGTCCGTAGATGGAGTCCCTGTTTCATGATTGGTTCACATTATACACTCAACTCTCGGTGACATACGAGCCCTCCGTTGGACATTCCGTTCCTTCGGACTAGCAAGTTAGTCATTGGGACTTCCGTAAGTCTCCTCGTAGCCTTGGATTCCCTCAAGGCCGACTGAGCTGGTTGTACCTAATCACCCAGATTTCCAGAATATCATGGTTTTCATCTAGTTTATTGATATATCATCCTTATTACAAGTTCTGTCCTTGAACTCTATGTTTCATGAAATCTATCTTAAAGTTCTTGTATGCTTGATCCTTGAAATTCTTGGCCATTAATATGGAATTAGTCTAGACTAAATGTCAGGGGCTATGGGTCCCACTAAAATGACATTTTAAATGCTACGGGTCCTGATCTGACCCTATTGGGCGAGGCAAAGTCCAAACGTTACCGGTATACGATGATCGGGTGCAGGCATTCACCAACTCGGTTATTGGCATTTAGGAGCAATCATATAGTCGTGAGAACTCCTAAGTGTACGACCAAATACTAACTAGTGCTATTTCCATGAGGGGTGGTCATATCGTCGTGATTTTCCCCTTAGTGCATTGGCCAATCCTATATAGTGCTAGATGTGCAAACGCTCTCGTGATAGTGATGATCGGGAGTAATTGCCATCATAGTGCATCTTTCTACAACTTATTGTTCATCATGAAAAGATCTTGAATTGCCTGATTGGAGGGGTTATCATATCGTCGTGATATTCCCTTAGTGTCTTGGCAATCCTCCACAGTGCTCGTTACATGAAAGCTCTCGTGATAGTGTCCGTCATAGAGAGATGAATGTTATATTTCCTCGTGAATGCTAGCGTGAGAAAGTACTTGTTGAGATCTCGCTATACTCTCTTGATTATCATTGTCCTTACTCTTCATGAGTGTATCTAGCATCTTGCTTACTCGTTTGTTTATTATAGTTCTTGAATTTATCTCGTGTTATTATAGTTCTCGATTTCTATATCTTGCATGACCTGCATGAGCATGTTAAACTGTAATTGACTTAAAGCTAGCTTGGAGCATAAGATATTAAGTCCTACTGAGCGTTCGCTCACCCTGCGTTTTCCAATATTTTTTTCAGGTAACGACCCTAGTGACGACGAGACCGAACATGATGGGCAAGGGCAAGAGTGAAGAGTACCCCGACAACCTAGATGAACCATCTAGCGTGGTTATCTTGTGTCTTATGTTAAGTCGATTCAAGAGTCTCATTGTAATTTTTCTTTATTGAGTCTTTTCATTTATTATGGGCCCGAATATGTAAAGAACTTATATTTGAAATGAAATTTGTTATTTGTCCAAATTGTGTTTTGTGGAAATGACTATGCTCTGATTGACATGACTGTTTAACTGCCACGCTCCGAGCAAACGACACGTTCCGCTGCTATCGGTTCGGGGCGTGACAGTAGGTGGTATCAGAGCCTAGGCTTTCTAAATCCCTAGGTCATCAGGTTCAAGTCCTAGATTGAGTCGTCCTTGTCAGTTATCCTATTGGATCCCTGTGAGATTTGGGTAGAGCTTTGGGGTTAAATGATAAAATATGTTGCAATTGCGTTAGATACATGCCGAGATATGCATATCATTAATCCAAACCTTATTCTTGTAGGCTAGAATGGCTGCTGAGAGAGCTCAGTGGAGAGAGATGCAACGCACTGTCCAGGGTTTAACGCAAGCTTTGCAACAAGATGCACAAGGTGGAGCACGTCATGGAGCCGGGGATTTGCATCGGAAGTTCCAAAAGATAAATCCCCCTAAGTTTAGTGGGTCGACTGACCCGGATGAAGCGGAGAATTGGGTGCAAGAAATAGAGAGGACCTTTAAGGTGATGCAATGCACCGATGAAGAGAAGGTACTATTAGGAACATATCAATTAGAGAAGGATGCCTGAATATGGTGGGGATCTGTGGAAGCAATCTTGCCTAACGAGTAAGTTACATGGGACGAATTCTTAGAACACTTTAATGAAAAGTATTTCTCGGAAAGAATTCGTGAGAAGAAAGCTATGGAATTTGCGGCTTTGAAGCAACGTAGTCTGTCAGTCGCGGAGTATGAAGCGAGATTTTCTAGATTGGCCCGATATGCACCACACTTGGTTTGCACGGAGAAAATGAGAGCAAAGAGATTTATGAATGGCTTGAAGGTAGAACTTATACCTCAACTAGCTCCACTAGAAATTCAAACATATACGGAGATGGTTAGAAAAGTTCAACTCTTGGAAGATGCTATGGATATGATGGAAAGAATCAAAGGAAAGGCCGCCAATAAGGACTTACCAAATGGACCCAAGAACAAGGAAGACGTGAACGGCAAGAAGAGATTCAATGGAGGTAACAATTTTCACAAGGACAAGAAACCCCGGAATGATGGACAACAAATTGTTCCGGTCAAGGAAAAATGTGAAAATTGTAAGAAAGGGAGGCATGATCGAGACAAGTGTTGGTATAAACTTGAAAATGCATCCGTTGCGGAAGTGGAGATCATAAAATTGCTCGTTGTCCACTCCTAAAGAAAGAAACGCCGCAAGTATTGGAAGGTAACCCAATAAATCTATCTCACCCATAATTGCATGAATTGGATATAGTGATCTTAGCACCTAGCATGCTATGAGAGTGATCTAGCTAGAATGCATATTTTAGACAAGGTGATTTTACCCCATTGCTATGGAAAAAAAAACTATGTGAATTTGGGGACCAAATTCTTTTAAGCGGGGGAGGGTGTAGCACCCCGAAAATTTTAAAGGATACATATTAATATTGGTCATGAAATAAATATAGAAAAAAATATATAAATAAAATTTTGATAAAAGAAAATTGATAATTAACTAAAATACTTAATGGGCTTAAATGATTAATTAATGGGCATCAATAAAGGTATAAATAAATAATCGAGAAATGAGAATTGAATATATTCTTTTATCTATCTATAGCTTAAATTGGGAATACAATTCAATTATTTTAAGGGAATTTCATTCAAAAATATAATTATACACATACATATATATAAGGACCTTAATGGGATCAAACCCGACTCTAATACCCGAGACACCAGGGGAAATTAATAAGGAAGATGAATAAATAAAGGAGATAAGATATATATATATATTTATATTTATATATAATGACAAACCATTTCTAATGAATATAAATAATTAGTGGGCCTACATATATGGGCTTAAGAACTTTGGGCTTAGGATATATATATATATACATATCTAAATATATATATAAGTTTATTCCCTTATGTGTGGGGCTTAATATATATATATGGTAGTCTTTAAATTAAAACCCAAGTATACTCCTAAGCTAATGGGCCTTAACAAGGTGGGTGCTAAATGAGTCAAAACATACACACACATATATAAACCCAACAGAGCAAACCCAAACCACCATCAACTTGACAAGCCCAATAAAGAGTAAAGGGCCCAAACCACATGCTAGGACCCAACCAGACAACAATAGGCCAATGGGGAAAAAGAGATTTAAATGCTAAACCTGCTAATTAGCTAATACTCATTTTAACTCTAAAATATATAATTAATGGCCTAGAGAGGGTATATGAGCCATGGGAGGCCATTAGCATTGGGCCCATGGGCTTTACATTTAATAAAGATATATAATGGGCTACAACGTAAGGGGCTTATGGATAAGGGTTTTTCTTCTCTTTTTTTAACACAAAACTCTTAGGAATCCCGTTTGAACGAAGCATGAGACTTTAGGGTCCTTGTGAAGGGCGGCTGAGGTTATAGTTGGGATGTGATTGGAATGGAGAAACTATAATCTCAGTAGAATTACACGTAGGAAAGTAAATCTCACTAGGATTTCTATTTCCCCGTCGGACTCCTAAGGCCTTTAAATGCTATATATAGAGCCCCCACCCTTTGATGGCATAGCCATCATATCTTTATTGTTGCAGTTGGTTCATGCTGCTGCTACGGTGCTACGGCGTTGCTCGAAGAGAACCCACGAAGGAGCATAGGCTTCTTCCTCTTCTTCCGACGTTTCTGCAACGTTCATCTTCTTTCGTTCTCCTTCCTTTGTCGTGGACGTGGTGCTGTGGAGCTTTTTGTCCATCTTCTGCCTCTGCTATTAACAGGCGATTGGAGTTGCCGCTATTCATCGTCATCGTCATCCTGTTATTCTTCTTCCTCTGCTACTTCTTCTTTCTTATCCTGATTAAAGCGACGCTAAAGGTAGGCAATCTCCCTAGCAAAATATTATATAATCATCAGACTAGATCTAGAACATGTAGCAGATTCTCTCGGTTTGCCTCTGCGATTTTTTTTATATATAAAATAGGTAATTAGCGACCCTAATCAGGGCGCTAATTCAATTGACGACTCGTACACGGTCGTTAATCTTTTAGTTAATTAATTAAATACACATGTTTAAAATTTAATAACCATGCAAAATGATGTCTAAATTAATGTATGATCATAGTTCTGAAATCCTGCTATTTTTCTCTACGTGACCATGTGTAAAATTTATTTTATCCGAAAAATATTACTGTTCATAAATCAATCTGTGATAAATGAAATGATGCCTTACATTCGGACGTTTCTTGAAATTAACGACCCTGACTAGGGCGTTATAATCATAGAAGATGGCATCACATAAGTCGTCAATTAACAAAATTTAAAAATCTTACCAACAACCAGTCGTCAATTTAATATATGTTATTTATGAGTCATTCACGTTAATAGTTTGTTCATGGGTATAGAAGTCTGCTTTGGCCATGAAAATTTACTGGCATACTATTGGAATAGAGACGGAGGTAGTGAAAGTGGTTGCACCGTTTTTCGTGCCCCTACTGCAAGATCTCCCGTCTCTCATCGAAAAATTATTTTTAACATATGGTTAGGTAGAGTTTTTCGAACCGGTCATTTCGGTATATTATAAGCCAAATTCCGACATCATTTAGTATGGAAACGAGAGGTTTAAAAAATGTAATTTTTTTTGAATAACGACTCAAAAACGGTCGTTTCTCAAAAATCTGACGTCCTTTGTCCAAGGCGTCAGATTCTATATATATAAATATATATATATATAAAGTGTATATATATATATCATGTATGCTTATCTTTGAAAATCCATAATTATTAAAATATATGCCAGAAAATTATGGAAAATATATTTTTGGAATCCTTGTATTTTTCTCCTAATTATCATATATTCCATTTCATTAAATTATTTTAAATAAATTAATGTGCCTTTTAATGTATATTTTTGAATTTATTCAATTAAATAGATATAAATATGAATTCTTGTTAAATAAATTTATTTAAAAATCATGAAAATTAATGTTCCCCAAGGGGACGCTAATTAAAAAAAAGACGTCACCCACGGGCTTCAAATAATATAAGTTTATTTAATTATAGTTAATTATAGAATTGGAGGGACTTGAATTCTATAATTAACGCAATCATGTTCTCACCGTTTTTTTCCGTTTTTGACCCATACCGCGGGTCTTTTGGCACTTTCATCTCATGTCCGTAGATGGAGTCCCTGTTTCATGATTGGTTCACATTATACACTCAACTCTCGGTGACATACGAGCCCTCCGTTGGACATTCCGTTCCTTCGGACTAGCAAGTTAGTCATTGGGACTTCCGTAAGTCTCCTCGTAGCCTTGGATTCCCTTAAGGCCGACTGAGCTAGTTGTACATAATCACCCAGATTTCCAGAATATCATGGTTTTCATCTAGTTTATTGATATATCATCCTTATTACAAGTTCTGTCCTTGAACTCTATGTTTCATGAAATCTATCTTAAAGTTCTTGTATGCTTGATCCTTGAAATTCTTGGCCATTAATATGGAATTAGTCTAGACTAAATGTCAGGGGCTATGGGTCCCACTAAAATGACATTTTAAATGCTACGGGTCCTGATCTGACCCTATTGGGCGAGACAAAGTCCAAACGTTACCGGTATACGATGATCGGGTGCAGGCATTCACCAACTCGGTTATTGGCATTTAGGAGCAATCATATAGTCGTGAGAACTCCTAAGTGTACGACCAAATACTAACTAGTGCTATTTCCATGAGGGGTGGTCATATCGTCGTGATTTTCCCCTTAGTGCATTGGCCAATCCTATATAGTGCTAGATGTGCAAACGCTCTCGTGATAGTGATGATCGGGAGTAATTGCCATCATAGTGCATCTTTCTACAACTTATTGTTCATCATGAAAAGATCTTGAATTGCCTGATTGGAGGGGTTATCATATCGTCGTGATATTCCCTTAGTGTCTTGGCAATCCTCCACAGTGCTCGTTACATGAAAGCTCTCGTGATAGTGTCCGTCATAGAGAGATGAATGTTATATTTCCTCGTGAATGCTAGCGTGAGAAAGTACTTGTTGAGATCTCGCTATACTCTCTTGATTATCATTGTCCTTACTCTTCATGAGTGTATCTAGCATCTTGCTTACTCGTTTGTTTATTATAGTTCTTGAATTTATCTCGTGTTATTATAGTTCTCGATTTCTATATCTTGCATGACCTGCATGAGCATGTTAAACTGTAATTGACTTAAAGCTAGCTTGGAGCATAAGATATTAAGTCCTACTGAGCGTTCGCTCACCCTGCGTTTTCCAATGTTTTTTCAGGTAACGACCCTAGTGACGACGAGACCGAACATGATGGGCAAGGGCAAGAGTGAAGAGTACCCCGACAACCTAGATGAACCATCTAGCGTGGTTATCTTGTGTCTTATGTTAAGTCGATTCAAGAGTCTCATTGTAATTTTTCTTTATTGAGTCTTTTCATTTATTATGGGCCCGAATATGTAAAGAACTTATATTTGAAATGAAATTTGTTATTTGTCCAAATTGTGTTTTGTGGAAATGACTATGCTCTGATTGACATGACTGTTTAACTGCCACGCTCCGAGCAAACGACACGTTCCGCTGCTATCGGTTCGGGGCGTGACACAAGTGGTGTAAAATGTCAAAGTTGGCCACCTACCTTACCTACCTAGTCAAAGGAGTGCCCCCTCCATATCTAATTTATTTATTTTTAGTTTTTGATCACATGGGGGACTAAAATAGCCTATTTCTCACGAAATTCCCAGCCCCCCACCCCTTACCATTCTCTATATAAGCCTATGTATAGTGTCATTAGAGATTTAATGAAGAAAATTTGTGAAATTGACTTGAGCCATTGAAGGGTGTGCCCTTGTTCCTCTCTCCCTCCCCCTCTTGTAGATGGATTTCTGCTAAATCTTGGGTGTGATGCCCTTCTATCTTCTCCTTAGCCCCTCTGAATTCTATTTCTACCGCCACCGCCGCCGTCCGTGCCGCCATCGAGCCGCCGCGAAGTCGATTCGGAAGTTCTGTCCATCCAGACAATAGGCTCTTCCACGAATTTTATCTCTCCGCCACGGATTCTTCTTGAGCTCAATTTTTCAGGACATGTTCTAGAGGTTCCCTCCATGTTCTAAAAAAATTGGTTTGGCCTCTAGTCTCTGAAATCTATTTTTTCATTTTCATCCACCACTTCATTCCAGTTCTGTCAGGTTTCTATCTACAGTGATAGCAACCCTGAGTTTCCCATCTCCGGACTACTTTTTGATTTTTTATGGAGCTCCCAAATTTACTGGAGGTTCTACCTACCATCCCCTCCACCCAAAAATTTTGCGTGGAATTTCTAAAGGCCATCTCATATTTTCTAAAAATTATCTTTAGGTTCCCCTACAGTTTTGTCAGCCAGTGTCTAGATCAGACCATACTCCAGTATAAAATCTCCAGAAAATTCAATTCTCCACAAAACCTTTCACACAAAATATTCCCATCTTCCTTATTCAATTCTCTACAACTTTGAAGAAGAGCTCGAAGCCTGAATCTGAGGTCTACCCTACGGCCAAAGGTTGTTCTCAGGAAACTACCATGCTGTTCTGAGATTTCTGGAACTATGCAACAGCAACTTCAAAATTCGACTAAGGTCAGATCCGTGCGGATCCAGTTCATATCTTTGGCCCTAGATTGAAGGACTTTGAGAGAGCTTTCCAACGATACCTCTTGTACATCGATCCGATGTCGGGAGTGATCGCAGCAGATGATCTCGCTGGATCGCGCGCCTGAAAATAGAAGTAGCAGATCTGTGGGCACTCTTTCCGACCGATGCCGATCGGAGCCGCCCGGCCTCCGGCTGGCGAACCAGCGCTCCACCAGCTCAGGAAGCGCTTCCCCAGGCGTCCCCACCACAGTGGTGCCACCCCGTTCCCACACGGCCCCATCGACCAGCGCGTGGGCCCCACAACCAGCAGCATACGCCGTCCGAACCGTGCCGACGGGGTGATCAAGTGCAGCCCGTCAACCCGAGATCGGTCCTCCCGAGCCCACTTGTGTAGCCCTTTACCTCCCTGCGTGGAGTGGGTGATATTTATTGATGTAATCTAATTCATTATTGTTACCAGGAGTTACCGAATTCGGCCGGGATCGTCTTCCCCACGCCGGGAGCGTGGAGGTATCGTGTTCTCTCCCTTGCTCGACAACTTACTTTATTCATATATATTTCATATGCCGCTGCTAGAGAGCATGATAGGGTAATTAGCTCGCTTCATATTATTACATTACCGCTGCTGCGAGAGAGAGCATGACCATCCTGGGACCCGATCTGGGCACAAGAGAGAGCCGACCACCCTAGCTCACTGTCGGTTTCTCAACCGTGCACGTCCGACGCTTCCCCCGCTAAGGGATGATCGCGAGTTTGCATAGAGTCCAAGGATCGCATTCCAATTGGAGTCGAGTCCGTGGTCCGTCCCGCATCAGGCTGCTTCTTCCTCCCCCTTCGGCCGGCCGATGGAGACGGCTTTCCTTGGTTACACTTGCAAAAGAAGAAATAGACAAATAACGGGTGGATCAGAAAAGATGGCAGTGTAGTATTAGTCCCTTGATGAATAATAATGAAATCGTGGCAAGACACACACCTGGTTGGTGTTATTTTTAAACCCCTCTCAGACACGAGTAGGGGGAAAATGCTATGATGAATGGGGGATCGTGTAAACGTGCATAAAAATGGATCTCCCTTATGAAAGGAGATGACGGATGACGGGATGATGCATGCGATAGAAATGACAAAAGAGAAGAGGAGAGAATGACTTATTGAAGGTGCCGATGGCGGGATCCGGCGGAGCTTCGACAGCGTGGGGACGACGTGGAAGCAGAACGGATGGAGCTAGCCTTCCTCTTGCGAGCGCGGGCACCCGAGAAGCCGGCAGAACCTCCCCCTGCAAAAGACCCACGGGTTAGAAATGGGATCCGGTAGAGTCTCTCCTTCCTCTGTCGGATCTGAAGCCCCCTCCCTTCGAGGGAGGGGGTCCTCTATTTATAGAGGGGGAGGTGATTGAGGCGTCCAGGATCCTGGACGCCTCATCATTGATGCGTCCAGGACCTTGGACGCCTCAAGGAATATTTTTTATATTTTATATTATTTTTTCTTTGAGGCGTCCAACCATATGGACATCTCAATAATTTTATATATTTTTATTTTTTTAATTTCTTTGAAGCGTCCGGGACCCTGGACGCGCCTATTTTCGCCCACCGAATCACCGCCGAAAGCCGTCGACAGTGGAGAAGACGCGTGATTTCGGTGGGTAACCGTGACTCTCGAAGGGCGCGTCTAGCTTACAAGACAACTCTATGATTGGATTTTTTTGAAAACATGAAACTAAACGACCGGAACGGCGCCGCGTGCGCGTTGCACAAGGTTTCTGAAGAAGGCGTCTAACCATCTTGACACGTCAAAGATTTTCATGGAAAAAATAAAAATGTAAAAAAAATCAGAAAAATAGGAAATCACCAAAGTAATTAAAAATGTGAAGGCAACTTTAGGAAATCATGGTGTAATATGAGATTTACTCATGGTAATGTCGAGAACGGTGTGTCTACACTCGCAATCCTTCGACCATATAAAAGGATTCTCTTTTCTTGTGAGTCTAGTCAAAGGAACGACGATCTTTGAGAAATCTTTGATAAATCTCCTGTAATATCCAGCCAGACTTAGAAAGCTTCTGACTTCAAACACGGTCGTCGGCCGGCTCCAATTCTTAACGGCCTCAACTTTAGAAGGATCAACAACGATTCCTTCCTTTGAAATAATATGGCCAAGGAAAGAGACCTCCTTTAGCCAGAACTCGCACTTACTAAGCTTCACATAGAGTTTGTGCTCTTTTAGCATTTTCAAGGCTATTCTTAAGTGCTCTTCATGATCCTCCTTTGTTTTGGAGTATATAAGAATGTCATCAATAAAATCGACCACAAACTGGTCAAGATAAGGCCTGAAGACGTTATTCATGAGTTGCATAAATGCTGCCGGGGCATTGGTTAACCCGAATGACATTATCACGAATTCATAGTGGCCATATCTACTCCGAAAAGTAGTTTTGTGTATGTCTTCATCCTTGATATTGAGCTGATGATAACCTGACCTGAGGTCTATCTTGGAGAAATATTCTGCTCCAGAAATCTGATCAAAGAGTTCATCTATACGCGCAACGGATATTTTTATTCTTAATTGTAAGTTGATTCAGTCGCTGGTAGTCGATACACAGCCTGAGAGATCCATCCTTCTTGTTGAAAAATAGAACTGGCGCACCCCATGGGGATGTGCTAGGTCGAATGAAACCCTTGTCTAGCAACTCCTGAAGCTGTTTCTTTAATTCCTTGAGTTCTGTGGGGGACATCCTGTAGGGAGCTATTGAAATAGGTGATGCTCCGGGAACGAGTTCAATGGAAAAGTTTACTTCCCTTTCGGGCGGTAAACCGGGTAAATCAGATGGAAATACATCGGGAAACTCATTCACTATGGGAATATCTTCTAAGATGATTTCCTTGGATTCAGTAACGATTACGGAAGCAAGAAAAACTTCACATCCTTGCGAAATAAGTTTGCAAGCGTGAAGAGATGAAATTATGATAGGATGCTTCCTATGTTTGATACCAAAGAAGGAAAACCTTGGAAGACTTGATTTTCAAAAAGAGATAATCTGATTACGGCAATTTATGTAGCCATTGTGGTCTACAAGCCAGTCTACACCGAAAATAGCATCATAGCCTTCCATGTCAAGGCACACAAGGTTTACAGGGAGATTATGACCTTCTACCATTACCTCACTATCGGGATAGTAGGTTGTCAGTTTTGTTCCGGGACCTAAGGGTGTAGTAATAGTAAGGTCCGAAGGTAGAGGAACTGATGCAATAGGTAAGGTTTTTGTAAAAGTAGTAGATATAAAGGAATGAGAAGCACCGGTATCAAATAGTATGAATGCAAGATGGGAATAGATTTAGATAGTACCTTCCATTAGTCCATCATTCTTGGGCGCTTCTTCTTCTTCCATGATAGCATTTAGATGAGCCTCTCGCTTACGTCCACCTCCGGAAGATAGTTCTTTCATAATGGGGCAATCCGGCATGCGGTGCTCCCGGTTGCCACATCTTAAACAAGCACCAAGGCGCTTCCAGCACTCCTCGGCCGAATGACCGAATTTCTCACAAAAAGTGCAAGCCATGGCGACTTGCTTCCCTTCTTCTTTGACTTTCTTATTCTTGTGGTAGCCACTACCACTCCCATTCCGAGATCTCTTCTTGCTATCATGGGATTTGTATGGTTCCATGATACTAAACTTCTTCTTATCATGCCGATCAGACCTTCGACTCGGCTCTTCTCCCTTACCTTTCAATTTTTTGACCTTCTCTAAGGTCCTTTCACATAGATGTGCCCGCTGGACCATTTTCGCATAAGTACAGATATTCTAAGTCCCAAGTTGCTGGATAAATCTGGGCCTTAAACCGTCCATAAACCGGTTAGCCTTTAATAAGTCGGTGCTAACTAGGTGAGGAGCATATGGCGCCAGCCTAGAAAATTGGAGTTCATACTCTGCAACTGACATCATGCCCTGGCGTAACAAAGCAAACTCCATCACCTTCCTCTCCTTAACATGTTCGGAGAAGTACCGGGCTCGGAAAAGCGTAAGGAAACCTTCCCAAGTATGTGGTGCATCCGCTGGCGGTGCCGGAACCGACTTCCACCATGTACGGGCGTCTTTATTTAACTGGAATGTCGCAAGATGAACCTTCTCTTGATCTATACATTGCATAACTTCAAAGATGCAGTTCATCTCATCTATCCAATTCTCAACTTCATCTGGATTAGAGGAACCCGAAAATCGAGGAGGATTTAAGCTCCAGAAGTTACGATGTAAGTCTCCCGCTCTTGCCCCTGTGCCAGCCTGAGCCATACTTTGTAATGCTTGAGTAAGACCCGCAACGGTCTCTTGCATACCGTTCCAGTCCACGCGATGAGCCATTACGTGAGTTAGGTACCTGAAAAGAGTAATGGATTTGTTAATTCTATTGGAATAGGTGGGGTTAATCCTTAGAAATAATTCTAATTACTATCTCATCCCAGGTTCTACCCAATTCCTCTCATAGGTTGGGAGTTTCTTTCCTAGTTTCATAGATGTGGGTCTTAAACCATAGACTTAACCTATGACATGACTTCTTCCCTAGGACCTCTAGTCTTAGTGCTCTGATACCACCTTAACTGTCACGCCCCGAGATTTATGCAGCGGAAACAATCGGGAACGTGAACAGCCGGCATGGTAAACCTCAAACAAGCAATATAATCAGAGCATAAGACAATCACACAAAAGTAATTGCATAATATAATTCATTAAAATCTTCAATTTTATTTCTTCATAAAATAATTCCCAAAGTACATAAGATTTCTGACTCGTAATATCTCTTACATCGTAGACTCAAGAAACTCAAAAATTACATAATGACATGACTAGACACATGACAACTAAGGCTTCTCTCGATCACATGTCCTTTAATCGCTCTTGGACCCGTTGCTTGAGTAATCCAAATCCGACTCACTTGTACTTCCTGAAAAAAATTAGAAAATAGGTAATGAGCACACTTACCTAGTAGGTATCTTCGTATCAACATGAAGGTAAATTTAAGTGATTAACATTTTAGCTCTAGAGAATAAGATAAATCATGCAGATACGATGAAGACACGCGAAAAAAGCTAAAGTAACAAGACATGATCAAGAGTGTCATATGATTGAGTAAGTATATAGCAAGAATGTAAGTTTTGGCTTTTTCATTAACAAGAATGTACTTTTCATAACCATGAAGGCTATGCACTAGAAAGTCATGTAACAAGCAAGAATGTACTCTTCACTTAGTAGCAAGTACTTCGTGAATTTATGTGAATTTCCATGGATATTTCATTTATTTATAGAGAAAGTATTCCCAGCGTAATGCGACGCTAGTAGCATCATACCCCATAGTTTATAGTATGTTTCTGAGAATCAGCTGAGGGGACTAGCATAGAGCCCTTGAACACAATCAGTGCTCGAACTGCATCTTCAAGTATAAATCAAACTACTTCACGTTTATAACAATAATGTGGCCAAAATTGCACAAGTTCAAATTCCATGATAAGGTAACCAAAAATAAGAATGCTTTAATTAAGAACAAGTGGTGAGGACACCAGAGCTAGCCGTCTTTATCAGACACGTAGCACGACTCGAGCGACGCCGACCTCCTTGTGGCTGGGCGATAGCATGGAGTCCCCACCTGGGTATTGAGTTTCTTGTTTTATGTTTATTACGAGTGTATTGATGTGTATTTATTTGAGTATTTATGAGTGTAATGGGTCAAGATTGTAAAATGGGTTACACTTCATGTAAGGAGCCCAATTTCCAAATTGGGCCTCCAAACTTTTAGGTGCCCAATTGGGCCTATCTCTCCCTTGTGGGCCTCTACACATGTGGGTCCAAAAGGCTATTCCAAGGCCCAAGATGGGCTTCTAGAAGAGTTAGACCATTAGACCAAGGAGACAAAGGTAGAGGATGCCCCCTCCTTGTCCCCCATGCTTGTCCCCCACCTACCCTTAAAGGGGGGTGCCCCCTCCTTGTCCCCCATGCTTGTCTCTCACCTACCCTTGACCAATGTTAGTGGATGTCCTTTGGTGTTAGTGGATGTCCTTTGGTCTAGATCTAGGGTTTGAGTATTTAAGGTCTCTTGTATTTTTATGGAAGAACTAATGAAGAATTAAAGAGGAAAATGCTTGGTGCACCCCTTCCCCTCTCTCTCTTGTGTTCTTGAGTGTTCTTCCCCTTCTTCCTCCTACCTCCCCTAGATCTGATCCAAACTCTTCTATCTCCCTCAAATCTCTTTCTCTTCTTGAAGAGGCGAAATCTCGCGCTGGTTCCTGAGCTGGCTGGTAATCACCAAGATAATGAACTGCAAGACAGGGAAACGGGTCAGAGGGCCCAGGGGGATTCCCTGGGTAAAATCCTCCGACGCTCAAGTCAGTAGAGCAATGGTGGGAGCAGCGATAGGGAGGGGAAGACAAGGGCGCGGGATCCCTCTCCACCGATGGGGTGAAGTGATCCTTGCTCAGGAGTTCGGGGGTGGAATAATACCCTTCTTGACTTACCTTTCGCCGGAGGGTATCCCAGGTTTTTATAGTGCGCCGCCTTCTGGAGTCCTGCAAGCTGAGAGGTCTCCGATGGAGGTTACGTCCTCGTCGTGGGCTTTGATGGCCTCATCGTGGGGGTGTTATCCTCGCGGGGAAACCGGAGCTCCTGGACTTCTTAGTGTTTGGCCCGCTGTGGACTCTAACGGCTACAATGATGAACATTTCATCGGTCGTCCCGAGCTTAAGGGGGCCGGCCCTATCGGGCGATAGGCCTAGCTCGGTGAGGAGATGGGTCGGATAGACCGGCTAGCGCTTCCCCCCTTCGGGCGGAGGGGTAGCTCGTGCGCGGGTCTTCCTGTGACCTGACCGAGGCTCGGGCTCTCCGAGCCTTGGGGCCGCCTAGGAGAGTTATTTCCTCGAGCATTGTTTTATTGGGCTTTTCCGAGTGGGCCCTGTGCACTGTCACTTGGGCGAGCTTGCCTCGTTGGGCCTTGTTGGGCCTAGTTGGGTCTGCTCTTTAAGTGGGCTACAGGAATCCCCCTCTCCACTTGTCCCCCTCCTACTCCCGAGCCAAGGAGGCTCGGTTGAGTAATTCGTTTGAGGCATTGGACCGGCGTGGCTCGGGTGGGTGGAATCCTGTTGGCGTGATGATGCCACGTGTAGTGGTCGCCTGGGCCCATAGTAATAATGATCCTGACGGATTTTGAAATGAAGAGGCCCCCTTTTTCTCAGAGGTTGAAACGGCGCGCCGCCTCCCGCGAGGGTTTCTAGGCGTAGGGCGCTGCTCGTTCCTCCCAGTCTTTTCAGGGTTATTGGCCTTTCCTCCATTTCTTTGCTTCTGGGGCTCCTTGATGCGCCGTGAAGATACAGCGGGGGAGCAAGCTCTTGCGGCGGCATTTGAGGAGCTGGCGCGTGTAACCGCGGAGGCGATCCAGCGGCTTCCTCCTCCTCCGCAGTCTTCGGGCTCTAGTGAAGGTTCTTCTTCCAGCTCGATGGCGGATCTGCGCTCGGAAATCGAGCAGGTGAGGCGGGAGCCCGTCCCCAATCGCAGCGAGTTGGGGGAGGCTGACGTGAAGAAATTGGAGCATCGGTTTCGCCTGCCTCTCCGGTATAGCTTTGTGGCTGCTGCCCCGTACGAGACGAGCTTGGACAGCCGTACGGGCCATATTTGTACTTTTCTCCTGGCGTGGAAGAGCGGATTCTGCCTCCCCTTCGAGCCTTTCATCTTAAAGCTTCTCAATTTTTTCGTGTTGGCGTCTGTTCAGCTGGTGGCCAACTCGTATCTCCTGCTTTCTACCTTTCGGATCCTCTGTCGCCTGCAGGGGGTTCCCCCGTCGCTGGATCTCTTTCATTATTTCTTCGAGCTAAAGGCACATCCATCGGCGGGGAAAGGCTTCTATTTTATCCAGGCGCGCAGGAATCGAAGTTGTATTCCGCTGGCGGCGAAGGATTCTTCGCACAAAGGGTGGAAGAGGCAATTTTTCTGGGTGAACGCGGAAGCGGTGGACGAGTCCTGGAGGTGCCAGGTTATGCCCAACTTCCATCCGAATCTCCCCCCGCGGCAGGAGAGTTCCCCGCCGATGTGGAGGAATACGCCGCTCGCTTGTTGACAAATCGCCGGTCGACTGAGGAGCTGGTGACGCTGGAGAACGTGGAGCGGTATCTGCTTACACAGCTCAAGCCATCAGGTGCCATTCTTCGGATTCTGCTGCGGGGTTGGAGGGTCGACTTTTCGTTTCCTAACCGAATCCTCTTCTTCATTGCAGACATTCGGCGGGAGCCCTTGGAAGAGGCCACCGAGGTCGTCGATCTTGGGGATGATTCGGCGGCCGATGAACCTGTTGCTCCCGCGGGTCGGTCCCAAGCCCGGGACAAGAGCAAGGGGGCGGCCTCCGAGGGATCTGCGCGGTCAAGCGGAGTGAAGCGCAAGGACCCCCTGGAGGGGAGATTGCGGGAAACTGCGAAGGCCAAGAAACGGGCCAAGAAGGCCGGCCATCCTACCGCCGCCGGGGGTGATTCAGGCTCGGCGGTGCTCCCCCCTCGGGGGCAAGATGGGGCCGACCCTTCAGGGCCAGCTCCCCCACCTACCAGGCGAGAGGGGGCCGAGGAGACCGGGGGCCCCTCAGAGGGCGGAGATAGGTCGGTTCTCCCCTCCCAGGGGATGGAGGGGACCGGTGCCGAAGTGGCTGTCGCCGAGACCAGGAGACCGGTCGAGGTCGGTGATGTCTCGGGCGGCGAGGCGCGGGCCGAGACTGATAGGGATGGGGGTTCGCCCGCGAGGGCGTCGCAGCCCCAAGTGCTTGAAGTTCCTGGAGCGGCCGATCCTGCGGCGTCGGTCGAGGTTGGGGGTTCGCTCAGAGAGGCGTCGCAACCCCAACCGACCGCGGCGTGCGGGGCGGTCGGCCCCGTTGTTCAACCCGAACCTTCTGGCAGGGGCATCCGGTGGGGAGCGGATCTCCATGTCGGAGGCCTTGGAAAGGCTCGGTGTTTCGGGCGACCTATATCAGGGTTTGCCGAGAGGTTGCCGCAAAGACGAGGGGGGGAGACAAGCGCTACTCCCCCGCCGGAATCCTCGACGTCCTCATGAAGGGCGGCCTAGTCATAGCTCAGACGGCGGCCTTGATGGTGGAGACGTACGCTCGGGCGGAGGCGGAGCGGTCGAATCTCGCCTAGACCCTCGGGGGGTGCGAGGGGAAACTGGCCAAGCTCAGCGAGGAACATGAGGGGCTCCGACGGGAATTCTTCGCGTTCAGGGACTCGGCACGGGCGAGCTGGCTAGAAACTGAGGCGCTGACTGAGCAGTTGGCTAAGGCCCGGGGGTCGCTCGAGAGGAAAAGCAAACTCCTGGAAGAGGAGCGTCTGCGTCACCTCGAGCTGGACGGCCGCTGGGAGCTCGAACGGGCCGAGTTACTGGACCGGGCGGAGGTAGCGGAGCGCCTTCGTTCCGTGGCCGAGGCGGACCGAGTCCGGGCGGAGAGGTGGTCGAGCGAGGCCGAACGAAGGATGGTTGCGGCAGAGGAACGCCTAGCGGGAGCAGAGGAGCGTGCGGCCGAGGCGGAGCGGGCTAGAGTCGAGCTCGTTGGAAGGACGGAGCAGATCGAGGCGGAGGCGGTTGAGCGATATAGAAGCTCGGACGCTTACTCAGTCGACCTGGAGAGAGCCGCCCTACCATATTACGAGGTAGCGCTTCGCCGTGGCGCCCGAAAGGGGTTTAAGCAATGTTATCGCCGGGCGGTGGACTACGCCTTCGATCGAGACTCCGGGATCGAGTTCCCTTTGGGCCAGGCTTATGACTCAGATGAGTCAGTTTCTAGTTCCTCTGCGTCGAGCGGGGAGGATCCAGGGGGGTCTCCCTCGGCGGGGTCACCAACTCCGGACGCCTCGGGAGGGCTCGCGACCGAGACAATTCTCGCATAGGCGAGGTCAGTGCCCGGGTCGGCCGTCACCGAAGGTGCTGGGGGTAACACGACTACTTCCGTTGCTTCCGAGCGTCAAAGTGGGCCCGAGGCCTGATGTATTTTGCCTTATTTTACCCCTTTCTCTCGTTTGTCTCTCTTTCCTCTTTTAGGGAGTTTCCTCTTTATGAGATAATAAATGACTTACTTGTTTGATCGCCATCCTTGCCGTGATTTGGTTGGTGTAACTGAAGTAGTTGGAAAGTGCCGATATGTCTTGCGTGGTTTTCGCATGCTGTTTTGGTAGGCTTCTGACGGAGCGTCCTTCCGTTCCCTCATGCTTTGAATGTCAGTCCGCTTCGTGAATCCCGCTAGGGCGGGAAACGAGGAGTTGGAGGTGACTGTTCAGCGGAGAAATCCTTTGGCGTGTTCCCGAGGGGGGGGGGGGTCATTTAAGGCGTGTAGCCTCCTTTGGCCTATAAGAAGAACCGAAAGGCGCCCTTTCCTCTTTACTGCTTGGGATTTTCTCTAACAGTCTTTCCTCACTCCTTCCTCTTCACTCTGCGTTGTGCCGTTGCATTCGGAGCATGGAGGATCCTTCGGAGGGCGACACCGCCGACGACGGGGAGCAGAGGGCTCTTGCCGTCCTAGCTTGTTGGACGGGTCCCACGGTCGCCGCGTGGGTTTGAGATGGGTCCGACGGTCGCCGCGCGGATCTAGAGAGGGCTTCGACGTGTGAGGGCACGGCTCTTGCCCTTTCTCAGTTCCGGCGTGGCTTCCGGGCGGGCGCCGAGGTGGAGGACGGATGGGGGTATCAGGGAAGCCTGCCGCCACTCCCCCTCTGCATGGGGGGGGGGGGAGGCGCATCAGGTTCCCTCCTCACCGAAGCCTTCCTCCGTCTGCAGCCTCTTTTTCCCTCTTCTGCTCTTCATTTCTTTCACTCTTCGGATCGGAGGCTGCTTGCTCTCTGTTCCCTTCCAAGGAGTTGGCGGGTTGAAAAAAAAAGGGCTTCATGGTGCTCCTTCTCCCTAGCCTCCATCAACTTAGAAGGTAGCCTTCTCGACTTTAGAAGGTGGCTATCTTCTCTGCAGTCCCTCTGTCACCTTTGGGGGTCGTCTGAGTCAACTGGATCGGCCCCCTCTTGTCCAAGCCAGTTTCTACGCGAGGCAGAGTCAGTGGCTGGATGCGAGGAGATCGAGATCGAGTCAACCGAGCGATGCCCCCTTGCAGCGGTGCTAGATAGATTTTCCTGCTTTTTGTCATGCAATGTACTGGCCTTTGCCTTTCTGATGTATCAATAGTTTGGAATGAAAAGAAAAGGGATTTATTCCGTCCATCTTGCTGTACAATTTCAAAAATAGAATTTGCGTAGTGCGGCTGCGTTCCATGTCCGAGGAATGGGTTCCCCTTCTATTGTTGCTAACCTGTACGCACCTTTCCCGAGCGTCTCGACCACTCGGTAGGGGCCTTCCCAATTAGGGGACAGCTTGCCCGCCACCTCTAGTGGTCGAGAGGCTTCAGCTTTCCTGAGGATGAAGTCTCCCGGTAGAAAGTGTCTGCTTCGGACTCTGGCGTTGTAGTATCGAGTGAGGCGTCGCTGGTATTCCGCCGCTCGGATGCTGGCAATGTCCCGGAGTTCATCTGCTAGGTCGAGGTTCTCGAGTAACTTTTGGTTGTTTTCCTCGGTCGAGTAGCGGATGACTCGGAGAGACGGGTTGGCGATCTCCAATGGAATGACGGCTTCGGTGCCGTACACCAACTGAAAAGGGCTTTCACCGGTTGCCATCCTGGGAGTCGTTCGGTGTGACCACAGTACGCTAGGAAATTCCTCGAGCCAACTTCCCTTGGCTTTGTCGAGTCTAGTCTTTATGCCTTTCAAGATAGTCTTGTTGGCATTTTCGACCAGCCCGTTGGCCTGAGGGTGGGCAACCGAAGTGAAGTGGTTGCGGATGTCTAGGTCGGCGCATCTATCTCGGAAATATCGAGAATCAAATTGCCGACCGTTATCGCTCACTATCACTTGGGGGATGCCGAAGCGACAAATGATCGATTTCCAGACAAAACTCCAGACTACTGTCTCGGTGATCCTTGCAGTGGCTTCGGCCTCGATCCATTTAGTGAAGTAGTCGATGGCGACGATGATGAACTTTTTCTGGGACTGAGCCGTGGGGAATGGTCCGAGAATGTCGATCCCCCACCGAGCGAAGGGATAAGGCTCGGCGAGGGGGACGAGTTCTGTGGCCGGCCGATGGACCAAGTGATCGAACCGCTGGCATCGGTCGCACTGTTGAGCATAGGCCCAGCAGTCGCGCTGCAGGGTGGGCCACCAGTACCCCTGTCGTAACAGGATTCTGGCCAGTGACCTTGCCCCTGAGTGCTCTCCGCACAGGCCTTCATGAACCTCTCGAATGGCTCAGCTGGCGTCATCGGGGCCGAGGCACTTCAGGAGAGGGCCGGCGAAAGACCTTCGGTAGAGTGTGTCGTCTAGGACGACGAAGTGCCGGGCTTGGTACTTCATTCGGCGTGCTTCCCGAGGGTCGGAGGGCTCTTGGGAGTCTCGAAGCCAAGACAGGTAGGGGGTGCGCCAGTCGCTCGGGATGACCGAGTCAACAGCGAGGAGCTCCGAGTCAATGCTCAGGCGCTCTAGCTCTTTGAGGAGGACCGATCGGGTACCTTCTCGGTCTAGGGAGGAGGCCAATCGAGAGAGGGCGTCCGCTCAGGAGTTTTCCTCCCGGGCTATTCGGACTACCTCGAATCCCTCGAATTGTTGGGCCAAGCTCCTGACCAGCTGGAGGTATTTGATCATGGGTGCCTCTCGAGCTTCATACTCACCGTTGAGCTGGCTCGCGACCAGCTGAGAGTCGGTGTGGATCCTGACTCGCTCAGCCCGCAGCCGCCGGGCCATACGTGCTCCCGATATAAGGGCCTCGTACTTGGAAGCGTTGTTGGACGCCTGGAAGTTGAATTTTAAGGCGTACTGCAGCTCCACTCCTTCCGGGGATCTTAGGAGGATCCCAGCACCGCTACCGACCGAGTTGGAAGAACCGTCGACGTAGAGGTCCCAGGTTGGCCCGGGCATGGTCGGTAGCCTCCCTTCGGCCGGGATGGTGCTTTCGGCGATGAAATCGGTGAGCGCTTGACCTTTTATAGCTACGCGTGGGCGATACGAGATGTCGTAGGCCCCAAGCATAAGGGTCCATTTGACGAGTCGCCCCGAGGCCTCGAGGTGGGCCAAGATCTTCTTCAACGGCTCGCCGGTTAGCACGGTGATGGGGTGCCCCTGGAAGTAGGGTCGGAGGCGTTTTACGGAGGTAACCAGCGCTAGCACGAGCTTCTCGGTTGCGGGATACCTCCTCTCGGCCTCGCTAAGCACCTTGCTGGTATAGTAGACTGGTCTTTCGATTCCCGAGTCATTTCTGACCAGGACCGAGCTGACCGTTGATGACGTCGCCGAGAGATAGAGTAGCAAAGCTTCACCCAGCACGGGCTTGGAGAGCACCGGGGGCGAAGTCAGAACTCCTTAAGCTCAGCGAACGCTTTCTGGCATTCCTCATCCCATGCAAACGTAGCAGATGCCCACTTGGGCCCCTTCAACAGTTTAAAAAAGGGCAAGCATCGTTCGTCCGCACGGGATAGGAAACGGCTGAGAGCGGCGATATGCCCTGTCAGACGCTGGACGTCCTTGATGCAGGCGGGCGGGCGCATGTCCAGGATGGCCTGGACCTTGTCAGGGTTAGCTTCGATCCTACGCTGAGTGACCAGGAAACCCAGGAATTTCTCGGATCTTACTCCGAAGGCGCACTTGGCAGGATTGAGCTTCATATTGTACTTCAGGAGGACGCCGAAGGCTTCGGCGAGGTCGGTGAAGTGGTCCTGGGCCTTGGGGGTCTTGACGAGCATGTCGTCAATGTAGGCCTCGACGTTCCGACCTAGCTGTTCCTCGAACATGTGGTTGACCAGTCTTTGGTATGTGGCTCCGGCGTTCTTCAACCCGAAAGGCATCCGGGTATAGTAGTACACGCCGTAGTCGGTGATGAAGGCGGTCTTCTCGATGTCTTCAGGGTTCATCCTCATCTGATGGTAACCCGAATAGGCATCCAGGAAGCTGAGCATCTCGTTGCCCGATGTCGAGTCGACCAGTTGGTCGATGCTGAGCAAGGGATAGCAGTCTTTAGGGGTCGCCTTATTCAAGTCGGTGAAGTCCACGCACATCCGCCACTCGCCGGAAGCCTTTGGTACCAGGACGACATTGGCTAGCCACGTCGGGTACAGGACCGGTCAAAAAAGACCAGTCTCTTGCCCCTTGGTGACCTGTGCCTTGATGATCGTCTGTTTCTCTGGTGCGTGCTTTCTTCGGCGCTGCTGCACGGGCTTCACGGTGGGGTTGAGGTTGAGTCGGTGCAGCACGGTCTCCTCAGGTATCCCAGGGAGCTGATCGTCGGACCAAGCGAATACTCGGATGTACTCAGAAAGAAATTCTTATATTCTTGCTGTTCCTCGGGTGGTAGGTCGGCTCCGATCCTTACTCCTAGGGTCGGGTCGTCGTTTAGGAAGATCGTCAGCAACTCGCCTCCTAGCTTAGTAGCTGCGGACTTTTCCTCGACTTCCCGGGGGCCCTTATTATTCCCGTCCGGCTGCGTGGCCTCCACCGAGGTGTTGTAGCACCCTCGGGCCGTGGCCTGGTTACCTCAGATTTCCCGTACCCCGTTCTTGGTGGGGAACTTCATTTTCTGGTGATAGGTAGATGGTACTGCCTTGATCCGGCTGAGGATTCCCCGGCCAAAAATGGCGTTGTACGCTATCATCCCTTTGATCACTATGAAGTCTACCATGACCGTAACGGTTTTGGGTGGGGTGCCGAGGGTAACCGACAGGCTTAGGGCTCCCTCGGGGAGAGTGGCCAGGCCATTGAACCCACAGAGGGGCGTCCGGATCGGGCGGAGTTTGGATGGACTCTCTCCCATTTTGAGGAAACAGTCATAAGACAACACATCAGGGGCACTTCCATTGTCCACAACAATCCGATCTACGTTACAATGGTTTATAGTGGCCGAGATTACGAGGGCGTCATCGTGCGGTGTGCTCAGCCCCTCCAGGTCTTGATCGGAGAAGACTATGACCTGGGGCGGGGCCTTGGGTGGCTCTGGGGCTCGGCTCGCCCGCTCGGCATGACGCTTCCTTCCACGGCTGCTATCGCCTCCTGATGCTATTCCTCCAGAGATGACGTTGATGTGGACCCCTCGGGGGGCGTTGTCAATCTCCTCTACGGCACCTTGATCTTCTCTGCGCTCGGCAGTGAACCGAGCCAGATGCCCTAGGCGGACGAGGCGCTCGATCTCGTCTTGGAGCTGGTGGCAATCACCAGTGTGATGCCCGTGATCGCCGTGGAATAGACAATGTCTGTCTCGCTTGCGGTTCTTCGACCTCATCGGCTCGGGCCGACGGAGAAGTCCCGAGTCTTTGACGTCTTCATAGATTTCATAGACCGGGGTGGTTAATGGGGTGTACCGCTCGTACTTCCGCTTGCGCTCTCCATCTCGATCCCGCTTGTTTCCTGAGCTAGGATTTGGCTCGGGGCCCCGCTCTTGTCCCCCTCCCGACCCGAGCCGGTTGCGTCTCGACAAGCGCTGAGCACTTCTTCGCACTCGACGTGGCGTAGAGCCAGAGTCACTAGCTCGGCAAGGGTCGAGGGAGGGTGGAGGACGAGTTCGCGGTGGAAGTTCTCATCCTGGGTACCCCCGGTCAGTGCGGTTGTGGCCGAGGCCACATCCAGGCGGAGGATTCGGAGGGCTTCCGATTTAAACCGGTGGACGTAAGCCCGGAGCCTTTCCCCTTGCGCCTGTTTGAGGGCCAAGAGCCCCGCCACCGACCTTGGGGGGGCACTTTCGGCGAAGCTCTCCTTGAAGATTCGCCCGAACTGCTTGAAGTCTCGGATGGATCCGGGGGCGAGGGCCCGGAACCATGCTTGAGCGCCCTGGACCAGAGTGGTCACGAAGGCTCGGCACTTGATGGGGTCCGACGCTCCATGTAGAGTCATCAGGGCGTCGAAGCTATCGTAATGATCGGCCGGGTCGCCTTGGCCGTTGTAAAGCTTGAAGGTTGGTATGGGGGCTCTGGGAGATACCTCCGCCTTCAAGATATACTCGGAGAATGGAGATTTCTCCTCATCTTCCGGGGGAGAGGCCTTCTGCAGGGCGCGCTCCTGCTCAGCGAAGCGCCTTTCGAAGTCTCGCAGCCGGAGGGATAACTCCGGTTGCAGTCGTGTTGCGAGGCTAGGGGGGGTGCCTTGGCGGTCTCCGGGCGTTGGCTTCCGGATCGGGCCGTTGTGCCCCCTGCCTTCCTTTCCTTGGCGTGGAGGAGGCTTCTTGCTCCGGAGGCGGAGCTTGCGAGGGTCCTCCGACCCTGTTACTGATGAGCTGCTAGCCGCGGAGGGTGAAGCGGCCCCCAGCTGTGTGCTGGGATGTACTCCTGCGGGGGGGGGGGGGGGGGGGGGGGGGGGGGGCTCCCTAACGGGGCGCGGGACCTTGCATCCCTTGCCGCCTGGGTCTTCATGAGATCCACGAGGACACCCAGTTTGGCGTTGAGGGCCTGGAAGGCTTCGGCGCCACCGTAGGGGGGTAGCCCCGCTGCCGCGGGGGGGGGGGGGGTGGTGGTGGTCCGTCGGCGGGGATGCTGGCGTTGGAGGGAGGGTTCTGTGAGGTCCTGGAAGGGCCATCCCTTGCTGCTACCACGGCCTTACCCCTCTCGCCGGCGGACCTCCTCCCTGAGCTCCTCCTCACCATGTTGGCTCTTCGTGCGTTTCCCACAGACGGCGCCAGATGAAGAGGTGAAATCTCGTGCTGGTTCCTGAGCTGGCTGGTAATCACCAAGATAATGAACTGCAAGACAGGGAAACGGGTCAGAGGGCCCAGGGGGGTTCCCTGGGGTAAAATCCTCCGACGCTCAAGTCAGTAGAGCAATGGTGGGAGCAGCGATAGGGAGGGGAAGATAAGGGCGCGAGATCCCTCTCCATCGATGGGGTGAAGTGATCCTTGCTTAGGAGTTCGGGGGTGGAATAATACCCTTCTTGACTTACCTTTCGCCGGAGGGTATCCCAGGTTTTTATAGTGTGCCGCCTTCTGGAGTCCTGCAAGCTGAGAGGTCTCCGGTGGAGGTTACGTCCTCGTCGTGGGCTTTGATGGCCTCATCGTGGGGGCGTTATCCTCGCGGGGAAACCGGAGCTCCTGGACTTCTTAGTGTTTGGCCCGTTGTGGACTCTAACGGCTGCAATGATGAACATTTCATCGGTCGTCCCGAGCTTAAGGGGGCCGGCCCTATCGGGCAATAGGCCTAGCTCGGTGAGGAGATGGGTCGGATAGACCGGCTAGCGCTTCCCCCCTTCGGGCGGCGGGGTAGCTCGTGCGCGGGTCTTCCTGTTACCTGACCGAGGCTCAGGCTCTCCGAGCCTTGGGGCCGCCTAGGAGAGTTGTTTCCTCGAGCATTATTTTATTGGGCTTTTCCGAGTGGGCCCTGTGGGCTGCCACTTGGGCGAGCTTGCCTCGTTGGGCCTTGTTGGGCCTAGTTGGGTCTGCTCTTTAAGTGGGCTGCAGGAATCCCCCTCTCCATTTCCCTTCTTCCTCTACCTATTGTGAACATCCACCGCCGCCGCCGCCGCCGCCGTTCATGCCACCATTGAGCAACCACAAATTGGTCTACATCTTGCTGCCCCAAACTCAGAGTTCCTGGACAACAGCTCAGTGTTCAGGCGAGTACGGGAGATCCGACCGTGGGATCGTGACTAAACTTTGAGGGTAGGTCCCCGCATCATAGTTCATTCCCAGTTTAAATTTGAGGTCCATCAGAGATCGTTTAGGTCTGTTCCCAACCACCTATTCTTCCTTCTCAAAACCTACCTGCGAGCAGACCAGCGGGATAGATCTTAGGAGGCAAATTTTCTTGGCCCCTAAACGATGTCAGGTTGATGCAAAAGACCTATGTACGTGTTCCTATCTCTCCCCTCTACCCACCATAAACATTCCAGGTCCCAATTAATTCATTAGGTCCTCGGTCAAAGCCCTTGATCAGGGAGCTCAGGTTCTGTCCTCTATGTTTGGTATTTCGGGACAGAGTGCACAGTCAGTTTTCAGTCACTCTCATTTTCATTTTCGCCGTTGGACGAGTCTGTAATTCTATTATGTTGTAGGATTTTGAGTCCTCTTTTCAACGGTACCTCTTGTGTCTCGATCCGACATCGTGGCTGGTCGTGGCGGCCAATCTCTTCGGAGCGCGCAATTCTGGCCAGAAAGTGAGCTGCAGGGTAGCCTTGGGAAATAAATCCCAAGAAATCGCCCACCACCACTCTGGTGATCGCCGCTTCCGGGGATCGACCCGGGACATTCCAGGAGCGCCCGCGCCAGTCGCTGCAGCCAGGAGCCGCCCCGGACATCTCCGTCCTAGCAACGGGTCCCGAGTGTTGTCTTGCGGGCCCGAGTGAACCGTGTTGAACTGGCCGACCATGCCCGCCCGAGCGCCTTCAATTGCTGCCCGTCAGCCCTTGGACAGTGCTCCCGGACCATTATTGTGGCCTTTTACCTCCCCGCGTGAAGTGGGCTGTGATTTGAATGCTGTAATTAATTTAATTATTGTACCAGGAGTGATGGATCTCGGCCGGGAAGTCTTCCCTACCCCCCGAGCGTGGAGGTACACTCGCCAACCCACTTTGTTGTACTTTGCTCAGCTAGTATGCATTCAAGATGCCGCTACATGTGAGTAGGATATATTATTAGGTTGCTATACATTAATCACCGCTGTGAGTTGTGAGTGCGAGACCCGTCCCGTGACTCGTTCCGAGTGCGAGAGTGAGCCGACCACCCGAGACTCAAAGGCGATTACTCAACTGTGCAGATCATCGCGCTTCCCTCGATGGGGACGACCGTGAGTTAGCGCTTCTTATTTGGGGCATATCGCCTCTTCTGGAGCTCTTTAGGTGCCACGTTGTGTTGTTGTTGCTGGTCGCGTCGTCCAACTAATGGCGTCGTCCTATAGAGTCCAAGGTCGCAATAAGTACGAGTCGAGTCCTTGTCATCATCCCGCATCAACAAGGGATTTCAAGGAATGAATTAATAACTAGGTTATGCCATAAAGAAAATTTGGCAGCATAACGATAAATTCTTTATTTTCCACATCTTCACATTGACTTATTATCACAGGTTTAGAGTCCAAAAAATCCATGAACTCAAGAAAACCAACCGCAAAGGTCAAACCTTGGGTTAGACAAATCAGGAACCAAACGGTCTATTACTGGGCTATTTTGGAACGCAAGCGGTCATATATAGGACCGTTTAGAAATCCAAGCGGTCAAGTGCAGGACCGTTTGATGAGACAAAGTCCAATATATGAAAAACCCATTTCTGAAGCCTTGCAGTCTAGTGGATGGCCGTTTAATGTCCTTTAGCGGTCTAGTGATTGGCCGCTAGCAAACTCAGACGGTCAACCAGATGGCCGCTTAGGTCCAGAAATACAAAACATCGATAAGTGCTTTTCTAGACAATGGGATTTAATGGTACAACCAGCTCGGCATCCTAGTGGGAATCCCAGGCTCACGGAGTCTTATGGAGGCCTACTGTAACGACCCAGAGCTCCGAGTACCGATAACCCGATATCATCGGATTACCGCTACCAAGAATTGGGGACGCCACCCATGAGGCTGATGAGGCCCCGTAGGGGTTGGAGGGGGGGTTTGTCGAGGAGTTGCATAACGAATTGGAATTACAGGCGCGCAATATTAATTAAAGCAGGAATTAATAAAATAGGTGCGGAAGCAAAATAAAATATTAGAGTGGTAAGATATATATAATAGTCCAGATTTTTCAAAATAAACAAGTCCTACAACTAAAAAGAGATCCAATGTACAACTACACGGGGCATACCCCGGTCAAAAGTACAAAAGGGACGAACCGACAACAGCTGGCACTCTATCGACGGTTGGCAAAACCACGAGAAGGACCGGCAGACGAATGGGGCGGCTCACCTGAAAGAAGAAAGGGTGAGTCATAGCCAGACTCAGTAGGGGTCACGCAGATCCCTACCTCGTACTAAACAGGCAAGCAGGCAAATATAAAAGCAATTAGAGCATGCATTTAAACAATAAACAGGCAGATGCACAATTATAGCAAAGCTGGAGAATCTATCTAAGCAGTTAAAACAACTAATTGGATGGCAATTAAATAAATAATAACGACAGGAGCTAGCGTCAGGAACTAGCATCAGAAACTAAATCTACCAATAGAATAAACCACCGCTAACCAAGCGAAGTGAGAGACGGAACAACCCACTAGAAGGACGAGACCAGATGCGTCCCCTGACGGCTTATACTGCGTCTCAGGCAACTCGCAAGTCTGGAACGCGACAAGCGAGAGGCATAACAGGACCAAACCAAGTACTAGTCAGAGCGACACTCGTCAGTGCCAGTCCAAGTCTCAGACCACGTGTGCACACACACTGACTCCTGCCTAGAGCCAGGCCTCTAGCTAGTCCCCCCCGTTGGACGCAACGGTAACCGCAGGGGCCCACGGTAACTAGCTTACAAACCGTTCATTGGGAACACCCCTCCACCTCTCCCGGGTGGGACGACACACTCGGTCGCTGGGCTACGACTAGTGGTTCCATCACAAGGAAAGAAAAAACAATTCCATTTGGATCTAATAGCAAGCCATCGTTTATAAAATAACTTCAACATGGCATAAATATAACGTGGAATGCGTTAGAAATTGAACATGCATGCTTTAAAAATCCAGGAGAATGTAACGGTCCAGGACTACCGCGTCACAGGGTGTGATGGACTAGGACAGGTGCGCTACAAGACTGTGACACGCCCCTAGAGGGCCGTCACAGGCACCCGAGATTTTATAGGGGACACAGGCTGTAACGCACCAGGACATGGGCGTTACACTGAATGTAACGTGCCTCCCCCGGTCCGTTAAGCTTGCCCGAACTATAAAAACCCACAGTTTTTCTACAACGTAATGCACTTGGAGCGGTCCGTCACGAACTGGAAAACGATCGGGTCGAGTTCAAAATCGAACTCCCTCCCGGTCGAGCCGGATCGACGGGAAAACAAGAAAAACCTGTAAAACATGCTAAACTACAACACTTCACCACTAAACTATACATCAAAACGCAAAGACGATGTCCATGGAGTGATTTTCAAGGATTTTAGGCTAAATTACACTAAAAATGGAATTTCACAAAAATCGAGGGAAACGACTACGCATGGCGGTGCATGTGGTGCCAAAGTGTTCCTAGCGAGGCAAGGAGTCCATCCCCCTACCTTAATTGCGACGAAAACCTCGATCGGCGTGCATGCAGGCGAAAGGATGCCGCGGCACCTCCCAGCCCCACGCGCTTCCATGCTCCGCGGATTGAGACGAGGTCAGCACCCACGCATCCCTCGCGACGAGCCAGTCCTGTTGGTACCTCCCATGCCTCGATCTATGGCCGATTGCGCCGAAACTGAGTGAGGAGACAGGTTTCAAGAAATTAGGCCAAAATATAATAATATGGGATTTTGCACAGAAATCGGTGAAAATGACGACGGATGGTGACGCATGCGATGTTAATAGGTTCCTAGCGAGACGAGGAAACCATCCCCCTACCTCGATCGCGACGAAGCTCGTGGATCGGTGCAGATCGGACGACGGAGCGTCGCGACTCCTCTTGACCCGTCTCGTCTCCACGCTCCACGAACCGAGGGAAGAAGGGCACCACCGTGATCCTCGCGTCGAGCCCGTTCCAACGGTACCTCTCTCGTCGCGATCCGAGGCCGAACGGACAGAAACCGAGAGAGAAAGGGAGAGAAGGAGAGAGAACGTGTGAGGGAGAGAGGGGAAGAGAGAGAGAGAGAGTGAGTGAGGGGAGAGAGAGAGGGGTGCGTGAGTTTAAAAAAACTAATTTTTTCTATTTTTTATGTAAAAATTCTTTAAATTGTAGTTTAACCCCTCAAAGAACTAAAATTATAAATATGCCCAATTCATTTATATAAATACTTTAACCAATTCAATTAAATGCATAAAAATACCCTAAAATCCATAAAAATAGCCTAAATTCACAGAATTAAACCTAGATCCGAACCACTAAGAATCCGTTTAAGACACGGGTCTTACAGTCCCTCCCTCCTAAAAAGAATTTCGTCCCCGAAATTAAACAAAAGGACAAGGAGGAAATTGGAAGGAAATTACACCTAACGGCAGGAATAAACAAACGGAAAGAACAGAAGCAGATACCTTGAAAATAGAAGGCTGGCTTTCCGCATGGCTTAAAATAGACTCGCTTGGATCTATAGTCAACCACGGCACCATACAATTCCAGCCAGTCCATGCCTAGAATAGCGTCATAATCGTCCAATTCCAATGCATAAAGCCTCACTGGCAACTGCCGATCACTGACGACAACAAGGGAATCTTCCAGGCATAATGGAGTGGACATGAAATCTCCAGAGGGTAACACAACGAGTAACTCATAGAACACCTCGATCATCGGCTCCTCAATACAATTAATAAAATCCTCAGACACAAAAGAATGAGAAGCACCAAAATCGAAAAGAACATGAGATGGGCGACCATAAATCAAAACCGTACCTTCTACCAGATTAGATGCCACAGTTTCTGCACGAGTAATATGAGTGACCCTGCCTCTCGGAGGACGGCTGGCTGCAGAAGACTGTTGGGAAGGAACAGGAGCAGGAAAATAAAGCGGCTGAGGTTGAGGTGGCGGAGGAAGATGAAACTGAGGCTGCTGCGGCTGGGTAACCTGCGAGAACTGCACCGGCTTCGGCCTCAGGGGACAGTCTCGAACCATGTGACCCGGCTGATCACAGTGAAAACAGACGATCGACAAAGAACACGGCACGCCTGGATGACTGCCACCACACTTTGGACACGGACGTTGCTGACTAACGGAAAAATCTTGACGCGGTCGGATAGAAGGAACGGACAGCTGACTCGCATTAGAAGACGTAGAATGATCAAACTTCCTCTTAGGCTTCTTATTCTTGAATTGTCAAAAATGGGACTCAGAAGGAGAAGAAACACCGCTGACAGCAGGAATAGTAGAAGGAACTCCTGGGATAGACGGCTGGTAAGTCGGCTGAACTATTCCAGCCTGAGAAAGCCCCCGAGTCCTCGCCATTTCCAACTCCAATGCAACAGCTACCTGGTACGCTGCATCCAACTCAGATACTCGGGTCGCGAATAACGGCAGGCTCAATTCTGCTTTCAGTCCGCGCAAAAACTACTGAGTCTTCATAGCTTCATCAGCAAAAATATGGGGCGCGTATCAGGCCAATTCAATGAACTTATCTCGGTACTGCAACATGGTCATGTCACCTTGCGTCAGCTCCAAAAACTGATACATTTTCGCTAACTTGAGGCATGCCGGAGTGTAAGCACACTCGAAAGCAGCAATGAACTCTGCCCAGGTGATTTGCCGAAGCAGACGGGAACGGAAGGCGACCTCCCGCTCCGTGGTCCACCATGTGCGCGCTGTACCCTGAAGCTGATAAGTGGCCAACATGACCTTCTCATCCTCCGCGCACTCCATCGATTGGAACGCACACTTAGTGGCATCAAGCCACACTCTAGCTGTCTCGGGTCTGATTGGCCCTCAAAGGTCGGTGGGTGGAACAACAGGAATTCCTTGAGTGCTCTGCCACGACCACCAGGCAAATCATCTTGGGGAACTGGAACAGGCATAGCTTGAGCTAGAGCTGGCACGACAGGAGGAGGAACATGCACAACAGGAGGAGGAAAAGTGCCACCCACTTCCTGGGGAACAGGATTTCTCCTTTTTCACGACGTTCTCTTTTTTCACGGCGGCATCTTGAAGCTAGAAAACATACGACAATGGAAAACACATCCGTAAGTACGGAAAACATCCTAAGCCAGCAACAGACGACTCAGTGGACTTGCTCTGGACCAGCACAAATTTCAATTCCTAATACAAATCCCCAACACGGCTCTGATACCAACTGTAACGACCCAGAGCTCCGGGTACCGATAACCCGATATCATCGGATTACCCCTACCAAGAATTGGGGACGCCACCCAAGAGGCTGATGAGGCCCCGTAAGGGTTGGAGGGGGGTTTGTCGAGGAGTTGCATAACGAATTGGAATTGCAGGCGTGCAATATTAATTAAAGTAGGAATTAATAAAATAGGTGCGGAAGCAAAATAAAATATCAGAGTGGTAAGATATATACAATAGTCCAAAATTTTCAAAATAAACAAGTCCCACAACTAAAAAGAGGTCCAATGTACAACTACACGGGGCATACCCCGGTCAAAAGTACAAAAGGGACGAACCGACAACAGCTGGCACTCTATCGACGGTCGGCAAAACCACGAGAAGGACCGACAGACGACTGGGGTAGCTCACCTGAAAGAAGAAAGGGTGAGTCACAGCCAGACTCAGTAGGGGTCATGCAGATCCCTACCTCGTACTAAACAGGCAAACATGCAAATATAAAAGTAATTAGAGCATGCATTTAAACAATAAACAGGCAGATGCACAATTATAGCAAAGCTGGAGAATCTATCTAAGCAGTTAAAACAACTAACTGGATGGCAATTAAATATATAATAATGACAGGAGCTAGCGTCAGGAACTAGCGTCAGAAACTAAATCTACCAATAGAATAAACCACCGCTAACTAAGTGAAGTGAGAGATGGAACAACCCACTAGAAGGACGAGACCAGATGCGTCCCCTGATGGCTTATACTGCATCTCAGGCAACTCGCAAGTCTGGAACGCGATAAGCGAGAGGCGTAACAGGACAAAACCAAGTACTAGTTAGAGAGACACTCGTCAGTGCCAGTTCAAGTCTCAGACCACGTGTGCACACACTGACTCCTGCCTAGAGCCAGGCCTCTAGCTAGTCCCCCCCCGTTGGACGCAACGGTAACCGCAGGAGCCCACGGTAACTAGCTTACAAACCGTTCATTGGGAGCACCCCTCCACCTCTCCCGGGTGGGACGACACACTCGGTCGCTGGGCTACAACTAGTGGTTCCATCACAAGGAAAGAGAAAGCAATTCCATCTGGATCTAATAGCAAGCCATCGTTTATAAAATAACTTAAACATGGCATAAATATATCGTAGAATGCATTAGAAATTGAACATGCATGCTTTAAAAATCTAGGAGAATGTAATGGTCTAGGACTGCCGTGTCACAGGGTGTGACGGACTTGGACAGGTGTGCTACAAGACTGTGACGTGTCCCTAGTGGGCCGTCACAGGCACCCGAGGTTTTATAGGGGACACAGGCTGTAACGCACCAGGACAGGGGCGTTACACTGAATGTAACGCGCCTCCCCCGGTCCGTTACGCTTGCCCGAACTATAAAAACCCATAATTTTTCTACAACGTAACGCACCTGGAGCGATCCGTCACGATGCATGTAACGCACCCCCAAGGGTCCGTTATAGTGTAACGGTCTCTGGAAGGACCGTCACACGAACTGGAAAACGATCGGGTCGAGTTCAAAACCGAACTCCCTCCCGGTCGAGCCGGATCGACGGGAAAACAAGAAAAACCTGTAAAACATGCTAAACTACAACACTTCACCACTAAACTATAGATCAAAATGCAAAGACGATGCCCATGGAGTGATTTTCAAGGATTTTAGGCTAAATTACACTAAAAATGGAATTTCACAAAAATCGAGGGAAACGACTACGCATGGCGGTGCATGTGGTGCCAAAGTGTTCCTAGCGAGGCAAGGAGTCCATCCCCTTACCTCAATCGCGACGAAAACATCGATCGGCACGCATGCAGGCGAAAGGATGCCGTGGCACCTCCCGGCCCCACGCGCCTCCACGCTCCATGGATTGAGACGAGGTCAGCACCCATGTGTCCCTCGCGACTAGCCGGTCCTGTTGCTACCTCCTGTTGACACCCGTTTCTTGCCGATAAGTTGAGTCGTTCCACTTACTCCCATTTATTGATGCCTCGAGTTGTCCATCACTCGCTGGGTTATTTTCTGGCACGTTTTGGGCCAATTTTATGGGTGCCCTCCCTCCCTGACTAGGTCCGAGTTGATTCATGGCTTAATGGGCCTTGGCTTTGATTAATCGAGCTTTTCTATGAATTTAAAGTGTCGTTACATATGCGGTCACCCTCCAGCCGTTCAACCATATGTGCGGTTGCTACTGGGCCGTTCATACATTCATGGATATTTAGCCGATTTTTTGAATTTCCACCGACAAGTATTTATACGGTCTAGCAATAGCCGCATAAGACCATTGTGCGGTAATTCCTAAGCCGTGTATCTCTCAAGAGTCCTGACGTCGCTGGTTTTCAGATAATTATCTAATTATCTAATCTATTTTGAATTATCACCGACAAGGCATGGACGGTGTTTTTCTTTGCCGCCCTTGTGATTGTACGATCTGATGGTAGCCGTTCATCTATGAGAGTCCAACGGTGAGGTTTTCGGTCAGTTCGATGGATAGTTGGATAATATTTCTGATTTATTGAATTTCCACCTACAGGGTTGGACGGCCTAGGATATGGCCGCACATCCCGTTGTGTGGTCTATTGTACGACCGTCCATCCTCTCGATTCCTGAAAAATTAATAGATTTTCTCTCTCTATTCATGGTTTTATCCCAAACTTCTCTCGTCATTTTCTCCGTGGATATTGAGCCATTTCGAGTGACGTTTCTTTTGGATGAGAGATAATTGAATTATCTTCGTCTTTCCTTTGATTATCTCGACATGAAAATACTATTAAACCCTAATTTCGAGCTAGACTTTTGGTACTCTATAAATAGACCCTAGAGGCTACCTTCAAAAAAAGGGGGGGGGGGGGGAGATTTCAGGTCACGGCGAAGTCCTGCCGAATCCTTGAGTGACCTACGACTAGGGAGGGAGGCCTTCTACGTCCATACAGACCTCCAATCCAGGGAGTAACTTTTTTTTGAGTCTTTTTTTATATATTTTTGATAGTCCGTCATTCCCTTTTGGTTGCATGCATTATTCTCCTCATTTTTTCTTCACTTGCACTGTCATTCACACATCCTCCCATATTTTTTTTGACACCCCCAAGGGTTTAAAACTCTCCAGATATCCCCCACTTCATTTAGTTATGATCATTTATTTCCGTTTCAGCACTTACTACACTCCACAGTTCTAATTTGGGGTTTTCTCTTTGTGTTTCACGTTGTTTTGCAGGTCAGCAGTACACTAACACGAGGCCCAACCTTTCTGGCCGGCTGGAAAGGGTGGAGGTTGGACCCTTTTGCAACTTCTGGCGTGGTGGTCTTGCGCGGTTCTCTCCCATCCGTTCAAGGAGACGTGCGGTGAGACCTGGACTGTCCTTCTTCTTCCTGCGGTCGTCACAGAACTGTTTAACTGCCAGGAGTGCTTCATACCGCGTCCTCTGCAGCGTTCTTCGACGGCCTGTCGTGAGACCGTGCATCATTATGGGAGGTTCTTCCTAAGCCGTATATCTTGACAGCGCTGCACACCAGGCGAGTACCTCTCCCTCTTTCCAAGGTACATCGTGTTCATCACGTTCAGCATCTTGGTGGCGATCACTTGTTTACACCCTTCTGTTGTCCTTCTACTGTTCACTTTCATTTCATATCTGGATTTAGTAGAAGGGATAGAAGAGATCTTTTGAGCCGGTATTGAAGGGAAAGAAAGTAGAAAAACATATCAACAGCTCATTTTTTGGCGATCACGGTGGGACGCCTAGTGCCCGTCGTGTTAGTGGCTTGCTGACCCTCTCTTCTGCTTTGTTAGTCCTCTTTTCGAAGTGATTTCAGGTTGATCTTGGCGTAGTCTCTGTCCTCTGGAGCATGTGCGGCTCTCCAGATGCCGTCCAACTATTGTGCGGTCGTATGTCAACTGTCCTTCTCTACGAACAGTGCCACTTCCCCCCCCAGCCTGCGGTCTCGAGCAGTCTCCTGTCGCCCATTCATCAGCTCTACGGCCTGTCTTCACCCATCCATCGTGCTTGCTCAAGTACGCTTCTGCCTTCATGGTGTTGGGTGGATTCATGTCATGCGGTTGTTTAAGGTCCGTTCTAGTTCTGACGCGGCTGTTAGTAGACCGTCTATCCTAGTACGCTTCTGTTTTATATCTCTGTCATTCTACCATTTTCTGAGTCTCCTGTACTTTGTCGTTACTCCCTGGATTATATGGTTGTATATAGACCGTCTATCTCCCTGAGCGGTCTTACAGAGACCATCCTTGTCATGCTACAGTGCACCCGTGCTTCACTTTCATTGCCACGTTATATGATTTTCATGATACTTGGTGCTGATTACTGATCTTCCCCCTGCTCTTATATCATTGTTGTATACTTGCTTTCATCTCTTACATATTTGATCGATCATTGATTGCTAGTTTCTAGGCTAGATTTTGCATGCACTCCGGTGCACATAGGATCATACACTCTCATTAGTAGTTGCATTCCTACCTAGGTAGGGTTTTCTCTCGTCTCCATACTCCCTGGAGCCGACTAGGGGACCTTGCCGAGGACCTCCATAAGTTTCTGCGAGCCGTGGATTCCCACACGGACGTTGGGCAGGTTGTACCACATCATCCCCTAGTCTAGGGACTGCATTCATGAGAGAGAGAGAGTCCCTTAGAGTCTGCCAGTTTCCCGTCCCCCACCCTGGTTAGGTACCTTGTGGTTGAGTGAATTCACATCTTAATTAATCCACTAAAGTCCTAAAAGGGAACTTATAAAAAATTTTCGCGCATCATTTGGAATCTGATTGGGTAATTGGTTGATTCTTTTCTCATCTCTTCCCTCCATTGCATGTTGCAGTATCATCATTTGCATCTTTTTGTCAGATTTAGGCTCATTTGATCTAGTTCATCTTTGTGTGTCTCCATCTAGTTGCATTCGTCTTAGGGTCATTTTCCTTCTTGTACTCATTTGAAGTTCAATGTATAAAGTCCCCATTCTCCCCATGGAGCATTTTCCCCCTGTACCTTATTCCTATACTTCTCCATCTTCTTACCCCCGTGTGGATTCCTCTTCCCATGCGGGCCCATCTCCTTATTCCTCCATTAGACCCTATTCTTGTAACGGGCCTTCTTATCCCGCCCGCGCTGCTGCTAGCCCAATCAACTGTCATCCCCACATACACGATTCTTCCAGGCCCATGCATTCCTCCATTCCTGGAACGAGATTTCCTTCTTCTCAGGTCGGATCCCCTTATCCGGCCCATCATCATTATCCTGGTTTAAATTCATCATCTCTTGCTCGGGCTGCCCCATATCCTTCTCGGACTCTTCCTACCGAGGAGATGTTCGCTCAGGCCCAACGTCAGCTTGATGAATTGCAACGCCGAATTGATCCCCAAACTTCTTTGGATATTCCATTTGCATTTCAAGGTCTTCATCTTCCACCACATTCACAGATTCCTGCATATCGTCGCTATGGTAGAATTGGTGACCCCTACGTCCATTTGAAGGATTTCCTATATGAGTCGACCCAATTCCAGCATGATCAATGCTTGATGGCCTATTTGTTTGGCCTATCTTTAGAGGGCTCGGCCAAGGATTGGTTCTTCACATTATCGCAAGAGCAGATGATGAACTTTCAAGCCATCAAAGTAAGATTTATTCAGCAGTACCAGGACCAAGTTGGGCCCAGATATTCTATGGTTGATCTGGCCCAAGAGAAGATGAAGCCCGGCGAGGAGTGCTCTACCTTTGTCGACCCTTGGCGTCGCCTGACCACGCAAGTCCCGGGGCATATTCCGGAGGGCGAGCAGATCAATATGGTTATTTCTAATGCAACGCCCGAGCTCAGGTGCATCTTAGACCTGAATGATATCACTTCCTGACAGTAGCTTTACAGTCGAGCCCGCTTCATTAGCCAACAACTCCTAGTTTCCTTTGACCGAGAGTCTCTTCACCGCCACCTTCTACGCCCACGTACGCCTCCCATCTGTCATCTCTTTTATATCCCTCCACGAGTCGGCCTTTCGCTCCTGCTTACCCACATACCTCCACATACGCCTCCACATGTCCCTCCACTACAACTCCCTTCACGAGTCAGCCCTCTGCTATTTCATCTCCCCACGCCTCTCCACTGTTGGTCAAGGAAACACCACACCCAGAGCGGGTGGATTCCATCCACTATATTCCCACTCCCTCCACGCCTCCATCTCATTCACTCTCTAGCCCTCTGCCTTCACCTACGCAATCCCCCTTACCTACGCAACCTCCGCTACCATCCCCATTACCTTTTTATACCCCTCGGCATCCACCTTGCCCGAAGCGGGCTTCTCACTCTTTGTTGCCGGAATCTCTTACAGATGTTTTCAGGGCTTTGATGGCCACCCATGCATTGCAACTCCCTCCGGTTATGCCTTGCCGACCTGCGATCGGGAATCTGCTCCATTTTTGTGAATTCCATCATCAACAGGGGCATTTGATTGAGGACTGCCCCGAGTTCCAGGAGTTTGTTTACAGCTTGGAAGATAAGAAGATGATTGATTGGGCTGTCATACACCAAGTTATTTCAGATCTCAGCAGCAAGCAGCAGCAGCAGCAAGCCGTGCCGCCTAGGGAACTATCCCCACTTCAAGACCAGGGGCACCCTAGTGTTTCTTCAGTTGATAAGATACCTGCTCCATTACTCACTTCTTCCTCCCTCGTCCCATCTCCTCCACCACCTTTACCTACCCCAGCCTCCGCTCGGGCGACTTCTCTTTCACCCTCCGTCTCCACCACCACACTTGTCCCCAACGCCTCTCGACGTGTCGTAAAGATATGCCGAAGAGCGCCACCACCTGCCACTTCCCCCACTATGCCGCTACCTTCCTCTCCTCCTTCTTCCCCACCCCTACCTTCACCTCCTTACCTTCACCATCTCCATCAACCACATCACCCCCTTTGTCACCACCTTCTCCACCCCCATCTTTGCCGCTTCCATTGGCCACATCTCCATCATCACCTTCTCCATTATCCCCATTACCGTCACCACTACTGTCTTCATCACCTCCCCTCGTAATAATCCTTGTTCCGTCACCTTCACAACCATCTCCGCTACCGATGCCACTCCTTTCGCCATCATCCCCTGAGCCCAAGCAGGCCGAGCCTAAACCCACACCTCAGCTTTTGCCTTTACTTCCACCCATACCCATCATCATCATTATTCCCCCATCACTTGCACCATCGTCGCCTGTGCCCTTCAAACCTCCTCCTTCTAACCTTCCTCTACCACCTCCCACTTCGTGGAGCAGGTACACGCTACCTTTGGTGCCCCTCGGGTCTAGTCCCCAGGGAGATAAAGAGCCGAATCAGGTTTTGACTATGCATTACAAGCTTCAAGATTTTATTTGCCGCATGTCGGTCCGAGCCCTGGTCCATGGCTATTCTAGGGACAATGAGCGCGCACTTGCTATGAAGACGGTCGCTAAGAAGAGTTCTCTAGCATTGGTGCCAGTTCCTTCTAAAGCGAGGCCGTTGGCAGTCTCTTTGCTCGCCGGAGAATTCACTGTTGATGTTGTTATCACCTCTCGCTTGATTGCTATTCAGTTCACTGGCCCAGAAGAGTTTTCCTCCCGGATGGTGCTAACCCACACGGCCGCCAAAAGTTTAATCAATTCAGCATTCAAGGGCTAATTGGCCATATCTTCTACATTTTTCAAGGACATTCTGCACATCCTATGCAATCTCCCTCGGCTTATTGGTAAGGTGGCCACGTCAATGCCACGTATCGCCCTCCCTCAGTTCCGTCCTGCGCTACTGACAAGGGAGTTATGCTTTATGCCCAGCTGCCGAGTGAAGATGCCAAAGCTCCATGTTCTAGTGCCGAACGACAAAACTCCATTGCTTCTTGATGTTCATCTGATGCGGGACGGGACCGAAACGGGCTAGGACCTACGAATGCAATGAAGTGCGGCCAGCACTCGCACGCCAAAGGCAAGCCGGGCGGCTGACCTCCGTAGCGTTCCTCCGGGTGGAGGCGTCTCTCAACAAGAAATCCAAGCCCACAGCCGTCCCTATGAGGGAAGCGTAGGGATCTCAGCGGCTAAGAACCGCCGTGCGCCTATGGGAATCTAGTCCGAGCTCGGCGCTCGACTAGGGCCACGGAATGGGGCTCTCAACTCACAGTCATGCGGTGAATAAAAAGCTAGCTAGGATCCTAAACACTCACGTGGCATAATGGAAAGCATACTAGTAAAGCAAGTGCCAACAAGGGGGAGCGTCGCACGTACCTCCACGCCTAGGCGTGGGGAAGAAACCCCGGCCGAGACCAACAACCCCGATACATGAAGAATGAATTTACAACCCAATAAAGTGCCCACTCCTCGCAGGGAGATAACAGGCTACATGCAACAAATTCGGGGCTGCCGGGACACGGGCTGACGGGCAGCATTCGGTGAAGGTTGGCCGCGAGGAGGTCCCGGGTAGCGTCGGCAGGATCGCAGCAACGCGCACGTCCGCGGTAACGGGTCCCACGATCTCATCCGGACTCCAAATGACACGACGTCAGTGAGGGTGCGAAGCCGACAGGTGGGGGAACGCCCCAGCCAAAGGGCGCGTGCTGGAACCGCTTGTGGATGCCGGTGGAGGATCTGCAACCTGTGACAGGGTCGCTGCATGCAGAACTGCGCAGCTGAGGGAGAAAATAAAGAAAATGCTGTTTCGGAAGGCGAAGGAGGTCCCGCTTGTGGGAGGACGTCGAGGACAGCCGGCAGCAGATCCCGACCAAAGGGCTCGGTCAGATCTGGTCGTGGCTGAGAGCAGCAAGCTCTGGAATCCGCGGGTGATCCTGGCGCCGGGTGGACAGGACAGACCAGCGCGACCTCACGGGAACGGATGCCACGAACAGCTCGGACGTCGGAACGAGGCGAGGTCCGCGGCGTTGGAAAGAGGACAAAGAGAGGTACGACCGGTGAAGATCCCACGTCCAAACTCGCAGCTGTCAGCCCCGTGGAATTTTCGCAAGGGGGCGGACAGAACCTGGCTCGCAGAGGGAGGGTGTCCTGCGCGAGCTCACGAAGAAAAATGCCACGGGAGGTGCCGATCTCCAAACGAGGCGAGACCACCTCGCACGCGTTGGCGACTCGCAGAAGAATCACCAAGAAATGGGTTGGTCACCCAAAGTCTCCACGAGTAGGGGTTGGCCATCGTTGCCCTTGGAGGAGAGATCCGGACTCACCGAACTTGAACTTGAGAAGGGATAGAAGAGAAAGGGGCCCTCGGCGTCGCACCGAGGGATGGGGAGTCACACCCCGAGCTTGCTCCCGTCGCAGGAGCAAGGAGGAACAGAGGAGGGGGGCGCAGACACCTTCAGCCAATTTTCTTTTCAATTCATTCAATAATTTTTCAAAGAAAATACATGAGATGTTTTATATGGGGAGGGGGAATGCTAGGGTTGAAACCCTAGCCAAGAGGGAAAGGAGAGGGGTGCGCACATGGCATGGAAAGGGGGGGGGGTGCGCAAGGCTTCCTAGAATCTAGGAGGGAATTGGGGAAGGGGGGCGGCCAAAGGAGGGAGGGTGGTCGGATGGGGAAGGGGGAAAAGGGGGGGGGGCGTGCCCATCTTCCTATAATCAAGGAGGGGGCCGCACACTCCACTCCTAGAAAGTAGGAGTGGGGCGGCTGCCACCTCCTCCTCTTGGAGGAGATGAGAGGGGCGCCCAAACCCTAGCCCATAAGGGGGGGGGGGGGGGCGCAAATCCCAATGGGCCACTCATGTGGGATGGTGGACAGCCCAAATGGGCCAAGAAGGGTGGACCACAAGGTGGCCCACTAACCTTTTTGCCTAACTAATAAGCCTAACATCGCCCAATGGAAGCCTAATTGGCCCCAATTGGCCTACAAAGGTCCACAATAATAATAAAAGTGTCCACGCAGGGACTACACCAAGGCCCAGCATGGCCTAAAGCATAAAATAACTAAAGATAATTCTGCTAGTCCGCCAAGTGATCGTCGAGCCAAAGGGATGCTGGCGTGCTCCGTGTGCTCCGTCGAGTAATGCGCCGCGTGTCCTCACCAATTCTCCCCGGGTGGGAAGAACTCGACCCCGTCGAGTAAGAGTCATGGTCGCTCAAGTAACGCTCCAACAGGTCCGGGTCGATCCTCTCTAGCTCTCCACGTGTGATCCAGGTGTCGTCTGTCGCAGGGCGCCCTCTCCAACGCACTAGGAAGCGTTGGCAGGCTCCGCTCCTGGTAGTGGTCACCTGCTCATCCAGTATGCAATCTATATGCTCGCGTTTCTGTAATGGGGCTGGAAGAGGTGGACGCTCAGAAGGTGTAATACTCTCAACAGGAGGGGAGGGCTCAAGAGGCTCACTGGGAATCACCGCGGGATCCCGATATGCCACCAGATCTGAGACATTGAACGTCGAATAGATCCCATAGTCGTCTGGCAGCTCAATCTCATACGCATTCGACCCAATTCGCTTCAAGACTCGAAAGGGTCCAGCACCGCGGGCCTGGAGTTTCTTCACGGCCCCTGAAGGAAACCGTTCAGGTCTGACCCTGATCATGACGTACTCTCCTTCTCGGAACTCACGGGTGCGTCGATGCGCATCAGCTAACTCCTTATAATGTGCGTTGCTGGCCTCGAGGTGGTGATGATGCAGACTCCGAACTAGCTGTGTTGACTCATACCTATGTGAATGCAGTGGTGGTCTGGACATCCAAACATGGATCTAACATGCTTATGACGTCTACCTGACTTGACAACATGGGGAGGGCCTGGACAACCAAAGTAGAACCTAGCATGCACATGTGTCTTACTAAATAGGGTAGACTCAGGAGGACGACTAACCCCAAACTTACTCATGACATTACCCCTATATGATGAGGGACATGGAGAAACATGAGAGTGAGACATGTGTCCCTGGCCTCCTAAACTCTGGCGTCTGGGTGTATGCGAGGTGAGATGTTGACTAGCAGGCCTAGATGGGGTGTGATAATGGACCTGCTCGACAAGGTGGGGAAAAGAATACGAGTCGAGAGGCTCACTAGGGAAAGGATCGAATGGGTCAATGAAATGATGACCCCTCCCGACAGGTTCCTTCACTATACTTGCCCATCTGCGACATTCGCCCAGGTGCAGATGATCACCGTCAGGCGCTCTAATGTATGGGGCAAGAGGCTCATGAGGATGGCAAGGAAGGCAAGGCTCCACCCTCGGGACCGTGATACCATAAGAGGGGACAAAATCAACCTCCACGGGTATGGGAAAGAATAAAAGGACCTCGGAGGTGATATGTCCTATGGTGTAGACCGAGGTAATAGACCCCAAAGCAGGGAGTGTAAAGCAATGACTATAGGGTTGGTCAGACCCTAAGGTCAACATATATGTCAACTCCCATTGACAATCTAAACTCCTAAGGAAGCCCTTCACATTTTCAAGAAAGCAGAAGGATCGAAAAGTGGTGTGAAAGGAGTCAAGGGGTACAATTGGGAGGGCTGGTCCCATGGGTGTATAGCAAGGAATGGAGACATCTAAAAGTGGACCCTCCCTTAGCCAGCTAGCTAAAGACTCTCCAATGACCAGTTCACCCTCGGAAGGTAAGAATGGCTCTATATGAGGGTCTAAGGGTGAAGCATCTCCCTCGGGAATGGAAACAGAGTCCTCTATGATATGGAGGGGCCCCTGGCTCTCAGTCGAGGGTCTCAGGCCGAGAGTGTCGGCCCTAACTTCCAAAGGTTCAGGCACGACTGGGTGCTCCATGGGGTCACTCCCTAACTCCTCGACCTCAGTTAGGTACTCCTCAATCAACTCCTGTTCAGCCTCGTAAATCACTGGAACAAAAGGCGGAGTGGATCGCTGGGGGTGGGTGGCTAGCGACACGGAGGTGGTCGGCGCAGCGCCGTCGTGGAAGACAAACTCGCCTGGAAGGTGAAATGGGTGTAAGGTGCAGGTCCTCCTATCCAGGTCGATGGTCGCTCTTCTCTCCTCCAACCAAGTTTGCCCTAAAATGATGCATGGACCAGCAAGTGTGTCGATCTTACACCATGCACCATCGTGATATAGAACGGGGCCAAACCATCGTTGAAACTCAACAAAAGCTAAGCCACCGCAGAGAACAATCTCCCCAGTCTTAGAGAGAGACTCAACAATGTCATGTGAGACATAATTATATGGCACCCTACTGATGAAGTCGATCTCCGTATGCAACCCATTAGGTAGGATGGCCACGGACATGACAGGGCGCTGAAACGACTCGGTCATCGGTATCGGGATCGGGTCTCCCGACGACTGAGTGGTAGGGGCGACACCCAGGGGTCGTGCCATAAGAGCGTCGAATCAGGCCAACAGGTATGACCAATCTGACACGTGGGCACGAGGAACCACCATGGGGCTGGCGGGGGGGGGCCAGGACATGCAAGACTCAACGAGACAAGGATAAAACTCTAACTAGACACAAACCTAAAATGACAATGCAATGGTAGGTTACCTAGATGAACTAAGAGACTCAATGCACCCTAGACAACCTAAAGACTCAAATGACCTAAGACCCCAATTTGTTAGAACAAACTGGTTCCCTAAGCTCTGATATCAATTTGATGCGGGACGGGACCGAAACGGGCTAGGACCTACGAATGCAATGAAGTGCGGCCAGCACTCGCACGCCAAAGGCAAGCCGGGCGGCTGACCTCCGTAGCGTTCCTCCGGGTGGAGGTGTCTCTCAACAAGAAATCCAAGCCCACAACCGTCCCTATGAGGGAAGCGTAGGGATCTCAGCGGCTAAGGAACCGCCGTGCGCCTATGGGAATCTAGTCCGAGCTCGGCGCTCGACTAGGGCCACGGAATGGGGCTCTCAACTCACAGTCACGCGGTGAATAAAAAGCTAGCTAGGATCCTAAACACTCACGCGGCATAATGGAAAGCATACTAGTAAAGTAAGTGCCAACAAGGGGGAGCGTCGCACGTACCTCCACGCCTAGGCGTGGGGAAGAAACCCCGGCCGAGACCAACAACCCCGATACACGAAGAATGAATTTACAACCCAATAAAGTGCCCACTCCTAGCAGGGAGATAACAGGCTACATGCAACAAATTCGGGGCTGCCGGGACATGGGCTGACGGGCAGCACTCGGTGAAGGTTGGCCGTGAGGAGGTCCCGGGTAGCGTCGGCAGGATCGCAGCAACGCGCACGTCCGCGGTAATGGGTCCCACGATCTCATCCGGACTCCAAATGACGCGCCGTCAGTGAGGGTGCGAAGCCGACAGGTGGGGGAACACCCCGGCCAAAGGGCGCGTGCTGGAACCGCTTGTGGACGCCGGTGGAGGATCTGCAACCTGTGACAGGGTCGCTGCACGCAGAACTACGCAGCTGAGGGAGAAAATAAAGAAAACGCTGCTCCGGAAGGCGAAGGAGGTCCCGCTTGTGGGAGGACATCGAGGACAGCCGGCAGCAGATCTCGACCGAAGGGATCAGTCAGATCTGGTCGTGGCTGAGAGCAGCAAGCTCTGGAATCCGCGGGTGATCCTGGCGCCGGGTGGACAGGACAGACCAGCGCGACCTCACGGGAACGGATGCCACGAACAGCTCGGATGTCGGAACGAGGCGAGGTCGGCGGCGTTGGAAAGAGGACAAAGAGAGGTACGACCGGTGAAGATCTCACGTCCAAACTCGCAGCTGTCAGCCCCGTGGAATTTTCGCAAGGGGGCGGACAGAACCTGGCTCGCAGAGGGAGGGTGTCCTGCGCGAGCTAACGAAGAAAAATGCCACGGGCGGTGCCGATCTCCAAACGAGGCGAGACCACCTCGCACGCGTTGGCGACTCGCAGAAGAATCACCAAGAAATGGGTTGGTCGCCCAAAGTCTCCACGAGTAGGGGGTGGCCGTCGTTGCCCTTGGAGGAGAGATCCGGACTCACCGAACTTGAACTTGAGAAGGGATAGAAGAGAAAGGGGCCCTCGGCGTCGCACCGAGGAATGGGGAGTCACACCCCGAGCTTGCTCCCGTCGCAGGAGCAAGGAGGAACAGAGGAGGGGGGCGCAGCCACCTTCAGCCAATTTTCTTTTCAATTCATTCAATAATTTTTCAAAGAAAATACATGAGATGTTTTATATGGGGAGGGGGAATGCTAGGGTTGAAACCCTAGCCAAGAGGGAAAGGAGAGGGGTGCGCACATGGCATGGAAAGGGGGGGGGGGTGCGCAAGGCTTCCTAGAATCTAGGAGGGAATTGGGGAAGGGGGGCGGCCAAAGGAGGGAGGGTGGTCGGATGGGGAAGGGGGAAAAGGGGGGGGGGGCGTGCCCATCTTCCTATAATCAAGGAGGGGGCCGCACACTCCACTCCTAGAAAGTAGGAGTGGGGCGGCTGCCACCTCCTCCTCTTGGAGGAGATGAGAGGGGCGCCCAAACCCTAGCCCATAAGGGGGGGGGGGCGCAAATCCCAATGGGCCACTCATGTGGGATGGTGGACAGCCCAAATGGGCCAAGAAGGGTGGACCACAAGGTGGCCCACTAACCTTTTTACCTAACTAATAAGCCTAACATCGCCCAATGGAAGCCTAATTGGCCCCAATTGGCCTACAAAGGTCCACAATAATAATAAAAGTGTCCACGCAGGGACTACACCAAGGCCCAGCATGGCCTAAAGCATAAAATAACTAAAGATAATTCCGCTAGTCCGCCAAGTGATCGCCGAGCCAAAGGGATGCTGGCGTGCTCCGTGTGCTCCGTCGAGTAATGCGCCGCGTGTCCTCACCATCATCCCAAGGAGTTGATTGTTCCGGAATGCCTCTCTATGGTTGGCACCGCACAGCTAGGGGCAACCATCCTAATGGAGCTGCATATTCATGATCGGGCTAGGCCGTCTGCTAGGTGGGCCCGTTATTTGAGAAAGTATTACAGATTAAGAAGCCCGAAGGCCCGAGTCCGCGCCAGGTGGAGTTGTTTCAAGAAGATTTCTGCCAAGAAGAGGCGGCGGCATAAGTTCAAGGGCCATCAGTTATGCATTCGGGGGTCCACTCCCTCCTCTCCTTCTTCCGTCCATTCATCTTTTCTTCTGCTCAATTCTTATCCGTGGGTGGTGTACCTTCCGCCACCTGACCTTATTTCTACCATCTTCTCCTGTCCTCACCATTCTAGGCCTCTGCCTATGTCCTCCTCTTCCCCTAATCCAGGGGCATCATGTAGTTTTCCTCCCCATATACGTCTGGATTTCACTTCTCATCTTTTTCCCCCGACCCTGTTGGGGATTCCTTGTGCTTGTTCCCCGGCCTTGTCGGGTGGTTTTTCTTATCCTTCCCCGATTTTTTCGGGTGGTTTCCATTTCTTTTCCCCGACCTTGTCGGGTGTTCATGCATTTTCTTCCCCGCCTCTGGCGGGTGATTGCTACTCTTCTTCTCCGACCACGTCGAATGATCATTTTCCTTATTCCTTATCTTCACAACTATCTTTTCATCGTCTTTCTATTCTTTCCTCCTCACCCTTTCAGGGTTCTTACCCTTTTTCTTGCTGTTTTCGAGGCTTTAGTCCGCCTTGATCTCAGTTAATCTCTGTTCATTCTGTATTTAGTTCCTTGTTATCAGGGCCTCTGTGCCTTAACGAGGGAGTTCTAGCCCTCGTCTCTCTTCCTTTTATTTCTTCTTCATCCAGTTTGATGTCTGTCGCTCCTTCATGTCAAGGAATATCTACACATTGCTATCCTTTTTCACCCTTTTATCCTGGCAAGCAAGGAATATAAAGCTCGTGCTGATCAAAAGCTCGATGATCATGTTCGCTTCAGGATGCTGGTTTCCGCGCCATGGATTTACAAAGGTATCGTTATTTTGTGCAAGAAAATGTTATCATCGCTATTATCTCTCTTACACCTGCACATGCTTATAACGTTGGTTCCTCAACATGGTTGAGTGGCTTTAGTTGAATTTGCTTAATTAGTCAAATAAAATGAGTAGCTTCTGCAGCATCTTAGGCTGGTGATAGCTTAGCGCTGGGAGTCTAGTTCCTTTCCCCAATTGCTGAGGGTAACCTTTGAGTATGAGTTTTCACACACTTCACGGCAAGCCATAGCCGATTTCTCTAAGGCAACACTGTTGCTGCTTTGGCCATACTTTGGGTATGCACAAAAGCCTTTTCTCTTCTCTACTCGGCCATGTGTAGGGGCAAGAGATTGATGGATGAAATGACCAACCTAGGCATTCCCCGATACGAGAGATGTTTCAAATAGGGGCAGTCTTGAAAGAAAGGAAAAGGAAAAAGAAATGAGTGAAAAATACCATGAAAAATGCCCCTAATCCTAGTAATCGGGCCTACTTCTCCTAACAAGAGTTGAGGTTCGCGTAAAACGGTGAAGGGTAGTGCATCATCATGCGTATATCAAAATCAAAAGTGAGCGTTATTTCAATAACTGGCCGATAAGGGCTATGCAAAATTATGGTTGAAGACACAAAGCCCCGGCGCAACATGCTATCTTTTTGAGGGGTAATGACCTGGAAGGAAGTCGAGTCCTAATATCTCCCATCCTGTACGAAGCTTGTCTCTAATTCTTCTTCTGCTTCTCCCTCTTAGGCTGGGTTGTATCCCGGGTATAGCCTTAGTAGGGGCACCGTTCTCTAGAAGCGGTTGGTTGTGATAAGCCACCCTCACATGCACGCCCTGCTCAAGGGAAGTCTTTAATGAGAGGGGAGGGACGGCGATCCCTGGCCAGTAGTTTGAGCCCGTCTTTAGGTACTGCGGATTGCTATTGTCGAAAATCAAAAAAAATGAGATAGTTTCAAAAATAAAAAAAAATCAAATTTTGTCAAATTTTCAAAAAGTTCAAATACTTCAAAGTCACAAAAACAAAAAAATCAAATATTTTAAAAAAAATCCAAAAAAATCAAGAACATTACAAAATCAATAAAAAAATAAAAACATATATTTATCTTTTGTTCCTTTCTATCTATTTGTTTTGAGGACAGATATGTAATCTGTTTGCCAAGTGTACAGGTTGCAGGTGCTCAAGCTTTCCTTGCTCCATATTTTGTGCTCTGCTTCCTGTCCACATCTTCGATCTGTTCTTTCCTTCTTCAATCTTATCTCTCGATCTGTTCTGAAGCTCATATCCTTCTCAGCTTGTGTTTGCAACGATCATATCTTTATGAGAGAGCATTGCCTCACGATTATGAACCTGGTGGTTCTGCTTCATTCTGATCTTGGGTTTTGATTGAAGTACGTATTTTGTTCATGTCTTTTGTCCCGCCGTGTCCTTGTCTCGTGTCTATGTCCCACCATGTTGTCACACTTGTTGTTTTGTTCCTCACCACATGTTGTTAGTTATCTTGCATATGTTGATAGTCGTCCCTCTATGTTCCATGTGTGATCCCAACCATGTGATCATCCGTCATATTCTTGTCCCAACCACGTGAGCATTCGTCATATTCTTATCCCAACCATGGGATCATCCATCATGTTCTTGTCCCAACCGTGTGTTGTCCCGCCACATTGTTGTCTTGTCACATCGCGTTCATACATGATATTGTCTATTTATGCCACTGCATATATGCTTGTTTGTGTTGCATTGTCTCCCGTTTCATTGTTCATCATGTTATGTCATGTTGTTTGTCGTTCAGTTAAGCATTGTGTTATCTTTGCTATGTTTTTACTTATTTGTCCTATTCATAAAAATCCATAAAAATCAGAAAATGAAAATCCAAAAAAAGTGTCGTTTCACTTGCGCAGGTAAGTCAGGTATGGCCTTCTATCCCTATCACCCTTATTGCATTATTATATGGTACTATAGTATATTATCTCGAGAATCAGTTGGTTATCTCCGTGTTCCAGGATCTGATGTTCCCATTTAACAAAAATAATTATGATCCAGGTTCACGCATTTAATCTCTGGATAGGCTGTTAGGTTGGGATGTCCTGGGGAGGATGGTTCTATCCTGCACGCTGTGGTTGCGGATGGTATCTTGACTCGGATTTTCCCAGCCTAGCAATATTATTCTCGAGTATTTTATATTTTAATCTTTCTTTGCATTTATTTTAACGATTTCTTTTATTTTAGCCCAGCATGCATCATACGCATCTTTTGAGCTTTTCATGACCCATGATTTGCCTGTAAAATGTCTCGCCAGCGATGATTAGCTGTGCGTTTAGTGTTTGAGTAAGAGGAACTAATTCCACTCTGAGTTGGAAGGTTCTCTTTGGTCAATTCGCTTGGTTTGGTTGATTAAGAGGTCACCGTCTGGAGCTTTAGCCTGTTTCCTTTGGTTTTGCTGCCTGCTTTTGGCCTCCTCATTGGACCACGGGATTGTGTCCCCCATGAGGTTGCTCTTATCGATTTGTTTCATTTCGTTTAGTATAGTTCCTCTAGACTGGTGTCGCCTTTTCTTTTATCATTCCTTGCGCTTGGTTCAGAGTTTTCCAGAAAATTCCTGTCGCTTGTTGGTAAAAACGAGTGTCGTTTTGCCTTAATGCCTACTTTTCAGTCCGCTCCGCTTCATCTCCATGTTCCATGTCACTTTCGCTTCACCTCCGCTCGCTCCCCTGCAAAGAGGGCGTTAAGGAGGGGCATCTGTTGACACCCGTTTTTTGCCGATAAGTTGAGTCGTTCCTCTTACTCCCATTTATTGATGCCTCGAGTTGTCCATCACTCGCTGGGTTGTTTTCTGGCACGTTTTGGGCCAATTTTATGGGTGACCTCCCTCCCTAGCTAGGTCCGAGTTGATTCATGGCTTAATGGGCCTTGGCTTTGATTAATCGAGCTTTTCTATAAATTTCAAGCGCCCATTACATGTGCGGTCACCCTTCAGCCGTTCAACCATATGTGCGGTTGCTACTGGGCTGTTCATACATTCATGGATAATTAGATGATTTTCTGAATTTCCACCGACAAGCATTTATACGGTCTAGCAATAGCCGCATAAGACCATTGTGCGGTAATTCCTAAGCCGTCTATCTCTCATGAGTCCTGACGTCGCTGGTTTTCAGATAATTATCTAATTATCTAATCTATTTTGAATTATCACCGACAAGGCATGGACGGTGTTTTTCTTTGCCGCCCTTGTGATTGTACGGTCTGATGGTAACCGTTCATCTATGAGAGTCCAACGGCGAGGTTTTCGATCAGTTCGATGGATAGTTGGATAATATTTCTGATTTATTGAATTTCCACCTACAGGGTTGGACGGCCTAGGATATGGCCGCACATCCCGTTGGGTGGTCTATCGTACGACCGTCCATCCTCTCGATTCCTGAAAAATTAACAGATTTTCTCTCTCTATTCGTGGTTTTATCCCAAACTTCTCCCGTCATTTTCTCCGCGGATATTGAGCCATTTCGACTGACGTTTCTTTTGGATGAGAGATAATTGAATTATCTTCATCTTTCCTTTGATTATCTCGACCTGAAAATACTTCTAAACCCTAATTTCGAGCTAGACTTTAGGTACTCTATAAATAGACCCTAGAGGCTACCTTCGAAAAAGGGGGGGGGGAAGATTTCAGGTCATGGCGAAGCCCTGCCGAATCCTTGAGTGACCTACGACCAGGGAGGGAGGCCTTCTACGTCCATACAGGCCTCCGGTCTAGGGAGTAACTTTTGTTTTGAGTCTTTTTTTATATATTTGATAGTCCGTCATTCCCTTTTGGTTGCATGCATTATTCTCCTCATTTTTTCTTCACTTGCACTGTCATTCACACATCCTCCCATATTTTTTTTGACACCCCCAGGGGTTTAAAACTCCCCAGGTATCCCCCACTTCATTTAGTTATGATCATTTATTTCCGTTTGAGCACTTACTACACTCTACAATTCTAATTTGGGATTTTCTCTTTGTGTTTTCACGTTGTTTTATAGGTCAGCAGTACACTAACACGAGGCCCATCCTTTCTGGCCGGCTGGAAAGGGTGGAGGTTGGACCCTTTTGTAACTTTTGGCGTGGTGGTCTTTCGCGGTTCTCTCCCATCCGTTCAAGGAGACGTGCGGTGAGACCTGGACCATCCTTCTTCTTCCTGTGGTCGTGACAGAACCGTTTAACTGCCAGGAGTGCTTCATCCCGTGTCCTCTGCAGCGTTCTTAGACGGTCTATCGTGAGACCGTGCATCATTATGGGCGGTTCTTCCTAAGCCGTATATCTTGACAGCGCTGCACACTAGGCGACTACCTCTCCCTCTTTCCAAGGTACGGAGTGTTCATCACGTTCGGCATCTTGGTGGCGATCACTTGTTTACACCCTTCTGTTCTCCTTCTACTGTTCACATTCATTTCATATCTCGATTTAGTAGAAGGGATAGAAGAGATCTTTTGTGCCGGTATTGAAGAGAAAGAAAGTAGAAAAATATATCAACAGCTCATTTTTTGGCGATCACGGTGGGACGCCTAGTGCCCGTCGTGTTAGTGGCTTGCTGACCCTCTCTTCTGCTTTGTTAATCCTCTTTTCGAAGTGATTTTAGGTTGATCTTGGCGCGGTCTCTATCCTCTGGAGCATGTGCGGCTCTCCAGACGCCATCCAACTATTGTGCGGCTGTATGTCAACCGTCCTTCTCTGCAAACAGTGCCACTTCTCCCCCCAGCCTGCGGTCTCGAGCGGTCTCCTGTCACCCGTTCATCAGCTCTACAGCCTATCTTCACCCGTCCATCGTGCTGGCTCAGGTACGCTTCTGCCTTCATGGTGTTGGGTGGATTCATGTCATGCGGCTGTTTAAGGTCCGTTCTAATTCTAACGCGGCTATTAGTAGACCGTCTATCCTAGTACGCTTCTATTTTCTGTCTCTATCATTCTACCATTTTCTGAGCCTCCTGTACTTTGTCGTTACACCCTGGATTATACGGTTGTATATAGACCGTCTATCTCCCTGAGCGGTCTTACAGAGACCGTCCTTGTCATGCTACAGTGCACCCGTGCTTCACTTTCATTGCCACGTTATATGATTTTCATGATACTTGGTGCTGATTTTCTTGATACTTTCATTACGTGGAAACCATCCCCCTACCTCGATCACGACGAAACCCGCGGATCGGTGCAGATCGGACGACGGAGCATTGCGGCTGCTCTCGACCCGTCTCGTCTCAACGCTCCACGAACCGAGGGAAGAAGGGCGCCATCGCGATCCTCGCGTCGAGCCCGTTCCCACGGTACCTCTCTCGTCACGATCCGAGGCCGAACGGACCGAAACCGAGAGAGAAAGGGAGAGAAGGAGAGAGAACGTGTGAGGGAGAGAGAGGAAGAGAGAGAGAGATCGAGAGTGAGTGAGGGGAGAGAGAGAGGGGTGCGTGAGTTTTTAAAAAAACTATTTTTTTCTATTTTTTTTGTAATTTTTTTGAAATTATAGTTTAACCCCTCAAAGAACCAAAGTTATAAATATGCCCAATTCATTTATATAAATACTTTAACCAATTCAATTAAATGCATAAAAATACCTTAAAAATCCGTAAAAAATACTCTAAATTCACATAATTATACCTAGATCCGAACCACTAAGAATCCGTTTAAGACACGGGTCTTACACCTTGAAACAAGATTTCCTAGTCCGTTGAAAGGAATATCCAAAGGAGAGGTCATCATGTCCAAGATTGTGTACTTAATGTGTAAAAAGTGTAACTAATGACAACATACCGGGATATGTGCTATGTACTTAAGAAAATGACTCTTAGAAGAGAGAGAATCGTGATAAACCGTTGATCAAGTTACATCATGAATCATCTATCATCTTTGAACATATGTTTATTACAAGAATATATAATTTTGGCCATAAACTTAACATAGGTTAAAATAATATCAATGTGCACAAAACATGAAATCTATTATGATGAATCAGAAATTTAACTAAGTATAGGAAACCAGTACTTAAAAAATGAATAAAACTTAGTTAATTAGACTTATTATATAATAACTATGGTTAATTCTGCAATATGCTTCGGGTTACCAATATTACAAAATCATAAATAGAAAACGGTCTAATACATGACCGTTTAACTTGGGCTAGCGGTCTATCGTATAACCACTAGAATTCCTGGCAGTCTACAGGAAGACTGTTTCCTCCTGTATTAATCTGAAAACCAAATAATCATAAACTAAATGCTAAACTAATGCATATCATGCATGAAAATCAACATATATAAACTTCCATAATCATGATTGAACGAATATAGGCCAACAATATGCATAGGTTTATGTAAACAACAAGAAAAATTCTTTTTTACTTTATTAGGGCTAGTTCATGCATGAGGAATAAACTTAGATGCATAGTCCTACTAAAACATGAAAGTCTTAAAGTACAATGCATGAAAACGCACGAAATCAGAGGACTTTTATTCCTGACTTTAATTTTGAGCCATTCATAAGATAACCTACCTCTGTCTCGGGCTTTAAACTTCGAATTTAAGGCTGCAAGTCAACCCTAGTTTTCTGCTCATCCTGAACTAAATCAGCAACTTCACGTCCTTCTATCTCTTGATTCCCTTATCCTAAATACGTGAAATTTTGAGGGTAGATAGAAGATATGAAAGGCAACAGAAAGTTCTAAAGACACCTTTGCTAAATACCTCGTTTAGGGCTTTGAATTCTTGATCAATCTGGGTCGGACGCACTAATTCCTGAGTTACTTGTGTAGAATCAACAACTTTGGAACCTTCTATCTTCCTGTAGGGTTGATCTCCTAGAATAAAATTTGGAGGGTAATTAGTTCTAACTATAATAAACAAACTCCTAGAAGAAACTTACCTCTAATTCATCCTCCTTACCTTAGTTCCACGCGTGCCAAAAGTAAGGGTCGTATACGTCAAATTTGGGATCTATTTATAGGGTTAGCTAGGGTTTTGAGGATTAGAACGAAGTTAGAGTTCCGTTTAGGCTTTCAATTTGATCTATTATCCTTCTAGACTTATCTAATTAGTAGATAGAGTCGATCCTAGTGATTTGGATGCCAAAAATCTAACCTTTTCACGCTTCCTTTCTCTCACGGAACTAACAGAGCTTAGCGGTCTAGGACTAGACCGCCAACAGTCCCTTAGCGGTCTCGCGATAGACCGTTTTCACTATTTGGGCGTCAAATTTGAAATACATCAAACTCTTTTGATATTATCTCCATTATTATATACCAAGGAGTAATTATCTCCTTTAATTCTGTGTTTACACCATGTTGGCACCGGCTTATTTTCTCTAATTAATCGAGGATTAAGCATAGGGAAATACTCCCTAAATAGAGAAAAACGGCACATCGCCAAAGTTGCTCTACCAGTCGAGTTGTGCTCGGAAATCGAGACGTGTCGTCGGGTCAAGTGGCACAACATAACAACCGGGGATCGGCCCCGAGCAAACGGCACTATGCCAGCCAGTGTCCCGACAACCGGGTTAGTTTCAGGATTCGGGACAACCTGCCGTACCTTACGGCACTCTGAAAAGATTCGAGGATCACCCATGGACACTCTGCATACGGTGTCACACCACTGACGCTTCAACAACCAGGTTAACTCGGGACTCAGAATGGCCTGCCGCTTCATACGACTCTTCGCCAAGGAGCAAGGATCACCCCGATCACCAAACCAACTGCATCGTCATGGCGACGCCCTAGTCACCGGACCCAATCGAGGGTCCTAATCAGCTAGCCGTGACCCACGGCAACATTAACGATCGATCGGGTCCACCCCCGATCACTCAGTTTGCGGGTTTGCCCGCGTTCAACATAGCTACCCGAGCCGACCCGGTGGCACCCTGACTACAAGCCACGCCACGTTGCACCCAGCAAAGAGGTCGGGGTCTACCCTCGAGTCGCCTCCCTCCAGCCCTCTGAAGTCAAGGGAAGACCCGACTAGGCCAACCGCAAGCTTCAGGAGCTCACAGCACCCTTATACGGCCCGCAGACGTGTGTCGGGAACTTCTCCGAGCACCTGGTGGGCGCGTATGATCCAGCCACTCTATAGCAAGTTGGAGCTCAACTCGGGACTCCCAGCAACCCATCGCGTCATGCACCACCATCGTGTGCCCTCGCACGCGGATCGACCTGTGCCGTCAGGTCGCGAGGGTCAAGGGGGCAGCGCCCCTTGCGGGGGTTTCCGGGGGTGGAGCCCCCAGAAGAAAACTTCATGTTTATAAACCCAGTTAAATCCCGGTCTAACACTCAGTCAAATCCCAGCCTAACACTCAGTCAAACCCCAGTCAAACTCGCGGTAAACCCCCGGTCAAACCCGCATAAACCCCCCCATTCAATTAAAAAAAATTAATTTTTCAAAAAAGAAAAACAAGAACTGGCCCACCTAAACCCCCCGGGTGGGGTTTAGGCGGACCAGCCTGGGCCCCCAGGCGAGGGTATACCGCGGGTTTGACTGGGGTGCCACGTGTGTGATGTTATGACAAGGGTGAACGCCCCCTCATGCCGGGACTTCCCCTCGCGTGCCCGCCGACCGCAACTACGCACTCATTATAACGTCACGCTTCCCCGTAGTCACAAGGCCACGTCCAACCGCTCGACTCGAGCCATGATCGACCCTCGCCCAGACACCAGCCCGATGCATTCTCCAGCTATCCAGTCATAGCCCCTTGTTTGGCGAAGCAAACATGGCCCGTGCCACAAGAGGGACCCTCTGTAAAACACTCGGATATCCGCCTTATCCAGCATTGACCCGGGGACCAACCCACGTGTCAGAATTGTCCCGCGGCTTGCGCCCAGTGTACTTTAGCCTCCCCGGCCCGTTTGTAAAGCCTACGTGGCTCTCATATAACATGAAACCAGTTGAACACACGTACCTATACTCGGGCCTCAACCTCTTCATGGCGCCCGCCTCCTTTAGTCACAACGATGCCCCCGGCACCCGACTGTCAGTCACACCGGGCCTCGAGCACGACCATCGAGGCCTCCCGGCGCCCACCTCCTTCAGTCACAACGGTGTCCCCGACACCTTACCGCCAATCACACCGGGCCCCGAGCACGACCATTGAGGTCTCCCGGCGCTCGCCTCCTCCAGTCACAACGGTGCCACCGGCACCCGATAACCCAGCTACTTCAGTCACAACGGTGCCCCCGGCACCCGACTGCCAACAACTCCAGTCACAACAGTGCCCCCGGCACCCGACTGCTCAACAACTCCAGTCACAACGGTGCCGTTGGCACCCGACTACCCAGCTACTTCAGTCACAATGGTGCCCCATGCACCCGAGTGCCAACAACTCCAGTCACAATGGTGCCCCCGGCACCCGACTGCCAGCTACTCCAGTCACATCGAGGCCCGCGGCACCCGACTACTCAACAACTCCAGTCACAACAATGCCCCGTGTCACGCCTCGAGCCTTTATTACAGTGGAAGACTAACTCGGGGAGCGTGAACATCCGGCATGGTAAGCCTCTTGCAAGCAAGAACGATAAGAGCGTAAGACAATCACACATGAAGTTGTAATTGCACAATAATTATTCAAACTTCAACTTTATTTCATTACTAACTCAAGTACAACCACTAATTCAACTTCCATTATGTACTAGACTCAAGAAATAGAAAATTACATGGACTCAATCTAAACAATTTAGACTTCCTAAGTCTTCACTCTCATCTTGACAATACATTCATTCGCTCTCGGACCCGCTACTTGAACATTCTGAATCCGAACCCGACTCACTTCCATTTCCTGAAAAAGAATGGAAATAGGTAATGAGCACACTTGCCCAGTAGGTATCTTCACATCAACATGAAGGCACTATTAAAGTAATTAACATTTTTGCTCTAAAGAAATAAGGTAAAATCATGCAAATGCTATGATCAGGCGATTAAACCAAAGTAACAAGATGATCATGTAAGATAGAATGAGATCAAGTACGAACTTAGCAAGAATGTAACAAGAACATGATATTGACCTTTTATGAACAAGAATATAACGAGAATGTACTAGCAAGCCACATAATCATCACTCCAGCATCTTTTGCTTATGAGCAAGTGCTTCGTGAATTTCTGTGGAATATCAAGAAAGTCATGTATAAGTATCAATCATGCTGCATCGTGTTGTGGATTTTCACTTCACGAGCCGTGGATATTTCACTTATTTATAAAGAAAATCTCTGTGTCAACACTCGGCGGTGTTGGCCACTACCGAGTGCAGGGTTTTGCAGCTCTTGCTCGGGAGAGATGTGGAGGAAGGGGAAGAAGAGGGCCGACGAGGAGGGGCCGGCCGGCGCCGAGGACTCCGAGGGAGGCCACGCGAGGAAGAAACCCGCTAGGGCGTCTGATGATGATGGCATCGTCGTCTGTGACATATCGAAGAATCGGAGGGTCTCGGTACGTAGCTGGCAAGGGAAGATCGTGGTGGACATCAGAGAGTTCTACACGAAGGACGACAAAGAGTTACCTGGCAAGAAAGGTATTTCACTCACAATGGATCAGTGGAACGTCCTGAAGGAGCACATTGATGAAATTGACAAAGCCATCTCAGAGAATGCCTAGATGGTAGTTTTGCTGCGTATTTGGCCTGGACTGGATGAGACGCTGCTGTAGCGTGGGGCTTCCGCTTTTGTCGTTGTGAAGAGTAGGAAAGGTACGCTTTTGTTAGGAGGGACCCACTGTTAACTTGACAATACCCATGTCCAGAAGAATGGGAAAAAAGTGCTGTTAACATGACAGTGTGTGTGGGACGGCAGTCATAGGCATGCAAGGACTCCCTGGTTCTCATTTAACAAGCTAACCTCAAAATCCTACGGCTGCTCCTTTGGTATGTTTGTTTTCCTTCAAAAAAAAAATATTTATAAAGAAAGTACTCCCAGCGCAATGCGACGCCAGTAGCATCATATCCCATGGTTTATAATATAGTATGTTTCTGACAATCAGCCGAGGAGATTAGCATAGAGCCCTTGAACACAATCAGTGCTCGATCGCATCTTCAAGTATAAATCAAGTTTTTTCCACGCATGAATTATAAAGTATGGCCAAAAAATGTACAATTTCCAACAAGCTTTGGATAACAATAACGAATGCTTTAATAAGAACCATGAGAAATCAAGAATGACTTATAATATGTTATGCTTATGGAAATAAATCGGTAGCATAACGGTACGTTCTTTATCTTACATTCATTATATTAGGTTTTGTTGATCAATATGATAAGTTCTAGATCATCAAGAGTCTATCTAGAAACCTTTGGAATATCAACCCTTGGTCAAACCTTGGGTTAAACACTCAAGCAGTGTGACGGTCGTGTACTGGGCCGTTACATGATGTGACGCTCCAGTATTGGGCCGTTACAGTAGTCTGAATCCAGAATCAAGAAATCAAACTCAGATGAATGTGACGGTCGTATATTGGCCGTTACATGTTCCTGACGGTCCAATATAGAGCCTTTACACTACTAACAACCAGAAAACATCGATAGTGTAATCTAATCAATGGGCTTTAATGATACAACCAACTCGACGTCCTAGTGGGAATCCCAGGCTCGCGGTGAATTACGGAGGCCTTGAAACAAGATTTTCTAGTCCATTGGAAGGAATATCCAATAGAGAGGTCCTCATGTCCAAGAATAATGTTCCTATAGTGCAAGTGAACTAATGGACAACATACCGGAATATGTGCCACGTACTTAAAGAATTGACTCTATAAATAGAGAAAGAATGTGTAGCAATGTAAAACCATGACAAAACTCCGTCAATACATCTTTGGAAAAATCATGATTTAGATACAAAACTATAGAATTTTGGCACATGAAATTAACATAACTTAAAATAACTTAAGATACCTTAATTATGTAATTTCTATCATGAATCAGTAGATAAGCTTAAAGACATGAAATTAGGTCAAAACTTAGATAGCTAGGCTTATTTATAAGTTAACTTGACTGATTTTTCAATTCTGTTCCATGATTACCCTGACGGTCAAGGATGGGTGCGTCACAATATTGTGACGGTCTATCGAGGGGCCGTTAGAGTAATGTAACGCTCCTGTCATGGTGCGTTAGAGACAACAGAACAATTTAACACAACAGAGAGTGTGACGGTCTATCGTAAGGCCGTTACAGTCATGTGACGGTCCTACCCTGATCCGTCAGAGCTTCTGCTGACAGTAATGACTAACAATGACCTAGGTTTCAATTCACATCATGTCTGAAAATCATATATATACTTCCACATGATAGAATGAAGGCTAAACTAACATCATGCATGGGTTCTCTGTGAATTTGACATGAAAGTCCCTTTTTAATTTGTTAGGGCTAAGAATATGCATGTATGCATGTCTCTACTAGAACATGAAATTCATGAGCTAAAGTGCATGTAATCAAGCAAAAATTAGAGGACATTTATCCCTAACAAGTTGTTTTTACCAATCAGGAGATAACCTACCGCTTAACTGAGCTTTAAACTTCTAATTTGAGTCTGAAAACCATGCCCTAATTCTTCCCTTCCTGAGGTTTTTCAGCAACTTCATGTCGCTCTATCTCTCCAATCTCTTGACCTAAGGACGTGAAATTTGGAGGTTAGGAAGATAAAACTATTGGGAACAAAAAGTTCTAAAGCATCTAACTGTAATTACCTCGTTTAGGCTCTCTAATTTCCTGATCTTCAGTACCCTGCGGCACAGTCTCCTGGGCTGGCGTGATGAAACCAGCAACTTTGGAAGATCCTAGCTCCTTGGATACTCGATCTCCTAATATGAAATTTTGAGAGTAGTTAGCCTAAAGTATTATAAACAATAGGTTCTAAAGAACTTACCTATAATTATGACTCCTTACCTTGATTCTACGCGAGCAAAAGTAAGGGTCGCTCAGTTCAAAACTAGGTCCTATTTATAGGGTTTTGGCTAGGGTTTGGAGATTAGATCGATTCTAGAGTCCTTAATTTACCAGAACCTAATCCCTAAGAGTCCTTAGTAATGTTATAACTCTTCCCAAGTCGATCTCTTGAAGATAAGATCCTAAAGTTCCAATCTTTTTGCTCGTTCTTTCTTTCACGGAACTCACAGGATGTAACACATCTAGGTTGGTGCTTTACATGGCTGTGGCGATCGCACGATAGACCGCTACATCCAACGTGCCCAGAGTTCAACATTAATCAAACTCTTTTGTTAATTATCCATATAAAAATAGTATTTATCCTTCAAATTCTGAAAATAGGCTAAATAACCTTCTAGAATATGGGCCAAACTTAATGGGCTTGGTCCTTAAACTTTTTAGGTTTTAGGCTTGGTTAATTATTTAACCTAATTGGGCCTTATAATGACTTATTAATCTAATAATCCATTTATTAATATGTTTAGGCCTTTATAAATTCCAAAAAAATATTAAATAACTATAGAAATTACTTATATAAATTTTGGGGCCTTTATAATTTTGGGGTACTACACCCTGGCACCCCACTACCCAGCTACTTCAGTCACAACGGTGGCCCCGACACCCGACTGCCAACAACTCCAGTCACAACGGTGCCCCCGACACCAGACTGCCAGCTACTCTAGTCATATCGGGGCCCGCGGCACCCGACTGCTCAACAACTCCAGTCACAACGGTGCCCCCGGCACTCGACTACCCAGCTACTTCAGTCACAACGGTGCCCCCGGCACCCGACTGCCAACAACTCCAGTCACAACGGTGCCCCAGGCACCCGACTGCCAGCTACTCCAGTCACATTGGGGCCCGCGGCACCCGACTGCTCAACAACTCCAGTCACAACGGTGCCGCCGACACCCGACTACCCAGCTACTTCAGTCACAACGGTGCCCCCGGCACCCGACTGCCAACAACTCCAGTCACAACGGGGCCCCCAGCACCCGACTGCCAACAACTCCAGTCACAACGGTGCCCCCGGCACCAGACTGCCAACAACTCCAGTCACAACGGTGCCCCCGGCACCCGACTGCCAGCTACTCCAGTCACATCGGGGCCCGCGGCACCCGACCACTCAACTTCCCCCGCACAATGGTGCCTATGGCACCCCCACTGCCCAGACCTCGACACTCTCTCATGTCGGGAATACATTGTGACGCCCCCCGGGCGCCATCCTGCTGAGTCACAGGTCCTCTGACGGACACTATGTACACATACGGAACTACCCACACAATAATGCAATGACCCGGGGACCGTCATGAATGTCGGAATTGTCCCGTGGCTTGCAAGCAATTGTAATCAGGCTCTCATACCCTCATATAAATGCCTTTCATGGCATATAAGTCATGTAATCCAGTCAGGGAGAGGATTCTCCTCCTCGCTGGAACCAGTCTCTCTGCCCCCAGTTATCCCTATTGTGTTGCTGTTGCCCTGTCACTGTTGCATGGACTAAACCCTCCTGACGTTGCGGCTACCAAGGTCCCTGACTCTCTCTTTGGTAGAAGAAACAAAGGTATTCAGATTCAATCCGATGTAAAATAAACATCGATTGCTTGCGGCCGGTGGGGAAAGACGTCCAGTACACGAATCCCCATAATCGCCTGCGCACTTGCACCCGTGGAACCCCTTCTATCCACGTGTCACTCGATCCCTCGAGCCACGTGTCACGACCTAGCGACGCTTCCCCGGTCAATCCTCGGTTCCATAGGTGATTGTCGAGAAATCGACTGGCACGCCCACATTCCACCCAGCCATCCCTGTCCCAGTCTCCCAGAATGATGAACCATACGCCATCCCTTCTAGTGTGTTCCTATCGTTCTCTCTGCCTTCTTCTCAATACCCCCGGAATCCCCGCGTGCCCAGTCAACCTATCTCGACCTTCCGTAAAAGGTGAGTGTACACCCCTGCCGCGAGGACAAAACGACAAGTGACTCCCCGCGGTCGCAAACACAGCCATTCCTAGCTTCTAGAATATGGGCTAAGGTCCAAAACAATATTTTTGGGCCTATTGGGTTTATTATATGGGCCTAATCCTCTTAGATTTATGTAGGGCTTAAATAATTGGATTTAATTAAACAAAGTTTATTATATCCCAATAAATACTTAATAATTATATTTTAAAATTTGAAAAATTCTTAGAAAAATTGTTGGGCGTTACAAAGCAAATAGGACACATTTCATGCTCACTTTTACAAGAAAAATCTGAAGTCTTCAATTTGCTGCCATTATTGTGGTGAATTTGGTCATTACATGGATGATTGCAATTAGATGAAAATTGATGAACTGAATGCGTTAAAGAAGTTGAATGATCATGTTAATTATCCAGGACCCAAAAAGGTTTGGGTACCTAAAACTGTTGAATGAAAACTTTGTTGCAGGGATGCCTTGAGGCCAAGTGGAAGGCTTGAAAATAATGCCTACTCAAGGCACATGTTTTGAAAATAAATCTCTAAGTTCTCTTTGAAAAACTGAAATTTTCTTTAACTGAATTTCCATCTATGAAGATCATGAAAAATTTGTTTGTCATATAGGAAATAATTGTATTTTTCTGATTATCAATTCATGACTACATGATATATAAAATGGTGACATGTGGAAGAGTAGGTAAAGCCTGTCTGAAAGCTATCACCATGTGTGAGAATATACCTCCGCCTAGTACCATGAGTGCATCATCCATTGGTTGCATATGGCATCAAACTTGATTGTATTTTCTGAAATTTATGCATTTGATCAAGGGGGAGTTTTGCTAGCTAAAAAATTTAAGATTGATCTTATTCCACTCTCTTAGGATGATGATATTATTCTGTGGCTGCACATTTTGAGGATTGAATTTGATCAATGTTATGTGGTCTTTACCAATGTGCTACTCAACTTTTTGGATCAAAACAAAAATATTTTCAAGGAAAAGTTCACATGTGATGATTTTGATACTTTGAATGAATTTCCTGAATTCTATTTTTAAAACAAAACTGTGTCCTCACATTTGTAAAAATACACTTCATGCATTAGTTGCATTAGATGCATATAGAATTTCATGTGAAATCTAAAATCTTGCATTGTGCACCCACACACATTTTGCATTGCATACAACATATCTTCCTCACTGTGTGCTTGCATGTTAATATATGCTACAACCCCATCCTTGAAAATTTCAAGACCGTACACTCTCTTGATAAATAATGTTGCATCTGAGTCTTAACTAGTGTGCTTTATGTCAAATACTCAAGAGGAGTAAAGATTTGTTAAGTGCATCTAAATAGGGGGAGCTGCATTGTTATGTGCTCATAATGTTTTCGATATACATGCTAAATCAAATTGCACACTTCATGCACAAAATGTGAAAATGAGTGTTAAACATAAGGATGTAAGAATTTCCCTTCAACACTCTTGAGAAATTAAACTTGCTGCATGAATGTTAAAGAGGTAGTTGAGAAAAAAGCTACCTGCCTATTTTTTAAAGAATCTGAAAAGAAAATGAATGGCAGAGCAATGCTCAGTCTCACAGAGTAAATTGGATACAAGTCACCTGAGACGTGATGTGGTTCATTTCTGAAAAGTGTTGTACTAGAGTATCTCTATTCAAAGAGAAGTAAGATGGTCAATGTTCTGAGTAACCGGGAGTCTGACATGAGCTCCATGTGTCTCCTCGCGTAAAAAAGAATTATTTGAACCTGATCACTATAAGAAAAATTCAGATTGTCATTGTGAAAATTTTTTGAGAAAAATTGTGATGAAAAATTGATTGAGACAGAGCGAAGCCTCCAATACACTATTCTCTAGATTGAAATGCAGTTTGTGTAATTACTCCAGTGTTGAACTGAAAATCTGAATATCCATATGACTACAGTCTATTTTCAAGTTATTCACTCACACATGGTAATTTGATTTAATATGTATTCAGAAAATTGATTGATTGCATTGGCTTTTGCTTAATTCTCCTATATGATTGAACAATCTCCTAAGTGAGACACATGGACATTTTTGGTTGTATTGACTCACCTGTATACTTCTTACACCAATCCCTTCACTTTAAATAAAATGGGGGAGCTATATTGCATATATATACATTTATCTGCTTGGAGGTCAATCATACTTGATCATTCTACTTGCACTCTATATGTTCATATTGCCCATACTTGCATTTCAAACTTATGCAACTAGTTCATGCATATTGTGCATATTTGGCATTTATAGCACTCACATGTGCATATTCTGAATTGCATCATTTTGAACATATTGTGTATATGATTCTCTTAATAACCCCATTGTCCGTCATTTTTTGTCAATGACAAAGGGGGAGAAAGCAATGTTGTTTTTGATTTTACTGCTATCGTGAATTTCCCATAATGATCCCCATTTCTGATTATGTCAAAGAGGGAGAGAGAGCATTAATGTGTAACATTTTGTCATCATCAAAATGGGGGAGATTATTGTGTATGTGATTTTGATAATTACAAAATGACTTTGTCACTTGACTTTGTGCTTGAATGGCTTTTCATGTTTTCATGTGCTTGAATCTCCTTATACTCTTGTTATGATGTTTGAAATTGAAACATGGTTGTGGAGATCTAATAGTGTGACTATTGAAAGATGAAAACTCATGTTGCATAAGGATTGAAGTTATTGAGTTTAATGCTATACTAATGTGGGTGATATGTTTGACTTGCCAATTTGGTAGACTTGTGTACGTGCAAATTTTTATGTCTTGAACTCACATTTTCACTCTTGAGATCACGATATTTGAGATGATGGTATTCCGGGTTCATTTGCATGCTATATTGTTAATATTCATTCTAGAAATGCTAGTTTCAAGAGAGAGGTTTATTTGATTTACAAATCCATACTAATTTAGTGTTTCTATGATTTTGCAGGTTCAAACCATTAGAATTAATCATCCAGAATCAAGGGACTTTGATCTATTTTATTACATAGGATTTGCATTGCTTAAAAGGGCTAAAAATTGGTTTTTCGTGACCCTCAGCAGAGGGGTCGACCCCCCTGGGGCTGGGCTGTCTGCACAGTAGACAGAACTCCCTGCTAAAGGGGTCGACTCCCTCCAGCCAATGTGCTAGTTTGGCTATTTTTTTGTGCAGGAAATGCAAGGGTCGACCCCCTCCGACACGGGATTTTCGGAAACCCTTCTAAACCCATTCTTTTCACTTGGAAACTTTACCAAACTACCCCCTAAAGGTTCCTAAACATATGAGGGTGTTTCTAACATATTTTTGGAAGGTTATATGGGTCATTTGGCCACTCCCTCTTGTCTATATATATGAGCTACGAATTTATGAAGGTAAGAACCCTAATGCTTATTTGTTCTATCTTGTAGGAGAAGAAAAGGGGAAAAAGGAAGAGGAGCTCTTGCAAGGAGGTTATCATCTACATCAAGGCATCTTTGGAGCTCGTGGTAGAAGGAAAAGAGGAGTGGCTCGAGGAGAGGAACAAGATGATGCCGGAATCATGATCATCCATCAACGAGCCAAGGAGAACCGGATCATTTTGTGAAGGGGGAGCTTTACATTTCATATATGTTCTTTGTTTCAGTTATTAGAAGTTATTTTGGGCTGATTGTATCCATATCTGAACGTTCTACTCATTCTTAAATGAATATTCTGTGTATGGGTTCGGAGAGTTGGTTCTCTGAGTGTTTATGTTGACGCTTGTGCGTCATTTTGTGCGGTGGGTATCCACGTGTGTGTTGGGGTTTTTTGACCCGTGTGTGTGGGGAGAAATCCTTGTGTTTGCTGCATTCGTAGCATGTGTATTGGGATTTTTACCCCGTGTGTGTGGGGAGAAATACCCGTGTGTGCTGCATTCGCAGCGTGTTAGTGAAGTCTTACCGGTTTGGTAAGGGGTGGACGTAGGGAGCCCGTCGTGGTCCCACACCACCCTAAAAATCTCCGTGTCTTGTGGTATGATCTATGTGTTTGTGTACTTCACTATCTAATCTCCTTTACGCGATCGAATGAGCTCGGTGGGATTGAGAGAATTAAGTTTATCTTGCTTAGTTTGAGTTTCTCAATCTAATTAATCTTGTTAATTCCGCTGTGAGTAGGTTTGAGATTTTAATTGGTCATATACTTTTATAGAGGGATCTATTCACCCCCCCCTCTAGATCCGTCTTCCTGCACTACGGGACCCAACAATTGGTATCAGAGTCAAGGCTCTATTGTCTCTAGATCTAACGATCTATAGAGTGATTCCAGTGCATTCTACAATCATGAATTTTTCTGTTAAACATATCGCAATGAATTGCTTGCCTATTTTTAATGGTTCTGATTTTACTTCATGGTTAGGTAAAATGTATGAAAGGATTAATTCTGTTAATCCTAATCTTTGAAAGTTGATTTATGATGGTCCTCACATATTACCTCTAGATGAGACCAAGTGGTCTAATCAGGATAAATTGATGCACCATGATAATGTTACTGCTCTTAGTTTATTGAAAGCTTCCGTAAGTACTAATAAGTATCCATTTGTATCTTCTTGTAGGACGACAAAGGATCTTATGGACCGGTTAATCAAAGATCAAGAGAAGGAAAGATAAAATGTCTCATGGCCGACGATGTTGATCAACAAAGTGACAAAAATGTAGAAGAGGTAAATTCTGATTCTGAAGACTTTACTCTTGATGAACTTATTGATGCTTATGATGAATTGAAAAAGCAGTATAATAAAATCAAGTCAGAAAATAGAAAATTGAAAAAGAAATCTGAAAACACGTTCCTTGAAAATGGTTCTTGTGATAAATGTTCTGAGCTTGATAACTTGAATGAACTTTTAGAGCATGATGTCGATTGTCATAAGGAAACCATTGTATGTTTAAGAAATGAAAATGTTGTCCTCAAGAACAAAATTGATCAATAGGAGAAAACTGAAAAAGAGCTAAGAAACATAATGGAATCAAACTCTATTGATCATGATATTTGCAATGAATTGATTATGAATGATAAACTTACAAATGAAAATGAAGAACTTAAAAAGAAAAATGGTGCCATGCTAATTTAAATTTCTTTACTTGAAGGCAGCTTGAAAAGCTTTGAAAAATTTGAAAAAGAAAATGCGTTGTTGAAATCTGAAAATAAAAAGTTGAAACAATTAAACAACGCCATGTCTGAAAAACTACTTGTTCTAGAAAAAGGAAAATCCGTTATTGTCAATGTTGATGAATGTGAAAAAGTGCATGTGCTAGAGCAAGAAATTGAGAGCTATAAAGCTATAAATAAAATGTTGAATAAATGTGTTGTCTGTAGTGAACAGGAGATGGCTTGTTATGAATTGCACATTGCATCCCTTGAAAGTGAAATCATTGATTTGAATGCATCACTGTCTAAATTTGTCAAGGGGAAAGATAACCTAGATAAAATTTTGGGAACAAAGGTTAACTTTCAAAGAGAGGGGCTTGGCTATAATCTGGTGAACAAAAAGAACTTTGAAAATAAATTTTATACATCTTTTGTCTCGAGTTCGGATATAGCTAGTACCTCAAATACTAACCTCGTTCAGCATGCTAAAAGGAAAACCCAGAAATGTGATGTTAAGCAGAACTTGAACCAAAACTCAAAGCTGAAAATCAATTCTGCTTGTGCTAATGTGAATGCTAGGAAGCACAATCATGTCGCACACACATATGTATCCACAAGGAATGTCTCATGTTTTTATTGTGGTAAACGTGGTCATATGATGGATGATTGCCATGTTATGAAATCTGATGATTTGAAAGCATGCCGAAATGAATTAGTCTCCAAAAGAAAAAGTATTTCTTGTTTCAATTATGGATAGTATGGTCACAAAATGCATGCATGTAACATCATGATAAAGGATAGATTTTATGCATACAAAAATGAAACTATGTTCGACAAACAAAGAAATTCATCTGATTATTGTCATTCATGTGGAAAGCTAGGACACCATGTGTCACAATGTTGGAAAGCAAATATGACACATTTCCATGCTCACTTTTACAAGAAAAATCTGAAGTCTTCAATTTGCTGCCATTATTATGGTGAATTTGGTCATTACATGGATGATTCCAATTGGATGAAAATTGATGAAGTGAATGCGTTAAAGAAGTTGAATGCTCATGTTAACTATCCAGGACCCAAAAAGGTTTGGGTACCCAAAATTGTTGAATGAGAACTTTGTTGCAGGGATGTCTTGAGGCCAAGTGGAAGGCTTGAAAATAATGGCGGCTCAAGGCACATGTTTTGAAAATAAATCTCTAAGTTCTCTTTGAAAAATTAAAATTTTCTTTAACTGAATTTCCATCTATAAAGATCATGAAAAATATGTTGATCATATGAGAAAGAATTGTATTTTTATGATTATCAATTCATGACTACCTGGTATATAAAATGGTGACATGTGGAAGGGCAGGTAAAGCCTGTCTGAAAGCTATCACCATGCGTGAGAATGTGTCTCCGCCTAGTACCATGAGTCTATCATCCATTGGTTGCATATGGCATTAAACTTGATTGTATTTTCTGAAATTTATGCATTTGATCAAGGGGGAGTTTTGCTAGCTGAAAATTTTAAGATTGATGTTATTCTACTCTCTTAGGATGATGATGTTATTCTGTGGCTGCATATTTTGTGGATTGAATTTGTCAATGTTCTGTGGTCTTTACCAATGTGCTACTCAACTTTTTGGATCAAAACAAAAATATTTTAAAGGAAAAGTTCACTTGTGATGATTTTGATGCTTTGAATGAATTTCTTGAATTCTATTTTTAAAACAAAATTGTGTCCTCAGATTAGCAAAAATGCACTTCATGCATTAGTTCCATTAGATGCATATAGAATTTTTCATGTGAAATCTGAAATCTTGCATTGTGCACCCACTCACATTTTGCATTGCATACAACATATCTTCCTCACTGTGTGCTTACATGTTAATATATGCTACAACCCCTTCTTTGAAAATTCTAAGACCGTACACTCCCTTGATAAATAATGTTACATCTGAGTCTTAACTAGTGTGTTTCATGTCAAACACTCAAGGGCAGTAAAGATTTGATAAGTGCATCTAGATAGGGGGAGCTGTATTGTTATGTGCTCATAATATTTTAATATACATATTAAATCAAATTCGTACACTTCATGCACAAAATGTGAAAATGAGTGTTAAACATAAGGATGTAGGAATTTACTTTCAACACTCTTGAGAAATTAAACTTGCTGCATGAATGTTAAAGCGGCAGTTGAGGAAAAAGTTGCCTGCCTATTTTTTAAATAATATGTAAAGATAATGAATGGCAGAGCAATGCTCAGTCACACTGAGTAAACTGGAAACACGTCACTTGAGACGTGATGTGATTCATTTCTGAAAAGTGTTGTACTAGAGTATCTTTGTTCAAAGAGAAGTAAGACGATCAATGTTCTGAGTAACTGGGGAGTCTAGCATGAGCTCCATGTGTCTCCTCGCGTAAAAAGGAATTATTTGAACCTGATCACTCTAAGAAAAATTCAGATTGTCATTGTGAAAATTTTTGAGAAAAATTCTGATGAAAAATTGATTGAGACAGAGCGAAGCCTCCAATACGCTGTTCTCTATATTGAAATGCAGTCTGTGTAATTACTCCAGTGTTGAACTGAAAATCTGAATATCCATATGGCTACAATCTATTTTCAAGTTATTCACTCACACATGGTAATTTGATTTAATATGTATTCAGAAAATTGATTGATTGCATTGGCTTTTGCTTAATTCTCCTATATGATTGAACAATCCCCTAAGTGAGACACATGGACATTTTTGATTGTATTGACTCACCTGTATACTTCTTACACCTATCCCTTCACTTTAAATAAAATGGGGGAGCTATATTGCATGTATATACATTTATCTGCTTGGAGATCAATCATACTTGATCATTCTACTTGCACTCTATATGTTCATATTGCCCATACTTGTATTTCAAACTTATGCATTTAGTTCATGCATATTGTGCATATTTGGCATTTATAGCATTCACATGTGCATATTCTAAATTGCATCTTTTTGAACATATTGTGCATATGATTCTCTTAATAACCCCATTGTCAGTCATTTTTTATCAATGACAAAGGGAGAGAAAGTAATGTTATTTTTGATTTTACTGTTATCATGAATTTCTCATAATGATCCCCATTTCTGATTATGTCAAAGAGGGAGGGAGAGCATTAATATGTAATATTTTGTCATCATCAAAATGGGGAGATTGTTGTGTATGTGATTTTGATGATTACAAAATGACTTTGTCGCTTGACTTTGTGCTTGAATGGCTCTTCATGTTTTCATGTGCTTGAATCTCCTTATACTCTTGTTATGAAGTTTGAAATTGAAACATGGTTGTGGAGATCTAATAGTGTGACTATTGAAAGATGAAAACTCATGTTGCATAAGGATTGAAGTTATTGAGTTTAATGCTATACTAATGTGGGTGACATGTTTGACTTGCCAATTTGGTAGACTTGTGTACGTGCAAGTTTTTATGTCTTGAACTCACATTTTCACTCTTGAGATCACGACATTTGAGATGATGGTGTTTCGGGTTCATTTGTATGCTATATTGTTAATATTCATTCTCGAAATGCTAGTTTCAAGAGAGAGGTTTATTTGATTTACAAATCCATACTAATTTGGTGTTTCTATCATTTTGCAGGTTCAAACCATTAGAATTAATCATCCGGAATCAAGGGACTTTGATCTATTTTATTCCATAGGATTTGCATTGCTTAAAAGGGCTAAAAATTGGTTTCTCATGACCCTCAGCAGAGGGGTCGACCCCCCCTGGGGCTGGGCTGTCTGCACAGCAGACAGAACTCCCTGCTGAAGGGGTCGACCCCCTCCAGCCAGTGTGCTGGTTGGGCTGTTTTTTGTGCAGGAAATGCAAGGGTCAAACCCTAGGGTCGACCCCCTCCGACACGGGATTTTTAGAAACCCTTCTAAACGCATTCTTTTCACTAGGAAACTTTACCAAACTACCCCTAAAATGTTCCTAAACATATGAGGGTGTTTCTAACATGTTTTAGGAAGGCTATATGGGTCATTTGACCACTCCCTCTAGTCTACATATATGAGTGTTGCGCGGTTTTTTATGCCGATTAATCGGGGTGAAGGAAGGGATACATCGGGGAAGAAAAATACGGGAGTTTGATATATCCCGGGTATCCTCCTTACAGTTACATGCCTCTCACGGCGGTATCGGGAACTCTACTTTTACGGAATGTCGGGAAGGGTCGAATGGCACAGAAGTGTCAGGATAAGAGTTAACCAGACAGGGTGCGGGCGTGCCAGTCGATTTCTCGACAATCACTTATGGAACCAAGGGTTGACAGGGGAAGCGCCACTAGGGCGCGACACGTGGGCTCGGGCGATCGGGCGACACGTGGAGAGAAGTGGTTCCATGGGTGTGAGTGCGTAGGCGATTGCGGGAATCGTGTATTGGATGTCTTTCCCCACCGGTCTCAAGCAACCGGTGTTTATTTACATTGGATTGAATCCGAATACCTTCGTTATGAGCTGAAGAAAAGTCTGTATATAAGTCTGAAGCCATGGGTAGAGGGCTGGGGGCATTCAGCAGCTATGGGTGCACATTAGACTGAGGGGTGTGTTTACTGGGGTTAGGGTGTCAGGCACGGATGTCGAGTGGTGTAGGTAGGAAGCTGGGGGCCCGAATGTGGGCGCTTGTATTTTACTGGCTTGATGATGAGCCACATGGGCTTTACATATGGGCCTAGAGGGCCAAAGTATAATGGACGCAAGTCGCGGGACAATTCCGACAGGTGGGTCGGTCCCCGGGTCAGTGCGTGACAAAGCAGATATCCGCGTGTTTTACAGGGACTCTTTACAGAGGAGTTGGTGTGAGTCCGACCGCCTTGGTGGCCAGAGCGGACACGGACTGGCGCCTGGTGGAGGTCAGATGCGGCTCGAGGTGAGTGGTCAGGTCTGGGTCTCAGACGGTGAGTGCTGTCGTGCCGGAGAGTCGAGGTCGGCCTTGGGACTATGATTCCCAGGCTCGAGATCTGACTAGACTTGATTTGTTAATCCGAGGGGCCAACGGCCGACTGGGAGGTGAACGGTGGGCACGCAGTTCCGTGTCGAGGCCCGACACGGCATGATGAAGTGCCCTTCATCACCGTCGTAAGTTAACGTACACGGGCGGACTCGGGATGCGGGTGTATTTGCCGTTGGCGTAGTCATCTTACATGCGGCGAAGGTGGGCTTGGTGTGAGACGGCTAAACACCGCGTGAGGGGAGTACGTTGGACATACCCTCGGCGTGTGTGAGCCGACTAGCAAGCCAACCGCGCGCGCACTTGTCTTCTTACGTTCCCGACCCTTGCCGAAGGCCTCGGGGGTCCGAGGGTGCGACAATTAGGCCGGGGGAGTTTGCTCGTCCGTCCGTGTGTTCTTGTGTTGCTTCATGCATGTCCTCTTGAGCTTGTAAGGGGGGAAATTTATAGGAAGTTGAAGGGGTGGGGGTGGGGTTTAGGCGGACCAAGTTGAAGGTAAACCCCCCAAATAGTGTTTTTATTTTATTTTATTTATATTTTTTTGTGTGTTTTTGTGTGTATAACAGAGTTGGGAGATGGGGTTTAGGTGGACCAGCCTGGGGGTCCAGGCTGGTCTGCCTAAACCCCTCCCCTGGGGGGGTTTAAGCGGACCGAAGAGGCCCATTTTTTTTATTTAAAAAATCTTTTTTTTGATATCCCAAGGGTTTAGGTGGACTAGCCTGGGGGTCCAGGCTGGTCCGCCCAAACCCCTCCCCAGGGGGGTTTAGGCAGACTGGGTTGCAGAGAGAGGGGGGGTGGCCCCACCCCTATAAAATTTGATTTTTTTGGCTAATTTTAGCCCCACTTTGACTAAGTTTGCACGCAAGAAGACAAAGGATACGGGCTTGGACCGGTGGACTGGCTACTTGTGCGCGAAGATCGAGGGATTGACGTGCGAGACTCGACGTAATCCCGAGCTGCGTCTTCACGAATTCTTCCACACGCGGGTACGACGAACAAACTTTGCACGAACCTCAGACCGCAAGATTAGGAATTTGCACGAACGGGGACTGGGGAGGGCCATTGGGCCTCTGGGCTGAGGAGAGGGCACGGCCCCCGAAGAGTTCGCCCTACCTTGGGGGTGCGGCCGCGCCCTGGGGCGAACTGGCCCCGGGCGAGCCGCAACCCCAAGGGATGGCCCCCGGGGGTCTTCTTTCATCGTCTGGGGATGTCCTTTGAATGCCGCGGAGTTCCGAGATATTGAGATGGCCCATGGGATCCGTTGTTCTTCGAGTCGTAGTGGCCGCTCGCAAGGTGTTCAGGCGAATGCCCGACACACCCCGGGTTGCCGAACGAGCCGCGTAGGTGACCGACGGGCCATGGATTCGGCCTAAGGCCGAGAGTAGAAGTCCGTAGGGGTTGGGAGGAGGCACCTTGGGTATACGTGCCTATCCTCGTGTTGTGTGCCATGTTGTACGGCAGGTTGGCAAAGTAGCCTCGGGTTGGCCCGAGAGGTAAAGTTGAGTGGCATATTGCCATGCGTCTGAGGGTCTGAGGTGGCCCCGGCTTACTGGGGGGTCGCTGTAGGGTCCAATTAGTGTACTGGAACCACGGGATGACCCGTGGGTTTGTGTAGAAGGGTTGAAACATGTGCGCCCACAAGGTGTTCGGCAAAATGCCGAACACACGTGCGTGAGCCGTACACACGTATTGCTGGCCTCCCGAGCTTGTGGTTGACCTATTTGGGTCTCCATTTGACCTTGGAGGGTTGAAAGAAGGCGTCCCAGGATGGGCCGCTGGCCTTTTCACTGGGTGCCACATGGCATGGCTTGTAGTCGGAGTGTCCCCGGGATGACCCAGGTGGTCGTGTAGAAGGCTGGCAAAGTCCTCAACTTAGGAGTCGGGAGTGGTCCCGATTGATTGTTGGTGCCGCCGTACACCTCGGCTAGCGGGTAGGGGCCGTTGGTCGGGCCCATTGAGTTGTCGGAGGGGCCAGGTAGCCCGTGCCTCGAAGGTGTTCGAGGAAATTCCTAAACCCTTATTTTTGGGTATTTTTCTGGAGGAATTGTCCGGGTACAATAAATGCCCCCCACGGGTCGTGCGTCGGAGGCAGAGACGAAGGCGTACAGCTCGTGAACCTCTCCTTTGAGTTGTTGTAGTTGCATTTTGACGCTTCATATACTTGTGCTTTATTGTATTGCATGTGATGAATTTCTGGCACGTTGACCATTTTTGGTATTTTGTCTTACAGCCATGGCTCGATTTGGTAGGGACGAAAGGGTCCTGAGGCGCGCAGTCTGGGAGGAGGACCACTGGGTGAGGAGGACCGAGCAGCCCATGCCCCCTTTGGGTCCGCCAGTCATTACTGCGGCTAATGTGGAGCAGCTCAACTGGGGGCACACGGCTGTGGCAGAGGGCCCCGTTGGCGAGCGCGGCAGCGGAGTTCGGGTTGTGGAGCCGGCCCGCGCGTCAAAGGCGGGCGGGCTTTACACTTACGATCGCAGCGGCGGCTACCCAGTGGAGTACCCTTTGGACCGTCACTTATTAGAGTTCATCGGGCACTTTGTCCCACCAGGCGTGGAGGAGAGTGACTCTCAGGTCGCCGGAGCCCGTCGCCGGCTGGAGCGGGCGATCTTGGTGGGCCAAGATAGTTTGCACGGAATCGTCCTCTACCGCTTTCTGAGCTTCTCCGGGGACTATTGGAGGCAGAGTCGGTTTCCTAGTGCTGAGTGCGCGGGCTTCTTCAGCCGAGCGGACCAGTTTAGAGTCCGTGCTCGAGTGATGGGTCCCGCTTTCTGGGATTTGCACGGGCACCACCGGGCAAAGACAGAGGGTAGCCCCGGGTTAGTACTGGAGCCGTCAGGGCTAGAGTATGCCGGGGAAGGCTATGACGACCATAGCCTTCTATCCGGGATACCACGACAGACTGTCGTTAGCTGGTATGGTCACTGGGCGGTGATTTCGTCACACAGATATCGCCAGGGAGATATTGAGTGGTTGATGGGCATAGTGCACCACTACCAGGTGTTGCTAGACCGAGCTGATATCCGATATGCGATGACTGTGGCTCTGTATGGGTACCCCTGCTACACGGGGCTTCTACAGGCACTGGCAGAGCACTTCAACCGCAGGTGGAACACCGTGGCAATGGCGGAGGGAGAGACTTTGTTAGATCTGTGGTCTCTGTATAGGATCTCTGGGCTACCGATCAGGGGCGAGGGGTACGAGGAGGTAGTACTGGATGACCTCCATCATAGCCATACTGACGGACATGGGAGATACCGAGTTTCTTACAGCTACCGGTATTTGTTGAAGACCTGGAGGGACTTAGCCTTGGCTGGGAGAGAGAGAGCAACGTAGACTCCTAGGGTGCCGCTGAACGCGTGGGTCCGCCACTTCTATAACGGACCCTTTTGCTTTCACCAGGAGTTTGCGAGGGACCAGACCCCCTGGGAGGAGTACACAGAGGTGGATCTGCGTTTCTGGACATACCCCAGGTACATCTACGCACCACAGGAGGGGTGGAATCCCCATAGATTGCCAGACGTGACCCACCTGGCCGCGTACTTGGCATACTGGTTGGCGACGTTCATGGTCCCACACGGGGAGGATGGCCAGCTGAGGGTGGAGCTGTCGTGGCCTGTGTGCCAACTGGCGGAGGGATGGAGGTTGGCCTTAGCCCCGACGGCTCTAGACAATGTTTACCAAGGACTGGGGGTACTGGCAGCGCACCTAGCGCCACGCGAGCAGAGCCTGCTTCTGCCGACCCACTATCTCAGTGCGTGGGCTGGCCTACTGTTTCCAGGGTTGGTGTCTCGTGGGTCCGTGATGAACCAGGCGACACCACTGTTGTTTAGCATCACCGGGCAGTCGGATGGGGACGCAGTCGTAAAGCTGGAGGAAGCGAGGAGAGTCTTGTGTTACTTTCCCGGCAGGGGCGAGGAGGGTGTTCCCTTTGACAGTGCCACCTGGGACTCCCACCTGATTCTGGTGCCTTCGAATGGCGGGGCGGCCTGTGCCCTTCCTTATCAGCAGGAGCCGGATGCAGCATTGTACACAGAGTGGGTGATGAGCACCCGGCCAGCGGTACTGCCTCTACACCGATCCGTGACAAGCTTCTTAGAGCCGTACTACTCGCACAGGTTCGCTCGGAACTTTGGGTAAGACCAGGGGATCCCATCGAACCAGGAGTTCCCTTTTTCGGGTCGTCAGTATAGGGGCCGGGACACACATTTGCTAGCCGCAGCATGGTGGGACTTCTACTGTCGCCCAGTGTAGTGCCCCAAAATTTATATAAATAATTTCTATAATTATTTAATAATTTTCTAGAATTTATAAAGGCCTAAACATATTAATAAATGGATTATTAGATTAATAAGTCATTATAAGGCCCAATTAGGTTAAACAATTAACCTAGCCTATTTAAAAGATAATCCAAAAGGTTAAATGGACCAAGCCCATTAAGTTTGGCCCATATTCTAGAAGGATAATTAGCTTATTCACGGATTATAAGGATAAATACTAATTTTGTAAGATAATTATGTGGATAAGCGAATAAAAGAGTTTTATTAAATTGGAACTCTATACACGTTTGATGTAACGGTCTATCAGGCGACCGCTACATCACTGTAACGCATTGGTCTACGACCGTTACACTCTACAGATTTCGTAAAGTGAAGAACTTACAAAAAGATTAGAACTTTGAGATCCTATCTGTAAGAGACCGAATTAGAAGAATGTGTAAAGTTACTAGGGACTCTTAGGGATTAGGTTCTGACCAATTAAGGACTCTAGAATCGATCTAATCTTCAAACCCTAGTCAAAACCCTATAAATAGGACTTAGTTCTGAACTAAGCGACCCTTACTTTTGGCTCGTGAAGAATCAAGGTAAGGAGTCACAATTATAGGTAAGTTCTTTAGAACCTTTTGTTTATAATACTTTAGGCTAACTACTCTCAAAATTTCAAATTAGGAGATCGAGTATCCAAGGAGCTAGGATCTTTCAAAGTTGCTGGTTTCATCACGCCAGTCCAAGAAACTGTGCCACAGGGTACTGAAGATCAGGAAATTAGAGAGCCTAAACGTGGTAATTAGAGTTAGATCCTTTAGACCTTTTTGTTCCCAATAGTTTCATCTTCTTACCCTCAAAATTTCACATCCTTAGGTCAAGAGACTGAGGAAATAGAGCAGATTGAAGTTGCTGATTTATCACAAGAAGTACAAGAGACTAAGGGTAGCACCTAGCATCAAATTCGAAGTTTAAAGGTTTTAGAAGAGGTAGGTTATCTCATAATTGACAAAAACATCTTGTTAGGGATAAAAGCCCTTTGATTTGACTTGATTTCATGCACTATAGATCATGGATTTCATGTTTTAGTAAAGTCATGCATACATGTGCATTCTTAGCCCTAACTAAGTTAAAAGGGAACTTTCTGGTCAAATTCATAGAAAAACCATGCATGCTTAGTTTAGCCTTCATTTTATCATAATGGAAGTTTATGTATGATTTCCATACATGATGTGAGTTGAAACCTAGGTCATTGTTACTTATTGCTGTCAGCAGAAGCTCTGACGGATCAGGGTAGGACTGTCACGTTACTGTAACGGCCTTACAATAGACCGTCACACCCTCTACTGCATCTTAATTACTTTGTTGTCTCTGACGCATCTTAACAGGAGCGTTACATTACTGTAACGGCCCCTCGATAGACCGTCACAATCTTGTGACACACCCATCCTCGACCGTCAGGGTGATCGTAGATAGAATTGAAAATCAGTCAAGTTTACTTATAAATAAGCTTAGATAGCTAAGTTAGGACCTGTTGTCATGACTTCAAGTTTAGTTATTGATTCATAATTAAATTACATGATTAATGTATCTTAAAGTTATTTTAAGTTATGTTAATTTCATGTGCCAAAATTCTATAGTTTTGTATTTAAATCATGATTTTTCCAATGTTGTATTGACGAAGTTTTATCATGGTTTCACATCATTACACATTCTCTCTATCTATAGTGTCATTTCTTTAAGTACATGGCACATATTCCGGTATGTTGTCCATTAGTTCACTTTGCACTATAGGAACACTATTCTTGGACATGAGGACCTCTCTATTGGATATTCCTTCCAATGGACTAGAAATCTTGTTTCAAGGCCTCCGTAATTCTCCACGAGCCTGGGATTCCCACTAGGATGTTGAGTTGGTTGTACCATTAAAGTCCATTGATTAGATTACACTATCGATATTTTCTGGTTGTTAGTAGTGTAACGGCTCTATATTGGACCGTCAGGCACATGTAACGGCCCAATATACGACCGTCACATTCAACTGAGTCCGATTTCTTGATTCTGGATTCAGATTAAAGTAACGGCCCAACACTAGACTGTCACATCATGTAACGGTCCAGTACACGACCGTCACACTGCTTGAGTACTTTAACCCAAGGTGGACCAAGGGTTGATATTCCAAGGTTTTTAGATGGACTATTGATGATCTAGAACTTATCATGTTGATCAAGAAACCTAATATAATGAATGGAAGATAAAGAACGTACCGTTATGCTGCCGATTATTTCCATAGGCATAACATAGTATAAGTCATTCTTGATCTCTCATACTCTAATTTGAAGCATTCATTCATTGATTATTGCTATCATGAGTTTATTGAACTTATTACATTCTTGGCCATACTTTATAATTCATGCGTGGAAAAATCTTGATTTATACTTGAAGATGCGATCAAGCACTGATTGTATTCAAGGGCTCTATGCTAGTCCCCTCGGCTGATTGTCAGAAACATACTATTTTATAAACCATGGGGTATGATGCTACTGGCGTCGCATTGCGCTGGGAGTACTTTCTTTATAAATAAGTGAAATATCCACGGCTCGTGAAGTGAAAATCCACAACACGATGTAGCATGATTGATACTTATACATGACTTTCTTGATATTCCACAGAAATTCACGAAGCACTTGCTCATAAGCAAAAGATGCTGGAGTGATGATTATGTTGTTGTGTCCATGAGGTCATTTGAGTCATTCTGTGATCACTTGGGTCATTCGACATCATTCCATAGTCATATGAGTTTCTTGATTTTGATAATGGCTAAACACTATTAGTCATTGATATCTTCCACTCTCATGTGATTGACATACGTTATGTTTTTAATCATGACAGATATGCTAATGAATGGACAAGGAATCAAGTGGCAATGGCCAAAGTGAAAGCTCATTGATCGCGTGCAAGCAAGGATGCAAATCTCATCTCTCTTACAAGCAAAAGTCGGCATTTCACATTCGGCTCGTCACACATCCAAGGTCAATGCATAAAGAAGTATAGCCAAGAGAATCCAAGGCCAGAGACTCAGTTGATACCTTTTAGACTATCAAGGGAGATGCCACGGACATGAACGGGCTGCTAAAGAAGTCAAGCGGCGGAGCTGAAGCGGCTAACGGACCGACCCGGGTTGGACTGGGGGCTGCCCAGCTGGCGGTCGACCGCCAGCACAGGGGCGGTCGACCGCCCCAGCCAGGGAATGCCAGTCTGCATGTCTTTCAGCTGGCGGTCGACCGACAGCCAGTGGCGGTCGACCGAAAATCCCAGGGACCGCCCGTTTGCAGGTTTCACAGCAGCGGTCGACCGCCAGAAGCTGCAGGTCGACTTCCAGTCCCGAGCCAACCAATGTTGACTTTGTTTTCCACTTCGAAAAGTCCATTCAACATGGATTTGTTTAATCCAAAAGTCACCTAATCACCCATGATTTGTGGATCTGGTCTGGGGCTTGTCTATAGACCATTCAAAGTCTATAAAACTAACACAAGAGGGTTAGAAACCCTAGTTGATCATTTGGAGCAAAGAGAGATCAAGAGAGGCTAGAGAGGAGATTGGAAGAAGAGGTACTGTAGCCGTGAACAGAACTTTGTGCAGAAGTTCTACATCCAATCCAAGGGATTCAAGCCTACATCTGAAGCCTTCAATCTCCAAGGAAGAAGAGAAGCAAGCAAGCTCACAAAGGTGATCAAATCTTCATTCAAACCTCTTCGTCAACTCAAGGGAAGATCAAAGCTACATCCAACAATCTCTCCATCAACTCAAGGTGATTCAAGCTCATATCTCAATCCATCAACCTCCAAGGAAGAGTAGAAGCAAGCAAGGCTAATAAGGGAGATCAAAGGAGGCTGCAAGGGTGTGTTCAAGGGAGAGGAGTTCGAGTACTGTAGCTGTGAACAGTACTCCGGGAAGAAGTTCTTCATCAAATCCTCAAGAGATTCAAGATCCAGCAAACCTCAGACAAGATCCTTTCTCTTAAGCATATTCTATATCTTATTGAGTGTTTTTCATAAGTTGTTCTTATTCCATTTCTTTCAAACACTTGAACTTGAGAATCGTCCCTACCGATGGTTAGTAGGAAGACAATCGGAGGCTGTCCAATTTGCGGTGTTGACGTCCCTACCGGTGGTTAGTAGGAAGGCAATCGGGAGTTCTCCGATTTGCGGAGTAGCCGTCCCTGCTGGCTTTGTGTGTAGGAAGACAGAAAGAGGGCTTTCTCTATTCTGTGGTTTGGGGAGTGTCCCCGGTCAAGCTGTGAGTCAGCAAGGAAGCCTCACCGGGTTTTGGTGAGGGGTGGACATAGGTTGCGGGGTTGCAACTGAACCACCTTAAAAATCCCTGTGTTGTGGGTTGTTTATCGTGTGTGATTGATCTATATCTTCTAACCCCATTCGCAGGTTCGTGTGCTTCCATACTTGGTTAGATTGTTCACACACATATGCACTTTGAGTGATCAACATAGCACATACACACACGCACGGTTGTTGCAAGCTATTGCATGCTCTAGTGTTATGCTTTATGATCCCTGCACTACAAGGCTTATTTCTTTCAAGTTCACAAATGTGCTTAAAGAAGTGTGGACGTTTCATAGCTTGTAATCCAAGTCTTTTCATTTGAGCCACTCTACTTAATTCCGCTGTGCATTGTGCCTAAGTGATTCATTCACTTTATAAGAGTGGTTTAAGTTTCTGTTAGCTAAGAGTTTTAAATAGGCCAAAGCTTGTGAAAGGATCTATTGAACCCCCCCTTCTAGATCCGTTTGCACCTCGCGGGACCCAACATATGTGGCTTGCTAGTATATTCTCATTACATTCTTGTTCATGAAAGGCCAATATCATGTTCTTATTACATTCTTTCTAAGTTTGTACTTGCTCTCATTCTATCTTACATGATCATCTTGTTACTTTGGTTTAATCGCGTGATCATCGCATTTGCATGATTTTGCCTTATTCCTTTGGAGCAAAAATGTTAATTACTTTAATAGTGCCTTCATGTTGATGCGAAGATACCTACTGGGCAAGTGTGCTCATTACCTATTTCCAATCTTTTTCAGGAAATGGAAGTGAGTCGGGTTCGGATTCAGAATGTTCAAGTAGCAGATCCGAGAGTGAATAAAGAATGAGCGAAGACTTAGGAAGTTTATATTGTTTAGATCGAGTCTGTAATTTTCTATTTCTTGAGTCTAGCATGATGGAAGTTGAATTAGTGGTTGTACTTGAATTAGTAATGAAATAAAGTTGAAGTTTGAATAATTATTGTGCAATTACAACTTCATGTGTGATTGTCTTGCACTCTGATCGTTCTTGCTTGCAAGAGGCTTACCATGCCAGCTGTTCGCGCTCCCCGAGTTAGTCTTCCGCTGTAATAAAGGCTCGGGACGTGACAATTAAGTTGGTATCAGAGCCTAAGTCTCAGACTTAGGGAAAAGAATCATGTCATAGGATAAGTCTAAGATTTAAGGACCCCTACCTATGAACTAAGGAAGAAATTCCATACCCATGTGAGAATTGGGTAGAGCCCGTGATAAGATAATTAATTAGCCTTAAGGTTGATTTTCATGAGAAATAACACATTGTTATTTTTCTCTCTCAGGTACCTTATTTTACAAATGGCTCATCGCGTAGATTGGGATGGTATGCAACAAACAGTTGACGGCCTTACTCAGGCATTACAAACTATAGCACAAGGTGGCGCAGGGGCAAGGGCTGGTGACTTACATCGCAATTTCTGGAGTTTGAATCCTCGCGATTCTATGGATCTTCTAATCCCGATGAGGCAGAGAACTAGATAGATGAAATGAATCGTATCTTTGATGTTATCCAATGCACCGATCCAGAGAAGGTGCGCCTAGCAACCTTTCAACTTAACAAAGATGCTCGCACATGGTGGAAGTCAGTTCCGGCACCTCCGACCGATGCACCTCATACATGGGATGGGTTCCTCACCCTATTCCGTGCCAAGTACTTTTTTGAGCACGTAAAGGAACGAAAGGCTATGTAGTTCGCCGCTTTTCGGCAAGGAATGATGACGGTTGCCGAATATGAATTGCAATTCTCAAGGCTTCTACCTTACGCACCGCATTTAATCAGTACCGATCTATTGAAGGTAAATCGGTTTATGGACGGGTTACGGCTCGGTTTCATTCAGCAGCTCGGAACCCAAAACATCCGTACTTATGCAAAGATGGTCCAGCGGGCGTACCTATGTGAAAGGACCTTAGAGAAGGTCTAGAAATTGAAAGGAAAGGGAGAAGAATACAGCCGACGTTCTGATCGGCGTTATAAGAAAGAGAAATTCAGTATCACAGAACCCTACAAAAGTCGTGATAGTAAGAAAAGATCTAGGAATGGGAACGGTGGGAGTTCCCATAAGCAAAAGAAAGTCAAGTAGGAGAAGGAGCAGGTCGCCACGGCTTGCACATTTTGTGAAAAATTCAGCCATTCGGCTGAGGAGTGCTGGAAGCGTCTTGGCGCTTGTTTACGTTGTGGAAGCAGGGAGCATCGCATGCCGGAATGCCCCCTTTTGAAGGACCAGTCATCTGGTGGAGGACGCAGGAGGCAGGCTCGCCTCAACGCCGTTCTAGAAGAAGAGGAAGTGCCCAGGGATGATGGGCTTATGGAAGGTACTCTTCAAATTTGTTCTCGTCCTGCATTTGTGCTATTTGATATTGGTGCCTCTCATTCTTTTATTTCCACTACCTTTGCAAAAATATTATCAATTGCATCAGTTCCCTTACCTACAGATCTTACTATTTCCACACCCTTAGGTTCTGGAACAAAGCTTACCAACTATTATCCTGATAGCAAAGTGATAGTAGAAGGTCACAATCTCCCTGTAAACTTATTTTGCCTTGACATGAAAGGTTATGATGTCATTTTAGGGGTAGATTGGCTTGTAGATCATGATGCTTATATCAATTGTCGAAATAGGATTATATCTTTTCGAAAGCCCGGTCTTCCGAGATTCTCTTTCCTTGGCATTAAATACAAGAAACACCCCATTATCATATCCTCACTTCACGCTTGCAAACTTATCTCGCGAGGATGTGATGCTTTTCTTGCTTCTGTCATTATGACAGAGTCCAAGGAAATTATCATAGCAGACATCCCTATTGTAAATGAGTTCTCGGACGTGTTTCCATCCGAATTACCCAGTTTACCACCCGAGAGGGAAGTGAACTTCACTATTGAACTCATTCCAGGAGCAGCACCTGTTTCAATAGCCCCTTACAGTATGTCCCCCATAGAACTCAAGGAACTGAAGAGGCAGTTGCAGGAACTTCTGGATAAGGGCTTCATCAGACCTAGCACATCCCCTTAGGGTGCGCCAGTTCTTTTTGTCAAAAAGAAGGATGGTTCTCTCAGGCTATGCATCGATTACCGGTGATTGAATCAGCTTACAATTAAAAATAAGTATCCGTTGCCGCGTATTGATGAGCTCTTCGATCAGCTTTCGAGAGTAGAATATTTCTCTAAGATTGACCTCAGATCAGGTTATCATCAGCTTAGAATTAAAGAAGAGGACATTTATAAATCGGCTTTTCGAAGTCGTTATGGCCATTATGAATTCGTGGTGATGCCGTTTGGATTAACAAATGCCCCAACAGTATTTATGCAACTTATGAACAATGTTTTCCAGCCATATTTGGACCAGTTCATCGTCGTCTTCATTGATGATATCTTGATATATTCTAAGACAAAAGAGGAACATGAACAACATTTGAAAATATCTTTGCAAACATTTAGAGAACACAAGCTTTATGCCAAACTCAATAAGTGTGAATTCTGGCTCAAGGAAGTCTCATTCCTAGGCCACATTATTTCAAAGGAAAGTAATTCTGTGGATCCTTCTAAGGTAGAAGCTGTCATGGAGTCGGCCAACGACTGTATCTGAAGTAAGAAGCTTTCTGGGTTTAGCAGGTTATTATAGGAGATTCATTAAGGACTTCTCAAAAATTACGGTTCCTTTAACTAGACTTACTAGAAAAGAAAATCTTTTTATCTGGTCAAATGACTGTGAAAAGAGCTTTCAAAATCTTAAGAATCACCTTACTACAGCTCCTATTCTATCACTACCAATGGAGGGTGGTGGATTTGAAGTGTATACAGATGCGTCTGGTATTGGCTTAGGATGCGTTCTCATGCAGAATGGAAAAGTAATATGTTATTCTTCAAGACAATTGAAACGACACGAGGAAAACTATCCTGTGCATGATTTGGAATTAGCAGCTGCCATTTTCGCCTTGAAAATTTGGCGTCATTATCTTTATGGAGAAAAGTTTACGGTCTACTCGGACCACAAAAGCTTGAAATATTTATTCTCTCAAAAGCAGCTAAATATGAGGCAGAGGAGGTGGTTAGAATACCTCAAGGACTTTGATTTTGTCATTCAATATCATCCTGACAAGGCAAATGCGGTAGCAGATGCACTTAGTAGAAAACCAATGGGTATGCTATCAAGTCTTATGATTAGTGTGACTAACCTTATTCCTCAATTTGCTCAGTTGAACTTAGATATTGACATAAAGGAAGAAGATTGTTTCATAGCTAATATCCGAGCTCAACCTACATTAATAGAGGATCTGGTCAAGTTACAAGATGATGATCCGGTTTTATTGGAAATTAAGGCCAATATTGAACAAAAGCCGGATTTTTCTATTTCCAATGATGGAAGATTGTTATTCAAGGGCCGAATATGTGTACCAGATCATGAAGCTACAAAGAAACTGATCTTAGATGAAGCACATAATTCCAAGTACACCATTCATCCAGGAGGTACAAAGATGTATCAAAATCTCAAGAGAAATTTCTGGTGGCCCAATATGAAGAGAGAGATAGCTGATTTCGTGTCCCGTTGTCTCACCTGCCAACAAGTTAAAGCCGAACATTTTAGACCCGCAGGTAAATTACATCCCTTGAATATTCCAGAATGGAAATGAGAGAGTATAGGGATGGACTTCATTAGGGGTTTACCCAAGACCAGGGGTGGACATGATGGTATATGGGTAATCATAGACCGATTGACTAAATCAGCACATTTCATACCAATCAAGAGTCGATGGTCTGTAGATATCCTGGCAGCATTATACATATAGGAAATTGTCAAACTACATGGTGTCCCAGTCACTATTATATCTGATAGAGATCCTCGATTCACATCACAATTTTGGAAGGGTCTACAACAGTCACTAGGAACTAGATTAAATTTCAGCACAGCTTTTCATCCACAAACTGATGGTCAGACAGAAAGAACGAATCAGGTGGTAGAAGACATGCTTAGGGCTTGTGTTATTGACTTTGGAGGTAGTTGGCATGATCACTTGCCTCTAGTAGAATTTGCTTATAACAACAGTTATTAAGCCAGCATATAAATGGCACCTTTTGAAGCTCTATATGGAAAAAGTTATCGATCACCAATATGTTGGAATGAAATAGGGGAAAGACAATTCCTAGGTCTCGATATTATCAGAGATTCTACAGAGAAGATCAAGCTCATTCAAGAAAGAATAAAAATGGCACAAGATAGGCAAAAGTCTTATGCCGATAATCGAAGGCGCGACTTGGAGTTTTAGGTTGGAGATCATGTGTATTTAAAGGTTTCTCCAGGTCGTGGTATTCGAAGATTTGGCATCAAAGGAAAGCTAACTCCGAGGTTCATTAGCCCATTTGAAATTATTGAAAGGGTCGGTGAAGTAGCTTATAAACTGGCTTTACCTCCACAATTAGCAGGGGTTCATGACGTATTTCACGTCTCCATGCTGAAAAAGTATGTATATGATCCTGACCATATTATCACTAATGACAATCTGGAAATTCAGAAGGACATGACGTACAAGCAAACGCCAATAAAGATTCTGGAACGAGAAGTGCATCAATTAATAAATAAAGTTATTCCTATGGTCAAGATTCAATGGAAGAAAATATTACCATATGAAGCAACATGGGAAACCGAAGCAGCTATGCGGAAAAGATTTCCAGAATTATTTAACTATAAGTACACTCTCCGAAATCTATATATTTGAATTTGGGGACCAAATTCTTCTAAGTGGGGGAGGGTGTAGTGCCCCAAAATTTATATAAATAATTTCTATAATTATTTAATATTTTTTTAGAATTTATAAAGGCCTAAACATATTAATAAATAGATTATTAGATTAATAAGTCATTATAAGGCCCAATTATGTTAAACAATTAACCTAGCCTATTTAAAAGATAATCCAAAAGGTTAAATGGACCAAGCCCATTAAGTTTGGCCCATATTCTAGAAGGATAATTAGCTTATTCACGGTTTATAAGGATAAATACTAATTTTGTAAGATAATTATGTGGATAAGCGAATAAAAGAGTTTTATTAAATTGGAACTCTATACACGTTTGATGTAATGGTCTATCGGGCGACCGCTACATCACTGTAACGCATAGGTCTACGACCGTTACACCCTACAGATTCCGTAAAGTGAAGAACTTGCAAAAAGATTAGAACTTTGAGATCCTATCTGCAATAGACCTAATTAGAAGAATGTGTAAAGTTACTAGGGACTCTTAGGGATTAGGTTCTGACCAATTAAGGACTCCAGAATCGATATAATCTTCAAACCCTAGCCAAAACCCTATAAATAGGACTTAGTTCTGAACTGAGCGACCCTTACTTTTGGCTCGTGAAGAATCAAGATAAGGAGTCACAATTATAGGTAAGTTCTTTAGAACCTTTTGTTTATAATACTTTAGGCTAACTACTCTCAAAATTTCATGTTAGGAGATCGAGTATCCAAGGAGTTAGGATCTTCCAAAGTTGCTGGTTTCATCACGCCAGTCCAGGAAACTGTGCCACAGGGTATTGAAGATCAGGAAATTAGAGAGCCTAAATGAGGTAATTAGAGTTAGATCCTTTAGAATTTTTTGTTCCCAATAGTTTCATCTTCTTACCCTCAAAATTTCACATCCTTAGGTCAAGAGGCTGAGGAAATAGAGCAGATTGAAGTTGCTGATTTATCACAAGAAGTACAAGGGACTAAGGGTAGCACCTAGCATCAAATTCGAAGTTTAAAGGTTTTAGAAGAGGTAGGTTATCTCATGATTGGTAAAAATATCTTGTTAGGGATAAAAGCCCTTTAATTTGACTTGATTTCATGCACTATAGATCATGGATTTCATGTTTTAGTAAAGTCATGCATACATGTGCATTCTTAGCCCTAACTAAGTTAAAAGGGAACTTTCTGGTCAAATTCACAGAAAAACCATGCATGCTTAGTTTAGCCTTCATTTTATCATAATGAAAGTTTATGTATGATTTCCAGACATGATGTGAGTTGAAACCTAGGTCATTGTTACTTATTGCCGTCAGCAGATGCTCTGACGGATCAGGGTAGGACTGCCACGTTACTGTAACGGCCTTACAATAGACCGTCACACCCTCTACTGCATCTTAATTACTTTGTTGTCTCTGACGCACCTTAACAGTAGCGTTACATTACTGTAACGACCCCTCGATAGACCGTCACAATCTTGTGACGCACCCATCCTCGACCGTCAGGGTGATCGTAGACAGAATTGAAAATCAGTCAAGTTTACTTATAAATAAGCTTAGATAGCTAAGTTAGGACCTATTATCATGACTTCAAGTTTAGTTACTGATTCATAATTAAATTGCATGATTAATGTGTCTTAAAGTTATTTTAACTTATGTTAATTTCATGTGCCAAAATTCTATAATTTTGTATTTAAATCATGATTTTTCCAATGTTGTATTGACGAAGTTTTATCATGGTTTCACATCATTACACATTCTCTCTATCTATAGTGTCATTTCTTTAAGTACATGGCACATATTCCGGTATGTTGTCCATTAGTTCACTTTGCACTATAGGAACACTATTCTTGGACATGAGGACCTCTCTATTGGATATTCCTTCCAATGGACTAGGAAATCTTGTTTCAAGGCCTCCGTAATTCACTGCGAGCCTGGGATTCCCACTAGGACATCGAGTTGGTTGTATCATTAAAGCCCATTGATTAGATTACACTATCGATGCTTTCTGGTTGTTAGTAGTGTAACGGCTCTATATTAGACCGTCAGGCACATGTAACGGCCCAATATACGACCGTCACATTCAACTGAGTCCGATTTCTTGATTCTGGATTCAGACTAAAGTAACGGCCCAGCACTAGACCGTCACATCATGTAACGGCCCAGTACACTACCGTCACACTACTTGAGTACTTTAACCCAAGGTGGACCAAGGGTTGATATTCCAAAGTTTCTAGATGGACTATTGATGATCTAGAACTTATCATGTTGATCAAGAAACTTAATATAATGAATGGAAGATAAAGAACGCACCGTTATGCTGCCGATTATTTCTATAGGCATAACATAGTATAAGTCATTCTTGATCTCTCATACTCTAATTTGAAGCATTCATTCATTGATTATTGTTATCATGAGTTTATTGAACTTATTACATTCTTGGCCATACTTTATAATTCATGCGTGAAAAAGCTTGATTTATACTTGAAGATGCGATCGAGCACTGATTGTGTTCAAGGGCTCTATGCTAGTCCCCTCGGCTGATTGTCGGAAATATACTATTTTATAAACCATGGGGTATGATGCTATTGGCGTCGCATTGCGCTGGGAGTACTTTCTTTATAAATAAGTGAAATATCCATGTCTCGTGAAGTGAAAATCCACAACACGATGCAGCATGATTGATACTTATACATGACTTTCTTGATATTCCACAGAAATTCACGAAGCACTTGCTCATAAGCAAAATATGCTGGAGTGATGATTATGTGACTTGCTAGTACATTCTCGTTACATTCTTGTTCATGAAAGGCCAATATCATGTTCTTATTACATTCTTACTAAGTTCGTACTTGCTCTCATTCTATCTTACATGATCATCTTATTACTTTGGTTTAATCGCGTGATCATCGCATTTGCATGATTTTACCTTATTCCTTTGGAGCAAAAATGTTAATTACTTTAATAGTGCCTTCATGTTGATGCGAAGATACCTACTGGGCAAGTGTGCTCATTACCTATTTCCAATCTTTTTCAGGAAATGGAAGTGAGTCGGGTTCGGATTCGGAATGTTCAAGTAGCGGATCCGAGAGTGAATAAAGAATGAGCGAAGACTTAGGAAGTTTATATTGTTTAGATCGAGTCTATGTAATTTTCCTATTTCTTGAGTCTAGCATGATGGAAGTTGAATTAGTGGCTGTACTTGAATTAGTAATGAAATAAAGTTGAAGTTTGAATAATTATTGTGCAATTACAACTTCATGTGTGATTGTCTTGCGCTCTGATCATTCTTGCTTGCAAGAGACTTACCATGACGGCTGTTCGCGCTCCCCAAGTTAGTCTTCCGCTATAATAAAGGCTCGGGACGTGACACCGAGAGCCGGAGCGACTGCCGATACCTACGTCCGGACGCAGGGGACGGTTCGACGTCCACTATGCTAGGTGGTGGTTCGAGCACAGCCACCAGTATCGGCAGAAGGCCTCGGTGGTCCGGAAAGCCTAGGAGACCAGCCTCCTGAGGGAGGATCTGCCCCTCATTGCACTAGATGACGGGTTCCTGCGGACTCGCTTCTCTCAGATCCACCGGGAGGTGGAGCGGCTGGCGCAGCAGGCGCCCCGGGGGAGTCGAGGCTCACTGTCTGTGGGGCGGAGCGGCAATGGGGCACTGAAGCCCCTCCAGCAGGCGTAGGCAGCGCCTGGAGGTACTGGAGCCAGTGCACCCCGACCCGAGACGTCGAGGACTTGGTGGACCCAGTTTCTAGCTGACTGTGGGTTCGAACCGAGGGGCTCACTGGACCGAGTGCTCCCTGAGGGGAGCTTTGCAGACACGACATTCGATGACGAGAGGCATCATATCGCCCATGCGATCGGGTGGGCTGGACCCGTAGAGCTCGTGCCCCTTATCGAGTGCGCCTACACTCTGAGGAACGTGAAGGAAGCTGTCATGAAGGCCGCACCGGTCGTGGGCTTGAAGCCAGAGTAATTGGTTCCTCTGTCGCTAACCCCCTTTGTGGTTTCAGGTAAGACCTCTTCATTAGCCTATTGTCCCTACTTTGTTATTTTCTAGGGTACCTGGCTGAGAGATCTTGTGTGGTTGTGTTTATTGGCAGGTTCTGCGGCGGACAAGGATCACCCCTCCACGGGGACGTCTTCTGGGGATGGTGACGGGGCCCTCCAACCCCGGAGGAAACGTCCCCGGGTGGAGACCGGAGTCAGGGAGGTTGGTGAGTCCTCTCGGGGACCCGCTGCCAGGGAGCATATTGAGGCAGAACCGGCTCTGAGTAAGTGTTGTATCCGCCCGTTTACTTTTTATTAATTCAGCCTTGACGATCGGCTAACCATGTGCAATTGGGTTTGCTTTTCATAGTGCCACTGGAGACCGGGGCTGACGCGGCCTTCTCACCACCTCAGGAGGTCGACCCACTTCCTGACGACGGGGTCGATTATGAGATGGATATGGAGGGGCTCCTTCGTATGATGGACGAGACCGCCCCAATGTTGAGACCTTCCCCGATTTTGAGCCATGGAAGGCTTCAAAGGATGCTCAGCCAGGTAAATAATTCTGGGACCGAGCCTGTTGTGTTTATGGCTGTACTTGATTTTGAGAGTTGACATAGGTTTTGGCATCATGCAGAGGTGGCCGGGGCATTAGAGACTGCAGCTCCCTCTGAGATGTGAGGCGAGGTGCCCCCATCTGTTGACGGGCAGGAGCCCACTGCGACCCAGGATGGCTTGGGTAAGTACTGAATCGCTGCGGAGGGAATTGCCCTTCCATTGTATAGTTGCGGGGATGCCGATACTGACTGGCTTTATGATGTCATTTGCCAGGTGACGATCCAGCCTCTACTCGGGAGATGATTCAGGAGCTGGTCCGTACTGGCCCCTCAGTGTCCCTTCCCTCCTTTGAGGGGGAGCCTGAAGGGAGGAGTGCTTCAATGCCCCCATGGCCGGAGAAGTGTCTAGCATGTTGCCACAGCTGTTGGCGGGGGTGGAACATGTTTCCCTGCCAGCCGTAGTGTTGGCCTGCACTGTGGGACTGGTCGGGTCTTTGAGCATGGGACCCTCAGGTACGTAGCTGGGGACTTAATCATTTCTGTTAAGCGTTTTATGTTGATTGTCTTCTAGTGCTGAGATTCTGTTGGCATTGTTTACGGGGTATCCTTGCCTCTAGAAGAGGGTGAGCTACCCCGCAACGGGGCTGAGGTGGTAGAAGAGGGGCCGACGGAAGCGGCTCCGGTTGAGGGCGACGAAGAGATCGTCGACATCGAAAAAGTTTCGGAGGGGAGTGCTCCGGCTGGTGAGTATTCTGTTTGCAACTCTTAGCTGAAGAGTCATCTTTGTATGAAGCTGGGCCCTGTGATGACCTTGTTTGCTTCGTTGGCTTGTAGGAGCTTCCGGTTTGGCCACTTCTGGGAGTTCGTTGGGGGCTTCGTCGAGCTCTCCAGATGACGGCGGCTCGGAGATGGAGATAGAGGAGGGTTCGAGCTCGAGCTCTTTGTCCTCCGGGGCCTCTACTAGTAGGGAGGTTCCAACGGGGACCACTTCTGGAGGTATGCGGTGGTCCTTCCCATCTTCATTTGGTGCTTGTTAGCTCTATAAGGTAGAGTGCTGACGTTCTCGGGTTACCCGCAACATCAGAGTCTGGAGAGGAGCGTACGTCGGCTCCTAACGAGGGCGGGCAGGAGGAGCCCCCTGTCCCACCCGTGCTTGTTGGAGATGACCGGACGGTGGAGGAATCATTGCCCTCTCCTACCCCGGCCTGTGATGCTGTTGAGGCGGAGGTGCAGTCGCCCTCCCCAACCCCTACAGATGATGCCACTGGGACAGCTGGATTTGCTTCAGGTGAGGAGCCAAGACTGGTCTCCTTCTTTTTCTCATGTTTTTCACCTTGTTTGTCGAAGGAAGTTTTTCTTGTGTTGCTTACTCCCTTTGGTATTTGTCGAAACTATGCAGGTTCCATTGGAGGGCTGGTTGCGTCCGGAGATCCCTCCTTGGATTTAGGGGTCGAGTGGCCTACATTCGCTTCTCCGCCAGACCCATTGCTGGAGGCGAGTGTAGGGGCCGCCCAGCTCCAGCGGGTGTGGACACCAAAAATTGCACGCACAGATATCCAGCTCTGCCCAGCATTAACAACGACACCGAGTGAAGAAACCCCGGAGGGACTGGTCATCCGGACTCCCCAAATATGCACACTGCCGTGAAGCCGTCTCCGGAGTCACGACAGTGAAGAGAAATCAACCACCAAGAGCCCCCACAATCCATGGGCCTCGAAGAAAATTAAATGGGCCACAACTCATGCTCACAACGGGCTCAGAACAGCCCATTTTTGCCCTTCAGCGGCACAGCCTTTTGGCCCTCCAGCGGTACACCCCTGGGTCTTCAGCGGCACAGCCTTTTGGCCCTTCAGCGGTACACCCCCCCAGGGGGTCTTCAGCGGCACACCCCCCAGGGGGGGGGGTCTTCAGCGGCACGCTCCTCAGGGCCTTCAACGGCACGCTGTTTGCCCCCTTCAGCGGCACGCTTGGGCAACCTCCAGTGACACGCCTTTTGCCCTCTTCAGCGGCACGCTTACAGTCTCTTACATCGACACACTTCTTAAGCCCGCCAGCGGCACAGCGTGAAGGCTTTTCAACGGCCAAACGACGTGACACCCATACCCTACGTATCCTTGGCGCGCAGTGAGCTGTCCGAGGTGTCGATCAGAGATTGGGCCACGCAAGCTATTCCCCTGACAGCCAGGACGGGGGAAGTCAAACCCCATGATCACCAGCCGCTTCCCGCCTCCGACTGCCGTGCTCGAGGGCTCCTGCTGCTGGGAGTATAAAACCACTCCCGTTCCGGTAAAGAAAGGAGAGAAGAAGGAGAGAGGGGAGAGGCAGACAGACACAGATAGACACACGCAGAAGAGAAGAAGAGAAGGGAAGAAGAGAAGAAGAGAAGAAGGGAAAGAAAAAGAGAAGAAGAAGAGGGAGAGGCATGCCCTCCTGCTGCCCGGTCCACCGTCGTCCACGCAAAGAAGAAGAGAGGGAAAAGAGAGAAGAGAAGAAGAGAGGAGTGAGGTCTGGGAGGGGAGGAGCTTATGCTCTGTTCCCCTTCCCACCTTGTATTTTCATTTCCTTTTTCCCCTTCCTTTTTTCTTTGCTGTTGTCCCCCTTCTCTTTCTCCCTAAGATGTATTGGCCCTCTGTGGCCTCCCGTTCTTTGTGAATGAAAAGCCTTGCTCTTTGGGTTTCCCCACCGTCTCTGTCTGTTTTCCTCCCCCTCTTCTTCCCTATCGGTTTGGCCTTCGGCAGTAATCTTCCCCCCTCTGCGTTTCAACCTTGCCCGTTAGCCCGTGGGGAGTTACCCCCCATGGCCTCTCAGCGGCCTGCTTTCACCCCTGGCGGCCTTCAGCGGTGCACCTTTCCTGGCCGCCAGCGGCACACCTTTCCTGGCCTCCAGCGGCACACCTTCCTTGGCCGCCCAGCGGCACACCTACTTTAACCTCCAGCGGCACACCCCATCTGTGCCTCCAGCGGCACACCCCATCTGTGCCCCAGCGGCACACCCTTAGCCTGCCTCTACCTGGCATGCCTGGCCCTCTCCCTTCCAGTCAGGGTATCCTTAGGCTGCATCAACCAAGTGTTTCCCGTTTGCCATTTCCACTAAGTTTTCTGAGGTTTTATTAAGGTGTTGCCGCTCTCGGGCGCCCACCTCCAATTGTCGGGTTCTGCCACTCTATGTGGGCGCGTTCCCTGCATCTCCCTTACGCCCCGGGTCAAGGGGAGATGCTGCCGAATTCTTGTCAGAATTAACTTAACAACAACAATCATAAAAGAGAAGTAATAATGAAAAAAGGGGAACGATAAAACATTAATGCAACGACTTTGCCGAAGTAACCAAAGAACCCCGGAGATCCCGAATAACCGAGCATTCACATCTTCATGACGGTGCACCGAACATAACCTCAAACATGGTCTATATGAACGAATAAACCCAACTCAAACCCCTTTCACTTGCATGTCAAGAATAAAAGAAAACCAAAAGAAAACCCCTCACGTGCCCACGCCTCAGCGGCACACTCCTGTCGCCTTCCAGCGGCACTCTCCGTAAGTGCCCCAGCGGCACACTCACCCCCACCTGCCTCCAGCGGCACGCCCTTGGCCCTCAGCGGCACACGCCCTTGGCCCTCAGTGGCACGCTCCCCTGGCCCTCAGCGGCACGCTCCCCTGGCCCTCAGCGGCACACTCCCTTAACCCAGCGGTACACCAGAAATAATGATATCAATAAAGATAATAAGCTAAAAGAAAACATGATAAATAAACTAATAATGATACAAAAAATAAAATAATGATAATAACAACAAACTCAAAAGAAGAGGGAGAAATAATAACAAACAATAATGATAATAATAATAATAAATAATAACAAATTCAAAAAATGAATAAGTAAATAAGAATAATAAAGAAATAAGTAATAATAATAATAAGCTTAAAAATAATAATAATAAATAGACAAATAAACGATAACAAAAATGAATGAATAATAATAACAAACTCAATAAGAATGATAAATAAATAAATGATAGCTAAAATAAATAATAATAACAAACTTAACGAAACACGACAAGCAAATGAATGATAATAAAACGAACAAACAATAAAAACAAACCTAACAATAATAATAATGAATGAATAAATCACGAGGAAAATAAATAAATAGTAATAACGAACTCATTCAAAGATATACATAAATCAACAAATAATAATGGTAAAATTCTAAATAATAATAAAACGATGAGATCCGCTTCGCAGCCTCGTTCTCCCCGAGACCCGGTGTAAAGGGAATATTGACACCGCCCCTCCAAGTCAGATTCGGACCTTGGGAGCCATCCCGATACGGTCATAACCCGACATTGCTTTGGGCCGATAGCCCATCAAATCGGACGCTTTCCCGTTGGGATTCGTTCCCGCTCTTTCATTGAGATTGCCGTGAACTCGGCATACATTTGAACGGCTTTGTCTCCGTTTACGTCGCACCTTCGATACGGACCTTTGTCCGAACATAAAATGGTCCGTAAGCGACCAACAAGATCTGAACGAAACGAGACAACTCTTGTCATCCCTAGACCCTACGCATGGGAATATCAATGAGGCCTTCGTGGGCCACGCTTAGACCTCGGGCATGTCCCGACTATGGTCATGGTATGACCCATATCTTCGGCTTATAGCTCGTTCCCCTCGAGCACGCTTTGGTTTTGGAATCTAGTCCCGGAACTCTTACCCGTTGCCCTCCGACACCGGAAATATTAACGTTGCCCACGCGAGCCCCGTTTGGACCACGGGAGTCGCCCCCGGTATGGTCCTGACTCGATCTCGCACCGGGCCAATAAACTCACTGGTTTCTTGCGACACTAACCGAGATTTAACCGAATGTTTCCAACGTCTCGGAATAATATATTTGCCGTATCCCGGCATACATACATCCCAGGTCCTCCCGTGACGATTATGATATTCTCAAGCCGGGTACCCGTCCGAATATTAAACGGTCTCCCGAGCGACCGATACGTTTCGGACGTCCGCTTCCCTAGGCGCAGGGCTTTTCAGCCAATTCAAGGGATATTCCCTCGTTGCCCCTTAGCACCGGAAATATTAATGACGCTCATGCAATTCTTGTTTCGACCGCGGGGGGCCCACCGCAGTATGGTTGCAGCTTGCTCTTGCACCGGGCCAACAGATTTACTGGTTTCTGACCGCTCTGGCCGAGGTCTAGCCGAACGTTTTCCGTTCTTCTGAACAATAAATTGCCATATCCTGGCATACAAGCGTTCCGGTTTTCCCGCGACGACCGTGATTTTCTCGAGCCGAACATTCGTCCGAACATTAAATGGTCAGCCCACGACTGACATGGCCGCGAATGGTTTTCTTCTCGCCCTCACGCGAGGATTTCAATACCTCGTAATAGACCTTCCATGAAATTGATTTCTTGGCCATGAGGCCCTGAATCCCGACGATTAATCAAGGGTGTTCCCTCGTATGGGGGATGTAAATGACGCCGTGACCTTTATGGCGCGGCGGGTTTTGGTCCCGACACGAGCCACACAATCGTCTGACCGAGTCAGATCGAGCGCACCATGGGCTCTTCGGAGCCCGAATAAATTGTCACTTTGTGACTGGCACGCCTACGCACTTAATAGACGAATCAACCATTCCCGAATAGACGAGCTTAATAAACGAACGAAAAGTGCGTCCACAATTCTGGCACGCCCGGTCGGACCAAACCACCCTTCATCTCTTCGCCGGGATTCAGGGCCTCATAGTCCCCTAATAAACGATGTTTGCCTGCTTTGATGAATTGCAGGTGCTGTCTCCGCCAGTCCTATAAAAAAAGGAGAAGCCAGACTCGGTGTAGCTGCCTTCGTGGCCTCGAGGACGCTGCTTTGAAGCATATGCGGCTTCCAGGAATCATGGGGGCTGTTATAAAAAGGGGAAGAGAAGAGAAGAGAAAGAGAAGAGAAGGGAGGGGAAATCAAACCCTCCCCTTTTCCTCAAGAAGAAAGGGAAGAAAAGAAGAAAAGAAGAAAAGAAGAAGAGAAGAAAAGGAGAAAATAAGAAAAGAAGAAAAGAAGCAAAAGAGAAAAGAAAGAAGCAAAAAAAAAAGAAGAGAAAGAGTCGGCGAGAGAGGGTTGCACGGCCACGCCCGTCAAGACCCGTGCTGAATTAAGATTACCATTGTGGGGTTGATGCGGTGGAGCGAACCACTCATCCCCTCCCTGAGGGGGTGAGCGCTCTCCTGCACCTCCACCCTGGTCAATCATACAAAAAAGGGGGAGAAATAAAGAAGAAAGGAAGAAAAGTTGGCCAGCATCGCCGACTGAAAGAGCAAGAAGAAACCTGACATCCCGCCCGACTCTAGGAGGTCCCGAGTCCGCGGTGTAATGACCCCGCTCGTTCCTCCTTCCTGCTGCCTCCATCCGGCACAAAACGGCCCCCGAGTGGTTGTTAAAAGACCCAGCGAGCCATAATTGTAGCTTGGTGAATGGTTGCCTGCTGTGGGGAATGCTTTACAGCAATGAGGCCAAGCATGGCCACCACTCCCGAAGAGAGCATGCACATACCCCGCCATGGGGGATCAGAAGAAGATATATACCCTGCTACGGGGGCATAGGAGGCAAAAAAGAAATACACCCCATTCCCAGGGGCACATGAAGAGAATCCGCCCCGACTGAGGGGCACACAAAGCAAAAGCTACACCCCGGCTTCAGGGCATTTGAAGGAGAATCCGCCCCGACCTGGGGACGTAAGAAGAAATAGAGCTACACCTCGGCTTAGGGGCATTTGAAGGGGAAATACACCCCGATATGGGGGCACCTGAAGCAAAAGACATACCCCGCCATGGGGGCATAAGAAGAAAAGAATTCACCCCGGCCTGAGGACACACAAAAAGAGAAACTCACCCTGGCTTAGGGGTATATGAAGAAGGAACGTACCCCGGCTTGGGGGCATAAGAAACAAAAGCACACCCCATGCTAGGGGCATATGGAGAGGAATGCGCCTCGCCCTCAGGGGCCCAAAAAAGTATAAGAACACACCCTGGCTTAGGGGCATTTGAAGAAGAAACATACCCCGCCAGGGGGCACAGAAGTCATGAAGAATACGCCCCGGCTTAAGGGCATTTGAAGAAGTCACATCCCGCCTCGGGAGCATGAGAAGCAGCAAGAATACACCTCGGCCTAGGGGTATTTGAAGAAGAAATATGCCCCGCTTGGGGGCATAGAAGCCGTAAAGAACACGCCTCAGCTCAGGGGCATTTGAAGAAGCTACATCCTGCCTTGGGAGTATAAGAAGAAAAGAGTCCACCCGATCTTGGGGGTATTTGAAGAAGAAACACACCCCGCTATGGGGGCATAGAAGCCATAAAGAATACGCCCCGGCTTAGGGGTATTTGAAGAAGAAGGATACCCCGCCTCAGGGGACATTGCAAGCAGCGATACACCCTGCTTGGGTGCACAGGAAGCAAACCACACCCCACTCTTTGGGACACATAAAGAGAGTACACCTCGCCATGGGGGCACATGAAGAGAATCCACCCCGACTTGGGGGTACATGAAGCAACAAAGAATACACCACGCCTTAGGGGAATCTGAAGAAGAAGCATACACCCCACCAACGGGGGCACAGGAGCCGTCGAGAATCCACCCCACTTTGGGGGCACAAGAAGCAGACATTCCCCAGCATGTCGGGGCAGAAGAAGAAGAATCCCCCCTCGGGGGCATATAAAAAAAGAAAGCAAAGATACACCCGGTGCCTGGCGCACATGAAGAGAAAGGCACCTCCCTCTGGGGGCACAACAAGCAACAAAGATACACCCCATTCCCAGGGGCACATGAAGAGAAATACACCCCTGCTCTAGGGGCATATGAGACAAAACTATACCCCGATTTAGGGGCATTTGAAGCAAAGACTTCACCCCCCCCTCAAGGGGGGGGCATAATAAGCGAAAGATATACCCCACCCCGGGGGCACAAGAAGAAAACACACCCCACCTTGGGGGGCGTAAGAAGCCAAAAGATATACCCCACCACGGGGCAACGGAGGCAAAATGCATTCCTCTCGGGGGCACGTAAAGCAACATACCCCTCGCCTCGGCAGCATATGAGGCCAAGAAGCCACATCCCGACTCGGGAGCATAAGAAACAAAAGATATACCCCACGTCCGGGGCATATGAAGCCAAGAAACACACCCCCGTCTCGAGGGTATTTGAAGAAGAAGCATACCTCGCCTCGAGGGCCTAGAAGCTATAAAGAACACGCCCCGACTCAGGGTGATGAGGGCATCTCACGACACTCCCTCTAGTTTGGTCGTCTGCACACTCTTGATATGGTCTGATCATGGTCTCCACTTGTTATCTTCATTTTCCCAGTGTCATTTATGTATTTTCCTTTTATTGAGTCATATCTTATGTATTTTCCTTTATTGAGTCATGTGGTTCTAGCCCATTTCCCTTATTTTGCTTAAACTGGGCCTTATGTCCTTAGTTATGGGCCCATAGGATTGAGTCTAGGATATGCTCGGTCTTTTGTCCTATTGTCAAGGACATTTTGGTCATGAAAAGAGTGGTTGCCTATAAATAGGCCCCATCTCTCCACTTGTAGTCACTCTTGATGAATATTGAAAAAAACCACCTCTTATTATCTCTCAACTCTCTCTCTTACTCACTATATCTCTCAATCTCTCTCTCATTCTCTCTCTCCCCAAGGGGAGTTCGACCCTCCCTCTCTCTCCTCTTTTCCCCTCACTTACTCCAACCCCCAACCACCTCCACTACCTCACCCACCTCCATTAAGGCTCTCCCCTTCCCCATAGCCCTTCATTTACTTCCCCTCCTTGTCCCAAAGCAACTCTTCCACCTCCCAACACAATTCCCCCACTTCCCCACACAAATCCCACCCCTTCCAAGGCCAATTTCGAATTTGAACCTTCCCTCCCATAGCCATTAGAATCATCTTGCCCCTTCTTCTCTCTTGGCCACCCCCTTCCCCACCTCATCTTCTTCTTCACATTCTTACCCTGCTTCAGGAAACAGAATTACAGAAACTTGCAGAGGAGGCCACGGTCACCCATCAACGACTCAGGGAGCAAGGCCTACATTTCCAGAATCATCTGCAAGCCAGCTTTCAAGGCGAGGTGGTTTCGTCGGCATCCGAGTTCGGTGCTGTCCGCAATCACCATTCTTCTCCGACTGCGCCGAACCTCTCAGATCCGGAGCCAGAGCTGCAGAGACGACTCGCCCACGGCTAACCTTGAAGGAACCAGTCTTCAAGGTCTTCTACAAAGTTCTTCCTCCCTCTGTCAGCGTCCAGGAACAGAAGGCGGAACCCCGTTCGGCATCCGACAACCAGAGTTACTATTTTTCTACCACAACCACACCGGTCTGCCTCCTCACTGTCTGCACCGACCTCCGTCCACTTCTCTGGACACCCAGTTCATCTCCGACATCAGAAGACGTCCCCGTTTATTTTGTTGCAAAGAAGACTCCTCCACGATTCCAAAGAGTCCAGCGGTGCCAGGTTCGGAGCTCCGGAGCGATCGTGGTACCTTCTGCAACCTGCTGTTGCAGACAGAGCTCGACCAGCAACCAGAGCTGCATCCACCTTCCAGCCACCGGTGCGGTCAGCCCTGAGAATCATAGCTTCCCCAAAAATTCAAGCTTCATCCGCTATCAGTTGGCAAACGTTTGGCGTTGGTTTCGTCGCAATCCAAGCTTCGTGGAATTTTTAGCTGCCACAACACCGATCCACTGTCCAGAAAACCTGCAGGTGGGCAGAACCGGCGAAGCTCGGAATCTCGATCTCCTTGCATTTCTCCCCACCCCGCTTGGCCGGCTGAAGGCCCCTCCCTGCGTGGAGGTAGTTTTGAATGTACCAAGCGTAACCCCCACCCCAAGATCACCCCTCCTGCGAGAGGAGTAGTGCTGTACCCTTTACATTTTCAGGTCAAGCTACACCGCCGCGGCGATCGGGTGCATACCCTCGCCTCCCGGCGCGCCCTCGTCTCCGAACGGGATCGGTGTCTTCACACCGATCAGGTGAGCTTCTGGTACTACCCTTTGTAGCCTTATCCCTGCTAGCTTAGTATTGCTTTGATTGCTCGTCGGCGGTGAGAAGAGAGTTCGAATTTGCATGCTAGTTTGTTAGTGTCCACCGCGGACCGTGAGAGAGTGTCACCCAAACCCCGCCTTGCGGGCCAGCCACCCACGAAGTTGGGTATCCTAGACTCTTTGGAGTCAGCCGTAGCATTGCAAGTCCATTAGAACAATTGGGTCCCATCCCGGACCCTCATCATTATCCCCCGGACCCACCGGGTGAGCGTGTGAACCGTGTGAGCAAAAATCGTCGATTGTGAGAATCATTGAGTGCTTGTATGCTTGCGGGTCTAAGTCCTAGGGTCATATCATCCTCTTTAGTGGTCTTTGGGCTGTGCCACATCAAGTGGTATCAGAGCGGTCATAGGCTTGTCCTTACAAGTCTAGTCTTGGGTCACACTAAGTCTTTCTTAGGTGCATTCGGACACCCTTGCATAGCCCACCCAACCTTGCATGACCACCCGTAGTGGAACTCATTATCAAGGCAATCCATCTTCTTCCAATAACACCATGAATCCCAACCCCCAAGGAAATCCCCCTCACAATGAGCATGAGCTTCCCGACCAAATGAGGTTTCTTGTGGACTACATGACCGAAATTATGGGAAGGCTTGACGGTATTACGGCCCGGCTTGAACAACTTGAGGAAAATAGACCTATTCCAAGGGAAGGAGATAGGAGAGATCCCCCTCCACATGTGGAGCCAGCCATAGGAGGACTCAACCTTGACCCCCTCCCGAACCGGAAAGGGACCCACCCCCTAGAAGGAATGAGAGGCCTCCCCGGGACAACCCGGATGACCAACTAATGAGACTTGTGAAAGTCGATGCTCCCACTTTTGATGGATCTCATCATCCGAGCATCTACTTAGATTGGGAGGCAGCCATGGATCAATATTTTGATTGGTACCCAATGACCGAGGATAGGAAAGTCCGACTTGCAAAGATGCAATTAACCAAACTTGCCAAGACTCATTGGATGAATGTTGAAGCCTTAAGGATAGTTAGGAGGGAAGTTCCAATCACCACATGGGGGGCCATGAAAGACCAACTCAAACTCAAATATGTCCCACCCTCCTACCATCAAAACCTCTTAGATGAATGGCAAGCCTTGACTCAAGAAGGAAAGACCGTTATGGAATACATTGAAAAGTTTGACTACTACCTCCTCAAATGTGGAGTCCAAGAGGACCCCTCCGTCACACTCTCCCGCTTTAGGAATGGGCTTCAATTCCATATCAAAAAGGAACTATTCATGCGTCAAGTAACAACTTTAGAGCAAGCCTACCAAGTAGCTCGGGATGCCGAGAAATTCTCTCAGTACACGCGAATGGTTCCCCCTCGGGGAATGGACCCTAGAGCCATGGCACCTCGGGCCAACCCTCCACCACCCCAAAGAGGTCTCCTTCCTACACCCATGGGAACTCCTCCCACACGGGTCACCCCTCCTAATGCCAATCCACCATTCCGCCCCGCAAGTGGGCCCCTAAACACAACTCCCAATAGGCCCAATTCGACACCCACTCTCCCTCACACTAAGGTGACCCCAAACCATCAAAGTGGGCAGCAATGCTTTAGGTGTTATGGGTATGGACACTTTGCCAATCAATGCCCCACCAAGGGAGCATCAAACTTACTCATAGAGGAGACCAACCCCCAACCCCAAGCTGAATTTGAAGGAGAGATTGAGGTATATGAACCCTCTCTTGAATGGGAGGAGGAGTATGAGAACCACTACATGGAAAGCAACCAAGAACAACCTCCTCCACCCACCGACTCCCACCTAGGAGTGGTTAGATGCACCCTCACCCAAAACCAAGAGCATGATTGGAGGAGAAACACCATATTCTATACCTACATAAGGATGGGGAGCCATGTTAGGAAGGTCATCTTGGATAATGGAAGTAGTGTGAATGTGGTGTCACCCGACACCGTCAAACTTTTGGGCCTTACCACCTCCCCACATCCCCACCCATATAGGGTAGCATGGATTGATACCACCTCCATACCCGTTAGTGCCCGTTGCCTTGTCCCAATTACATTCCAATCCTATCAAGGCCAAGTGTGGTGTGATATCCTTCCAATGGAAGTTGGGAGTATCCTTTTAGGACGGCCTTGGATCTACGATGTAGATGCCACCTTCTTAGGAAGAACCAACGCTTGCATCTTCATTCATGAGGGGAAGAAGATCCAACTCAACCCATCTCCACCCCGCACTCTATCTAAGAAGGCCTCTCCCTCCCTTGAGGGACCCACTACCCTTCCCCCCATCCCAACACCAACAAACCCCACCCCATCAAGTCCTAGTCCTAGTAACATCAAAGAGCCTCCTAGGAGCCTACACCTTGTCACTAGGAAAGAGTTTGAGGAAGAAGTCAACCAAGGGGATCAAGTATGTGCCATTGTCATTTGTCTAGGGGAATCCACCCCAACCGACCCACACCCCCTAGAAATTCATCAACTCCTTAAGGACTTCCATGATGTATTTCCCGAGGAGCTTCCGGACAAACTACCACCTATGAGAGATGTGCAACATGCCATCGACCTCGTGCCCGGGGCTACCTTGCCCAACCTCCCACACTACCGACTCAACCCCACCGAGCATGCCGAGCTTCGGAGGCAGATTGAAGAACTCATCAAGAAGGGCTTCCTCCGAATTAGCAAAAGCCCTTGTGCCGTCCCGGCTCTTCTTACACCCAAAAAGGATGGGACTTGGCGCATGTGTGTAGATAGCCGAGCCGTCAACAAGATAACGGTCAAATATAGGTTCCCCATCCCTCGGCTTGATGACATGCTAGACATGCTAGCGGGAGCCACCATCTTCTCCAAAATTGATCTCAAAAGTGGCTACCACCAAGTCCGCATTAGGCCCGGGGACGAGTGGAAAACCGCCTTTAAAACTAAAGACGGTCTCTATGAATGGCTTGTTATGCCTTTCGGCCTTTCTAATGCACCAAGTACCTTCATGCGTCTCATGACCGAGGTCCTCCGGCCCTTCATTGGCATCTTTCTAGTTGTCTACTTTGATGACATCCTCATATATAGCCAATCCAAGGAAGCCCACCTCGATCACCTCAAACAAGTGTGCACCATCCTTAGGAAAGAGAGTCTCTTTGCCAATCCCGGGAAGTGTCATTTCTTGACCAATCAACTAGCCTTCCTAGGATTTATTGTCTCATCCCAAGGAGTATCCATGGACCCCGAAAAGGTCCAAGCTATTCTTGAGTGGCCCGAGCCCAAAACCATTCATGACGCCCGAAGCTTCCATGGGCTAGCCACCTTCTATAGGAGATTCATCCGGGGGTTTAGCACTATCACCACTCCTATCACAGATTGCCTCAAGAAAGGCACATTTGTTTGGACTAGGGCAGCCTCCAAAGCCTTCCTAGAGCTTAAAGAGAAAATGACCCAAGCCCCGGTCCTTTGCCTACCCGACTTTTCAAAGGTCTTTGAGGTCACATGTGATGCTTCCGGGGTAGGGATTGGAGGTATCCTTAGCCAAGAGGGTCACCCGGTGGCCTATTTTAGTGAAAAACTTTGTGAGGCTAGGACGAGATACTCCACATATGACAAAGAGCTTTATGCCGTGGTTCAATCCCTTCGGCATTGGAGGCACTATCTCCTACCCAAAGAATTTGTGATCTTCTCGGACCATGAGGCTTTGAAATACCTCAACACTCAACAAAAGCTCAATGCCCGCCATGCTCGATGGGTAGAATACATTCAAGCCTACACCTTTGTCCTCAAGTATAAGATGGGTAGTGAGAATCGCGCCGCCGATGCACTGAGTAGGCGGGTAGCCTTACTCTCCACTGTCCAAGTGGAAGTAACCGGATTTGAGAGGATCAAAGGAGAATACCCACATTGCCCCGACTTTGGGACCCACTACAACACCCTTTCTACCCAACCACTCAAGGAGTATAAGGGGTTCATACTTCAAGATGGATATCTGTTCAAAGGGGATAGACTTTGCATACCTAGGACTTCACTTAGGGACTTCCTAGTTTGGGAGTTACATAGTGGCGGCCTAGCTGGTCACTTTGGGGTCCACAAAACTATAGAGTTGGTTGAGAGGCAATTCCACTGGCCCAGTCTCAAGAAGGATGCGGCCCACATTGTGGGACAATGCCGCATATGTGCATCCGCCAAGCAAGTAAGACAAAACACCGGGCTTTACACACCTCTACCCATACCCGATAGACCATGGGAAGATTTGAGTATGGATTTCATTCTTGGCCTACCAAAGACCTTGCGCAAACATGATTCCATCTTTGTAGTGGTTGACAGGTTCTCAAAAATGGCCCACTTTATCCCCTGTTCCAAGACCTCTGATGCCTCTAAGGTCGCCCGGTTATTCTTCGATGAGGTAGTCCGACTCCATGGGTTACCTAAGACTATTGTGTCCGATAGAGATGTGAAATTCACTAGTTATTTTTGGAAGACTCTATGGCACTTGATGGGGACCCTCCTCAAATTCTCCACTGCCTATCATCCTCAAACCGATGGCCAAACTGAGGTTGTCAACCGAAGCCTTGTGAACTTACTCCGATGCCTTGTAGGGGACCACCCTGGGAATTGGGATCTCCTCTTATCTCAAGCCGAGTTTGCCTACAATGATTCTGTCAATAGGTCCATAGGCAAGAGTCCATTTGAGGTAGTACATGGGTTTAGGCCTAGAAAACCCTCAGATCTCATTCCCCTCCCCTCACATGCTAGAGTGTCAGTCTCAGCTGAGTCCTTTGCACAGCATATCAAAGAATTGCATGATGATATCCGCAAGCATATAGGGAAAAACAATGAGGCTTACAAAAGACGGGCCGATGCTCACCGGCGCCACTATGAATTCCAAGTGGGAGATCCGGTGATGATGAGGACGGAGCGGCTCCTTCCCGGGCCTGCCTCCAAGTTGAGGGCACGAGGGTCGGGACCCTTTCGAGTTCTACGACGACTTGGCAGCAATGCCTATGAGCTTGACTTACCAGAGAGCTATGGGGTACACCCTACCTTCAACGTGGTGGACCTGGTACCCTACAAAGGCCCCGCGGTGGAACCCAGTCAGGAGCTTGAGCCTTTACCCCCCCTTATGAGAGACACCCCCGGAGGGACTCCACTTTCTAGCCTGAGAGACCGACAAGAGCAGGTAGAGGCAATACTGGATGAGCAGAGTATCATTACAAGGCACAGGGTGTATCAGCGCTATCTGGTTAGGTGGAAGAACCGTCCCCCGATCGAGGATGCATGGGTGAGTCGAGAGGATTTGATGCGCCTGGACCCCGGCATGTTGGAGCAGTACGACAGCCAGGCAGACCCATACTCGACAGGGTCGAGTTCTCCCCACCCCGGGGGATTTGATGAGGGCATCTCACGACACTCCCTCTAGTTTGGTCGTCTGCACACTCTTGATATGGTCTGATCATGGTCTCCACTTGTTATCTTCATTTTCCCAGTGTCATTTATGTATTTTCCTTTTATTGAGTCCTATCTTATGTATTTTCCTTTATTGAGTCATGTGGTTCTAGCCCATTTCCCTTATTTTGCTTAAACTGGGCCTTATGTCCTTAGTTATGGGCCCATAGGATTGAGTCTAGGATATGCTCGGTCTTTTGTCCTATTGTCAAGGACATTTTGGTCATGAAAAGAGTGGTTGCCTATAAATAGGCCCCATCTCTCCACTTGTAGTCACTCTTGATGAATATTGAAAAAAACCACCTCTTATTATCTCTCAACTCTCTCTCTTACTCACTATATCTCTCAATCTCTCTCTCATTCTCTCTCTCCCCAAGGGGAGTTCGACCCTCCCTCTCTCTCCTCTTCTCCCCTCACTTACTCCAACCCCCAACCACCTCCACTACCTCACCCACCTCCATTAAGGCTCTCCCCTTCCCCATAGCCCTTCATTTACTTCCCCTCCTTGTCCCAAAGCAACTCTTCCACCTCCCAACACAATTCCCCCACTTCCCCACACAAATCCCACCCCTTCCAAGGCCAATTTCGAATTTGAACCTTCCCTCCCATAGCCATTAGAATCATCTTGCCCCTTCTTCTCTCTTGGCCACCCCCTTCCCCACCTCATCTTCTTCTTCACATTCTTACCCTGCTTCAGGAAACAGAATTACAGCAACTTGCAGAGGAGGCCACGGTCACCCATCAACGACTCAGGGAGCAAGGCCTACATTTCCAGAATCATCTGCAAGCCAGCTTTCAAGGCGAGGTGGTTTCGTCGGCATCCGAGTTCGGTGCTGTCCGCAATCACCATTCTTCTCCGACTGCGCCGAACCTCTCAGATCCGGAGCCAGAGCTGCAGAGACGACTCGCCCACGGCTAACCTTGAAGGAACCAGTCTTCAAGGTCTTCTACAAAGTTCTTCCTCCCTCTGTCAGCGTCCAGGAACAGAAGGCGGAACCCCGTTCGGCATCCGACAACCAGAGTTACTATTTTTCTACCACAACCACACCGGTCTGCCTCCTCACTGTCTGCACCGACCTCCGTCCACTTCTCTGGACACCCAGTTCATCTCCGACATCAGAAGACGTCCCCGTTTGTTTTGTTGCAAAGAAGACTCCTCCACGATTCCAAAGAGTCCAGCGGTGCCAGGTTCGGAGCTCCGGAGCGATCGTGGTACCTTCTGCAACCTGCTGTTGCAGACAGAGCTCGACCAGCAACCAGAGCTGCATCCACCTTCCAGCCACCGGTGCGGTCAGCCCTGAGAATCATAGCTTCCCCAAAAATTCAAGCTTCATCCGCTATCAGTTGGCAAACGTTTGGCGTTGGTTTCGTCGCAATCCAAGCTTCGTGGAATTTTTAGCTGCCACAACACCGATCCACTGTCCAGAAAACCTGCAGGTGGGCAGAACCGGCGAAGCTCGGAATCTCGATCTCCTTGCATTTCTCCCCACCCCGCTTGGCCGGCTGAAGGCCCCTCCCTGCGTGGAGGTAGTTTTGAATGTACCAAGCGTAACCCCCACCCCAAGATCACCCCTCCTGCGAGAGGAGTAGTGCTGTACCCTTTACATTTTCAGGTCAAGCTACACCGCCGCGGCGATCGGGTGCATACCCTCGCCTCCCGGCGCGCCCTCGTCTCCGAACGGGATCGGTGTCTTCACACCGATCAGGTGAGCTTCTGGTACTACCCTTTGTAGCCTTATCCCTGCTAGCTTATTATTGCTTTGATTGCTCGTCGGCGGTGAGAAGAGAGTTCGAATTTGCATGCTAGTTTGTTAGTGTCCACCGCGGACCGTGAGAGAGTGTCACCCAAACCCCGCCTTGCGGGCCAGCCACCCACGAAGTTGGGTATCCTAGACTCTTTGGAGTCAGCCGTAGCATTGCAAGTCCATTAGAACAATTGGGTCCCATCCCGGACCCTCATCATTATCCCCCGGACCCACCGGGTGAGCGTGTGAACCGTGTGAGCAAAAATCGTCGATTGTGAGAATCATTGAGTGCTTGTATGCTTGCGGGTCTAAGTCCTAGGGTCATATCATCCTCTTTAGTGGTCTTTGGGCTGTGCCACATCACAGGGGCATATGAAGAGAAGTCCACCCCGGTCTAGGGGTATTTGAAGAAGAAGCATGCCCTGCCAGGGGACATAGAAGCCATAAAGAATACGCTCCGGTTTAGGAGTACTTGAAGAAGCTACATCCTGCCTTGGGAGCATGAGAAGAAAAGAGAATCCACCCCGGCTTAGGGACCTTTGAAGGAGCATACCCTAGGCTCGGAGTCCGTGAAGCAACATACACCCCCCCCCCCCGGAGGGGGGGGGGGCATTTGAAGCAGAACAAACAACATCCCCCGGCTTAGGGCAGCATATGAAGAGAGGAATACACCCTGATATGGGGGCACGTAAACAAAGAAGAAGAATTCACCCCGCCTCGGGTGCATAAAAAGCAAGAACCACACCCCGCATCAAAAGCGGCAATACACTCCACTCTGGGGGTACTAGAAGCGGAATACACCCCGTGCCGGGGGCATATAAAAAAAAGGGGATACCTCGCTCTGGGGCATCAGAAGCAGCAATACGCCCCACCTTGGGGGCATTAAAAGCAGCAATACACCCCACCTTGGGAGCATAAGAAGCAAACATTCCCCCCGGTGTGTCTGGGAAGAAGAAAAGAATTCACCCCGGCCTAGGGGTATTTGAAGAAGAAGCATATCCCGCCAGGGGACATAGAAGTCATAAAGAATATGCCCCGGCCTAGGGGTTTTTGAAGAAGAAGCATACCTCGCCTCGAGGGCCTAGAAGCTATAAAGAGCATGCCCCGACTCAGGGGCATATGAAGAGAAGTCCACCCCGGCCTAGGGGTATTTGAAGAAGAAACATACCCCGCCAGGGGGCATGGAAGCCATAAAGAACACGCCTCGGCTTAGGGGTATTTGAAGAAAATACATCCCGCCTCGGAAGCATAAGAAATAGAAGAATACATCTCGTCTTAGGGATATTTGAAGAAGAAATATACCCCGTCAGGGGGCATAGAAGCCATAAAGAATATGCGTCGGCTCAGGGGCATTGGAAGAAGAAACATACCCCGCCTGGGGGATGCGGAAGAAAAGAGACAGAGTACACCTCCACCCAGGGGCGTAAAGAAGCAAAGAGACATACATCCCGACCTGGGAGCACATGAAGAAAGAATATACCCCGACCTAGGGGCGTCAGAAAAAGAAACATACGCCCCGATCCAAGGACATAAGAAGCAAGAGAATACGCCATGCGAAAAGGGTATAAGAAACATGAAGAATGTACCCCAGCCTAGGGGCACAAAAAGAGACACACTCCGCCCTTGGCGCATAAGAAGCAGAAGCACCTACCCCAGCCTGGGGGCACAAAAATACACTCTGCCCTTGACGCATAAGAAGCAGAAGCATCTACCCCGACCCGGGGCACAGAAACAAAGAGACATACATCCTGACCCGGGAGCATGAGAAGAAAGACATACTCCGCCCAAGCGGCATTTGAAGAAACAACATACCCTGCTTCAGGGGCACAGAAGCCGTAAAGAGATACACCCCCGCCTCAGGGGGGCGTAAGGAGCAAAAGATACACCCGGCCTCAGGGGGGCATAAGAAGCAAAAGATACACCCCCGTCCCGGGGGCATTTGAAGAGAGCTACGCCCCGTACCAGGGGCATATGAAGAAGAAACATACCTCGCCTCGAGGGCCTAGAATCTATAAAGAACATGCCCCGGCTCAGGGGCATATGAAGATAAGTCCACCCTGGCTCAGGGGTATTTGAAGAAGAGACATACCCCACCTGGGGGCATAGAAGCCGTGAAGAGTATACCCCACCATGGGGGCATTTGAAGAGAGCTACACCCCGCCTCGGGGGCATTAAAAAAAACACACCTAGGTTTGGGGACATAGAAGCAAAAAAATACACCCCCCTAGGGGCACAGAAGCGAAGAGGCAAAACACACGCCCCTCAGGGGGGATGCACACCAAATGAAGCTACCCCCCAACCTAGGGCACATTAAGAGAAAAAAAGAGCAGAGTAAAGAAAAAGACACGCACGAGGCAGACGTGGTCTTCGAGCCCGCCTCATCACACAAAAGAATAGAAGAAAAGGAAAAGAAGACACATGAGGCAGACGTGGTCTTCGAGCCTGCCTCATCACGCAAAAGAAGAGAAGAAAAGGAAGAAGAGACACATGAGACAGACGTGGTCCCTAAACCTGCCTCTTCACATAAAAGAAGAAGAGCAGAACCAAAAGAAGACACATGAGGCAGACGTGGTCTTCGAGCCCGCCTCATCACACAAAAGAAAAGAAGGAAAGAAAGAATACACATGAGGCAGACGTGGTCTTCGAGCCCGCCTCATCATACAAAAGAAAAGAAGAAAAGGAAGAAACGACACATAAGGCAGACGTGGTCTTCAAGCCTGCCTCATCACACAAAAGAAGAGAAGAAAAGGAAGAAGAGACACATGAGGCAGACGTGGTCCCTGAACCCGCCTCTTCACATAAAAGAAGAAGAGCAGAACCAAAAGAAGACACATGAGGCAGACGTGGTCTTCGAGCCCGCCTCATCACACAAAAGAAGAGAAGGAAAGAAAGAATGCACATGAGGCGAACACGGTCTCTGCACCTGCCTCTCTGCAAAAAAAAAGAGAAAGAGTCACGAGGCGAACATGGTCTCTGCACCTGCCTCTCTACAAAAGAAGAAGAGAAAAAAAGAAGAGAGTCACGAGGCAGACGCGGTCTTTGCACCCGCCTCTCCATAAAAGAAGAAGAGAAGAAGAGAAAGAACAATTACGGGGCGAACACGGTCTCTGCACCCTCCTCTCCATAAAAGAAGAAGAGAAGAAGAGAAAGAACAATCACGGGGCGAACATGGTCCTTGCACCTGCCTCTCCATAAAAGAAGAAGAGAAGAAGAGAAAGAACAATCACGGGGCGAACATGGTCTCTGCGCCTGCCTCTCTACAAAATAAGAAGAGAATAAAAAAGAGAGAGTCACGAGGCAGACGCGGTCTTTGCACCTGCATGTCCATAAAAGAAGAAGAGAAGAAGAGAAAGAACAGCCATCGGGGCTTCAAGCTGATAGATATTCCGCCAACGGGGCGTTAAACCGGAAAATATTCAGCCGACTATATATATATATATATATATTCGGCCATCGGGGCATCAAGCTGACAGATATTCAGCCATCGGGGCTTTAAACTGACTAGACCTTCCGCCGACGGGGCGTTAAACCGACTAGACCTTCCGCCGATGGGGCGTTAAACCGACTAGACCTTCCGTCGATGGGGCGTTAAACCGACTAGACCTTCCACCGACGGGGCGTTAAACCGACTAGACCTTCCGCCGATGGGGCGTTAAACTGACTAAACCCTCCACCGACGGGGCGTTAAACCGACTAAACCCTCCGTCGACGGGGCGTTAAACCGACTAAGCCTTCCGCCGACGGGGCGTTAAACCGACTAGCCCTTCCACCGACGGGGCGCTAAACCGACCAACTTTCAGCCATCGGGGCTTCAAGCCGACAACTACCCCTTCATCGGCCTTCGGGTCGACAGCTATTTAATTATCGGCCTTTGAGCTGATAGCTACCTCATCATCGGCTCTTAGCCGACAGCTACCTCATTATCGGCCTTTGAGCCGACAGCTATCTCATCATCGGCTCCTAGCCGACAGCTACCTCATCATCGGCTCTTGGCCGATGGCTACCCCTTCATCGGCCTTCGGGCCGACAGCTGTCCAATCATCGGCCCCCAAGCCGATAGCTACCTCATTATCGGCCTTCGAGTCGACAGCTACATAATCATCGGCTCCTAGCCGACAGCTACTTCATCACTGGCACCTCAGCCAACAGCTTCCCAGTTTAAAAAAAATAATAGACCTCTCACTTTGGTTTGGATCCTTCCCCGGCCAGAGGACAATAGAATAAACCTTTCACTTTGGTCCGAACCCTTCCCCGGCCAGGGAACAAAAGAAACCCGTCTCTTCGACTCTCACATCCCGCTACCCAACGCCCCTCTGCAGGGCCATTTCGGCCGAGGCCCAATGTCAGGATTAATCCATCTGTCCCACCGCGCTTCCCATAACTTCGGCTCCGGCAGCCCGCTTCCTAATTTCGACCCTTATGGCCCACTCCCCTAATGTCCCTTGGGTTCTGTAGCCCGCTTCCCCAATACTCTTTCAGCCGTTCGCGGTCTGCTTCCCTAATACCTCTACTACCACTACACTTATACGTAACAACAATATTTTATTATGCCACAAAAAAAATAACAAAAAAAAAACAATAACAAAACAACAAAATAAAAAAGAAGAAAGAAGAGAATGCTTGATTGCCCTGTTTGCATGGTTGCTTAATATAGAATAATACACCTCCTTGGAATTTTCTAGGACCGTGTTTCCTTGCTAAATAATATCGCCCGATTCCGGATGCACGGGCGTCAGGGCACGCGCTCGAAGGGAACCCTATTATGGCGGGTGCACACGTCAAGGGGAAGAGTCATGGCTGAATCGCTAAGCCCAACTCAGAAAATAAACCTGAGGTAACGCTCCCACACTTAGCACGTAGCATGTTCAATAGCTTTCGACTATAGGGATTGCCCGAATTTCTTCTTAGCACTCTACGGAGACTTGAATTCCTGCACTCCCGTGAAAGGTAATCGTGAGGAAAAAGCTGCCTACCCCCACTGTAAAAAGAAAAACAGAGAGAGAAAAAAAAGAGAGAAAAAAGAAGAGAGAGAGAAACATGAATCCGAGTAGCCGGGAATCCCCATTGAGACACATGAGGAGACTCGCGCGAAATGGTGAAGCGAATTATAATAAGGACGAATCCTAGTAGCCGGGAATCCCCATTGAGACACATGAGGAGACTCGCGCCAAACGGTGAATCCGTAATAAAATTACAATAAGGATGAGTCCTGGTAGCCGGGAATCCCCATTGAGACACATGAGGAGACTCGCGCCGAACGGTGAAATCCGCTACCAAAATAAACAGACGGGGGGCTGTGCGAAGCTACCAAAATCGAGAGCCTGAAACTAATGTGCAGGCGCTAGAGTGATCCTCGAGTGTCACTTGGAAAACCTGCATATCCATATGGTTAGGGCTCTTTGCTCACACATTTGCACTGCCACGCCACAGAGAATTGCCTCGGGTGAAATGCGTGAATTTAGGCTATGCATGCAAGACATGCGATATCCTCTTGACGAGTGCATCACCCCTCAATTGTGCCTCGTGGTCCGCACCGTGTCTACGAATTTTGGGTGATGTCCCTATCCTATCCCCTATAGAGGGAGCTGCCTTACTTATATTTATGTTATGTCTGCTAATGAATGCTTGCATGCTTGAGTAAAAAATTACAATATAAAAAATATAATATAAATAATAAAAATATGTGTATACAATAAACTCAATTTCGGCTAGCGAAGCCTACTTTCCCAGCTCTGGCTCGTAGAGCCCAATCTTGGCCCCCATGGCCTACCTCCTGCCCTCACGACTCGTTAATCTCCCAACTCTGGCTTCTATAGTCCGCTTCCCTGATTTGGGCATTCACATCTTGCGCCCCAATTTTTGGCTCTTGTAGCTTGCTTCTCTGATTTGGCTTCCGTAGCCTGCTCCCCATAATTCTGGCTCTTGCAGCCCGCTTCCCAACTTTGACTCTTGCAGCCTACTTCCCTTTAGCTTTTATAGCCTGCTTCCCCAATCCGGCCTCCACGGCCCGCCTCCCGTAACTTTGGCTCGTGTAGCCTGCTTACCTTTGGCCTTCGCGGCCTGCTTCCCAACTTTGGCTCTTGCAGCCTGCTTACCTTTGGCCTTCGTGGCCTGCTCCCCAATTCTGGCTCTCGCAGCCTGCTTCCCAATTTTGGCCCTCGTGGCCTGCTTCCCAACTTTGGCTCCTGCAGCCTGCTTCCCTTTGGCTTTTATGGCCTGCCTCCCAATATCTTTGGCTCTTGCGGCCTGCTTACCTTTGGCCTTCATGGCCTGCTTCCCAATTTTGGCTCTCGTGGCCTGTTCCCCGATTTGGCTCCCGCAGCCAGCTTCCCATAATTTCGGCTCTCGTAGCTTGTTTCCTGATATCTTTGGCCCTTGCAGCCTGCTTCTGAGAACCCGACTCTCGTAGCCTGCTCCCCAGAATTCGGCCTTCACGGCCTGCTTCCCATAATTGCGGCTCTTGCAGCCCGCTTCCCAATACCCTTGGCTTTTATGGCCTGCCTCCCCAATTCGACTTCTATAGCCTGCTTCCCAACTTTAGCTCTTGTAGCCTGCTTACCTCGGCCCCCATGGCCCGCTTTCCCAATTTTGGCTCTGGCAGTCTACCCCCCAAATTCTGGCTTTCACATCCCACTTTCTTGATTTGTGGACACTAAACAAATCCTCACCTCATGTTTACATGCAGGGGAATATAGAAGAAGAGAAGAAGAGAAAATAGAGAAGAAAAGAAAGAGAAAGAGACCAAGAGACCAACAAACCAGGTCAGCTCCCGACACCCTGTCGGCACTGACGAAGAGACAAAGAGACCAACAAACCAGGTCAGCTCCCGACACCTTGTCGGCACTGGCGAAGAGACAAAGAGACCAACATATCATGTCAGCTCCCGACACTCTGTCGGCACTGGCGAAGAGACAAAGAGACCAGCATATCATGTCAGCCCCCGATGCCCTGTCGGCACGGATGAAAAAGAGAATAAGAGACCAACACGCTACGGCGGCTCCCGACGCCCTGTCGGCACTGATGAAGAGGAGAAGAGACAAGCATGCTACGTCAGCTCCTGACACCCCGTCGGTGCCGATGAAGAGAAAAGAGACCAGTACACCCGCGGGCACCGCCTGGCTCATCCTTCGCCTGCGCTACCCGTGGGTGGGGGGCATTTGTGGACACCAAAAATTGCACGCACAGATATCCAGCTCAGCCCAGCATTAACAACGGCACCGAGGGAAGAAGCCTCGGAGGGACTGGTCATCCGGACTCCCCAAATATGCACACTACCGTGAAGCCGTCTCCGGAGTCACGACAGTGAAGAGAAATCAACCACCAAGAGCCCCCACAATCCATGGGCCTCGAAGAAAATTAAATGGGCCACAACTCGTGCTCACAACGGGCTCAGAACTGCCCATTTTTGCCCTTCAGTGGCACAGCCTTTTGGCCCTCCAGCGGTACACCCCTAGGCCTTCAGCAGCACAGCCTTTTCGCCCTTCAGCGGTACACCCCCCCAGGGGGTCTTCAGCGGCACACCCCCCAGGGGGTCTTCAGCGGCACACCCCCCAGGGGGTTGTCTTCAGCGGCACACCCCCCCAAGGGGGGATTTTCAGCGGCACGCTCCTCAGGGCCTTCAACGGCACGCTGTTTTCCCCCTTCAGCGGCATGCTTGGGCAACCTCCAGCGACACGCCGTTTGCCCTCTTCAGCGGCACGCTTACAGTGTCTTACAGCGACACACTTCTTAAGCCCGCCAGCGGCACAGCGTGAAGGCTTTTCAACGGCCAAACGACGTGACGCCCATACCTTACGTATCCTTGGCGCGCAGTGAGCTGTCCGAGGTGTTGATCAGAGATTGGGCCACGCAGGCTATTCCCCTGATAGCTTGGATGGGGGAAGTCAAACCCCATGATCACCAGCCGCTTCCCGCCTCCGACTGCCGTGCTCGAGGGCTCCCGCTGCTGAGAGTATAAAACCACTCCCGTTCCGGCAAAGAAAGGAGAGAAGAAGGAGAGAGGGGAGAGACAGACAGACATAGACAGACACACGCAGAAGAGAAGAAGAGAAGGGAAGAAGAGAAGAAGAGAAGAAGGGAAAGAAGAAGAGAAGAAGAAGAGGGAGAGGCCTGCCCTCCTGCTGCCCGGTCCACCGTCGTCCACGCAAAGAAGAAGAGAGGGAAAAGAGAGAAGAGAAGAAGAGAGGAGTGAGGTCTGGGAGGGGAGGAGCTTATGCTCTGTTCCCCTTCCCACCTTGTATTTTCATTTCCTTTTTCCCCTTCCTTTTTTCTTTGCTGTTGTCCCCCTTCTCTTTCTCCCTACGATGTATTGGCCCTCTGTGGCCTCCCGTTCTTTGTAAATGAAAAGCCTTGCTCTTTGGGTTTCCCCACCGTCTCTGTCTGTTTTGCTCCCCCTCTTCTTCCCTATCGGTTTGGCCTCCGGCAGTAATCTTCCCCCCTCTGCGTTTCAACCTTGCCCATTAGCCCGTGGGGAGTTACCCCCCCTGGCCTCTCAGCGGCCTGCTTTCACCCATGGCGGCCTTCAGCGGCGCACCTTTCCTGGCCGCCAGCGGCACACCTTTCCTGGCCGCCCAGCGGCACACCTACTTCAGCCTCCAGCGGCACACCCCATCTGTGCCTCCAGCGGCACACCCCATCTGTACCCCAGCGGCACACCCTTGGCCTGCCTCTACCTGGCATGACTGGCCCTCTCCCTTCCAGTTAGGGTATCCTTAGGCTGCATCAACCAAGTGTTTCCCGTTTGCCGTTTCCTCCGAGTTTTTCGAGGTTTTATTAAGGTGTTGCCGCTCTCGGGCGCCCACCTCCAATTGTCTGGTTCCGCCACTCTATGTGGGCGCGTTCCCTACATCTCCCTTACGCCCCGGGTCAAGGGGAGTTGCTGCCGAATTCTTGTCAGAATTAACTTAACAACAACAATCATAAAAGAGAAGTAATAATGCAAAAAGGGGAACGATAAAACATTAATGCAACGACTTTGCCGAAGTAACCAAAGAACCCCGGAGATCCCGAATAACCGAGCATTCACATCTTCATGACTGTCAACCGAACATAACCTCAAACATGGTCTATATGAACGAATAAACCCAACTCAAACCCCTTTCACTTGCATGTCAAGAATAAAAGAAAACCAAAAGAAAACCCCTCACGTGCCCACGCCTCAGCGGCACACTCTGTCGCCTTCCAGCGGCACTCTCCGTAAGTGCCCCAGCGGCACACTCACCCCCACCTGCCTCCAGCGGCACGCCCTTGGACCTCAGCGGCACACGCCCTTGGCCCTCAGCGGCACGCTCCTTCGGCCCTCAGCGGCACACTCCCTTGGCCCTCAGCGGCACGCTCCCCTGGTCCTCAGCGGCACACTCCCTTGACCCAGCGGTACACCAGAAATAATGATAATAATAAAGATAATAAGCTAAAAGAAAACATAATAAATAAACAAATAATGATACAAAAAAATAAAATAATGATAATAACAGTAAACTCAAAAGAAGAGGGAGAAATAATAACAAACAATAATGATAATAATAATAATAAATAATAACAAATTCAAAAAATGAATAAGTAAATAAGAATAATAAAGAAATAAGTAATAATAATAATAAGCTTAATAATAATAATAATAATAAATAGACAAATAAACAATAACAAAAATGAATGAATAATAATAACAAACTCAATAAGAATGATAAATAAATAAATGATAACCAAAATAAATAATAATAACAAACTTAACGAAACACGACAAGCAAATGAATGATAATAAAACGAACAAACAATAAAAACAAACCTAACAATAATGAATGAATAAATCACGAGGAAAATAAATAAATAGTAATAACGAACCCATTCAAAGATATACATAAATCAACAAATAATAATGGTAAAATTCTAAATAATAATAAAACAATGAGATCCGCTTCGCAGCCTCGTTCTCCTCGAGACCCGGTATAAAGGGAATATTGACGCTGCCCCTCCAAGTCAGATTCGGACCTTGGGAGCCTTCCCGATACGGTCATAACCCGACATTGCTTTGGGCCGATAGCCCATCAAATCGGACGCTTTCCCGTTGGGATTCGTTCCCGCTCTTTCATTGAGATTACCGTGAACTCGGCATACATTTGAACGGCTTTGTCTCTGTTTACGTCGCACCTTCGATACGGACCTTTGTCCGAACATAAAATGGTCCGTGAGCGACCATCAAGATCTGAACGAAACGAGACAACTCTTGTCATCCCTAGACCCTACGCATGGGAATATCAATGAGGCCTTTGTGGGCCACGCTTAGACCTCGGGCCTGTCCCGACTATGGTCATGGTATGACCCATATCTTCGGCTTATAGCTCGTTCCCCTCGAGCACGCTTTGGTTTTGGGATCTAGTCCCGGAACTCTTCCTCGTTGCCCTCCGGCACCGAAAATATTGATGTTGCCCACGCGAGCCCCGTTTGGACCACTGGAGGCGCCCCCGGTATGGTCCTGACTCAATCTCGCATCGGGCCAATAAACTCACTGGTTTCCTGCTACACTAACCAAGATTTAACCGAATGCTTCCAACGTCTCGGAATAATATATTTGCCGTATCCCGGCATACATACATCCCAGGTCCTCCCGTGACGATTATGATATTCTCAAGCCGGGTACCCGTCCGAATATTAAACGGTCTCCCGAGCGACCGATACGTTTCGGACGTCCGCTTCCCTAGGCGCAGGGCTTTTCAGCCAATTCAAGGGATATTCCCTCGTTGCCCCTTGGCACCGGAAATATTAATGACGCTCATGCAAGTCTTGTTTCGACCGCGGGGGGCCCACCGCAGTATGGTCGCAGCTTGCTCTTACACCGGGCCAACAGATTTACTGGTTTCTGATCGCTCTGGTCGAGGTCTAGCCGAACGTTTTCCATTCTTCTGAACAATAAATTACCATATCCTGGCATACATGCGTTCCGGTGTTCCCGCGACGACCGTGATTTTCTCGAGCCGGACATTCGTCCGAACATTAAATGGTCAGCCCACGACTGACATGACCGCGAATGGTTTTCTTCTCGCCCTCGCGCGAGGATTTCAATACCTCGTAATAGACCTTCCATGCAATTGATTTCTTGGCCATGAGGCCCTGAATCCCGGTGATTAATCAAGGGTGTTCCCTCGTATGGGGGATGTAAATGATGCCGTGACCTTTATGGCGCGACGGGTTTTGGTCCCGACACGAGCCACACAATCGTCTGACCGTGTCAGATCGAGCGCACCATGGGCTCTTCGGAGCCCGAATAAATTGTCACTTTGTGACTGGCACCCCCACGCACTTAATAGACGAATCAACCATTCCCGAATAGACGAGCTTAATAAACGAACGAAAAGTGCGTCCACAGCGGACGCGGGGCTACTTATAGAGCGAGCCTCTTCCCTCCCCGGAGGACCTAAGACAGCGGCTGTGAGAGTGCACCCAAGGCTACCACGCGCTCAGATTCCCATGCGAGCTCTGGATGTCTGGGTTAGCTGGGATCTGGGCCGAGTACCTGCGACTCCGCGAGGTTCAAGAGTAGAGGGCTCAGAGGCTAGCAGCGATCTGAGAGGCGCAGGAGCAGCGGGCTCGGCTCGTGTCAGCCATAGCTAAGTAGAGGAGTCACGCCGAAGTGACTGCGTTGGCGTCTCAGGAGCGAGCCGCACAGTTGAGGGAGGTGGAGAGCCGGGTTGTGGCCTTGAGAAAGGCCTGGGAGGAGTAGCGGGCAGTCACCGAGCGCATCCGAGCTGAGTGGCAGGTGGCTGAGACGATAGTCGGAGCCAGTGCCCAGCTTTTGTCCACCTTGGAGGCGGAACTTGCAGCCACGAACTCTCACCTTGCAGCGCTAGAGGGGGCTGAGCCTGAGACTTGATTATATCTTTCCCTTTCTTCTTCTCCCCCTTTTTTTATGATGTCTGGAGTGTATGGATTTTGTTACCCCAAGGGCATGTCTTGGGCTCCTTTTACAGAGTATTAATGACAAACTCCAGATCCTTTGTTTACTGGGTTGTTCCCTTCCTTCTCCGATGGAATGGAGTGATGCGCGTGAACTGACGACCACTTATTGTTAGTCGCGCTTGTTTGTTCTATGATGCATCATCATGAGTGATAAGGGATAACAAGGACCGGGTTTAAGGAACTTGGAGTTAAAGGCTGGAGGCTAGGAGACTAGCATGCGAAGGCGTTGTAGCCGAGGCTGGGACCGGAAACTGAGCAGATGTCCAATGAAGGCGTTGCAGCCGGAACTGGAACTGGGAGCTGGCGGCTGGCTTGTGAAGGCGTTGTAGCCGTGACTGGAACTGGGAACTGGCGGCTGACCTGTGAAGGCGTTGCAGCCGAAACTGGAACTGGGAACTGACGGCTGGCCTGTGAAGGCGTTGTAGCCGAAACTGGAGTTGGGAACTGGCGGCTGGCCTGTGAAGGTGTTGTAGCCGAAATTGGGACTGGGAACTGAGTGGCTGGCCTGTGAAGGCTTTGTAGCCGAAACTGGAGCTGGGAATTGGCGGCTGGCCTGTGAAGGCATTGTAGTCGAAGTGCTGGGACTGGAGGCTGGCCTGCGAAGGCGTTGTAGCCGAAGACTAGGAGTGGAGACTGGCGATGACCAATCCTCGGGGCTGTAGTGGCCATCATTGTCGTAGAGTGATGTTGAGCTTGCCGTCGGAGCGTGTCATAGTCGACAGCTTTGTAAGTGAAGAGTAGAGAGGGAGAGAGATTTTTTTTTTTTCTTTACCAGCCCTACCGCCCTTACGATTTTTCTCCAGAGCTGGCCCCCTTTAGCTTTTTCCGATGCGCCCTTACGAGTTTTCACACCGAGGGGTTACCCGATTTTACCTAAGGCGCCCTCTCGGGTTTTCACCTTAGTTGGGTTAGTGGCAATTTTTGCACCTAGTCGGCTCCCTGAAATGGATTTTTGCACCTAGCCCGCATGGGTATCTCTATTTTTAACCCCCTTTTTTTTGTGAGACTGTCGTCCATAGCGTATCGCTGTCAGGGGACGTAACCTGAGACTGGAAGGTATGGGTAGAGGTATATTGTTCGGCCATTAACAAGGGTTTTTTATAAATCCTCATGCCATGGTGGCGAGGGGCCACTTTGTCATGACAAGATGTGACTGGAGTTATAGCTAGTGGATCAGGGATTGTATGGGAGAACTGGGATTATAACGAACTTGAAGGCTCTAGATTTGCATAGGATGTAGGATGTAGGGGCAGAGAATGATAAATGTCTGGGAATGTATCAGGATATAAGTCTACTGGGATGGTGACTGGGAGATCAACTGTCACAAGGACTGGTTGATCTGTGTTGCCGAAGCAAGGGCCAAAGGTTGGCCAAACTGAGCGGGAGTATTGCAAGGCCAACTGGGGATCGGAGGGTTTGTGCCGTAGGAGTGCAAATGGATTGGAGACTGGCTCAGGATGAGGCTAACGATCCACCAAGGAATAGGCGGAAGACCGTTCTGACTGGTAGGGAGAAGAATATTTTCTCATTATCGACTCTACCGCCCTTTCGGGTTTTCGCTAGAGCCAACCCCCTTTAGCTTTTTCCGACGCGCCCTTGCAGGTTTTCACGTCGAGGGGTTTCCCGATTTTGCCTGAGGTGCCCGTTCGGGTTTCCACCTCAGCCGGGTTACTGGCCTTTTTGCCCCCAGTCACCCCCTTGTGGTGAGGATGACTGGGTCTGCCGGCGCATCTCTATTTTTAACCCCATTTTTTTTGTTTTATTTTTTTTTTTTTACTTACCTGGGAGCCTGACGGCTAGACTGGTACTAGTGTAGAAGTGCCCGTGCTCCCGTGGTGACGGGAATGAGGGCAAGAGATTATTCCCCGTGGATGTTTGGTGGCGGTTCTGGGGAACTGGGCTGGCTGGTTGACTGGAAATTGTAGACTGGGAGGACTGGCTGATTAGATCCTTCACGGGGAAGGACCGGCCTTATTGGTAGTAGCTGGGACGTGCGCCTTAGTCTGACTGGCGCGTGAACTCATGCTCTGGTGCATAATATAGTTTCATATGTTTGCCGTTGAGAGGCGGGAACTGTCTATGACCTTTGTGATCAAGAACTGTGTAAGCCCCACCCTCGTAGACATTCTGGATGATGTATGGACCTTGTCAGTTCGGCTGGAGTTTTCCGCTGGAGTGTCCTACCATGACTTCCTTTTCCTTGATCATGACAAGGTCACCTTGCTTGAAAGATCGCTGCTTGACGAGCTTATCATAGGCCCGAGCCATGCGGGCCTAGTATACTTGCAGGTGTTTGTAGGCTTCGAGTAGCTTTCCTTCTAGATCGGCGAGCTCTTCCAGCCTTCTCTGGTACTCACTTTCGTCAGGGCCGGCAAGGTAGATGTGGATCGCCACGCGATAAGAGGCTAACTGGATTTCGATGGGGATAACTACTTCCGTCCCGTAAGCAAGGGAGAACGGCGAGCACCCCGTGGGGGTCTTGTAGACCATCCGATAGGCCCATAATGCTTCAAAGACCTTTTCACCCCAATCGCGTTTTCGGTGGCTAACCATCTTAGCCAGGAGCTTGTAGAGGGTTTTGTTGAAGGCTTCTGCCAAGCCATTAGCCTGGGGGTTGTAGACCGAAGAGGTTCTCCAGTCGATGTGGAATTTGGCCGCTAACTAGTATACGGCCTTATTCTTGAATGGTGTCCCGTTGTCGGATACTATGCGATTGGGAGTACCGAATCGGTATATGATGTTGTGCCGGACGAATCTAGCAACCACCTCGCCGGTGACTTCTCGCAAAGGGAGAGCCTCCGCCTAGGGGGAGAAATAGTCAGTCGCGGCCAAGATGTATTTATATGGCCCTTGGAAGACGGTGGAAAAGGCCCCGCGATGTCCATGCCCCATTCAGCGAATGGCCAAGTGGGGGCTGTAGGACGTAGTGGATTGGGAGGCCTTCTGGGTACTGGGCCAAAGGCTTGGCATTGATGGCATGTACGGGCATACTGGATGCAGTCCACGTACATGGTTGGCCAGTAGAAACCTTTGAGCATGATGTTGTGCTTCATTCGGTCTCTGACTTGGTCTGCGCTGCACAACCCGGAGTGGACCTCTAGCATGACGGCTTGAGCCTCAGCAAGAGAGACACATCTTAGAAGAATTGACTTGTCCTTCTCATGGACGAGCCGATATAGGGAGTCGCCAATCAACTCATAAGAGGTTGCCCGGCGGAGTAGCTGGACCCTTTGAGCTCGGTCAGGGGGGAGCCACCCTTTCTTGACTTTGATGATGGGCGCACGCCAATCATCCTGTTCTGGAGGAGTGCTCTGGTCAAGGTCGTGGACCTCGTAAATGGTGAGACCGGTGTTGCCTTCGAGTGAGCTCGGCATCAGCCTTCTGTGTTTGATGATGATGTCAACCTCACCCTCGGGCGGGAGCTTGATGGCCGTGACCAACTTTGCTAAGGCATCCGCCTGAGCATTGCTACTTCTGGGAATATGATCTATTTCGAAGAAATAGAATTTCTGGGTTAATCTGGTGATAGCGGTATGGTACGGAACCAACTCTGGCTTCCTCACATCATAAATGCCGAGGACATGCCGGACTATCAACTGGGAGTCCCCGTAGGCTTTGAGGCATTTTGATGGAAATCGACGTTGAGCACTGACTTTTTATTTTACATTTGTGTCCTTTAGTTTATTTTTATATCCTTGGGAAAGTATATGTGCAATTGTAAGGCTTTATAAGTCAATGTGTCATTCGCTTAGATTCTTTGGGTTTATTTACAAATTATCAGTAGGTCCAGCAAGGGGACCCCCAGTCCTTCCCCATTGGTCCCCCTTAGTCATGTGGGGCTGGTCAAAGTCCTAGGTGGCATCTAGAAGGTCAATTGAACACATGGAGACACATGGGAGACAATGGGGTTAAAATGTCAAAGGGAGGCACCTACCTTACCTACCTTGGTCAAGGCCCCCCCCCCATTTTGGGTGATTTTTGATTTTTTGTAAAAACCTATTAGAACTAATTAGTTCTATCCTTAGTTAGCCCCTCCCTAACCCTAGATCTGAGGTTAGTATAGGTCATTTTGTGTTTCATATATATATCATGTATTTCCATTTTGTGAGAATTAATGAAGTGAATTTTCAGAAAAATTGCTTGGAGCCTCTTGGAGGGTGCGCCCCTCTCCTCTCTTCCTCTGGTTCTTCTTCTTCCTCCAGCCCTCTAGGGTGTGAAGCCCCTTCTCCTTAGCCCCTCTGAGTTTCCTTTCTGCTGCCGCCGCCGTCGCCGCCGTCGCGCTGCCGCCACCGTCATCGAAGTTCTATCTCCATCAGGATAGAACCTCTTCTCTGAAATTATATCTCTAGTTCTTGTTGTCTGATTGAGCCCTAATTTTGAGGGTTTGTTCTGTCCATCTCCCCTACCCTCCAGTTAAAATTTCGTGTCATTTGGAGTCCATTTGATACTTTTCCCATATTTTTGTTTGTCCTCTCAGTAATCTGCCCTTTTGCAGATCTACGGGACAGAGTCGCCTTGTTGTAATTTCCCCACCCACTTAGAAACTTTTATAAAATACAAAAAAATTCCCTAGTGCTCCTCACGTATACCCCCTTCCACCATAATTTTTGTTGAGTCAAAAAAAATTATTTAGCCCTCAGTCAAAGGTCTGTTTCAGGTAGATCCATCTCTGCCCTGTGTGTCTGTCAGTCCGGGTCAGAAAAAGAAGGTAGTTTGTAGTCATTTTTATTTTTAATCCGTTCCGTGGATGGAGCCACCAAAAATATATGTTGTAGATCTCTGCGTCCTCTATCCATCGGTACCTCTTGTGCATCAATCTGACATCGGATCTGGTCGTAGGAATTCTTTTCGTGAAAGTGTGCAGAGTAGATCCGAATTCAGCCAGCACAACTCAGTCCGGGAGAAAATTCAGAAATAAATATCAAAGGTCAACTTCAGCGACTGACCCTTCAGGGAGTCGTTCAGTGACGCCCTGCCATCGTCCCAGCCAAGCGGCACCTCCGGAAGATCTCAGGAAGGTGACGTTCCTTTGGAAATCGTTGTTTGCTATCTAGCGAGTCAGCAACCGAGTTGGCGCAGCACCGAGTTGGAATAGTGTCGAGTCAGACCAGCAGGCCGAGTTCGTGCCGTACGCACCTCCAGATTGCTGCCCGTCAGCTCAGGGTCGATCCTCCCGGGCCCCACTTGTAGCCCTTTACCTCCCTGCGTGGAGTGGGCAATAGATTTCACTGTTGTAATTAACTTTTACCGTTGTTACCGGGAGTTACCGTACTTGGCCGGGAATGTCTTCCCCACGCCCGGAGCGTGGAGGTACACTCGCCACCCTCCTCGTAGGCATTGCTTTACTCGTATATTTTTGTATATGTCGCTGCATGAGTGATAGGTTATCTAGCTTGCTATACTTTTATTCACCGCTGCGAGAGAGTGAGCGTAACCCGTCCCGTGACTCGACCCGAGTTAACGTGGGAAGGCCGATACCCGAGACTCACTGCCGATTTCTCAACCGCGCATGGTCCCACGTCTTCCCTCGCTAGGGACGATCGCGAGCTAGAGTCCCAGGTTGCGTGTCCGTCCCGCATCACATTTAATGCCCATGTGGAGAGCCATCTGGAGCCCAATGAGTAGAGCTTTGTACTCAACTTCGTTGTTGGTCAAGGATTTCATGAGGGCACAAGAGTTGTACAAAACTCGCCCTGAGGAGTCAGGAAAACAATGCCGGCACCTGCCGTGGTGGCTGGATCCTGGTTGCTCTGGGTGATCCCTCGGGAAGCACCGTCGAAGTAGAGCTCCCAGCAAGGCACGTTTGTTATGAGAGTGTTTTGCTGCCAATAATGCAAGACATCTCCGCTCTGTTCAAATGGTGGTTGTAATTGAGTAGCAAGGGACTCCTTGTCCGGGAGCTCCGAGCTAAAAGGTGAGTCGTCTGGCACTGGATGGGCTACCAAGAATTCAGCCATGCCCTGTCCTTTGATTGCTTTTCTGGGGACATAGGTAATGTCGTACTCCATCAACAGGAGAGCCCACCTCCTCAGTCTGCCTGAAATGACAGGTCGTCAAAGGAGATACTTCAGGGGGTCGTGCTTGGATATAAAATCGACTTGATGAGACAGGAGGTAATGCCGCAGCTTCTTAACTGCGAACACCAATGCCAAGCAAACCTTCTCCATAGGGGAGTAGCGGTTCTCGGCACCGATTAGCTTCCGGCTGAGGTAATAGAGGGGCTGCTCTTTACCTTCCTCATTGATTTGCGCCAATAGAGCTCCCAGCGAAGCTTCCATGGCGAAAATATAAAGGATGAGGGGTTTGCCCTTAATTGGTGCCCCCAAGACTGGGGGAGTAAGGAGGTACTCCTTGATTTGCTCGAAAGCCGTCTGGCATTCCGAGTCCCATGTAAAGGCGCACACCGATCGGAGAGGTTAGAGATAAACCTCCGAATGTAGGTCAGCCTCCCTTGGAAGGACCTGAGTTCGGTGATGTTGCTGGGTGGTGGAAGCTCCCGGATCGCTTTGATCTTGCTGGGATCCATCTCGATTCCTCGGTACCTAACGACGAAGCTAAGAAATTTTCCCCTGGATACGCCAAAGGCGCATTTCATGGGGTTCATCTTGAGCACGTATTGTCGGAGACGCTCGAAGAGTTGGCGGAGGTCGCGCAAATGGTCTTCTCGCCTCTTAGTCTTGACGAAGAGGTCGTCGACATAGCATTCGACGGTGTTGTGCAGCATCTCGTCGAATATTTTGGTCATGGCCCTCTGGTAAGTAGCATCGGCATTCTTCAAACCGAAGGGCATGCGCTTGTAGTTGAAAATCCCCATGGGGGACCTAAAAACTGTATGGTTCTTATCTTTGAGGGACATCCGGATTTGATTATAACCGGACGACCCATCCATGAAAGATAAGGCCTCGTGCTTGGTGGTCATATCGACCATTGTTTCTGTAATCGGGGCTGGAAAGTCATCTTTCGGGCAAGCTTTGTTGAGGTCCCGAAAGTCGACGCAGATACGGACTTGACCATTCTTCTTCTTGACTGGAACTATGTTGGCGAGCCAGATCGGATAAATGCACGGCTCGATGAAGTCGACCTCCGCCATTTTATGGACTTCGGCCGAAACCTGGAGCTCCAGCTCATGGCGCATGCGCCGCTGTGGTTGCTTGACCGGAGCGATTGAGGGAGAAATGGCTAGGTCATGTTCTGCTACGAAGGGGTTTAGCCCTGGCATCTCCTTGTATGTTCAGACGAAGCAGTCTTTGTATTCAAGCAGAGTTGCTTGTAATCTAGCTTCTCTGCCTCGGTAAGGAGAGCACTGACGAATGTAGGCTGAGGGGCTTTATCTTCACCCAGGTTGATCTCCACGAGATCGTCGACGATCGCCTGGCCGCCGTCCTCCAGCTCGGGAGGAGCAGGTTAAAGGTCGATGAAATCCTCATCATCGGTGTCGGCTTCGTGTATTTCTTGGTTCTCGAAGCCACTAGTCGACGCCGATGGGACTGGAGAGTCGTTGTTGCTGGGATCCATCGAGGATTGATCTGGGTCGCCGGTTCCCGGTCGGCAGTTGTCAACTGGGGCTGCTGAGATCTCCCCGCGGTTGCCTCGCGAAGTTGACAATCCTTCGCCGCTCGGACCGGAGATATCCCCCTCCTCAGGAGGGTTTGTTGAACTGGGTCCTTCGATTGGCTGAGAGCCTGGAAAAGCTTCTCCTACCTCTTTGTCTTGGCAGGGAGGCGAAGAAGGTTCCCCGATGGCTTGAGCTGGGGTGCCGGCTTTGACGGGATCGGGATCAGAATTTCCTCTTCCTCATCCCCGGAGCTGTCAAATTTGGCTTCGACTCTAGCTCGGTCGTTGGCTGGTAGTGTCAAGCCTATGACGTTGACTGCGTGATAGACGCGAAAGTCTGGGTCCTGGTCATAGCCAAGTCCCCTGGTGTCCTTATGAAAGGACGGGGTTGCCCCCGGACCTGGGAAGGGGTCCATAGCTGACGAAAGTATCTTTGTTGTGCAGAAGTTTACCATAGGGGAACATGTTACTTTAAACACATTTCTTGAATATGCGGCGACAGCTCTCCCCACACCTGAACTGCTTTAGAGGTATCATCGGCTCGCCTGGACCAGCCGAAGTCATCATCCGGCGGGGCTCGAGGGACCATGTCTCCCTTATAGAAGACAATAGGTTTGTCCCGGTTGGCCTTCTTCTTGTTTTGGTGTTGTCACTTGAAGGTGACAATGAATGTCGTCAGCGACTCGATGCTGTGCTCCTCGGATGCACATGGAAGCTGGATGCAGTCTGGTGGCAGGCATATACTCTTGCCAATAGCTCGGCTAATAAGATTAGCCTCAAAGTCAATCTGGCGCCTCTCGGGGCGATCTGGGGTTGACTTGGAGCCGAGGCGCAGTCGATGAAGCTTGGCCTTTTCCTCATTAACAGAGAAGAGATCATCATCGTCTTCCTCTAAGAGCCAGCCATTGTTTTTGCTCTTGATCACGGGGTACAGACTAATCCCCTTGAAGTAGAGCGCAACGTCAGCCATGTTGCATTCTGCCGGTGTGGACGATGACAGGTCTGCAAAGACCTTATGTTGCTCTCCATCCTTGGCATACTTGATGCATTGGTGGAGAGTCGATGGGACGACCCAATTTTCATGGAGCCAGGGTCTGCCCAATAGCATCTTATAAGATGTGTTGGAGTCGATGATGTAGAACGTCGCCTTGGAGGTGAAATCATCAAGCACCAGGTCGACATCCACCCGGCCGAGGACGTCCTCGGTGTTCTGGTTAAAGCCAGATATCTTGACTGCTTGAACCTTCTGGAGGTACGGGGTTAGATATAGAGACTTGAATGTCTTGAGCGGCATTATGTTGACAGCGGCACCAGCGTCCACCAGGATCCGGTTCACATCATGCCCGTTGATCTTCCCCTTCATGTAGAGAGGACAGTTGTGGCACGGAGGGGAAAGCAGCATGTCTTTCTCCGTGAAGGAGATGGCGGTCGAGAAGGCTCCATAGGCAGCCGCCTTCATTTTCGCGGCATGCGCTTCATAGATTTTCGGCTCTTGGAGCATCTTGATAATGGTTTCCCTTAGATCCTTACTCCAAGCGATGGCTTCCCAAATTGAAATACTGGCAGGGAAGCACTTCATCTGGTGGAGGACTTTTCGGTCAGCTCGGGCTCGAGCATCCTCCAGAGAAGGTAGTATGTCAGGCTGAGCCTTCTGCGAGCTGCCGCGATGTTCCCCGTCGGGGAGTTGCACTGCCTTTCCCTTACCATCGGGATCGGGCTGACTTTGATCGCCAGCGGACCCTTGGAACAGGGATGCCAATGATGGCTCTTTTGGGAGTGACTGGCGGGCTGGCTCGCCCTTGCCGGACGGTCCCGCTTGCTCTACTGCAGCAGTCGGTACTGGTGTAGGGGCTGGAAGGCTAGCAGTAGCCTCGTCAGTGCCGGGAGGATCGAGAATACCGGGTCTGCCCCAAATTTCTACTTCCAGAATGGGAGCCGGTTCCTCTCCTCGAAAGAGGATAATTCGCTCCGAGTGGAAGGTGGACGGAGAGATGGGTAGCTCGGGGATTCTCCCACAGCCTCTACGGCATCCCCGGCCACGACCTCGGCCACGACCAGTGTGTTTTGGAGCTGGTCATAGCCCAAGAGGGGCAATAGTTCTTTGTCTTGTCCGGGAGGCAACTGGCTCGCCCCGTCGAGAAGCGTTGATATTGTTAGGAGGTGGGATGGCCACCATGTTGCATGTGCACGCCGAAGCATTTCTTCCAGCTGCTCTGTGGTGATCTCCTTGTCTTTATAGCACAAGGAGAGCTCGTTCGGGATCATGAGTCTTTCACCGTCCTTTAGCTTTTGGATCATCTCTTGGACCCAATTTCTAAGGCGGGCTCATTTCTGCATTTCTTCCCACGGGATGTAGCTATCGAGTGGGAGAGCCCCGGTAGGACGAGGAGGAACGTATTCCTCCAGGTCATCAATGAGCCGCTGGAGCCTTTGGAGAGGCGTCGGCTCGGCCGGAGATTGCAGGGCGGTGACTTGTTCAGCTTGTTTCTTAAGCCGCCTTCTGAGGTTCTTCCTCCTATTTTTCTCTTATTTCTTGGCGATAGCAATCTCAAGGGAGTAGGAGGGAGAGGTGTTGGGGCCGGAGTTGATAAATCCTGGTGAGGATATCTCCGAGCTGGTGTCTTTGCAGGGCGAGATCGATGACTCTTCTTTGCCCGAATTTCGATCCAGGCGCCTTTCGCTTGTTGTATCTGGAAGGTGGCATTGATCGCCTGCTCGATTATCTCGAGCGACAATTCCTGGTATGCTGGAATACTGGAACTGGCGTCTGAAGACGTATGCGCGGTTTGATGCCTTACCTGCGGTGGCGACAGGAGCCTACGGGGAGTCGGTAGGCTGGTGCTGGCATCCGAAGACATATGCGCGGTTTGATGCCTTAGCCGCGGTGGCGACAGGAGCCTACGGGAAGTTGGTAGGCTGGTGCTGGCGTCTGAAGACGTATGCGCGGTTTGATGCCTTAGCCGCGGTGGCGACGGCTTTTGTTGAGGAGCGGGGTGAGAGACATGCTGGTTGTCCTGCTCCTTAGCCTTGCCTTTGTGGTCATGCTGAGGGCTGGGTCTGGCGACAACTGACGGCGTCGTGAGACATTGTTGCTCTGCACAGTTGTCTCGACTCTATGGACTAGCTGAGCCTTGTGGCGGTGGGCCCGCCACTTGAATCGAATCCACTGAAGACTCCGAAGATGCCTTCTTTGCACTTCGAATTGTGTCAACAGGTAGATGGAGAGGACCCGACGACCCATCCGCTGAGGGTATGTGTCGAGGGTGAGGCGGGGCCTCGCCCTGCTTTTGCTTTCCCTTCCTATCCACGGCTACCGGTGACAGAGATAGGACGGGGGGATGACGAGAGGGAGCTGAAGAGCCCGTCGTCGTCTCGCCCACCAAAACGTCCTCTAGGCCAAGAAGGACACGGAGGAGCCTGGCAGTGTCTTCTTCAGAGAAAGGGAGAGACTTCAGCTCCAGCCAGGACCGCCACCGCATGGCCGAAGTGTCTGGGGTTGGCTGGCTAGGTGTTGATGTTTGAGAGCCCCCAAGGGTTGGAGGAGCAAGAGAATGGATGACGTTGACCGAGAAGTCAGTCGGCTCTGTCTCTTGACTGGCATCCTGCTCTCTACGCCTCCGCAATCGCTCGAGCGCCTCTCGGTTGTCAGTCCGGAACTCAAGCCATTCTGGAGGATGCTGGTAAGGCAGCCCGTGCCCATTTTCTTGAGGGGATCCTGGCCGCTCTGGCGCACTCCTGGCAGCGCTCAGGGTCTCTTCGACAGCTTGCCGAAGCCTGACAAGTGACATGGAGTTCCCTTCCACATCGATCTGCTCCCATTGGATCTGTTCCTGAATGAGGTGTTGAACTTCCTCGCAGGACTCGATCGGGTGGCAAATTCTGGCATGGAAGGGGCAGTATTGAGGGTGACTACAGTCCCAATGGGTGTAGTCGGCAAGCGAGTCGCGGGGCATGATTTGCCCATTCTCGACGATGATATCGAAGAGTCGCCGGGTTCTCTCCCTGGGGAAGGAGAGAGGTCTCTGATCATGCCGGGGCCTCCACCCTGGATACTAGATCGAACGTTCCCTTTGACTGGCGCTGGGCTCCTTTGACTCGTCATCAGAAAGAGAGAATGCGGCCATCATGTGGATGACGTTGGCCGAGTGGTGAGCCATGCATGCTGCCTTAGCCAGCCTGGCCCACGTATGTGGTTGCGGGGGATCAACGAGACCGCTCTTCATTTTGACGAGGCTGTCTCGGATCAGCTTCTACGCCTGGGTCTTAAAGACGTAGCAATCTTTGATTGAGTGACCCAACATGGGATGATACATGCAATAACTGGGATCGTCGGTCTTCAGGGCCTCGTCCGGCTTACGGATTTCGGGCAGCTTGACGATTTTCTGGGCCATGCAGAGGTCGAAGAGCATCTTCGTATGTTCCTTCTTGAAGGAGAAGGGTGTCTTCATACGCTCCGAGAAGGAGGGGGCGGCCGGCTTATCCGCTGGCTTTTTGTCAGAGCCACTGGATTCGGCTCCCTTACTGGCCTTGGCGGTAGGGGTGAATTCTATGATATTTACCTCCTTATCGGGCTGGCGTTCTCGCGCTTGTTTACCCTTGGCTGCAGTATAGCTCGGGTTATCGATGAAGAACATCTCTATTTCGGCGACCGTCGAATTGAGTTGGTCGAAGCCTTTAATGTTGGTGCCGAGAAGTTTTTCGCTGACCTCGGCCGCCAGACCTCGACGGCATATGGTGATGGCGTCCTCCAGAACGGATGGATTGACACACCTCATGCTGAGGTCTCGCCATTTTTTGATGAAGTCGAGGGCGCTCTCACCTTTTTTTGCCGGAGAGAACAGAGTTCGGCTAGGGAGACCTTTCGCTCGGCCGTTTGAAAGCGGTCGAGGAATTTCTTCTGGAGATTCGCCCAGTCGATGACTGAGTGGGGCTTCAGGCGGGAATACCATTGGAAGGCCGTTCCCGTGAGTGAAGTGGCGAAGTAACGGAGGAGATATGATTCGTCCAACGCTAACTCACCCATGGCCATAACATAGTAGGCCAGATGTTCATGCGGCGACCCCTGCCCATCAAACTTTTACAGCTTCGGGGGCTTGGAGTACTCTGGGGGAAGCTTTTTTAGCTAGTGGTGAAGCAGGTAGGGTACACTATAGAGATCCACCGTGATAGCCCCTTCACCATTCTGGGCGAGCTTTGTCTCGACAATGTGCTCGATCATCTGGCGTTGCGCCAAGAGATTCTCTAGAGCTGGCGTGTTGTAGGCTCGTGGTTGAACCTCAACCGGGGGCATGCCAAACCAAGTTGCTAACGAGGTTCAGGCAATCGCCGCTAAGGTGTTGGTAGCATCGCGGGCCGCCGGGGGTACCGGTGCCTCGACCTGGGGCCTAGCAGGTTGCGGAGGATGAAGGTCTCGTTCCTGGAGGAGGTCCTGCAGGAGGGCCTTCAGATGCTGGATCTCCTTCATAAGCGTGTCGAGGGTCACTTCCTGAGCCTCGTTCGTAGGAGGGTCATTGTTGACCGGCTCTGCGTTGATAGGAGGGTCGCGGTCTTCCACCGGGACTTCTTCCACACATTCCGTCGCTTGCGGTCCGGCCGAAGTGCCGATGTGACCAGTTGGAGGAGGCGGCGGAGCCTGGTGGCGTGGCCTCCTGAAGTGGGACAGAGGCTGGTTCAAGTTGTAACGACCCGAGAATCCGATTACGGGAAAGCCCGATAACCCGAGACTCGTACCACCACCCACGAGTCCGAAGACTCGAAAGGGTTAAAAGGATGGTGTGGAAACTACACAAGTATCACAAATAATTACAGAAATTAAACAGTTATAATATTAAGCAGAAATAAATTAACATTTTACATGGTCCACAATATAAAATAGCAATAACAACAGTCCACGACTAGTACAGTGACAAGGAAGAAAAGTACACCTACACGGGGCATCCCCCGGCTCTGACCTCTGGCACTACCTCTGGGCACCCGCACCACGCTGCGCTCCTGACGCGCTCCTCGAAGGTGGCGCCTCGCCTGAAACACGGTGAAAACACGCAGGGAATGAGTCTCGGAACAAGACTCAGTAGGGATCACTCGAACCCTACCTCGTAAAACGTGGAACCACTACACTAGCGGTAGGAGAGTACCTCGGAAGGGAAAGCCCTGTACTCTACAAGACAAGACCCTACGGCACGTAAACCGACACACGTGTCACGGCAGAAAGACCGAAGCTCAACGGCCAAACTGACAAAACCCGAAGGTCGGAAACACATGACTGACAGTCTGTCACTCCGTACTCGACAGGAGTACCACCCACTAGAAGCACAGCCGGTAGCGTCCCCTGACATCTTACACCGCACCGCAGGTGAACCGCCTGACGTGGTAGGTCCTACCCGAGGCGCAGACACCGCACAAGTAACCACAAACAAGTAACTAGCTGGGGTCACGCCCGTCGATGTGGGTCCAACCGCCCCCAACCACGCGTGCACACACAGACCTTGCGTCACTAGGTCTGGTCCTCTGATCGGTTTTCCCCCGTAGCCGGACTCTGGCTACCGACGAGGGGCCTACGGTAACCGGTCCACAAATCATCTCACAGGTGAATGCCCGTACACCACTCCCAGGTGAGACCAGCACCTCGTATTGGTGGGCTACGACTAGTGGAGGGTCACTAAAGGAGTAGACTCTCAAGACAACGGAAAACAACGTCCGCATCCGACGACGTGTGGGAATCACCCCACGAACAGCCCCGTCGCACGGCGACCACAGTCGGAGTAAAAACGAGGTTGCCAACCTCATTGGCAGCCAAACAAGTGGCGGTCCACCCCTGGGCCGTCACAAGCAAATGGCGGTCTAACGCAGGCCGTCACACGGCCAGAGGAGCAAGGGAAGTAACGCTCCTGGTCCAGCGCGTCGCTCGAAAGCAACGCGCCTGGCCCAGGGGGTCACACGCAAACGACGCGCCTGCCCTGGCGCGCTACTCGCGCCCAGAAACAACGCGCTTGCCCCCGCGCGTTACACGAATGTAACGCGTCGGGCTCGACGCGTTGCAAGGATGTGACGCGCCTGCCCTGGCGCACTACACGCGCCCTCGCACCTGGTACAACCCGGGAAGTAACGCGCTCGTCCCAGTGCGTTACACGGATGTAACACGCTGGCCAAGGTGCGTTACTCGCGCAGACCCCAACAGAAAAACTAACGGTCGAAAAACCAAGCGACGGCCTGGCCCAGGCGCGTCACTAGCAAATGGCGGCCAGTCGTGGGACCGTCGCTGTCCCGGCCAACCCCCAGGGAAGTAACGCACCCCTCTAGGGGCGTTGCAAGCATGTGACGGTCACTGGAGTGACCGTCACTCACCCCCGAGCACGCTACGGCGGGAAAACCCCAAAAACTTCGACCACGCCCCCGTACCTCCACCGGAGAGGGGGAAATCAAAGGGGAAGACCCCTGGGGACCCCTAGCATGCATCTAAGCCATCCAAATGTGAAATCGCGAGGTAAAACCATAGATCGGGCGAGCTCTCCCCAAATCATGGAAAAACCCCAAAATGCTCAATAACGCCCCTCTCGGCCTCCCCGCGGCCTACAAACCACGGAAATGAACGGCATGAGGCTAAGGAACGTCACCCTACCTCAATGGAGCGAATGCTCCGCCGAATCGCCCACAAACCACGAAGAACACCTTAGAAAACCCTCGTTCATCAAGCTTCCCACGCTCGCCGCACGCCCCCACGCTCGCCTCGCCGCCGCCCACGTCACCGCGCCGTCGCCCCGCCGCCGTCTGCAGCCGGAGAGAGGTCCGCCGCGGTCAACCGAGAGGAAGAGAGGGAGAGGGAGAGGGTTACGGTGGAGGAGGAAGGAGGAAGAAGAAGAAGAAAGAAAAGGTGGAAAAGAAAAAGGAAAATGGGGGGGGGGGTATTTATAGAAAATCCGATTTTTCGGAAAAATACCGAAAATTAGAAAAATACATTCCCGGAATCCTCGGAACGCACCGATCGCAATGGTACCACTCATGCCCGGGTGAACCGCCCGGTTCGCCCACAGCGAGCTTCCGAAGTAAAAGCCGAAACACACACCGGGAATCGAAAAACACACACGGAAAAGCCGCGGAACGCCTCCGGGCCTCTGAAACAACTCCGGATCGCGCCGATCCGAACACGAAAGATGTCCGAAACGAAATTTCAGACACAACGGAGCCGGACACTCCGAAAACCAGATCCGGTACCCACGAAGAAGGATCCGAAAGGTCCGGGATCTTACACAAGTCCTCAGACTGGGTGTCCGGCTGGTGTCCGGTGGTGTAACACGCGAACACTCGAACCGCGTCATTGATGAACCGAGCCGTCCGCTTCCTGCGCGTGTGCTGCGAGGGGCGAACAAGCGTCCCTAGTCTATCAAAGACCGAGATGCATTGCGGAGGGGGCTCACTCCCGATATCAGTCGGAGGAGAGTCCGGGACAGGTTGCTTGAGGGCCCGAGAACGGGCTTGCCTTTCCCTCCGCTTACTTATGCAGGGGACATTGGACGACTGGGCATCGTCAGACGATGCTACTGTGAGGCCAGTGGCATCCCGTCTGATGCCGCATCTGAGTGCTCGCAAGGGGTTTCTGATACACGCCCTTTGAACATCTTGAGCTTCTTCTGGGGTGACCCAGATTCTCCTCAAGTTAGGTTGCTGGTCTCCCTTGTCACCGCCTTTTCGACGGGCTGTCTTGGGAGCCCGCGTGTCAGGCTGTGGTGTGTGCCCCTGGGCTGCCGCCGAGGAACCTGCTCCTTTGAGCTTCGCCCCGTCCTCTCGTGTTTGACGCAAGAGGTCAAAACGATTGGAGGTGGGGATGGTAGGGACGGTCCGTTCCTGGGGTATGATTGGTTCACCCCCGTCGAGACGGATCCGCAAGTCACCGACAAGAATAGTCTTGCCGGAGTTGCTGGTTGCAACAGTGAGTCGCCTACCTCTGCGGCCATGGCGACGCTTCTTTTGAGGAGTTGAGGAAGACTCCGCCCCGAGATGGTAGACCGAGTAGACCCAGCCTGGAGCGACCGGCAGCGTGAAGCTGTCAGTCTGAAGTGCCAGGATCGGCCCCCAGGATATGTAACCTGCGTTGGGAGTCGATGGCTGGGCGACTCGGGTGTAAGCCTTCACCCGAGATGATAGGAGTGTCACTGATGCCCGAGATGACGCTCTTGCACCGGGAGGCGACGCTGTCGGAAGTGCTGAGGTGTCGACGCCCCTGGGTCGAGGACCCGTAGTAGGTGCCGGCATAGTCTGGGCTCGGGTCGGGGGACTCGAGGAAGGTGTTGAGGAACCTCGCCCCCTGGGTAGAAGACCCACGGGGAGAGCCGGTGCAACTGGAGTTCGGGACCGGGGTCCCGAGTGCAATGTCGGAGAGCCGCGAACTAGGGGCTGAGAGCCCGTATTGAGAGTCAGCTTTGCCGGGATTCGGGGTTGGAAACCCAATGAAGATGCTGAGGAGCCATGGATCCGGGGCTGGGAGCCCGTGTTAGGTGCCGACTTTGCTGGGGCTCGGGTTGGGGACCCGAGGCAAACGCTGAGGAGCCGTGGACCTGGGGCAGGGGGCCCGTGTTGGGTGACGGCCTCGCTGTGGCTCGGGTTTGGGAACTCGAGGATGATGCTGAGAAGCCGTAGACCCGGGCCTGGGAGCCCGTGTTGGGTGTCGGCTTCGCTGGAGCTCAGGATTGGGAACCCGAGGAAGATGCTGGGAAGCCGTGGACCCGGGGCTGGGAGCCCGTGTTGGGTGCCGGCTTGGCTGGAGCTCGGGATTGGGAACCCGAGGAAGGTGCTGTGATAGTGACCGAAGTCCGGAGCTCGGGGCCCGTGTTGGAGATCGGACGAGGCTGGCCCCGGGAGCTAACGCTTACCCGAGCCGGCGTTGATCTGGGGGCCCTGCAGGGGCTAGTGGTGACGGTCTGGTGCCCGACATTCAAGTGGGCCACCGGGACTGGGGATGCATGTAGCACATTGGCCGCAGGAGCCAATGGAGAGACTAGAGTTGGCTGAAGAGCAACCACCGGGATCACACCCAAGAAGTAGGGTGATCCGATAACAGGGGCGAAGCTGCCGAAAGCGATCGGCGTCGCCAAGCAGCCCACCCGGGCATGGGTGGCAATGACATTGGGACCGTAGGTGATGACCGCCATGGTTGTTGGAGTGCTGAGTGCTACGGAGGCGACAGTTGCTGACAGTCACCGAGCGCGGTCCGACGGTCAGAACGTGGACCAGAAGTTACTGGAGAATGCGCGTGCGCGTACCCTCCTCTGCCTCTCCTGCAAGGACAGGGAAAGGGCACCAGGGCTTCAAGGCTGGCATAGACCTTTCTTCAGCAAAAAGAAGGAAGGCGGGAGACGTCCCACCGGGCGTGCCATCCTCTCTGTTGTGCGAGTTTTTATGCCGATTAACCGGGGTGAAGGAAGGGATATCGTGGGAAAGGAAAATACGGAGTTTGATATATCTTGGGTACCCTCCTTACGGTTGCATGTGATGCGGGACGAGACCACGGACACGACAAGCTCGTGACTGCCCCTTAACGAGGGAAGCGTCGGACGTGCGCGGTTGAGAAACCGGCAGTGAGCTAGGGTGATCGGCTCTCTCGTGTGCCCGGATCGGGTCACGGGACGGTCTCGCACTCTCTCGCAGCAGCAGTAATGAATAGATAAAGTGAGCTAGATATCCCTACACATTCTCTCTAACAGCAGCATAAACAAATATATATGAAGTAAGTAAAATGCCAAGTAAGGGAGCGAATGCGATACCTCCACGCGCTCGGCGTGGGGACGACGGACCCGGCCGAAACTCGTACTCCCGGGATAAATATTACATAATGATGACAGCAATGAAATATCACCCACTCCACGCAGGGAGGTAAAGGGCTACACAACTGGGTCCGGGAGGACCGAATTCGGGCTGACGGGCGGCTTCTCGCGTCTCTTCGGCAGCACCCGAACTTGTGGCTGTGGGGCCCACGTGCTGTCCGGAGGGGCCGTGTGGGACTCGGTGGCACCGCTGTAGTGGAGGATGCCTGGAAGGGCGGTCCCTGGAGTGGGGGCGCGCTGGTTCACCGGCCGGAGGCCGGGCGGCTCCGATCGGCACCGGTCGGAATAACCGGCCACGGGCTGCAACTTCTGGTTTTCAGCGCGCTTCTCGGCGAGAACGGGCGCTACGATCAGCCCCGATATCGGATCGACACAAGACTGGTGCCGTTGGAACACTAACTTCAAATCCTTCAATCTAGGCCTGGAAATATGGTCTGGATCTGCACGGATCTGGACTTATGGAATTTCTAAGTTCCTATTGTACAGTTTCTGAAATCTCAGGTCAGCAGAGAACTTTCCTGTGGATTGCCTTTGACCATGAGGTAGACGTCCGAATCTGTGGTTGTGTTCTTCAGAAAAGTTATGGGAAATCAAGCTACGAAACCAGGACTATTTTTGGATCTGGATTTGGGGAAGGCTACGAATTTCTATGATTTTTTCACTAGCAGTGGATCGGATCTGGAATATGGCTGACAACACTATAGTTGAGGAAGAACATGAATTTCTTAAAATAGATAAAAGGCTGATAAAAAATTAATAAAATTTGTAGATGTAGGGGGTGATGGATAGAACTCCCAGTAAAATTGGGAGGGCTTGGAAAAATTACAAAGATGGCCGGAGGTGGGAAACATAGGGATGCTGTCACTGTAGACAGAGACAAAACAGAAATAGGAATGAAAGATGCACGAAAATGGGAAAATACTAAACGATGGAATTTGGGCGTGAAAATTTAGGTGGAGCTTGGGATACAAGGGAAGCACACACCATAAAAATTGTAGACCACGAAGAGGCCGTGGCTGATAGCAGGAATTTCTGGAAGAGACCTTTGTCTAGCAGGACAGAACACCGAGAACGGTTTCGCGGCGGCACGAACGGCGGCGGCGGCGGCACAGATGATCACCGGAGATAGAGGGGAGGGGATAGAAGATAGAAACACTCTAGAATGGGGGTTTGAGGAGAGGAAACCAGGAGGAGAGAGAAAGGGGGCGCAAGAAGCCTTCTAGCATTCACAAAAATTCTGATTTTTCATTGATTTTCTCATGAAAATACAAGCTTATATATGCTACCAATCTAATCTAATGTGGACCCTTGGATCAAGGGTTGGGGATTGAAGGGCTGGGATTGCATGCCACAAACACAAAAAAAAGCATTAAATAATAGGGGAAGGGGGCGGCCTATTGACTATAAGGGGAGTTGAATGGGGTAGGTGGCCAACCTATTAGAATGTTGACTCATTCAAGCACATGTGTCCATATGACCAGCCCACCCTTCTAGATGTCCACCTAGGAAGGTTGATCAGGCCCACAAGGTGACATGGACCAATGGGAAAGGGCTGAAGGCCCCCTTGTTGGTCCTACTGCCTAATTGCATAAAAACCCACACAATCCATGGGAATGACTCCTTGGCTTATAAAGCCTTACATTTACGTACATACTTTCCCAAGGATATAAACACAAACTAATAGGACATAAATGTAATAAAAAAGGTACAGGCTCGGTGTCGATTCCCATCAACTCTCCCCGGGTGGGAGGAACTCAACCCCGTCGAGTAGGGGTAGGGATGCTCGAGTACTCCGGCGGATCCGTCACCGTGCCAAGTAGCGCGGGTATGCTCCACTCCAAGTGACTGTCACCTGCTCATTCCATATATACTCGATATGCACAAGCTGCTATGGGCTAGAGGTGGACACTCCGGGTGGGGCACTCTCAAAAGGGAAGGGAGCAGCTCAAAGACTCACTAGGAATCACCGCTGAGTCCCTATAAGTGACTGATCCGGGTATGGATGTGGAACCGATCCCATACTCATCAAGTGAGTCCACTCACCTCTTACTCATAAGAGAACGACAACGAGCTTACACAAGACGCATGCAGACAAACAAACGACACACAAACCATGCAAACAAACCACACAAAATAAACCACACATGGAAAACACACCGACTCATATATGACCCTAGATTAAGATGGTGACACAAGCCCACTAGGTGGCGGCATCCTGGGCGGCGGGTGAGCCATCCAACTCTCCCCCCAAGGCATAGTACTCATCGGCTAGTGCGTCATCGGCCTCATAATTGACACACTCAAGCTCGGGAGGTGCGGGCTCTCCAACACCTAAGGCTAGGGTGGCGTGAGCGGGACACTCGCTGGCAAAGTGGCCAAATCCATGACAGTGGAAACACTGCACTCTCGACCGACTACTCTCTCCTATAAAAGGGGCCTTACCCTTATCATCCCGTCGGGTAGGGGGTGTAGGCAGCAATGGGGGAGGTGTAGGTGCCTTGGACAATAGTGGAGGGGGGGGGCGGTGCCAGAGGACGGGCTATAGGAGCCGGGGGACGGGTGCCGGTGGTTGGGGTGGAAATAGGTCCCGGGGTGGAGGAGGGCGAGGTCGAGGAGCAAAGTGCTCCTGATTGGTGGGCTCCTGAGGTCGAGCCATGGGAGGCCGAGGATGTGGGCCTATAGAGTGACGGGGCTCGGTGCTACGGAGAGGGGTGGGGCCCAACCGATGACTAGAGTCAAACTCTCCCTCGAATTGCTCTAACTCGAGAGCAACCTGGTATGCCTCTTCCAACGTCTTGGCATTGCGGCGGAAAAGCTCATACTGATAGTGTGGCCGCAAACCACGTCGAAAGCGGAAAACGGGCATGGTACTCTCCTCTGTGACACCACATCGTAGAAAGTACTCATCAAATTCAGCGATGTATTCGGAGACTGACCGGTCTCCTTGGCTAAGACTTTGCCATCTATCGATGAGTCGCTGGCGGTATGTGGGAGGAAGGTACTTTTGCCGAAGCTTATTCTTCATCTCGGCCCATATGTCAATCGGGCGTTCTAGCCGCTGAAGTAGCAGGCTCTCCACATTCTTCCAATAGGTTTGCGCTTGCCCATGAGCTTCATGGTGGCAAATAGGACCCTTCGGCGCTCCGACATATCATACCACTCAAAATAACGGTCCATGCCGAACTCCCAATCTAGGTAGACTTTCAGATCCAAAGACCCGTAAAAAGCGGGAGGGTCCGCTCGCACGGTCTTAAGGACCCTATCGTCATCCTCATCCCTTTGTGGTTGAAAGCCATGATGACGTTGACCATACCCCTCATAGGCATTGTCGGAGCCAAAGTCTTCTAAACCAAGTGTGGGACGCACTGGGTTTCGTTGGACGAAAATATCGTGGGATATCGGTGGTTACATCGATTCGAGATCATCCGTCCCACCGGGCGTGCCAACTTGTGGGACGCACTGGGTTTCGTTGGACGAAAATATCGTGGGATATCGATGGTTATATCGATTCGAGATCATCCGTCCCACCGGGCGTGCCAACTTGTGGGACGCACTGGATTTCGTGGGGTGAAAATATCATGGTATCGGTGGTTATATCGATTCGAGATCATCTGTCCCACCGGGCGTGCCAACTTGTGGAACGCACTGGCATTCGAGTTCGTGAAAGATATCGGGGTGTTCTTTTTATCAGTTTATCGGTTTATCTAGTGCGAGGGCATGCCAGTCACCTAGGTGACAATGTGTTCGGGCTTCAAGACTGGAGTGGTCCGAAGCCCGGGGTGCGCTCCGTCTGACTAATCAGACGATTGTGGGTATCGGGTCGGGACTGGAGACCCGCCGCGCCATAAAGGCCACGACGTTAATTACATCCCCTCGGAGAGAGGAAGACCTCTGATTAATCGCCAAGAAAAGGGGCCTCATGGCCTAAACATCAATTTTTCATTAAAGCATGCGAGTTGGGTTGACATGATTCAGACCCTCCGCATCGGTATGCAAAACGGTGTTCAAAACCATACAAATACTTGCTGCGAGTGCGGCAAATTTAATGCAAGTGCGGGATTAGATCCCGATATATATATATATATATATATATATATATATCAGTCACTAACGGACCATCCAGTATTCGGTCGAGAGTCCATATTCGAAGCATCGAAGGTGACAACAAAGACATTCGGATATCTAACGTAGGTACGGCACGTCTCATGTGGGTGCGGGATCGGATCCCGGAAGAAGTAGGTCAAGCTGATGAACTATCGGCCCAAGAGGTGCACGGATCATGACCATGTCGGGGATCCCGAGGTCAACATCCGATACCACGGGGCATCATTGCATAGTCCGGGGGAGCGGGCTGTTAAGTGTAAAGCCAAAACTCGACAACGTGCGCCCTCGCACACGGATCGACCTGCCCGGTCAGGTCGCGGGGGTCAAGGGGGCAGCGCCCCTTGCGGGGGTTTCCGGGGGCAACGCCCCCGGAACAAAATTTGGATTATAGTAGAGGGAGAAGCTTTTGATTAGTTGTATTCATTAACTTTAATTCTTTTCTCCCATTTGATTAATCATTATCCCCCTTTCAAGCACGCCGGATTAGGTGGTATTGAAGGGAGGGGGGCGCGCCGGTTAAGGGGCGCCGGGTCAAGATGTGAAGGGGCGCGCCGAAATCGAAGGGCAAGGGAGGATGGAATGGGCGCGCCGTTTTAGGGTGTTCACAGAAGGAGATAGGGGGCGCGCCGTTTTAAGGTGTTCACAGAAGGAGATGGAGGGGGGCGCACCGTATTAGGGCCATTCAAGGGGAGAGGCGCGCCGGTTTAAGATGGAAATGGAGATGGAGGGGGGGGGCGCACCGTTTAGCATCCAAAGAAGGAGATGGGGTTACGAGAATGGTGTTAAATCGGCGCGGTGAGGGGTGACCGCGCCGGATTGGGCCACGCCGGGACAGCTTCAAAGAGGTTTTATTTCAACCCTTTTATGCTCTATTTCTTGTTTCTTTAAACTGTAAGTCGGTCTATTGATTAGTAGTTCATCTTATGGATGGATTATGTTTACGGAAAGAAGATTTAAGTGTTTTAATTGTTTATTCAGGTGGATTAGCGTGGATGCTTAAGTGTTCGTTCAGGGGGGTTCAGTTCACAGAGTTTACTGTGTATTGGATTAAAACTCAGTTCGTTCTTGAGTGGCTCAATTTGTTCACTTGTTCTTGGCCCTGGCGAGAATCGGGCAGCACCTCCCCTAGATCGGAAGGGTCTGGGAAAAAAAATGAGGCGCGCCATGCGGAGAGAACTCCGACGGCCCCGAAACATCCCGGTGTGTGCATAAGCAACGACACCAGTAAAATTACCCCATTTGGGGCCGGAGATCCCGAGGGCTAGCCTACAAGGGAAACCGGTGACCCATGGGTTGTTGCGATCATGTAGACTTCTCCCGTATGGGGCCGGAGGTCCTGAGGGCAAGCCTACAAGGGATTCGGTGACCCAGGAGTCATCCGATCGTGGCCGAACACAGCGTGAGAGCCGAAGCCGACACATGAACATGGCGGAGGGGAGATCCAGGGGATAGCAGTAAAGAGAAGTGAATGCATGCATACGTATATATCTATCTACAGATACATATGTACATATCTATTCATATATGATCCGATGAAAGCATATGGACTTGCAAAAGGGAAGGGATGAGTGAGCATCAAAATCGGGTTTCATGAGGGAGATAAGTGAGGATCGGGGTTGAAGTACCCATGCTTCATTTCCATTTAAACAGAAGAGCTACATCGGGGCTGGACGTCGCCGAGCAGAATACAAGGGAAGAGGAGAAAGACAATGACCCACCCTCACACGGCTGGCTCTCACTCTTCCTCCCCTTTCTCTCCCACTCTTTCTCTCTTCTTCTTCACACCGGCTTCGGGCTTCAAGGGGTTTCTCTCAGAAAAGCTTCTGCCTTTCAAGCTTCCAAGAGTTGTCCCTCCTCTCCAACCGATCAAAGTTCCCCGTGGTGGGCTTTTTATAGGGGCTAGCGGCCCTGTCGAAGGGAGAGCCTCCCCCCTTATTTCTTTTTATTTCTTCTTCTTTCCATTTTGCTTCGCCTGCAACGCCTCTGCCGTGTCGCCGTGTCGAGTGCCGTTGTCGTGGACGTCACCTCCGCCGAGGCTACAGTGTGACCGGGAGGGGGGGCAGAGGCATGGCCTCCTCCTTTGCTGGCATATCCACCGCGAGACACGCCGCTTTCATCATTTGCAGGAGAATGGGCGGCCGACGGACGAAGTGAGCGTTCGACGGTGCAGGGCTCGAGAGTTTCCATTTGAAGAACATGCTTGGATGCCCAACGGATCGAAGCAGACATTTAGCCATTTTAAGCAGTTCGTCGACGTGCTGTTCACAGGAAACAGGGGACCGCATTGATGACGGGATGGCTTCACTGCACGCCTGAGAAGCGCTTCAGAGAATAGGTTTAGGGGTTAAAACGGCGCCACATTCAAAGGGGCGCCGTTTTAAGCATCAAAGGGGCCTTCGGGGCACGCCGTGTAGCCAAACAAAAGAAGAGGGGCACGCCGTTTAAGAGGGGGGCGCGCCGTTTTAAGGCGCGCCGTTTTAAAGCCCCCTCGTGCCGTTTTAAGCACTAAACGGATTCTTCTCGAAGTCGCGGCCATTTTACGTGAATGTCGACATTTCCGGAAGGTTTCGGTTGCTATGTATGACCTCTACAATGTTCCGTTCGCAGCCTTTGGGGCTCGGTCCCAGACTCTGCGTGACTTTCGGTGCACGTCGGGCTGTGCCGGAGTTCTCGACTCTTCTTCGATTCGGCTCTCGGCACGGCCGGCTATAGAGTTGTGGCCGTATCTTCCGCCCGAGGGGCTCCCTCATCGGCTAGCGGACCACCAAGCGAGTCCTCATCCTGATCGGGTGAGGCATGAGGTTTATTTGGCATTTTCTTCTTCGGCTTGCTCTCGAGTGTTGAGACGTGCATGCCGTATGATCATCATCGACATTTTTCGACGTCCACACCAAGGTCACGATGTTGTGGTATGGCCTGTTGCCGGGCGTTTTGAGGAGCGGGTGGGGGCTGGTTTTGGGCCACGGGAGCGGCCTGGACTTGGGCCATGGGAGCGGGTTGGACTTGGGCCACCGCGGGAGGAGGTGCGGGTGGGCCTTGGGCTGCCCCTAGAGGGTCCCCATGTGACATCCTATCTAACCGCCCAACGAGGTCTTGGACCGACCTGTCGGAGGTCTCCATGCGTCCCTCCATGGCTCTAAGGTGACCATCCATATTATCGGAGAAAGTCCGAAAGTTAGCATCGGATTGGTCCAACCTAGTCATAATGGCCATCATCGCCTCGTGTAGGGAGTGGAAGTCTCCCGAGGCGCCATCTCGTGGGTTAGCCATAGGGGAAGGGCAATGGTATTGGGTACCTCGCCGAGTGGGCATGCAACGACATGGACTAGGAAACACCGACTAATACAAATATGATGCACCTAGACCTAAACCAATATCCGGTAAGTGGCGGAGGTAATCGACCCGAAGGTCACTCGCGCAAGTGTGCGGCCTTCCCAATAGGCGTAGCCTAACGTTCGGACAACACCTTTTGATATACCGAATTATCGGGATGAAATGCAATTTAAAAACACTCTCTTTTTTATTTTAGAAATATGATGATCCTAGACTCGACTTAAACCGACTAATGACTAGACGTAAATGACACTCTCTCTTTTTTTTTTTTTTGACACCCTAGACTCAACTCGCTCTGATACAAAATTGATGCGGGACGAGACCACGGACACGACAAGCTCGTGACTGCCCCTTAACGAGGGAAGCGTCGGACGTGCGCGGTTGAGAAACCGGCAGTGAGCTAGGGTGATCGGCTCTCTCGTGTGCCCGGATCGGGTCACGGGACGCTCTCGCACTCTCTCGCAGCAGCGGTAATGAATAGATAAAGCGAGCTAGATATCCCTACACATGCTCTCTAGCAGCGGCATAAACAAATATATATGAAGTAAGCAAAATGCCAAGTAAGGGAGCGAATGCGATACCTCCACGCGCTTGGCGTGGGGACGACGGACCCGGTCGAAACTCGTACTCCCCGGATAAATATTACACAATGATGACAGCAATGAAATATCGCCCACTCCACGCAGGGAGGTAAAGGGCTACACAACTGGGCCCAGGAGGACCGAATTCGGGTTGACGGGCGGCTTCTCGCGTCTCTTCGGCAGCACCCGAACTTGTGGCTGTGGGGCCCACGTGCTGTCCGGAGGGGCCGTGTGGGACCCGGTGTCACCGCTGTAGTGGAGGATGCCTGGAAGGGTGCTCCCTGGAGCGGGGCCGCGCTGGTTCACCGGCCGGAGGCCGGGCGGCTCCGATCGGCACCAGTCGGAATAACCGGCCACGGGCTGCAACTTCTGGTTTTCAGCGCGCGTCTCGGCGAGAACGGGCACTGCGATCAGCCCCGATGTCGGATCGACACGAGACTAGCGCCGTTGGAACGCTAACTTCAAATCCTTCAATCTATGCTGGAGATTTGGTCTGGATCTGCACGGATCTGGACTTATGGAATTTCCAAGTTCCTGTTGTACAGTTCCTGAAATCTCAGGTCAGCAGAGAACTTTCCTGTGGATTACCTTTGACCGCGAGGTAGACATCCGAATCTTGGGTTGTGTTCTTCAGAAACGTTGTGGGAAATTAAGCTAGGAAACCCGGACTATTTTTGGATCTGGATTTGGGGAAGGCTACGAATTTCTATGATTTTTGCACTAGCAGTGGGCCGGATCTAGAATCTGGCTGACAACACTGTAGCTGAGGAAGAACACGAATTTCTAAAAATAGATAGAAGACTGATAAAAAATTAAGAAAATTTGTGGATGTAGGGGGTGATGGACAGAACTCCAGTAAAATTGGGAGGGTTTGGAAAAATTAAAAAGATAGCTGGAGGTGGGAAACACAGGGCTACTATCATTGTAGACAGAGACAAAACAGAACTAGGAATGAAAGATGCACAAAAATGGGAAAATACTAAACGATGGAATTTAGGCGTGAAAATTTAGGTGAAGCGTGGAATACAAGGGAAGAACACACCATAAAAATGGCAGACCACGAAGAGGCTGTGGCTGATAGCAGGAATTTCGGGAAGAGACCTCTATCCAGCAGGACAGAACACCGAGAACGGTTTCGCGGCGGCTCGAAGGCGGCACGAACGGCAGCGACGGCGGCACAGATGATCACCGGAGATAGAGGGGAGGGGATAGAAGATAGAAACACTCTAGAATGGGGGTTTGAGGAGAGTAAAACAGGAGGAGAGAGGAAGGGGGCGCAAGAAGCCTTCTAGCATTCATAAAAATTCTGATTTTTCATTGATTTTCTCATGAAAATACAAGCTTATATATGCTACCAATATAATCTAATGTGGACCCTTGGATCAAGAGTTGGGGATTGAAGGGCTGGGATTGCATGTCACAAACACAAAAAAAAGCATTAAATAATAGGGGAAGGGGGCGGCCTATTGACTATAAGGGGAGTTGAATGGGGTAGGTGGCCAACCTATTAGAATGTTGACCCATTCAAGCACATGTGTCCATATGACCAGCCCACCCTTCTAGATGTCCACCTAGGAATGTTGACCAGGCCCACAAGGTGACATGGACCAATGGGAAAGGGCTGAGGGCCCCCTTGCTGGTCCTACTACCTAATTGCATAAAAACCCACACAATCATGGGAATGACTCCTTGGCTTATAAAGCCTTACATTTACGTACATACTTTCCCAAGATATAAACACAAACTAATAGGACATAAATGTAATAAAAAAGGTACAGGCTCGGTGTCGATTCCCATCAGCATGCCTCTCACGGCGGTATCGGGCACTCTCCTTTTACGGAAAGTCGGGAAGGGTCGAATGGCACGGAAGTGTCAGGATAAGAGTTAACCGGAAAGGGTGCGGGCGTGCCAGTCGATTTCTCGATAATCACTCATGGAACCAAGGGTTGATCGGGGAAGCACCACCAGGGCGCGGCACATGGGCTCGGGCGATCGGGCGACACGTGGAGAGAAGAGGTTCCATGGGTGCGAGTGCGTAGGCGATTGCGGGAATCGTGTACTGGACGTCTTTTCCCACCGGTCGCAAGCAACCGGTGTTTATTTACATCGGATTGAATCCGAATACGTTCATTCTGAGTTGAAGAAAAGTCTGTATATAAGTCTGAAGCCATGGGTAGAGGGCTGGGGGCATTCAGCAGCTATGGGTGCGCATTAGACTGAGGGGTGTGTTTACTGGGGTTAGGGTGTTAGGCACGGATGCCGAGTGGTGTAGGTAGGAAGCTGGGGGCCCGAATGCGGGCACTTGTATTTTACTGGCTTGATGATGAGCCACATGGGCTTTACATATGGGCCTAGAGGGCCAAAGTACAACGGACGCAAGCCGCGGGACAATTCCGACACGTGGGTCGGTCCCCGGGTCAGTGCGTGACTAAGTGGATATCCGCGTGTTTTACAGGGACTCTTTACAGAGGAGTTGGTGTGAGTCCGACTGCCTTGGTGGCCAGAGCGGACACGGACTGGAGCCTGGTGGAGGTCGGATGCGGCTCAAGGTGAGCGATCGGGTCCGGGTCTCGGACGACGAGTGCTGTCATGCCAAAGAGTCAAGGTCGGCCCTGGGACTTTGATTCCCGGGCCAGAGATCTGACTAGACTTGATTTGTTAATCCGAGGGGCCAACGGCCGACTGGGAGGTGAACTGTGGGCACGCGGTTCCGTGTCGGGGCCCGACGCGGCATTATGAAGTGCCCTTCGTCACCGTCGTAAGTTAACGTACACGGGCGGACCCGGGATGCGGGTGTATTTGCCGTTGGCGTAGTCATCTTACATGCAGCAAAGGTGGGCTTAGTGTGAGACGGCTAAACACCGCGTTAGGGGAGTACGTGGGACATACCCTCGGCATGTGTGAGCCGACTAGCAAGCCAATCGCGCGCGCACTTGTCTTCTTACGTTCCCGACCCTTGCCGAAGGCCTCGGGGGTTCGAGGGTGCGACAATTAGGTCGGGGGAGTTTGCTCGTCCGTCTGTGTGTTCTTGTGTTACTTCATGCATGCCCTCTTGAGCTTGTAAGGGGGGCAATTTATAGAAAGTTGAAGGGGTGGGGGGTGGGGTTTAGGCGGACCAAGTTGAGGGTTCAACTTGGTCCGGGTAAACCGCCCAAATAGTGTTTTTATTTTATTTGTATTTTTTGTGTGTTTTGTGTGTATAACGGAGTGGGGAGATGGGGTTTAGGCGAACCAGTTTGGGGGTCCAGGCTGGTCTGCCTAAACCCCTCCCAGGGGGGGTTTGGGCGGACCGAAGAGGCCCATTTTTTTATTTAAAAAATCTATTTTTTGATATCCCATGGGTTTAGGCGGACTAGCCTGAGGGTCCAGGCTGGTCCGCATAAACCCCTCCCAGGGGGGTTTAGGCGGATTGGGTTGCAAAGAGAGGGGGGTGGCCCCACCCTTATAAAATTTGATTTTTGGGGTAATTTTAGCCCCACTTTGACTCAGTTTGAACGCAAGAAGATAAAGGATAGGTGCTTGGACCGGTGGACTGGCTGCTTATGCGCGAAGATCGAGGGATTGACGTGCGTGACTCGACGTAATCCCGAGCTCCGTCTTCGCGAATTCTTCCACACGCGGGTACGACGAATGAACTTTGCACGAACCTCGGACCGCGAGATTAGGAATTTGCACGAACTGGGACCGGGGAGGGCCATCGGGCCTCCGTGCTGAGGAGAGGGCGTGGCCCTCGGGGAGTTCGCCCTCCCTTGGGGGTGCGGCCGCGCCCTGGGGTGAACTGGCCCCGGGCGAGCCGCAACCCCGAGGGATGGCCCCCGGGGGTCTTCTTTCAACGTCTGGGGACGTCCTTTGAGGACGCGGAGTTCGGGATATTGGGATGTCCCATGGGAGCCGTTGTTCTTCGAGTCGTAGTGGCCGCTCGCAAGGTGTTCGGGCGAATGCCCGACACACCCCGGGTTGCCGAACGAGCTGGGTAGGTGACCGACGGGCCTTGGATTCGGCCTAAGGCCGAGGGTAGAAGTCCGTAGGGGCTGGGAGGAGGCACTTTGGGTACGTGCCTGTCCTTGTGCTGTGTGCCGCGTTGTACGGTGGGTTGACAGAGTAGCCTCGGGGTGGCCCGAGAGCTAAAGTTGAGTGGCATATTGCCACATGTCTGAGGGTCGGGGGTGGCCCCGGCTTGCTGGGGGGTCGCTGTAGGGCCCAATTAGTGTACTGGAATCACGGGATGGCCCGTGGGTTGGTGTAGAAGGGTTGAAACATGTGCGTCCAGAAGGTGTTCGGCAAAATGCAGAACACATGTGTGTGAGCCGTACACACGTACTGCGGGCCTCCCGAGCCTGTGGTTGACCTATTTGGGTCTCCCTTTGACCTTGGAGGGTTGAAAGAAGGCGTCCCAGGGTGCGCCCCTGGCATTTTCACTGGGTGCCACATGGCGTGGCTTGTAGTCGGAGTGTCCCCGGGATGACCCTCTGTAACGACCCGAGAATCCGATTACCGGGAAGGCCCGATAACCCGAGACTCGCACCGCCGCCCACGAGACGAGAGGGTTCGGAAGGGCTAAAAGGAGTGTGGAGGCACAAAGAAATAGAAATAAAGTAGGACAACCAACAACAACAAGCTGAAAGAAAGAACAACTACAGCTACAACAGAGTCCAGTCCAACAGAAAGTACAGTCTAAAGCAGTAAAACATACCACATGCCGAGTGAACACTCGGCCCGGCGAGCTGGCAACTGAGAACCACCGCTCTGCACCCTCGAACCACGAGGAAGAACCGCCACACCTGAAAAGTAGGGAATGAGTCTCCAAAACAGAGACTCGGCAGGGATCCCGCGGAACCCCAACCGGAAACAACGGCGGTAGCGGAAAGGAAGGCTACAAGAGCAACCGCAACAGCAGGAACAGTAAACCCGGTGGCCGGTCGAAACACGGCACTACAACTACTCCTACTGTACCAGAAACACACCCTGACCTCGCAGTCGAGGCTACTGAACTACACTAGTACCGCTTACCGAAGTAAAAACCCACGGCAACCACGCCGTAGAGGCCTATCCCCCGGACACAGCCTACTTGGACATGCTGTCCAAGGTGTGACCCCGACCATCCGATCGCGGGTACCGCACAACAAGACAGAACCTCGGTAGAGCCACTAGCACTAGTCCCACGGCGCGAAAACCAACACACGCGCCGCGACGAAACAACCGAAAACACAACGGTCGACACGACCGAAGACTCGAAGGTCGAAGTCACGGAAATTGACAGTCTGTCACTCCCGACTCGACAGGAGTACCTCCCACTAGAAGCACAGCCGGTAGCGTCCCCTGACGTCTTACACCGCACCGCAGGTGAACTGCCTAACGTGGTAGCGCCTACCAAAGGCACGAACACCGTACAAGTAACCACAAACAAGTGACTAGCTGGGGTCACGCCCGTCGACGTGGGTCCAACCGCCCCCAACCACGTGTGCACACACAGACCGCACGTCCCGGGTCTGGCCTCTAACCGGTTTTCCCTCAGCCGGACTCTGGCTGCAAGACGTGGGGCCCGACGGAAACCAGTCTAAAAACTGTCTCTAAGGGTAAGCCCGTACACCACTCTCTGGTGCGACCGGTACCGCGTACTGGTAGGCTACGACTAGTGGAGGGTCACTGAAGGAGTAGACTCTCAAGTCAACGAAAAATAACGTCCGCATCCGACGACGTACGGGGACCACCCCACGTACCGGCCCCGTCGCACGGTTGTTGATTTATTTTTTAATTAGATTCCTATCCAGCCCCCTTTAAATACATACATGTATAAACATGTGAATCAAAGACAAGGGGGGTGAAAGGATGAGAAATACTAACCGTGATCGCCACCAAGGATTAACAACGCCAAAGGATGAAGAAAGGAGAGGAACGGCGTCGTGTACCTTGGAAATATGAAGACTTGATCGCGCTTACTTAAGAACGGGATGCAGGGAATGGTATGGGATCGACCTCCTCTCCTTCCAGCCGGCTAGAGGAAGAGGGCCTCACGTTGTATTCATGCTCTCCTGTAAAATAAAGATGAAACACAAAGGTAAAAACCCATTAGAACATGAAGTGTAGAAATCTACCCAAAGTGATAAAATAGCATGAATAAAAAGGGGAGAACGCACCGGGGGAGATTTTTAACCCCTTTGGAAGGGTGGAAAAGATATGTGGGTGTGTTGTGCATGCATGAGATTTGAAATCACGAGATTTGATTGAGAGAATAGAGAGAAATCATTGATGCAAAACAGAGAAAAACGCATGTGTAGCAGAAAGTGCAGAAAACTGTGATGATTTGTGATTTTGAGTGGAAGAGAACTAAGAGTGAAGACCATGAAATCAAGCCCATAAGGATGGAATTGAAAGCCAATACTTCCCTCTCCAAGATAGGGTCGAAGTTGTGAGTCGGCGTTGCAGCATGGCTTCGCGCCACGTCCGGAAAGAGCCCCCCTTTGCAACTGCGAACTGGGCAGTTTTTAGAGAGTTTTGTAAGAAAGCCTCATCTTCTTATCACGATTCTCGGAGATAGAGTCCAAGATAAATCGAGTTCTCTAGATCAAACTCAAGATAATACTAAGGACAAGAGATAGGAACAAACGGGGATCAATTCGGAGGAGGATTCTAGAAGATATGGCTCTTGGAAGGTAGCCCCGGAGCCTTATCTACAGAGTTTCAGTTGAACCAGGATACTTAAATCTGATCTTTTGAGCATGATTCTGAGCAACATAGCCAATGAAATTTGGAGTTCTTTGGACTGAATTCAAGATAATACCAAGGAGAAACCATGGGAATAAACGGCGCTCAATTCGGAGTAGAATTCAAGAAGTTATGGACTCTACAAGAGGGCCACGGCGCACAGAAACGGAGCAGAGTCCAGCACGAATTGGACTCTCAGGTGTGTGTAACGGTCTATCGTACGATCGTCAGAGTGATATAACGGACTAGGGTGGGTCCGTCACACTCTGGAGGTCGAACGGGATGATTTCGGGCAAGTTTGATTGTGACGCATCTACAGTAGACCGTCACAATGCTCTGACGGTCTTACGATAGACCGTTACACTGATGTAACGCACCTACACTAGACCTTCACATCGATGAAGGCAGATTCCGGGCAGACTGCGCGTGACTTTGGAAATTGAAGCGTAGCTCTCAAACGGGGTAGAACTAGCGAAAGTGGTAGAAGAAGAAATTGTAGATAACTGAGAGAGGAAGAACTTTCATGAAGAAAGCAAGATGAGAAAATGATCAGAAGAGGGAGAAAATGGGGCTGGAAGAGAGAGGAAAATTCTGAGACATAGGTGAACAGTACAACCTGCTGGAAAAATGCAAATAACTCACAATTGGGGCAGAACTGGCCAACTGCGTAGAAGAAGAAATTGTAGATCTTTAAAAGATGAACAACTTTGGTGAAGACAACTTTTTGAATAGAGGATAGAAAGAGGGTGAAAAAGAACCACTTTCAGGACTACGCAGTGAGAGAGAGCCGATTACTTGAGGGAAGCCGACCTAAATGGGCCGTAAGTCGACTTAGAAGCTAGAATTTGATAAGATAAGCTCTAGGGCTCTAAGAAATCATGATCTCCAAGACTTAAAGGATATGAAATGGTAAAAATGGGCTCGAAATCCATCCGAGAGAACTCCAAAATAATGGCTAATTCGGGGCATCAAAAATGTTGAATAAGAGAAACGATGCAACTTGTGGGCTAAAACGGGTGTCAACAGATGCCCCTCCTTGATGGCCACTTTGCAAGGGAGCGAGCGAAAGCGATGCGAAGATGGAATGGAAAGGAGATGGAGCGAAAGCGATAGCGACGTGAAATGGAGATGAAGCGGAGATGAAGCGGAGAGAACTGATAAGCGGGCACCAAGGCAAAAAGACACCCGTCACAACCAACAAGCGATAGGAATTCTCCCGAAAACGCCGAACTAATCACAAGGCATGGATGACACGGATGAGACATGTCTGGAGAACTAAACTAAAGGAGGAAAAGGAAACACGACCAGCCTCATCGGGGACACAATCCACGGACAATGAGTGGGTCGGAAGGAACACATCATAAGAGCTGGAAAGGAGAGATAAGACTGAGATAAAATCCAGACCGGAATCACGCTGGCCAACCAGACCAAGCGACAAGATCAGAGAAATCGTTCAAATTCAGAGTGGAATGAAGAATCTCTTATCCAAGAGAACTGAGTGCAATCAACCATTGCTGAGGAGAAATCCTTGAACGGATCACGAGACGTGAATACTCAAAATGACATGATGCATGCTGGGCTAAAATAAAGAAATCATTAAAACGAATGCAAAGAAAGATAAAATAGAAAGTACTCAAGGATAATATTGTTAAATCGAGCAAGACGGGGTCAAGAGTCTTCTTACAACCACGGCATGCGAGACAGAGTCTATCGTCCCCCACCTGACTCAACCGAGCGGCATATCCAACGATTAACCGTATGCTCCTAGATCATCATCATTTTTGTTAAAGGGGAACATCAGATCCCAGAACACACGGGTAACCAGCCGGTCCTTGAGAGGCTATAATAAGGTAGATATCATATAGTAATGCAACAATGAGAAGGGATATAGAGCCATACCTGACTTACCTGTGCAGGTGAAGCGGCATTTTTTTTTGGATTTTCTATTTCTGCTTTTTATAGATTTTCATCATAAGACAACAACCACTTTGACATGATATGATGTGAACATGAACGAATATGAACAAGCATGACATGAACATAACATAATAAGAGAAATATGAACGAAACATGGCACAACATAACATAACGAAGATGGATGAAATATAACAAACAAATAAATGGCAAGCATACATGCGACTAAAGACACGGTGGGACAAGACAACATGCACACGGTGGGACAGCACACATGGTGGTATAAGGACATGGTGGGACAAAGACACGTGGGACGACAATACCACGGAAGACAAAGACACGTGCGATGAATGATATGGCAGGATGGGGACACGCGTGATGAATGACACAGCGAGATAAAGATACGACCAACATGAGGGGACATAGACACATATGACAAGGACACAGTGGGACAAAAGACATGGAGGACCATAGACATGATAAAGACAACAAACACATTCTTCAATCATAGCCCAAGATCAGATGAAGCGGAACCGCCAGGTTCAAAATCGTGAGACATTGCCTCTCATGGAGACATGATTAAGCAAATAAGCAAAAGCTGAGAAGGCCATGAGCTTCAGAATAGATCCAAAGATAGGATTGAAGAGATGAGAACAGATCGAAGAATATGAGCAGGAGGCAGAGCGAAGGATAGAGCAAGGAAAGCTTGAACCTGCAACCTGCAGCCTGCACACTTAGCAAATAGATTACGTTTCTGTCCTCAAGATAAAATAAAAGGAACAAAAAAGAAGTATTTTTGTATATTTGATTTCTTTTGGATTTTGACATATTTGATTTTTTTTTGCCATATTCAAATTTTTGGGATTTTGGCATATTCGATTTTTTTTTCAGAATTTTGACATATTTCATTTTTTTTGGAATTTTGACAAAGTAATTTGCAGCACCCAAAGACAAGCTCGAACTACTGGCCATGGATCGCCGTCCCTCCCCTTTCATTAAAAACTTCCCTTAAGTAGGGCGTGCATGTTAGGGTGACTTACCATAACCAACCGCCTCTAAAGAACGGTGCCCCTACTAAGGCCATACCCGAGATACAACCCAGCCTAAGAGGGAGAAATATAAGAAAAATTAGAGACAAGCTTTATGCAGGATGGGAGACATCAGGACTTGAATTCCTTCCAGGGCACCACCCCTCAAAGAGTAGGTCTGTTGCGCCGGGGCTTTGTGTCTTTGATTTTGAGACCCATATTTATCAAGCACGCATGCGACCGGGCTCATAGCGTCCCGCGGGGAACTGTACTGCCACTCTTGCCATGCCTTTGATTCACAATCTTACTTTTTGATTCATCATTGATTCGTCCATATATGATTTTGACAGCCCTTATTGGCTAGATATTGCATGAAAGCTCACTTTCGAGGGTCAAGACTGCCCCTATTTGAGACCTCTCTCGTATTAGGGAGTGCCTAGGTTGGTCATCTCATCCATCAATCTCTTGCCCCTTGCACTTGGCCGAGTAAAGAAGAGAAAAAGGCCTTTGTGCATACCCATGGTATGGCCAAAGCAGCAACGGTGTTTCACTAGAGAGATCAGCTATGGCTTGCCGTGTAGTGTGTGAAAAACCCATGCTCAAAGGTCACCCTCAACGATCGGGGAAAGAACTAGACTCCCAGCACTGAGCTATCACTAGCCTAAGGATGCTGCAGAAGCGAACTCATTTTAAATGAACTAAGCAAATCTCTAAAAGCCACTTAACCATATTGAGGAATAGCATTAGAACCCTATGCAAAAACAATAGAAATAATGGAAATGAAGGCATGTTTCTTTGCTTAAAATAAAGATACCTTTGTAAATCCATGGCGTGGAAACCGGCATCCTGAAGTGATCTCGATCATCGAGCTTTGAGGAGCGCGAGTAGCTTTGTATTCCTTGCTTGTCAGGATAAAGGATAAAAGGAGAGCAAATGATTGAAAGATTCCTCGACACAGAGGAGTGGCAGACATCATACTAGACGAAGAAGGATAAAAAGGAAGAGAGACGAGGGCTAGAACTCCCTCGTTAAGGCGTAGAGACCTTGATAACAAGGAACCAGATACAGAATAAACCAGATTAGCTGAGATCAAGGCAGACTAAATCCTCGAAAATAGCATGAAAAAGGGCAATGACCCTGAAAGGGTGAAGAGGAGAGAGTAGAAAGATGATAAGAAGAATCATCCGACGTGGTCGGAGAAGAGGGACGAGAATCATCTGAAAGTGCCAGAGAAGGAGAATGAGAGACACCCGACAAGGTCGGGGAAGGAGAACTAGAGATGGAACCCAAAGATACTAGAGAAGAATTGGGAGATGTCCCGAGATCGGGATGAAAAGACATAGGCCGAGGCCCAGAATTGTGAGAGGAGGGATAATCTGGAGACTCCGAATGAAGAAGAGAAGAGGAAGAATAGGGGCTTACGGACCCAAGAAGAGAGGAGAAGATCATAGAAGCTGGATCTGAAGAGGGAAGATACACCACCCAAGGGTGGGAGCTGAGCAGAAGAAACGATGAATAGAAAGGAGAAGAAGAAGAAGTGGACCCCTGAATGCACAACCGACGGTCCTTGTATTTGCGTCGCTGCCTCTTCTTGGTAGAAATCCCTTGAAAATGGGCTCACCTGGCGCGGGCTTGAATCCTTGGGCACCTTGCCTTGCAATATCTTCTCAAATAGCGAGCCCATCTAGCAGATGGCCTGGCCCGGCTATGAACATACAGCTTTGCTGGGGCAATTACCCCTAGACACCCCGTGCTAACAATAGTAAGTGGGCATTCTTGGACAAGTAACCCTTCAGAGTGATGAATATCACAAACCCACAGGGTGTTGTCTCTCGGCACTAGAAGCATGAGATTCGGCAACTCCACTCGGAACTCAGCCTTGAAGCACAACTCCCTTGATAAAAGAGACGGGTGAAGCTGAGGGAGAGTAATACACGGCGTTGACATGGCCGGTTTGCTAATAAACTGAGGAAGATTGCATAACAAGTGCAGAATATCCTTGGAAAGTGTAAAAGATATGGCCAATTGCCCCTTGAACATAGAATCCATAATCTGCTTGGCGACCGTATGCGTTAGCACAACACGGGTAGAGAACCCTTCTTGGCCTGTCATCTGAACAGCAATAGAGCGAGGAGAAATAATAGCATCAACGGTGAACTCTCCGGCGAGCAAGGAGATTGCCACCGGCCTTGCTCGGGAAGAAACTGGCATCAACTCAAGGGAACTCTTCTTAGCGACTCTCATCTTTGAAAGTAGAGGCGCATCATCCCCAAAATAACCAAGGACGAGGACACGAACCGGCATCCGATAGATAAAATCTTGAATCTTGAAATGCATTGCCGGCACTAAATCATCCTGACTTGGCTTATTGTCTCCCTGGGGATTAGACCCGAGGAGCACCAAAGGAAGCGCACACCCGCTCCGTGGGGTGGAAGTGGTTGGAGAAGTAAAGGGAATATGCTTGGGTGGAACATGTGAAGGTTTGTAAGGCATGGAGGCTCCAATGGGAGTGGTGATGGAAAGTGAAGGCGCAGGCAATGTGGCGATGATAGGCTCGGGTGGCGACAAAGGTGAAGGTGAAGGCGTGGCTGAGGGTAAAGGTAAAGGAGAAGGTTTGGCTTGCTCAGGCTCGGGCAAAGGTGATGGCAGAGATGGAGGCGAGGGTGGAGATGGAGGTGGTGATGGCAATGGAGATGGTGAGGATGGTGATGGCAATGGAGATGGTGAGGATAGTGATGAAGGCGATGGGGGTAGTGGACATGGAGGTGGAGAGGGTGAAGAGGGAAGTTGTGGTGTCCACCGTCGACGTGTCGACACAATGCGTCGAGCGGTGTTAGGGATAGAAGTAGTGGTAGTGGCGGTGGGAGAAGAAGGGGAGGCACTAGCCTGAGTAGAGGATTGGGTTTGTGGCAGCGATGGAGCCGGGGTAAGAGATGGTGGAGGTAACAGAGTAGGTGGTGGAGCGAGTGCAGCACTAGATGAGGAATCACAGGGGTGCCCCTGGCCTTGAAGTAACGGAGACGGCTGCCCGGGCGGCACTTCTTGCTGCTGCTGTTGGCTGCGAAGATGTAAAATGACTTTGTGCATAACGGCCCAATCAATCCTTTTCTTAGCTTCTAGGTCATAAACATAATCCCGGAACTCGGGGCAATCCTCAACCAAATGCCCCTGCTGGCGGTGAAAATCACAATATTGAAGCATATCCCCGACCGCGGGTCGGCAAGGCACAACCGGAGAGAGCGACAACGTGTGAGTGGCCATCAAAGCCCTAAAAATGTCGATAAAACACTCCGGCAATGGAGGACAAGGAGCCCGCTTCGGGCAAGGTGAATGCTAAGGGATATGTGATGGAGATGGTTGTGGAGACGGAAGTGGAGGTTGCGTAGGCAATAGTGTGTGGCTAGTGGTGGAGGGATTTGGTGAAGGCATATGTGGAACGGAGTGGGGAGGTATGTAGACGGCATCCACCTGCTCGGGATGTGGTGTTCCCTTGACCGAAAGTGGAGACGGAGACGGGTATACGGGAGGCTGACTCATGGAAGGTTGATATGCGGAGGCGTATAGGTATGTAGAGGCGGGGGGTTGGCTCGTGGAGGGATATGTGGTAGAAGTCTGACTCATGGCGGGCCGACTCATGGGAGCGTAGGGTTGGCACGTGGAGGGTGAAGGTTGATATGTGGAGGTGGATGGTGGAGACTCGAGGTCAAGGGAATCTTGGATTTGTTGGCGAATGAAGCAGGCTCGGCTGTATAATTGTTGCCAGGAGGTGATGTCATTGAGGGCTAAGATAAATCGATACTTGGGCGCGGCATTGGATATTAGCATCTTGATTTGTTCTCCCTCCGGTATGTGCCCTGGGACCTGCGCGGCAAGGCGACGCCAGCGGTCGACAAAGGTGCAGAAATCCTCTTCAGGCTTCATTATCTCATGGGCCAGATCCGCCATAGAGTACTTAGGCCCAACCTGATCTTGAAACTGCTGAATAAATCCCTCTTGTACAGCTTGAAAATTCACAACTTGCTCTTGCGGAAGAGAGAAGAACCAATCCCGAGCCGGGCCTTCCAATGACAGACCAAACAGATAAGCCATCAAGTGTTGGTCATGTCGAAATTGGGCCAACTCATAAACAAACTCCTTCAAGTGCACATACGGGTCACCGACTCCACTATAACGGCGATATGTGGAAATTTGTGATGGAGACGGAAGCCGAGGACCTTGAAATGCGAACGGAACACTTAAAGAGGATTTTGGATCGATCCGACGTTGAAGCTCATCAAGCTGACGTTGGGTTTGAGCAATCATCTCCTGGGTAGGGAGAGATCGAGAAGAATATGGGCCAGCTTGAGCAAGAGGTTGTGAATTAGGACCAGGAGCATGGTATTGGGCCGGATAAGAGGATCCGAGCTGAGAAGAAGAAGGGCCCATTCCAAGAATGGAAGGATGTGTGGGCTTGGAAGAAGCATGAGCATAAGGACCCATTGGGCTGGCAGCAACATGGGCAGAAGGATGAGGCCCATTAAGAGAATAAGTCCCATTAGAAATCGGGCCAGTAGCATATGAAAGAGAAGAAAGAGGCCCATGAACAGAAGATGGCCCATTATGAGAAGAAGGCCCATTAAGATGAGACGTAATGATGCATTGGGCCTGGGCCGGGTCCATTTGGCGAACAAGGCTTGAAAGATGGGCCATGATATTGGCATGTTCCTCAGATGGATCAGAGGACCACGGGAAGATGGGCCCGCATGGAAGAGGATTCCACGCGGGAATATGAAGAAGATTGGGAAAATGATGATACAAGGGGTTAGAATGATGCTCCATGAGGGCAAATGGAGACTTAATACAAGGAGATCAAAGACAATACAAGTGGGGAAGCAATGGCTTAATGGGCTTGAGACAAGAGGGCTCACCCACTAATGCAAAGACGAATAGACAACGGACCACAGGATAATGGACACACAAAATGGGCTAAGCTAAATGGGCCTAACAACAACAAAACATATAGATGATGAAAGAATGCAACACAAAAATCACTAATGGGCTTGGACAAGCCCAATCAACACGAACAATGCAATGTGAGAGTTTTCACCCAAGTCAAACAAGTTGATATGATGGTAAATATTTTAGAGATTTTAATAGACCTTTTAATGATTTGAATTAATAATAATTCCCTCAAGATAGGAATCCTATTGGAATAAGGTCCAAGCTTTGGGTTGACTAAGGCTAACTCCCTCACACGTATGCAAATGCAAGCCTAAGGGGTGCGAAGGTACAACCGGCCCGGCGTCCGTGTGGGAATCCACGGCTCACGGGGACTTATGGAGGTCCCTGATGTGCTTTCCTGGTCGGCTCCAAGGAATATGGAGACGAGAGGTCCACGCACCAAGGTAGGAGAATGCAACTATGATATGCAATGTATGGCCCTATGTGCACCGGAGTGCATGCAAATTCTAGCCTAAAACTAGAAAATCAAGACTAGATTAAACTATGCAAACATGATCCAACTAAAACAAATAGTATATGGATGGAAAGACAATACAAAGGTCTGCACAACGGGCCCAAGAACAGATCAATCTGACCCCGGGAGGTCAATCAAATCACTGAGCAAAGTTGCCCCCGTGAACCTGTGCGCAGACCACATGCAGATTTTATGGACAAAATGCTAAAATGATGACAATTTTTAACTAAGCAAATGAGACCCAAATGATGCAAATAAGCTATGGATGGAAAGACAATACAAATGACTATCCAATGGAATAAAAATCAGTGCAATCAGACACCAGGAAGGTAGTCAAATCACTGAGTAAAGATGTACCTGTGAATTTATCCCTGAGCCTGCCTGCAGAACTTATGCAGAAAACTCAAAAAGTTAGACAATATTAGAATATGCAAATGTTAACCAAATGATGCAAATGATATATGGATGGAAAGACAATACAAAGGGCTATCCAACGCAACAAGAATCAGCTCAATCGGACTCCGGGATCAAAAGTTATGCCCCGATGAATATGGCCCTGTGAGCATGCGCGCAAGACTGCCAGAAGCTGTAACGGTCTACCAAATGACCGTTATATGAGCGTGACGGTCCACCATAAGACCGTCACATAACCAGAGCCCGTAAAACACCAAAAATAGTGGGAGAATGGAGGAAATACTACCTAAACATGAACATGCACCCACCCAACCTACAAAAGAGCATGAAAACAAGCGTGATGGGCATTGGTGTCCCACCGTGATCGCCAAAAAACTGTTGATTTATTTTTTAATTAGATTCCTATCCCGCCCCCTTTAAATACATACATGTATAAACATGTGAATCAAAGACAAGGGGGGTGAAAGGATGAGAAATACTAACCGTGATCGCCACCAAGGATTAACAACGCCAAAGGATGAAGAAAGGAGAGGAACGGCGTCGTGTACCTTGGAAATATGAAGACTTGATCGCGCTTACTTAAGAACGGGATGCGGGGAATGGTATGGGATCGACCTCCTCTCCTTCCAGCCGGCTAGAGGAAGAGGGCCTCACGTTGTATTCATGCTCTCCTGCAAAATAAAGATGAAACACAAAGGTAAAAACCCATTAGAACATGAAGTGTAGAAATCTGCCCAAAGTGATAAAATAGCATGAATAAAAGGGGGAGAACGCACCGGGGGAGATTTTTAACCCCTTTGGAAGGGTGGAAAAGATAGGTGGGTGTGTTGTGCATGCATGAGATTTGAAATCACGAGATTTGATTGAGAGAATAGAGAGAAATCATTGATGTAAAACAGAGAAAAACACGTGTAGTAGAAAGTGCAGAAAACTGTGATGATTTATGATTTTGAGAGGAAGAGAACTAAGAGTGTAGACCATGAAATCAAGCCCAGAAGGATGGAATTGAAAGCCAATACTTCCTTCTCCAAGATAGGGTCAAAGTTGTGAGTCGGCGTTGCAGCATGGCTTCGCCCCACGTCCGGAAAGAGCCCCCCTTTGCAACTGCGAACTGGGCAATTTTTATAGAGTTTTGTAAGAAAGCCTCATCTTATTATCACGATTCCCGGAGATAGAGTGCAAGATAAATCGAGTTCTCTAGATCAAACTCGAGATAATACTAAGGACAAGAGATAGGAACAAACGGGGATCAATTCGGAGGAGGATTCTAGAAGATATAGCTCTTGGAAGGTAGCCCCGGAGCCTTATCTGCAGAGTTTCAGTTGAACCAGGATACTTAAATTCTGATCTTTTGAGCATGATTCTGAGCAACATAGTCAATGAAATTTGGAGTTCTTTGGACTGAATTCAAGATAATACCAAGGAGAAACCATAGGAACAAACGGCGCTCAATTCGGAGTAGAATTCAAGAAATTATGGACTCTACAAGAGGGCCACGACGCACAGAAACGGAGCAGAGTCCAGCACGAATTGGACTTTCAGGTGTGTGTAACGGTCTATCGTACGACCGTCAGAGTGATGTAACGGACTAGGGTGGGTCCGTCACACTCTGGAGGTCGAACGGGATGATTTCGGGCAAGTTTGACTGTGACGCATCTACAGTAGACCGTCACAATGCTCTGACGATCTTACCATAGACCGTTACACTGATGTAACGCACCTACACTAGACCTTCACATCGATGAAGGCAGATTCCGGGCAGGCTGCGCGTGACTTTGGAAATTGAAGCGTAGCTCTCAAACGGGGCAGAACTAGTGAAAGTGGTAGAAGAAGAAATTGTAGATAACTGAGAGAGGAACAACTTTCATGAAGAAAGCAAGATGAGAAAATGATCAGAAGAGGGAGAAAATGGGGCTGAAGAGAGAGGAAAATTCTGAGACATAGGTGAACAGCACAGCCTGCTGGAAAAATGCAAATAACTCACAATTAGGGCAGAACTGGCCAACGGCGTAGAAGAAGAAATTGTAGATCTTTAAAAGATGAACAACTTTGGTGAAGACAACTTTTTGAATAGAGGATAGAAAGAGGGTGAAAAAGAATCACTTTCAGGACTACACAGTGAGAGAGAGCCGGTTACTTGAGGGAAGCCGACCTAAATGGGCCGTAAGTCGACTTAGAAGTCAGAATTTGATAAGATAAGCTCCAGGACTCTAAGAAATCATGATCTCCAAGACTTAAAGGATACGAAATGGTAAAAATGGGCTCGAAATCCATCCGAGATAACTCCAAAATAATGGCTAATTCGGGGCATCAAAAATGATGAATAAGAGAAACGATGCAACTTGTGGGCTAAAACGGGTGACAACAACGGTGACCACAGTCGGAGAAGAGACAGGACTCGCAGTCCACGGCCACGCACGTACCCTGCGCGAGAGTCGAGAAAACTCAAGTGGCGCTAAGCCACTAGACTCTGGACAGCCCTTTAGACGCATCACACCCAACGGTCCTTGAGTCATAAGACTCGGGGTCAAGACCGTTGTACGCAACAGCACAAGGCCGTCAATCCAGTCCAATCTCTAGGTCTAAAACCACGGTAGCACGAGTACCGAGACAACTCACGAACCGAGAAGACCACTCCCTCGGGAGAACTAAGAAGCCTTCCAGCCCTAGGCAGGGCAACTGGACTCACAGTCCAAGGCCACACACACGGCCCACGTGGAAAGCACAGAAGCACGATTCCCAAGGCAGCGCACAAGCCGCCACACCGCTAACTGGACTCGCAGTCCAAGGCCAAACACATGGCCCACTCGGGAATCATCTTCCAGGAAAACTCACGGTCATACGGGGGAAACCCCACCGCACACACATCGATACACGGTGACTCAGTCTAGCGTAACACGAAAGCCCGACGCACGAGAAGTCACCCGGACTCTCAAACCCACGGGCACGCTAAACGAGATAACACGGTCCCCAGACACCCTCAAAACACGGACACAGAATCCCATGGGTGTCTGGGACACTCACGAGACCGCAGGTCGACCATTAGGTCCCAACCGAGTCGACTGGGGATCCACACATCGCGAAACAATGCGGAGAACACAAAAACTCGCCTCGGTGCAACACAGAGCCTGACGGTCTAGCCCTAGACCGTCACAGGGCTGTAACGGTCTAGGCGGGACCGTCACATCCACCTGGTGGCCTAACGCAGGCCGTTACACGGCCCAAAGGAACACAGAATGTAACGCGCTTGGCCCAGCGCGTTACACAAATGTAACGCGCCCGCCCCAGCGTGTTACACGGATGTAACGCGCCCGCCCTGGCGCGTTACACGCGCTGACCCCCAACGGTCAGGAAGACAACGGTTGAAACGCCCCTGACGGCCCACCCCAGGCGCGTCACGCGCATGTAACGGTCCATCGGGGGCCGTTACACCCCCAGCCCTCATCTGGGTAACAGGGGATGTGACGCACCCACCCAGGCGCGTCACACGGCTGTGGCGGTCTATCGTGGGACCGTCACACCCACGAACGCCAAAGCCAAAAGCCAAGGGAATGTAACGCCCCTGCCCAGGCGCTTTACACATATGTAACGGTCACTGGAATGACCGTCACACCCTCCCGAGAACGTTACGGCGGGAAACCATCCAAAACACCGATCCACGCCCCGATCACCCCCGGGTGATGGGGAAACAAAGGGAATCCATCCCCAAGCCCCTAGGCATGCATCTAAACCCCTGGATCGGCCAAAAACGCCGTACAACGAGAGATCGGCCCACAAGCCCTAAAACATGGGTTTTGCCCAAAAAACCCCGATTCCACCCGCTCGGCTCACCACAGCCTATGAAACTCGCTGGAAAGGAAGTGCACGAGCTGGGGGTCCATCTCCCTACCTCCACCGAAGATTTCGCGCACCGTGGACGCCGATCCACGAAGAAACGCCTCCAAAACCCCGCCGGTGCCTCCACGCCCGCGAACCGGCTTCACCGCGCCCTCGAGCCTCGATCCTCGACCCATCCTCGCCGTCCTCCTCGCCCGCCTCGCCCCCGCCTCGGTCCGTCGGCCGCCGGAGAGGAGAGAGTGAGAGGAGAGAGTGGGAGAAGAGAGAGAAGGTGAGAGTGAGAAATGAGAGGAAGAGAGAGAGAGAGGGGGGTTTATATAGGAAAATCTGGAAATTCAGAAAAATTCCGAAAAATAGAAAATCACAGTCTCGTGGTCCTCGGAACGTACCGATCGCAACGGTACCACACTCGCCTAGGTGAACGGCCCGGTTCACCCGCAACGAGGATCCGAAGTAATTTTCGAAACACACACCGGGAATCGGAAAACACACGCGGAAAGGCCGCGAAGCTCTTCTGGGCCTCCGAAACAACTCCGGATCGCGCCGATCCGAACACGAAAGATGTCCGAAACGAAATTCGGACACAACGGAGTCGAATGCTCCAAGAAACCAGATCCGGGACCCGAGAAGAAGGATCGGAAAACCCGGGGCATTACAGCCCTCCCCCCTTAAAGGAATTTCGTCCTCGAAATTCAGACCAAGCACAAAGTCACAGGGGAAGAACACTGAACGAACTGACACGCTGTCAGAGCCCCAGCATAGAAAACCTCGATTCTCACAAAAACACCGATCCTGAGGGACACAGCCAGACTTACAATCACACACAACACCTCGCTCCTCGCGCCGAGCACACTGGCCAACAGAGCAGGCATATACCAAAGGGCACAGTCCGGCATCACCTCAGACAACGCGATAATCCACCATGGCACCGCATCCACAATCTTGCTCACCGAGGAAACACAACTCTCGCCACGAGAAACAGCTACCGATCCATCCTATGGTCGGCAGACAAATCGCAGATCATTTTCGCAGCCAGCTGACAGGTCACACACCCTCCTCAAGGGAGCAACCAAAACAGGGCTTCCATCGGCTCAAGCAGTCATCTCAGCAAACCGCCACCAAGACATCGGCTCAGCACCAAGAAACACTCCGCGCATGGCAAGCCGAAAGCCGGACATAACACTGTGCCAACTCTCGTCAGAAGACAAACTTCGACAAAGCCCAGATCCCATCTGGAAAGGCACATCACAGAAACGACCACCAAAGGTCTCACTGGCACACGGCTCTCGCCACGCTCGAGCCCCGACGACCAGCATCTTCTGTCTGTGAAAAGACCATCCACTGGTCGCCAGATACACGTCAACGGGAAACCTCCACCGGCCCAACAGGCACGATCCAACTCACAGCAGGCCATCTGCTGACTCACACACAGACCAATGCCACATCTTGAGCTACACTCCTCTTGGACTCCGCATCCGAGCTCGAACATCGCACCAACTCGACCCTCTCGGGGAGCACGACGAAACCAAATGACAGATCATGGTGCCTGCAGTCATCACCTCGGTCGACTCAGACTCACAGGGGAACCACCCCATGCTGGTCACCAAACCAGGGATAACCATTGCGACACCAATGTCCTATCAAGGACCACCATCCGACGCCAATCTCACAAAAAGGCCTCCGCCCAAAGGCGTCACTCTTCCATCTGGTCTCATCAAATCCTTCGATCAATCCAAGTGGACACCTGCCAATCCCGATTCCGCCCTTACTACAGAGCCACGGGACACCACCTGAACAATGCTCACGGGTCCCCAAAGCAACAAATATCTCACCGTGGTCGGCTACGAGACTAGCCTTACCAGTCACTCGCAGCTACCAACAGGAACCCACAGCCTGCCAAAGATCACTTCTCCAAAAGTGATCTCATCCGAGGACACGACTGGGAACACAAGTCGGGCACCAAGCCACCGACTCTGACCAATACGTCCTCGACCTTTCTCAGGTGACATCCTCAACAACCCCATCCAGGTCCAACACCGACGCCTGACACGGCTTCCATCACAGGAACAGGGTACTCATGCAGCACACTAGCCAGCACATCCCCCAACACTCCATCCAGCCAGTGCCAACAACCATAATACCTCGAGCAACGGCACGGCAACAACACGTTTCACACCGAGGAACCAATCCTCCAATGCTCAACGCAAACTCAGGAATCCGCCCATAGCAACCCATGCTACGATCCTGAACCAGTGGGTCACAAGCCCACCAGGCTTCCGTTGCGCACTCTGATCCGCGCGCACAGCCGAGAAAGCGAACACCGCCCAACCAGCACTCGTCCTTCTGGAACAGCGCCAGTACCCTCACACGACAAGGGAATGGGCACGACTTCTCACAGGCGACCACCTTGCCAAGAGAAGGAGCACGTCTCGCACGGACTTCATGGCATACAAGGCCAACCAATCCGAACACGTAATGCAAGACGACGAACCTTAACCCAACACAATCTCTCCAACCAAAGGAGGAACCAAACACACTTCCGACCAACGGAAGAACTCCACGCTCGACCTCCGGATCTTTCGGATCCTTCGTTATGGGTCCCGATCTGGTTTGTCAGGGTGTTCGACCCTGTTGTGTCTGAAATTTCATTTCGGACATCTTTCGTGTTCGGATCGGCGCGATCCGGAGTCGTTTCGGAGGCCCGGAGTGTGTCCGCGGCTTTTCCGTGCGCGTTTTCCGATTTCCGCGTACGGGTTTCGGCGAATCCTTCGGAACCCTGTAGCGGGTGAACTGGGTCGTTCACCAGCCCGCGAGTGGTACCGTTGCGATCAGCGCGTCGAGACGGTCGAGGAGGTGTATTTTTCTATTTTTCAGGATTTTTTCTGATTTTCCGGATTTTATATATATATCAATTCTTTTTCTTTTTCCTTTTTACCTTTTCTTTTCTTCTTCTTCCTCCTTCCTTCACCGTGAGAGCTCCCCCTCCCCCGCGGCCGATCTTCTTCCCCCCGGGCGACCGAGACGCGGCCCCCCTCACTCCGGCAACGGCGTGGTAGCGGCGGCGGCGGCAAGGCGGTCCCAGGTGGCGTGCTTTTCGCGGCGAGAGGCGGGGCGTTCGTGGGAGTTAAAGCTTCATCTTTGTGATCGGCGGTGATTCGGTGGATTTCGAGCTTCCTTGAGGTAGGGGGACGAATCCTTACCCTCTTTCTAGCATTCCCCGTGATTTCTAGGCCGTGGAGAGGCCGAGAGGGGCTAGATTCATGCCGGGAGGGTTATTTCCATGTTTGGGGTTTGAGCGCCGGATCCGTCGATTCGTGAGGTTTCTGATCGATTTGGGGGTCCTAGATGCATGCTAGGGTGTTGTGGGGTGATTCCCCATTGTTTTCCCTTCACCAGGAGTGGTGAATGGGCGTGGATCCACGTTTTTGGGCGTGTTTCGCGAAACCGGGCTCGGCCCGTTGTCGCGCTATAGTCCAGTGGCGCGTTCTTGATGAACGCGCCATGTCGTCCGAGCGTGTCCGTCTGAGAAGACGAACAGTAAGGCGGTGGGGAACGCGCCTGGTTCGGGTAGCGCGATGTCCAGATCGCGCTACCCAAAACTAGCGCGTTCAGATGTGAACGCGCTGGCTTTGGGCAGGGCGACATGGAAGATCGCGGCTAGCCTTAGCTAGCGCGTTCTTCGGTGTCGCGCTAGGGATACCTAGCGCGACCATCCCCTCCCTCGAACCGTGTTTTTGCGGGTGGCGTGACCTCCGGTTGGGTGAGTTGCGGACCCAGTTGTGGCGTGTGGCCCTAGGGATGCCGTGGGCACCCCGTGAGAGCCACAGGGGCGCCCGGGGTTCCCCGGAGAGTCAGTTACCTCGGTAGGAGTGCCGCGTGACTTGAGGGACGGTTGAACCTCATGCGTGTCCCCGGCATTTATGCCTATCGTATGATCATCGTGAGTCTGTGCTAGTGTTTGGTCGGTGGTTTCCGTGGATTAGTCCTTACTTCCAGTGACCTGTCCACTAGTCGTAGCTTTCTGCGCACGCGTGTGCGGACCCACCTGGGAGTGGTGGAGAGCGAGACCCAGTGTGACGCGGTTTTTAGGTTGGTTACCGTAGGGCCCCTTGCCTTTGCCACCAGAGTCCGGTGGGGGGGGAAAACCAGCTAGAGGACCCGACCTAGAGCAGATGGTCTGTGTGTGCACACGTAGTTGGGGGCTTAGGGCACGCACTGACGAGTGCGACCCCAGCTAGTCCTTGTTGTGGTACTTGTTGCGTGTCTGAGTCTCACGCCCGGGGCGTTGTAGCTAGACACTTGTGACGCGGTGTAAGACGTCAGGGGACGCATCCGGTCGTTCTTCTTGTGGATGGTGCTCCTGTTCACTGGCAGGCGTGGACTCGTGTTTTGTTGGACCGAGGTTCCGTACTACGGTACCGTTAGAGTAGACGACTTTTCCGTTTATTTACTTTAGCTTGTCGGTTCTACCGTACTCTCGCTTGGTAGGGTTGTCTTCTTCTTCCTCGTTTTCCGTGCGAGGTGGGGATTCGCGGGATCCCTACTGGGCCAATGAGATGAGGCTCACCCCTGCTCTTCAGGTGAGGCGGGGTCGGCAGGAGGCACGGCCGAGTTTCAGCGTGGGTCTTCCAGCCAGGGTTAGTTGCCAGTCTGCCAGAGCCGGGGGATGCCCCGCGTAGTTGTACTCCGGGGGATGCCCCGTGTTGTTGTACGCCGGGGGATGCCCCCTGTAGTTGTACTTTTTCCTGTTGACTGTACTTTCTTTGGACATGAGACACTGTGGACCTTGTAGCAGTTTGATTTATTTATTATTATGTGCATTTCCTTTTGATTATTGTGCTATCTCTGTGGACGTTGCAGCTTCTCTTATACCCCACACCACTCCTTTCTACCGAGTCTTCGGGCTCGTGGGTTGGCGGGCCGAGATTCGAGACGCGCCGGTTCCTTTCCGGTACTCGGATCCTCGGGTCGTCACACGACCTGACCTCGAACCTCGCGCATGCTGGAAACAGCACCATCCAGCACCAAGGAAAACCATCGCTTCCATCAGGTCAGCGCCTCCGACACACTCAGCGAGTGTCACATCGGACCATAATCACAGCATCTCTCGATGCACCACTGCTGCAATTCCTCGAACTGCAACACACCACGCCAAGAGCCGCAACACGAGCCATAACGACAACCGCCGACACTCATCCTCGAGTCCCGAACTCGCCGTGGGGCCTTCACACCTCAAGCCAACTCCAGGCGAACACAACCCTTCCACTGATAGAAGCGCAGGAGCAAAGACTTAACGGGACATCTCTGCCAAATCCTGCCTCGAAATCAGCAGAACAATCAGGATCGACACGTCATTTCTGACGTCACAGAGCACGACAAGATCATCAGGCTCGACGAAAACCGCAGCTCACCGAGAAGATATTCCGCTCACCCGAGCACACTTCTCGATCAGAACACCTCAGGAGCTGGATAAACCTCAAGTTGGAGTGGCCAAAACCGACAGCAGCTCCCTCAGAGCACGCTCACGGCCACTTAACCACGAAAAATCCTCTCCAGCCACCTGACCACGCTACAGGTTCCTCGAACGCAGCACCGCAGCAATGCACCTGCCGACAACCTCTGCCCAACGCAGCACAACCAGGGCCACCACCGATGAGGGAGAAGGCTCTCAACCTCAATCCTTAGACCCCATGCTGGCACGAAAGCCGCGGACAGCAACCACCTTCACAGCGTCGCACAGCGCACTCAAGCTCTCAAGCGAGAAACTAGGCGGAAAGCGAACACAAAACCCTAAGCTAGCAGCCGACTGTACTGGACCTCATGACTCTGATCACTGCAATATCTCGAATTCCTATGTACGCCCACAACCACCGCTCTGATACCAGCTGTAACGACCCGAGAATCCGATTACCAGGAAGGTCCGATAACCCGAGACTCGCACCGCCGCCCACGAGCCGGGAGGGCTCGGAAGGGCTAAAAGGAGTGTGGAGGCACAACGAAATAGGAAATAAAGCAGGACAACCAACAACAACAAGCTGAAAGAAAGAACAACTACAGCTACAACAGAGTCCAGTCCAACAGAAAGTACAGTCTAAAGCAGTAAAACGTACCACATGCCGAGTGAACACTCGGCCCGGCGAGCTGGCAACTGAGAACCACCGCTCCGCACCCTCGAACCACGAGGAAGAACCGCCACACCTGAAAAGCAGGGAATGAGTCTCCAAAACAGAGACTCAGCAGGGATCCCGCGGAACCCCAACCGGAAACAACGGCGGTAGCGGAAAGGAAGGCTACAAGAGCAACCGCAACAGCAGGAACAGTAAACCGGTGGCCGGTCGAAACACGGCACTACAACTACTCCTACTGTACCAGAAACACATCCTGACCTCGCGGTCGAGGCTACCGAACTACACTAGTACCGCTTACCGAAGTAAAAGCCCACGGCAACCACGCCGTAGAGGCCTGTCCCCCGGACACAGCCTACCTGGACACGCTGTCCAAGGTGCGACCCCGACCATCCGATCACGGGTACCGCACAACAAGACGGAACCTCGGTAGAGCCACTAGCACCAGTCCCACGGCGCGAAAACCAACATATGCGCCGCGGCGAAACAACCGAAAACACAACGGTCGACACGACCGAAGACTCGAAGGTCGAAGTCACAGAAACTGACAGTCTGTCACTCCCGACTCGACAGGAGTACCTCCCACTAGAAGCACAGCCGGTAGCGTCCCCTGACGTCTTACACCGCACCGCAGGTGAACTGCCTGACGTGGTAGCGCCTACCAAAGGCACGAACACCGTACAAGTAACCACAAACAAGTGACTAGCTGGGGTCACGCCCGTCGACGTGGGTCCAACCGCCCCCAACCACGTGTGCACACATAGACCGCGCGTCCCAGGTCTGGCCTCTAACCGGTTTTCCCCTCAGCCAGACTCTGGCTGCAAGACGTGGGGCCCGACGGAAACCAGTCTAAAAACCGTCTCTAAGGGTAAGCCCGTACACCACTCCCTGGTGCGACCGGTACCGCGTACTGGTAGGCTACGACTAGTGGAGGGTCACTGAAGGAGTAGACTCTCAAGTCAACAGAAAACAACGTCCGCATCCGACGACGTATGGGGACCACCCCACGTACCGGCCCCGTCGCACGGTGACCACAGTCGGAGAAGAGACAGGACTCGCAGTCCACGGCCACGCACGCACCCTACGCGAGAGTCGAGAAAACTCAAGTGGCGCTAAGCCACTAGACTCTGGACAGTCCTCTAGACGCATCACACCCAACGGTCCTTGAGTCACAAGACTCGGGGTCAAGACCGTTGTACGCAACAGCACAAGGCCGTCAATCCAGTCCAATCTCTAGGTCTAAAACTACGGTAGCACGAGTACCGAGACAACTCACGAACCGACAAGACCACTCCCTCGGGAAGGGAACTAAGAAGCCTTCCATCCCCAGGCAGGGCAACTGGACTCACAGTCCAAGGCCAGACACACGGCCCACGTGGAAAGCACAGAAGCACGATTCCCAAGGCAGCGCACAAGCTGCCACGCCGATAACTGGACTCGCAGTCCAAGGCCAAACACATGGCCCACTCGGGAATCATCTTCCAGGAAAACTCACGGTCATGCGGGGGAAACCCCACCGCACACACACCGATACACGGTGACTCAGTCTAGCGTAACACGAAAGCCCGACGCACGAGAAGTCACCCGGACTCTCAAACCCACGGGCACGCTAAACGAGGTAACACGGTCCTCCAGACAACCTCAAAACACGGACACAGAATCCCACGGGTGTCTGGGACACTCACGAGACTGCAGGTCGACCACTAGGTCCCAACCGAGTCGACCGGGTCGACCGAGGATCCACACATCGCGGAACAATGCGGAGAACACAAAAACTCGCCTCGGTGCAACACAGAGCCTGACGGTCTAGCCCTAGACCGTCACAGGGCTGTAACGGTCTAGGCGGGACCGTCACATCCACCTGGCGGCCTAACGCAGGCCGTTACACGGCCCAAAGGAATGCAGAATGTAACGCGCCTGGCCCAGCGCGTTACACAAATGTAACTCACCCGCCCCAGCGCGTTACACGGATGTAACGCGCCCGCCCTGGATGTTACACGCGCTGACCCCCAACGGTCAGGAAGACAACGGTTGAAACGCCCCTGACGGCCCACCCCAGGCACGTCACGTGCATGTAACGGTCCATCGGGGGCCGTTACACCCCCAGCCCTCAGCTGGGTAACAGGGGATGTGACGCACCCACCCAGGCGCGTCACACGGCTATGGCGGTCTATCGTGGGACCGTCACACCCACGAACGCCAAAGCCAAAAGCCAAGGGAATGTAACGCCCCTACCCAGGCGCGTTACACATATGTAACGGTCACTGGAATGACCGTCACACCCTCCCGAGAACGTTACGGCGGGAAACCATCCAAAACACCGATCCACGCCCCGATCACCCCCGGGTGATGGGGAAACAAAGGGGAATCCATCCCCAAGCCCCTAGGCATGCATCTAAACCCCTGAATCGGCCAAAAACGCCGTAAAACGAGAGATCGGCCCACAAGCCCTAAAACATGGGTTTTACCCAAAAAACCCTGATTCCACCCGCTCGGCTCACCACGGCCTACGAAACTCGCGGGAAAGGAAGTGCACGAGCTGTGGGTCCATCTCCCTACCTCCACCGAAGATTTCGCGCACCGTGGACGCCGATCCACGAAGAAACGCCTCCAAAACCCCGCCGGTGCCTCCACGCCCGCGAACCGGCTTCACCGCGCCCTCGAGCCTCGATCCTCGACCCATCCTCGCCGTCCTCCTCGCCCGCATCGCCCCGCCTCGCCCCCGCCTCGGTCCGTCGGCCGCCGGAGAGGAGAGAGTGGGCGAAGAGAGAGAAGGTGAGAGTGAGAAATGAGAGGAAGAGAGAGAGAGAGGGGGGTTTATATAGGAAAATCCAGAAATTCGAAAAATTCTGAAAAATAGAAAATCACAGTCTCGCGATCCTCGGAACGCACCGATCGCAACGGTACTACACTCGCCTAGGTGAACGGCCCGGTTCACCCGCAACGAGGTTCCGAAGGAATTTCCAAAACACATACCAGGAATCAGAAAACACACGCGAAAAGGCCGCGGAGCTCTTCCGGGCCTCCGAAACAACTCCGGATCGCGCCGATCCGAACACGAAAGATGTCCGAAACGAAATTCCGGACACAACGGAGTCGAATGCTCCAAGAAACCAGATCCGGGACCCGAGGAGAAGGATCCGAAAAATCCGGGGCATTACACGGGTGGTCATGTAGAAGGCGGGCAAAGGCCGCAACTTAGGAGTCGGGAGTGGTCCCGATTGATTGCTGGTGCCGCCATACACCTCGGCTAGTGGGTTGGGGCCGTTGGTTGGGCCCACTGAGTTGTCGGAGGGGCCAGGTAGCCCGTGCCTTGAAGGTGTTCGAGGAAATTCTCGAACCCTTATTTCTGGGTATTTTGCTAGAGGAATTATCCGGGTACAACAATGAGTTACGAATTTGTGAAGGTAAGAACCCTAATGCTTATTTATTCTATCTTGTAGGAGAAGAAAAGGGGAAAAAGGAAGAGGAACTCTTGCAAGGAGGTTATCATCTACATCAAGGCATCTTTGGAGCTCGTGGTAGAAGGAAAAGAGGAGCGGCTTGAGGAGAGGAACAATATGATGCCGGAATCGTGATCATCCATCAACAAGCCCAGGAGAACCGGATCGTTTTGTGAAGGGGGAGCTTTACATTTCATATATGTTCTTTGTTTCAATTTTTAGAAGTTGTTTTGGGCTGATTGTATCCATATCTGAACATTCTACTCATTCCTAAACGAATATTCTGTGTGAGTTCGGAGAGTTGATTCTCCGAGTGTTTGTGTTGACGCTTGTGCGTCATTTTGTGCGATGGGTATCCACGTGTGTGTGTTGAGATTTTTTAACCCGTGTGTGTGGGGAGAAATCCCTGTGTTTGCTGCATTCGCAACGTGTATTGAGTTTTTTAACCCGTGTGGGGAGAAATCCCCATGTTTGCTGCATTCGCAACGAATGTATTTGCATTTTTACCCAATGTGTATGAAGAGAAATCCCCGTGTGTGTAACATTCGCAACATGTTAGTGAAGCCTTATCGGTTTGATAAGAGGTGGACATAAGGAGCCCGTCGTGATCCCAAAGCACCTTAAAAATCCTCATGTCTTGTGATATGATCCATGTGAGTGTGTACTTCACTAACTAATCACCTTTACGCGATCGTGTGAACTCGGTGAGATTGAGAATTAAATTTATCCTACTTAATTTGAATTCCTCAATCTAATTAATCTTGTTAATTCCGCTGAGTAAGTTTGAGATTTTAATTGGTCATATATTTTTATAGAGGGATCTCTTCACGTCCCCTCTAGATCCGTCTTCCACTACAAGACCCAACAATACACTTGAAACACTACGTGCTAAAATTTGGCCATTGGAAAGGCTATAAAACGGGTTCAAAAGGTCATCATCTCCTGAGATCCGCGTGAATATGCATCTTCTGAAATAGATTACGTAACAAGAAAGCACTTGCACAAGATATCCTTGTTCCCCCCCCCCCCCCCTCTTTTGCAAGTCTGCACAAGGTACCGACTAGTAGAATATCTATGTGCAATGATAATTTTAAGTATGAACGGGACATTTGACCTGAGAAACAGAATAGAATATGTTCCAAATATTGGCGTTCAGGCTCTTCGGGCATTATCATGGTCATGAGGCAGTTACTCGCTCTCCTCTTTCTTCTCCTCTTTCTTCTTGTATTCCCTTGGTCCAAATATGGTTGACCCAATTCTGACATTGGTGCTGCCCATTTCAATCTGCAATATCAACTTTGACAAGATGTGTTAACTAGATGCAGTGTGTGGCCGTGAAAGAAAAAAGAAAGAGAAAATAAAACCATCCTTAACTGCTTGCTCAAAGTCACCAGACATGCCCATGGATAGTTCGCATAGCTCTTCAGGGATTGAAAGTGCTTGACACACTTCGATCCTACAATTTGACAATGCCTGTTACACCACAAGCAAATGCATTAAGCATTAGATAATCAATAAAAGAAAGATCTTAACACTATTGACTAGACCATAGCAATACCATGAAATTTTCTGGGGTGGAGGAATAGTCAAGCATTCCTATCGTCATTAGACCAGAGAACTCGAGATGAGGGCAGTTTAGTTTCACATGTTGAGCCAGTTCAGCACAACCTGAGGGATGTACCCCAGATTTTGCTGCAACAATGTACATTCAAGTTAGCTTAATACTAAACAAATTGTACACCAGTTTACATCAGTGCTTAAATGGAATTTATCTTTTTTAATGCTCCTCTATGCTAAAAGCATGTGACATTACCAAGACATTACGTTTTCCTACTTACACTCTTCTCCACTGGTGTTAACTTGAACCAAAACTTTAAGAGGCTTCCTCCCAATGCTAGAAACAGCACGGTCAAGATGATTAGCAATCTGCACACATAAGAAAGAAGTTGGTGTAGATAATGCTGGCTAAAGTTAATAGCCTTTGTGTTCCTGATTTGTCTAAGAACAATTTTCGATGTAAACATTGCAATAACCAGAATGGATCTAAATTTTTTAACTGATACAAAAAGTCGGCTTATACAACATGCAAATGTCATCCCCCTTTACATGTGTGCACTTCCCTAAGGGCCTGACCAGAACAGAGCACCACCATCTTTCTTTGAATTTCATTCACCTCCCACCACTCTTAATTTTCTAATAGGTAATGCAGCACACACATGAGCATCAATGCATGATAACCCTCCAAGGCATCCACCATTTCATTTTGAAAAGACAAAAGCCACATGAATCAGCATGTCATCAGGAAGGTCAATCCACAAGTACTGGCACTAATCATTTCCGTGTTTGCCAGTTGTCTATCCCTTGAGTGGAGGTTTCATATTGAATCTTCAACTCTACAAGGCACCCCACATATCTCTGATTCCAAAGGCAGTCAAACACCACAAATCCATACCCCGGTGTCAATCCATAGTGAAAAACAGTTGACCAATCCACTGCCTTTGAGAGGGTCCTAACACCGTACTACTCCCTGGTCTGACACCTCCATTCAGTGCTCATGGTTCTCTATGAAGGGTGGCCAGATTCCATAGCCACATTACCAAGTAAACACCAAGAAAAGAAAATCATCTTGACCATATTACAGTCTAAACTAGGGCCTCCGAGAATTTTTTCCATCCACCATGCCTCCAGTTCCCACTTTTTTCCAGTAGTTCACCACAATTCCAGATATCATTAACCTGTAATCATACAAGTTCCATGATCTTGCTAGTTTGAAGGAACCAGTGCTTTTGTCAAACTAACTCCCTTGCAATACCAATAAATAGAAGTCTCCAAATTCTTGATGCAGAATAATATCGATTTTTGCCAAAGACTGGCCGTGCAGATCCAGGACTCCCAACGTGCTTTGCATTACTATTTTCTGGCTTTGTCTCCCCACATTTCTTTTCTTCCATCCTCTAAAATTTTCAGGTGCATGTTTTGAGGAATATATAACGAAAGGCCATTATTAAAACCATGTCATGTAGGAGATCTTTGTTGGGTTGGTTTAGTTGATGAATGATTTGTAGTTTGTCTTGCCACTTAAGAGATAACAATGTCCCTCCACAGAGCATGAGTTAAAACATTTCATGTCTTTTAGTTCATCTAAAATATTAGGTCACAGTCATGGGTTACATTGTGTGCAACAAGGAAGTATGATCAAGTTGTTTGATACCCTTTCACACAAAAAGGATAGTCGCAGTTACCTGGTAGCCATAGAAATATGAGACTAATGTGTAACAAGAAGAAAGATAGTTGTACTTGCTTGAGAGCCACAGAAATGAGATTCATGTATATCATTGTATAAAAAGAAGAAGCTGCATCATCTTCAAAAAACAAGACATGACTGCATGGATCCACTAGAATGCTTACATAAAGTTGAGTCAACCTCCAGTACCAAGCTTAGGGTGAAAAGCATCAGGAATAGAAGAAAGAAAACTGCAAAAGACTGGAAAACAATGTATCAACCGGCAAATGGCATTGAACATGGAAACTTGAGGTACTGCCAAGGAAGTCAGAATTGGAATTGGGCACGAGATTGGTTGACCCAGTCAAACCAAATCAGTCAATCCTGACCCAATCTTGACCTGGGATCAATCATGTATTTTTTAAAGGTGAAATACATACATGTAACCTATAAAGGTTTTCCTTGTTATTTGTACAACCCTACGCCTAATTTACCCATCCCAATCCTACTCTTGTAGGCAAAACATGAGATATGTTACCAGAAGAGGAGGACGTGGTGGTGGCAGCAGCGGCAGGAGCTGCATTGACAATGGCAAGTGTGCTGCACGGTGTCAATGGCAGCATCGGCAAAGGCAGATGCATGCAACATCAACAAGAGTTAAGCTGTTTATTCTTCCTCCTTATCTTCTTCTTTGACATCGTCATTTTCTCTTTTTTTGCCTGCTTCATCTGGGGGAGCGTTTGAAGGCAGGACCTAGGAGGTGAGTGTAACATCTCAATTTTAGGAAGTCCAAAAATATATAGATTTCCATGATAAGAGTCCAAGTATTTATTGGATTCTCTTAAGAAGAACCCAAAAGGTCAGCCCACTTAGTTTCAGCTCATTAAGTTTTATTGATTAAATTAACTGAACATTTCATTTATTAATATTGTAACTTTGCATAGGAATGTCCAAATGAGATGAAGCTTATCCCATTAGGAATGTATTTAAATAATCTACAAGTTTTATGTTGGGCACTTTTACAAATTATGTCATATTAAAGGTCAAAAATGCAAAATAATAGAATTAAACTGAATTAGAAAATTTTATAAAAGTTACAAACTTGCCCCTCAACCAAGTCTCGATCGGTGGATGGAGAGGGCGGTTCACTTTGGCGGTTTGGGTATGGGAGTTTATTTAAATGAGCAACCTGATCATTTTCATCATTCTCTCCCGTGCTTTCCCAATATATATATATATATAGAGAGAGAGAGAGAGGCGGGAGAAGGAGAAGAGGAGGAGGAGGAGAAGAAGAAGAAGAAAGGTTCGGCTTTTATTGTTTTATTTAATTCAAAGAAATTTTGGTATTAGGGGAACATTTAATTAGAGAAATTATTTTTATTCTGTTTAAGAGTAGGGTGGGCATTCCCAACACTTGGGGAATATAAAAAAGTTGAGCAGAAATTACTATAGAAGCTCAAAGTAATTTTTAAATTCTGTTTGGGGACCTTTTAACAGTAGGCATGTGATAAACTAAGATCATGCTAATAGTTATTTGCGATTTTTTGATTTTATTTCGATATTTAGAAACTTAATTTTAGCACGTAAAGACTATGTAACTTATTTGAGAATGTTTTAGTCGAAGTTAAATTAAAATGACAATGTTATAGGGTATAATTATAAACAGCCCCTAGAGTAATTATGGATAGTTGAATCTCAAAATTTGCATATTAACTAGTAAATTTGATCTGAATATTTATAATTGACTCTCTAATTATTAATAATCATATTTGATGTGTCATCAATTTGTTCACTTGATCAATTTAGGCTCTCCCGATGAAATATGTCAATGGGATTTGATTTAGATCTTATCAAGATATTTGACTTAAAAGTTAAATCATATGAAAGTAGTTTTAATATTAGTGGATTATGAATTGTTGGCCCAGAGAGATGGCGGACAAGAAGGGGGGTTGAATTGTCCCCTTGCCGAGATGGCGGATTTTAACAACTTTCTAAACTAAATACAATGGAATTAAAACAAACTGAGTTGATTAGCCTAAACTAACATGAGATCTGAAAAGTTCTCTCGATCTTTCCGATCTCACTCGTAAGACCAATCCAACAAGCGATGAACGATTACTAATAACGGATAGCAGAGCTAGCAAAGTGTAGTGGTGTAGTGAAATAAAAATCAATAAGATAACCTGTGAAGGGAGATAAGAGAAATGGACAGTCACACAGGCAATCACAATGAACACAGGGATTTTTAAGGTGGTTCGGGACCACGACGGGCTCCCTACGTCCACCCCTCACCAAACCCGGTGAGGCTTCACTAACACGCTACCGAAGTAGCAACACGGGGATGAACCCCACACCACACACGCTGCCTCTGCAGCAAAACACACACAGGGCCTGGCCCCAACACGCTGCCACTGCAGCACACACACACACACGTTCGGGGAACGTACCCCGGACACGACAACCACACGGAGACAGCTCCGCACACACACAGATATTTGAGTTTGAGAAAATCAAAGGATATACAATATACGCCCAGCAGTATGTGAATAATGATCAACTATGAACCACACAATGAGATAAGCATAAATAGAATGTAGAAATATCTCCTTGGTTCAATAATAGAGATAAGCAGATCTTTCTTGAAACTTAGGTTGGAGAAGCTCTTGTCCGCAGCTGGTTGGAGTAGTAGTTCGTCCTCCTTGAGGATCCAAGTTTGTTCGTTCAAGTCCTAGCTCCAATCAAACCTGCACACATCAAGAAAAGGTGAAACATTATGCTCAACATCTTGTATTTGTTAACAGGGACATGACAAACAAATAAAGGAAGATTTATATGCATTCCCCTTTGAATGTCCCACAACTCCCTTCAATCAGTAGGTAGGGTGCGCTGGAAGTTGATCCTTGGAGTGGAAGCAGCCGGACATGAAGTTCCAAACGCCCAAAACCTTGAACGGGGGAGAGCAGCAACTGCAGCTCCTAGAACTGGACACAGGCTCGCGGACGGCGACTTCTGCAGCTTCTTCTTCCTTCTCCTTGATGAAGCAACGCCCTCCTTCACGTTCTTCTTCTCCTCCTTCCCTTCTCCTTCAACAGACCACACACGTTCCTCTCCTTCTTCCTGTAAGATAAACACGTTAGAGCTCAAGAGGGTCCTTTTCGATCGGAAGATAGAGGCGGCTATTTATCCAAGGGGATTGAACCCCCAAGGGACTTAAAAGCCCTTTCCAAACCCCCTTCACAACACATACAAGAAGCAAAGGTCGCCCTAAGGTCATTAGGGTCAAACGAAGTAAAGGCAGAGAAGATGCATTGACGTGTGTAGCTCAAAATGCAAAAGCACAGACCTATGTATGCAAAATACAGAGATTTGTGTAGTGGCAGTGTATGCATCAGAACATGTAGACTTGAATGCATGGTTGCGAATGTATGGACTTTGGATGCATGATAACGAGTGTATAGACTTTGTATGCATTGAAAGGATTGTACAGACTTTCTCTTGAAGGATGCATATGCATATAGGAATGTGTGGACTTTGAATATGAATGCTTGGACATGCCTTCAATGAGTGTGCAGACTCTGGGTCTACTGTGCAAACGATGCACAGATATGCTCTGAACACGGGCTGTACAGACTTGATCGATGTATGCACAAGACGATGTACAGACTTGATCTTGCGAACACAGACTGTATAGACTTTGAATGATGCATGCACAAGACGATGTACAGACTTGATCTTGCGAACACAGGCTGTACAGACTTTGAGTAATGCATGCAGACTTACTGTGCGTGTGCGAGACAATGTATAGACTTGATGCACGGACAAGGCATATGCATGAACAAGCCACACATAATGTATAGACTTTGCGTGGATGAGGCAAGGCTAGCGGATGTATAGACTTGCTCAGCCGTGTGGCGTGCAACCAGACGATGTATAGACTTTATGTGCCTGCAACAACGTGTGCACTGACTATGTGATTGCACTGACTATGAAGCTCGTGTGCACAAGATTTGCACCGAGTATATGAATGCATAAAACTAAATCTGCACCGATTGGAGTGTGTATGCATATGACGAAATGAGCACTGAGGTTGTTATGAACAAGCTACAGGAAAATGAATTACTTTGGAATAAGATTGCACCGAGGTTGTTATGCCTATAGACTGAGTCGACGCATCCACTTCAGTGCGTCGACGCACTCTATATACCAGAACCCATATGACATAAATGTGCACTGACACAAATGAGTGCAAGATTAACTAAAACAACGATAGCACTTACCAAATGATCAAATGAGTCTTCCAAGGCATGAGAAAGCTATTTTCAATTAACACATGGATCACAGTTGCAATCCAAGGAAAACTGAACTTGCACAGTCTAATGCAAGCTAACACAACAAAACTAAAGCTTACATAATATGATTCAACCAAGCTGCACAGAGAATTCCATCTCATATCAAAACAATCAAGATATGTCCTATTAAGTCAAGCACAATCAAAACCAATTTGAACTTAACTTATCTACACCCAGTATGAGTAGACACAAGTTCATATGATATGTTAAAGCAGTGAAGCTGGCCATCCAAATGCAAGTACATACATGGAGAACTGTTAAGGCCAGTCAACCCAAGAGCATCCTAACCTGTAAAGCAGAGTATCAACATGTGAGCTCGTTTTTCATGAAAATGTCATTAAGCATAAAACACAGAATACATTGGAATCATCAAAACCATTGTCAAGGATAACGAGGGGACGCACAGAACCCAACAATCTCCCCCTTTTTGATGATGACAATATATTGTGACAATTCAAAATTCTCTCCCCCTTTGGCATTATCAAAAAATGGGGACTGAAAAGCAACTGGGAACCTTCCAAAAATGAATTAGACATGAACGCACGAACCCAGCAATGAACCTTCTACTGGAGCAAGGTGTACAAACCAAATTCCAAGAAAGAAAATGAGACTCTATGTACATTTTGCAAGATGATGAAATTATGTCCAAACGAGCAGATTTTGAACAGTAAGTGAAGAGTATGAATGAACTATGCACAAGTGTATGATCTAACTATCCTATATGCAAAATCTGAAAACTGAATATGCACAGAGTGCATAGTGCTCAAGAGCACGTTATTCTCCCCAATTGTCACGAACAAAAACCAACTGACAATGGGTTATTTAAGCTGTTATCTACATGTATAACCTATAGATGCATGTAAATGAAATGAAGCATGTTATGAACAGACAGATCAAACATTCAGACACTCAAGCATACATAGTTAAGTATAGACTCATGCAAGTCCCTTCGGGACGGGTGCAAGGATAATGCAGTTGATCGTTGAACATGAAGTGCATGAACAATACTATGAAGGTCGTGCTTACATAAATAAAGTACTACATTAACCATGAAAGACGACTGATTCATAAACGACATTCAAACAATCAAACCCAATGTGCATAAGTGAAGATTGAGCAATGAAGTTCAAGACAGTATGGAAAAACAGATTTTCTAAAGAACACTAAAGAGAACTTCTCATCCATACACTTTCATACACAATGCTCGAGTATCAGTAGCTACGTATGACCCCAATTTTGAATTACTAAAACTGGTGTGACTAACCTTTTGACACGAGTCATGCCCTTTGTTTCAGGAGCAATTCCCGGTTACTCAGTTTCGTCACTTTTTATGATGTGGATGAGACACTTTTCGACGCGAGTTGTATCCTTTGTCTCAGGGACACTTCCCGGCTACTCGGTGGCAAATCACACTTATTTTCATATGGATTAGTTTCTCATTTCGACGCGAGTTTTCTCCTTTATTTCAGGGGGGATTCCCGGCTACTCGGATCCACGTTCCACTATAAGACTTTTTGGTGGGGTATATAGCTTTTTCCTCACGAGACATGTGAATTTCATGTAGAGAATCAAAAGTCCTTAAAAGTGTAGAGTAGAAAATCGCAATCCTTATTAAATTGAATCATTATCTCAAAAGGTGCATTTTGTGTGGGTGGTTGTATTGAATGTAAAAGATGAATTAGCCTTATCACAATAATGTCTCCCCCTAAATGTATGCACGGTTATAAAAAATCTCCCCCTTAATATATGCCATGTAACAAACATGTCTAAATCAATGCAATTTCATTTAGCAAAGGATGAGTCATAGAAGGAGTCAAAAAGTGGCTGTATATTATATACATTCAAACAAGCACTGAACTGAAGTTTTCAAGCATGTTGATTTCCGGTACGTGACGGAGAACGTAGGTCCGAAGACCACCATCACGTGTGAAGAAAGTTTCCAGTTGGACATGATCCAACCTTCCACAATCATCATTTGATATACCAGATAATCATGGCATTCAGGCACAGAAGTATGAAATATATGTGAGTATGTGCAATGATATGCAAGTGTATGCATGTAACTAGAAAAGATGATTAAAAATCATTCTTATTCACAAATATGCAAATGTGTGTATGTTGGCAACATTTTTTGCCCACTACATACGAGGTGAACTACTACTTAAGCTCACCACTGCAGAAAGGGGTGACTAGAACTCCCCGAGGTGGACTGCAGCAACATTAGACCTGCCCGGGGTGGCCAAGACCCGCCCGGGGTGGACATCAACAGACCCGCCCGGGGCGTACAGCAACAAACCTGCCCGGGGTGGCCAAGACCCCCCCGGGGTGGACAGCAGGGACCCGCCCCGGGCAGGCCCGCCCGGGGTGGCTCCTCCCCGGGCGGGACCTGCCCGGGACCCCCCTACCCCGGGCAGGTCCGCGCGGACCCGCCCGAGGTGGGGCTGTCCCGGGCCGGTCCCGGGGTCTCCGTCTGCCCATCATAAAAAAAAAAGAAAGAAAAGAGGGGGGGAACCTGCCCGGGGTGGCTTTGACCCGCCCGGGTTCGGCCCACCCCGGGCCGGTCCCTCACCTTCTATAAATACCCCCTACGGGGCTCATTTGAGGGGGACTTTTTTTTTGGAGAGAGAGGACGACTTGTGAAGAGAAGAAATCTTTTGTTCGTTGTCTTGGCCTATTTGGGGTATGTGACACCCCGGGCTTTGTCATTATGCCCCTACGTGGGCGTTGTTGTTGTGCCCCTACGTGGGTCTTGTATTTATGTCCCTACGTGGGTTCTGTCGTTATGCCCCTACGTGGGCGTGGTTGTTAAGTACCCTTTGGAGGAGACAACGAGACAAGGAGAAAAGCTATTACAAGCTGCCTACGGAAGACACTTGAAGCCTTTGTTCGTTTGTTTCGGCCCGTGTGGGGTAAGTCCCCGGGTCTTGTATTTATGCCCCTACGGGGTATATTTACGTTTATGCCCCTCAGCGGGCCATGTTGTTAATTACGCCTCTTAGTGGGCCATGTTTGTAAGTCTTTACGTCTCGGGACGACTAAGTCATGTAATTCTGCCTTTATAATGGAGAAATTACAAAAATGTCCTCCCCGGGACCGTCAAAGACCAAAGTCCTGTAATTTGCAGTTATACCCTGCAATCTTTTGTAATTCGGGCTACGCCCCTACTTCCCGCGTTGGTGCGGATCTTTGTACAGTCGACAACTCGCCGACAATCCTTGTACCCATTTGGGCCATAAATGCAATCTATGACTCCATATGTCTTCTTTATGCATTGACTGGGGAAAATTACAAGAAAACCCCCGACTTGTCAAAACTGCACATATACCCCTCCTTCGGCCAAATTGACAGATGTGTGTCTTCTATGAAGTCCCTTGTCATTCCTTCGCTCCGGAAGTGTTGTCAGCTCAGTCCAACACTCGGGTATCATCTCAAACCTAGGTCTAGGGTCTGGTAAAATTACCAAAATACCCCTGTGACTTAAAAATGACCTCAGAGCCCTTGAAACCCTCCAGAAACGGCTTCTATGCCTTGGGGAGTCAGGAACCCGATCCTACTTCCGTTCCAGCCCAGAAATTTCATAAATGCCCCTGGCCTGGGAAAATTACCAAAATACCCCTGGGGTGGTAAAATTACCAAAATACCCTCGGGGTCCAGAAAACTTCTCTCTACTTCAAAAACGCCTACGGCTTCCGCATATTTGCGTCTTTATTCCTAAATCTTAGGGTTTTGTTCAGACTTAGCCCTAACTCTATTAATGTGTTGGTGGTAAATGAGTGGTCATGGAGAGTCTCTCGAGTGAGCTTGCCCTCCACATCAGAACCTCTATAGAAGACTTTGGAACTTCTTTGACAGTCAAACAAAGGTGTTCGGACGTTAGGCCGATGTAAATCAACACTGACTCCGGTCAGTGGGGAAAGGTCCAGCACTTGAACCCAAATCGTCTGATACGACGCGCACCTATGGAACCCTCTCTACGCAGAGGAGTGTTTCTTTTCAAAAAGAACGAAAATCTACCTTTTATCTACGATAAGGGTCGATCTAGATTTTTTCCGTGTCTCACAGACTGGCACGCCCGGTGGGACCTTTCCCGCCTTTCTTCTTTCTGTCAAAGAAAGTCTCTAAACCTTCCTCAAGGTTCTGATTGCCCCTCTTCCTCTTACAGGACGGGAAGAGGAGGGCACATCTCTCGGTTCATTTGAGAGTTCTTTGTGCATTCGCACGCCACTCCTTGTGTGCTACGCACCACCACCACCAACAACAGCACAGCGATGGCTGCCGTTACCTACGGCCCCGAGATCGTTGCCAACCACGCCAGGATCGGCTACCTGGCAACACCACTTGTTTTCGGCGACTTCTTAGAGGTCGTCGGCTCGCCCTTCTTCTTGGGCGTGGTGCCAGTGGCTGAAGTCAGTTCAGTCGCTCCTGCAGTACTAACAGTCGCCGAGGGTGTCAGACCCTCTACTGCAGCAACTGGCCGGGTCAGTCCGGTCAACAAGCCAGCCGTCGGGGGTGTCAGGCCCTCGGCCCCTTCAACCGGCCGGGTCCGCCCGGTCAGGAAGACAACGGTCGGAGGCGTCAGGCCTTCGACTCCAGCAACTGGCCGGGTCAGTCCGGTCGACAAGACGACTGTCGGGGGTGTCAGGCCCTCGACTCCTTCAACTGGCCGGGTCCGCCCGGTCAAAAAGACAACTATCGGAGGCGTCAGGCCTTCGACTCCAGCAACTTGCCGGGTTAGTCCGGTCAACAAGGTCGTCTCTGAGGGTGTTGGGCCCTCTACTTCATCAACTGGCCGAGTCCATCCGGTCAATTCTCCAACTGTTAAGGGTGTCAAGCCCTTCATCCCGACAACCAGCCGAGCTCCCTTGGCTGCTACGTCAATCGCCGGAGGTGTCAGGCCTTCTGCCCCAGCTGTTGGCCGAGTCTTCTCGGTCAATCATATCACTACTGGCGTCGCTCATGTTCAACGGGGGCAACGCCGCCGCCGCAATGGCGCCAAATCTACTGCGGTCACCCTCAGAGGTACTGCCCCTGCTCAACGGGGGCAACGCCGCCGTCGTCAAGATGACGCCATGCCTATGGCGGGCGCCAACACTGCCGCTCCTACCCAATGGGGGCAACGCCGAAGCCGCAAGGGTGCAAGGCCCGAAGCGGCTGTCTCGCGCTCCGGCAAGACGGTAATTGTCGGAGACATCCGCATCCGGCTCGATGGAGGCGAGCCGATTCTGCCACGGGATCGTCATGTCCCGACTATTTCTACCTCCAATCGCTTCGAGCCCCTCCGGCAAGTACGGGAGGACGGAGCGAAGAAAAAGAAGCCTGCCGTATCGGCGGCAATCCAGGGTCCTCTTCAACGGCCCAAGCCACGAGCTCCCCGTCCAAGGACAGGGGGCAACCCAATTGAGGAGCATCAGCTCCATTTGAAGAAGATCTGGGTCACCAAGGAGGAGGCCCAAATCATAAGGCGCGCGAGGGCGGAGGAGCCCTTCCGCATGTCAGAGCTTCAGCGGATGCGGGGTCTGCCAAGCGCAGAGGCCTCGACGTCTGCGAGATTTACATCTCAACCCCTACGAGAACAAAGGCGCCTGCTGCAGTTCCTGGAGAGCATTGATCAGCAGTTGTCCACTTTCCCCTTTGGCTCATTTGCCAGGGGGTTAGCTCCATCCCACATACGGGAGGTGGGTATATCACCCACGGGTCGGGCCCCGCTCGGGGGTTGGCTCTCTGAAGAGTCCTCGGATTCATCTGAAGACGAGGAGGACTCACCGGAAGATGTGGAGGCTCCACTTCAAGTCGAGCTCCCAGAGAAATTATACTCCTTCCCTTTAGAGAAAACCCCCAATATCTTCTTCGCATGTCAGAGGGCGGGGTTGATTAGTCCATCACCCATGGAGCAAACACCAGGTGCTGCTTTTCATCAGGGCTATTGCTCCTACCATGAAGTTGTTGGCCACATCATCCACAACTGTGAACCATTCAAGGACCTCGCTGAGGACTTGATCAAGCGAGGGAAGGTCAACATGGGTGAATTCCTGGTCGACTCACCGCAGCCGCATGCACGAAGGAGTCTTCACTTCTATGTCAACGTCATTCACGCTGCAGCAGCCTTCCAGTTCCCCGAGCCACGGGAGGAGGGAGTCAGTTCCCAGGGAGCCCAAGTCCACACTATGGTGTCTAGGGTGGCGACCATCTCATCAGTGTTCTTTTCCTAAGGAAGACACTGAGAAGATTTTTGACAAATTTCTGGAGGATGGCTGGGTGCTGACACATGACCCGCCGTCTTATTACAATGAGACGGCCAAGAGACACCCCCGCTATTGCAAGTATCATGCAAGGGTGTCTCACTCCACTCGGCATTGCCCAGAGGTTCAAGACTTCATCGAAGCCCTCATCCAGAGAGGGGTTATCGATACTCAGAGGAACTCCATGACGAGGTTGCGCCTTGCAGAGGCCGCCAGGGAGACTCTCCAGCAGGCCCGGCGAGAAACCGAAGCTTTTTCCCGATTAGCCCGGCCAAGTGAGCCCGCGGAAAATGATGAATTCCCATTACTCACTAAAGGCAAGGCCACCTATAAAGGGCCTAAGGTCCAGAACCCAGGAAGCCAAGCTGTGGGAGAGAGTTCCAAGGCCCGTCCCAAGTCGAGTCAGCCTGGCATCGTCATAAGAGAGAACTCTCGGCCAGATAACAAAGGCAAAGCCAATGCGTCAGAGCCTTCAGCCAAAGTTCCTGCCAAGTCAGCAAGGCCATTAGTCGGGGAGAGGACTCAACTCCTTGAGCCCGCAAAGATCTCGGCTAAGACCTCTGTCAGCCCAGCGAGGCCGCCTATTGTAGAAAGGCCTCAGCAGCTCAAGCAAGCCAACCCACCAGACCAAGCAAAGTCGGTGGAACTACAAAGCTCCCAGAGGCCCTACTGTGGACTGGCAGAGTTCCAGGAGTTGCCTCCTGAAATAATTGCTCAGGCAATCAATGCCACCTTCCAAGCTCAGTCGGAGGAGGCCAATTGGACCAAGATTGTCCCCAGAAAAAGTCGTGGCACTAAGGCTCCTAAGGAACCAGCCCGGAGCAAAAAGTAAAATTCTGGGGGCAAGCGAGTCCCACTGCCGAAGCAAACTCCTCTCTCTTCTCAAGAGGCAGCACGCCAAAAGAAGCAAGAGAAGAACCGTAGGAAGAATTTAAAGAGGAGGTTAAAGAAGCAAGCCGAGCAAGCCGCTGCTATGGAGGCTCCTAAGGAGCCAACTCCTCTACAAAGACTTCAAAAGCTCATAGATGAGCTGGAGGAGTACACTCCCCCTCATCCCACCAGGGTCGTCACTCTAGACGAATATATCCTCTGGGACAAGCTTGGGCGCAAAGCCCGTCTTCTGCAATGGCTCCGAGAAACGGTTCACCGTCTTGAAGAGGGTGACTTCCCCATCCCGGAGGAGCTCTCCTTATTCTATAAAGATGAGGAGCTCACTGTGGAGATGCTCGAGGAAATGCTGCAAGAGCTCTCCTGCAATATGGTGGCGATTCCGCCACCCGACAATATTTATTGTCCCACGGCTGATAGCACTGGAGGCAAGGCTCCTATGGCAACATATCAGCGCCGCTCGGCAAGAAATGGCCGGGGACGCGGCCGAGGTCGCAACCGAGGACGTGGACGTGAAGGTCCCCTGACTCTTGACCGGGTCATAATATTCAGAGGGGAGAAGCCCGGTCCTGCCCCAGAAACTCAAGTTCGGGGAATCCCCTTCATACTCAACTCCTCAGAGGGTCCAAACTCCGCCTCAACGGCTAAGCCGGGTGGAGTCCCTTTTACAATCACCTCCTCCGATGAAGAAGAGGAGCCAGCCAAGTCGCCGAAGCGCGAGGAGGCGTCAGAGCAAGCCGGCCCCTCCAACAGGGTCGAGACCACAAGCCCAGCAGGTCCTCCTAATGAAGACCAGCCTGATGAGCCTTTGCCACCTCCGGAGGAATCCTTGGCACCGCTGTTCCAAGAAGATGCGAAAGGCCAGAATGCGGAGGAGCGCCCTTCTAAGCGGGAGAAGCCTCGCCAGGCGCCAAAGACTCTGGCGGAGATCATCCCGCCATTTGACAAGACCCGTGCTCGGGCAGACCGCAAAATTATTCATCATATGAAACGGTTCCCAACAAATGTCACTATTTGGGAGGCCATTACCTGGAGCAAAGACCTCAGAGAGACTCTTGTCAAGATACTTCAAGATCCAGAGGCATATGAAGCCCATGTTGTAGAGTTGCAAGCCCAGGCATATGAAGCACTCACAGCCAACATCTCCTTTACGGACAAAGACATGTTGTTGTCCTCTCCGTGTCATAATCGCCCCTTATATATGAGGGGGACAATTAATGGACATGATGTGAATCGCATCCTAGTTGACGCTGGAGCAGCCGTCAACATCATGCCTCGGAAGACTTTCAAGTCCCTATACTTGGCACCTTATTTGCAAAAGGTGACCGATGTCAAGATCTCGGGATTCAATCGGGGTTCCGAGGAAGCGCTTGGTCGGGTTGTAGTCAAGCTTGCCTTGGGCGATTTTGTCACCCAAGCGACATTCTATATCATCAACTCCGACACATCTTACAAGATGTTGCTTGGAAGACCCTGGCTTCATGAGAATTGGGTCGTTCCTTCAACTTTGCATCAGTGCATTAAATATGCCAAGAAAGGGGAGCAACATACGGTCTTCGCAGATCAAGCCCCGTTCCACCCCAATGAGTGCCATCTGGCCGATGCTTCACTATATTTTGGGAAGCCCACTTTAACAATCCCCGAGTGTTTAAAAGACAAAGGGAAGCAAAAGGTGGACCCTGAAGTTGAAGAAGGGCAGCTCTTCACTGTCAACCAAGACATGGTAAAGTTGTACAGGCTGAGCCTCAATGCCGCCTCCAAGCCGACCCAACCAGAAAGGCGGAGTGTTGACTTTGAAGCCAACCTTATCAACCGGGTCATTGATGGGAGTATCTCCTTACCACCCAAGTGCCTCCAGCTCTCGTCCCAACGGGACGAGTATGAGGTGGAGCAGTTGAAGACCTTTACAGTCTCCTATCAACGGAGAAGGGGACGCAACAAAGGCAAGAGGGACAAGCCGATCATCTTTTACAAAGGTGATTTAGTCCCACCGTGCCCTCCTGAAGATGATTTCGGTTGGGATACTCCCGCCGAGGTGATGCCAGAGCCAGTCCAGGAGATGGATGATATGCCCAACTAGATTAGGGAGATGTGCAAAAAGCAGCACATCCCGCAAACTCTGGACCCTGCGCGAGCGGCGTATTTCCATCAACTGTGGAACCCTCCGCAGGTCCGCGGACAGCCTCCCTTCTCCCGCAAAGATACAAGGGGCCTAGGCTATGACCAAGAGACGGACTTCGAGGTCCACTTTGCAGTCAATACCATAGGACTGCTACCTCTCCATCACGGGCAGGCAGAAGCTGAGACCAAGGTTGATGACTCTATAAGGGGGTCCGGTGACGTGTCTTTGACACCTTCACCTTCATCAGGAGCTGACAATGGTCGCCCTTCGGAGGAAAAAGCAGCTGAGCCTACTAACCATCGGCAAGACGAGGCCAGTCCTTCGACTTCAATCCACGGGCAAGAGTGTTTCGAAGAATTTGATGTCTATGAAGCCAACACTGATGATGAGGGAGACTTCCTCGACCTCCAACCAGCTCCGCCGGAGCTTGAAGACGGCGGTCAGGCGACTGTGGACGAGTTGATTGAAATCAATCTCGGAAGCAAAAATGACTACCGCCCCACCTTCATAAGTGCTCTCCTCAACGGGGAAGAAAGGCAGTCGTATCGACAACTCTTAGAAGAGTTCAGGGATTGTTTCGCCTGGACTTACAAAGAAATGCCCGAGCTCGACCCTTCTGTGGCCGAACATGAGCTGGCAATACTTTCAACAGTCAAGCCAATCAAGCAAGCTCAAAGGCGTATGCGCCACGAGCTGGAGCTGAAGGTCAATGCTGAAGTTGACAAAATGCTCAACGTGGACTTCATAGAGCCTTGCATGTACCCTGTGTGGCTCGCCAACATAGTCCCTGTCAAGAAAAAGAACGGCCAAATCCGAGTCTGCATCGACTTCAGGGATTTGAATAAAGCATGCCCAAAGGACGACTTCCCTGTCCCAATCACTGAGACAATTGTTGATATGGCCACCGGTCACGAAGCCTTGTCTTTTATGGACGGGTCGTCGGGCTATAATCAAATCCGCATGGCCGTCAAAGATAAAGACCATACGGCTTTCCGTTCTCCTAAGGGGATCTTCAACTACAAAAGAATGCCGTTCGGTCTGAAGAATGCCGGCGCAACCTATCAAAGGGCAATGACCAAGATCTTCGACGAGATGCTACATGACCTTGTCGAATGCTATGTGGATGATCTGGTCGTCAAGACGAAGAAGCGGGAGGATCACTTAGCTGACCTGCGTCGAGTCTTTGAAAGGCTTCGACAATTTCAACTCAGGATGAACCCGATGAAGTGCACCTTCGGCGTCTCCAGCGGCAAGTTCCTTGCCTTCATTGTCAGGTACCGGGGCATAGAAATCGACCCTGATAAAATCAAGGCCATAGCAGGACTGTCCCCTCCCAAGAGCTTGACAGAGCTCAGATCTCTGCAAGGTAGACTTGCCTATATTAGGCGGTTTATTTCTAATCTCTCTGGGAGATGCCTACCTTTCGGCAAATTGATGAAGAAAGGAGCACCCTTCATATGGGACGAAGACTGTCAAAAGGCTTTCGAGCAAATCAAGGAGTATTTGTTGACTCCTCCTATCTTAGGGGCACCTGTCAGAGGGAAGCCCCTTATCTTATATATTGCTGCTATGGATGCCTCTTTGGGGGCTCTGCTAGCTCAGGTCAATGACGAGGGCAAAGAACAGCCGCTGTACTACCTCAGTCGGAAGCTGATCGGGCCTAAGCACCGGTACGCTCCCATGGAAAAGGTGTGCCTAGCTCTGGTGTTTGCTGTCAAGAAGCTAAGGCACTATCTTCTAGCCCACCGGGTGGAGCTCATCTCAAAATGCAACCCACTCAAGTTTCTGCTCAGCCAGCCTGTCCTCTCTGGTAGGCTTGGTAAATGGGCACTTATCCTCATGGAGTTCGACATCACCTTCGTCTCACACAAAGCGATCAAGGGACAAGGAATGGCGGAGTTCTTAGCAGCGCACCCTGTGCCAGAAGATTCGTCACTCAACTTCGAGCTCCCCGACGAAGAGGTGTTAGTGCCTTCTCAAGAAATCGGGGAGTCTTCTGAAAAAGTCCCACCACAGATAGAGCCGGGTGTCCTCACCCTTGATCTCCCACACTGGGAGTTATATTTTGATGGTGCCTCTCGGACAATCAAAAGGGCCGGCGGCCTTACAGACTATGTCTCAGGCGCGGGGGTAGTCTTTGTATCTCCACGAGGCGGCATCCTCAACAAGTCTTGCGCTCTCATGAAGTCGCTGACTAATAATGAGGCAGAGTATGAAGCGTTAATCATTGGGCTTCAGCTGGCACTGGAGATGGACATCAAGTGCATCAAAGTGTACGGGGATTCTCAGCTCGTCATCCGACAAGTACTGGGCGTCTATGACGTCCGGAAGAAGGAGCTCGTCCCCTACCATGCAGCCGTCATGAGGCTTAAAGAAAAATTTTACCTATTTGAAATAGGCCATGTCCCCAGAGGCAGCAACTCCCAGGCTGATACTCTTGCAAAGTTGGCAGCAGCCCTAAAACTCCCGCCTGAGGGAGAATTAAATATTACTGTCAGACACCGAAGGCTCATGCCAAGTGTGCTCGACGAAGAATCCGGCCTCACTGTTTATGAGGTCGACAACATTCAAGAGGAGATTGTTCCCGAAGAAGAAGATTGGCGTGAGCCGATCATAAAGATAAAGAACGGCTGGCTCCCTCCTGATCGGGCTCAGAGGGTGCAACTGCTACGCAGGGCGACATCCTACCAGCTGATTGACGATATGCTCTTCAGGCTCGTCCATGAAAAAGACCGATCGGTCCTCTTGCGGTGCCTTTCGTCCAAGGAAGCGAAGACCGTCATGCACGAGGTCCACTCCGAATTGTGTGGAGCTCACCAGGCAGGAGCCAAGATGAAGAATAGCATCAAGCTCAAAGGGTTCTACTGACCCACCATGTACGAAGATTGCAATCAATATGCTCGTACATGTCATCAATGCCAAACATTCGGCCCAGTCCCTCGGCGACCACCTAACCCGCTCCATCCAACAGCGCCTACTTGGCCATTTGCAGAGTGGGGTATGGATATTGTGGGACCATTCCCACCATCATCCCAGGGGCACAAGTTCATACTCGCTGCCACCGATTACTTCTCCAGATCTAGCCGTCCCACTACGGGAAGTTACAGGGGAGATAGTTGCTCGTTTTGTGCGGCACTATATCATATACAGATTCGGCACCCCCAGTCGGATTATATCCGATAATGGCACGTCATTCAAGAACAAGACTGTTTATGCTTTGGCGGCCAAGTTCCATATCGATTGGAGGACGTCATCAGTCTACAATCCCCAAGCCAACGGATTGGCCGAGGCTTTCAACAAAACCCTCTGCAAGCTGCTGTCTAAGATAGTAGGTGGCCGCAAACGGGATTGGGGCGAGAAGGTCCACGAAGCCCTATGGGCCTATCGTACCATCTACAAAACCCCTACGGGATGTTCCCCATTCTCTTTGGTCCACGGAGCCGAAGCAGTGATCCCTGTAGAGATCGAGCTAGCATCTTACCGCGTTGCTGTGCACGCCGGATTGCCAGGCCAAGACCAATATGAAATTGAAAGAAGGCTCGAGGAATTGTCCAACCTTGAAGGTCAAAAAAACTCAAAGCCTATAAACACTTACAAGTGTATCAAGCCCGCATGACACGTGCCTATGATAAGCTGGTCAAGCAACGGGCGTTCAAGAAAGGCGACCTTGTCATGGTCAAAGAAAAGGAGGTTCTCGCGGGAAGATCCAGCGGCAAACTCCAGCCCAATTGGCGTGGACCTTACGTCATCCAGAAGGTCTACGAAGGAGGGGCCTATACGGTCCTTGACCACAAGGGAGACAATCCCTTCCCTCCTCTCAACGGCAAGCACATGAAACTCTACTACGCGCCACAGCAAGAGTTTCCCCAGCAGTCCTCACAGAACAGTACCTCTCCTCAGTGAAGGTTCAAAAAAAAAAAAAAAAATAGGGGTTAAAAATACTGATACCCCGGCGGACCCAGCCAGCCTTCAACGGTTGGCTGGGGGTAAAAAGGCCATAGACCCGGTCGAGGTGAAAACCCGAAAGGGCGCCTCGGGCAAAAATGGGCAACCCCTCGGTGTGAAAACCCGAAAGGGCGCACTGGAAAAAGCTAAAGGGGGCCAGCCTCGGCGAAAACCCGAAAGGGCGGTGAGGTTGGTAATGTGAAAAAAAAATCCTCTCTTTATCTATTTTAAGGGTGGCTCTAAGTCAATGACTCCACCCCATCTCGACCAAAACATCATATTGATGTCATGGCTATGCCTTACATATCATTCTATGACACCTAGTCCCACCAACATTTTGAGGTTGTCATATTCTGCCCCATTGGGCTCGGCCTCAGCATGCTCTCTTGGGCTGCCGAACCATCATGCCATTCGGCACCCTTTTACCCCTTTGGATTGAGCCTCAGTATGCTCTCTTGGGCTACCAATCCATTACACCCTTGGACTCCTTTTTGTCCCATCGTGCATGGCCTCAGTATGCTCTCTCGAGCTGCCAACCGATGTCATCTTTTGACTCCTTTTTGTCCCATCGGGCATGGCCTCAGTACCTCAGTATGCTCTCTCGAGCTGCCAACCGATGTCATCTTTTGACTCCTTTTTGTCCCATCGGGCATGGCCTCAGTATGCTCTCTCGAGCTGCCAACCGATGTCGTCTTTTGACTCCTTTTTGTCCCATCGGGCATGGCCTCAGTATGCTCTCTCGAGCTGCCAACCGATGTCATCTTTGGACTCCTTTTTGTCCCATCGTGCATGGCCTCAGTATGCTCTCTCGAGCTGCCAACCGATGTTGCCTTTTGACTCCTTTTGTCCCACTGGGTGACACATGTGTCCCTAAGAGAGTGTCACTAGTTCTCTGCCCTTGGGCATTATAGGTTTAAAAAGAAGAAAAAAGAAAAAAAAAGAAAAAAAAAGAGAAAGGGGTTAAAAATACTGATACCCCGGCGGACTCAGTCAGCCTTCAACGGTTGGCTGGGGGTAAAAAGGCCACAGACCCAGTCGAGGTGAAAACCCGAAAGGGCGTCTCGGGCAAAAATGGGCAACCCCTCGGTGTGAAAACCCGAAAGGGCGCACCGGAAAAAGCTAAAGGGGGCCAGTCTCGGCGAAAACCCGAAAGGGCGGTGAGGTTGGTAATGTGAAAAAAAAATCCTCTCTCTGTCTATTCTATGGGTGGCTCTAAGTCAATGACTCCACCCCATCATAACCAAAACATCATATTGATGCTATGGCCACGCCTTACATGTCATCCTATGACACCTAGTCCCACTAGCATTCTGACGGTGTCATACTTTGTCCCATCGGGCTCCGCCTACGCATGTCCCTTTCGGGCTGTCGACCCATTCCGCCTACCGGCTTCCGAGTTCAGCTCATATGTCTCTTCTGAGCAGTTAAACCCGCTTACTCTCTTGTCCCACTGGGACTGGCCTCAGTATGCTCTCTCGGGCTGCCAACTTTTCATGCCTTTCGGCTCCTTTTTCATTCTAGGGAATGGCCTCAGTATGCTCTCTCGGGCTGCCAACCCTTCATGCCTTTCGGCTCATTTAACCTCCTTGGGATTGGCCTCAGTATGTTCTCTCGGGCTGCCAACTTTTCATGCCTTTCGGCTCCTTTTTCATTCTAGGAACGGCCTCAGTATGCTCTCTCGGGCTGCCAACCCTTCATGCCTTTCGACTCCTTTTTCAGTCTATGGAGCGGCCTCAGTATGCTCTCTCAGGCTGCCGACCCTTCATGCCTTTCGGCTCATCTAACCTCCTTGGGATTGGTCTCAGTACGCCCTCTCGGGCTGCCAACCCATCATGCCTTTAGGCTCATCTTACTTCTTGGGATCTGGTCTCAGTATGCTCTCTCGGGCTACCAATCCATCGTGTCTTCTGGCACATGTCCCACCGGGTCTGGCCTCAACATGTCCTCTCGGGCTGCCAACCCACCTACTCGCCTATCGGCTTTCGGATTCGACTCTCACGTCCCACTAGGGCTGTCAAATCCACCCTTTTTCTTCTTCTGAGTCTGGCCTCTGTATGCCCCTTTCGGGCTGTCAACCCATCTCACCTCTTGGCTTCAGACTTGACTCATGTATTCCACCGGGATCGCCAAGTCTATTCCTTTGTCCCCATGGGTTTGGCCTCTGCATGCCCTTGTCGGGTTGCCAACCCTATTTGCCTATCGGCTCGCGGATTTGACTTATACGTCCCACCCGGGCTGTCAAATCCCCTCCTTCCATCGCTTCGGGTCTGGTCTATGTATGCTCTCTCGGGCTGCCAACCCATCCCGCCTATCGGCCTCCAGGTTTAACCCTCATATCCCTTTCGGACGGCTAAACCTACTCCTTTGCTATCCCAACCGGGTTTGTCACATGCACACCCTTTTCGGGTTACTAACCCGGTCAACCTTCGGTTTTGGATTTGGCTAATTGCGTCCCACTAGGACAGTCGAATCCACCTATCTTGTCACACCGGGTTCGGCCTCAGTATGCTCTCTCGGGCTGCCAACCCATTACGCCTTTCGGCTCGTTTCTATCCACTTGGGTTCGGTCTCAGTACGCCCTCTCAGGCTACCAACCCGTTTCGCCTTTCGGCTCACAGATTTGATTCATTCGTCCCAACCGGACAATCAAATCTACTCACTTGTCCCACCTCTGCGGCACACACGTCCCTACGGGAGTGCCACCTTTTCCTCGCCTTTTGGCATTATAGGACCAAAAAAAAAAAAGAAAAAAATTGGGGTTAAAAATATTGAGACCCCAGCGGACTTGGTTGTTTCTGTTAGAAGAGCAATCAAGGGCAAAAAGGCTTTAACCCGGCTAAGGTGAAAACCCGAAAGGGCGCCTTAGGCAAAAATGGGTACCCCTCAGTGTGAAAACCCGAAAGGGCGCACTGGAAAAAGCTAAAGGGGCCAGTCCTGACGAAAACCCGAAAGGGCGGTAGGGCTGGTAAAGTGATAAAAAAAAAGAAAAAAAAAAGGCTTATCAAGCATCAGACTCGCTCCTCCTCAGCTCAGCAAGGCGAGTCTCACTCTGAAGAGCTTCCTCTTGGAGCCCCTCAAGCCCACGGCGGAGGGTCTACATCAACATGCGCAAGACTGCGCTCTTCTTCGGTCCCCTGGACCTCTCACAAAAGCGCCTCCTCACTGTGGGAGGCCACCTGCTCGCGCTCGTAAGCGACCTCGGCCAGGGCGTCCACCTCAGCCTGGGCCGCCCAAAGTTTGCAAAGCTGTTGCTGCTCCTGCTGAATGATCAGCTGAGTCCTCCGCCTTCGTTCTTGAATAGCGCGAAGGCAGGCGAACTCCTCCCGTAAAGACGCAAGCTCAGTCATCCAGGCGTCCCAAGGGAGACCAAATGCATGCATCTGGCAATGCTACACCAAGTGGAGGACCATTCGGCCACTCCATCACAAGGGCCGAGAAACTCTGAAGCAGCTTTGAAGCCTCACTAGCTGAAGCTAAAACAAAGAAAGGAGTTGCCTCAGCCCATGTACGGCCGACATCTACCCAGACCAACATGCCCTAAGGGCTGGTCTACATCAACCTTGGCCATCACAAGTCAGCAAGTAGCCAACTTCATGTTCGGCTACACCTCAGATGTTAGCCGGCACATCTTTGGCGACACCTCAGCAGTTAGCCCGCTTTAATTTGCGACTACACACCTCAGCGATTAGCCGACACGTCTTCAGTGGCAGCTCAGTGGTCAGCCAGCACCACGACTTTCGATCAACGCACCCCTAAGGGTCGGCCAATGTTGATTTCCAGCTATCACAGCTCAATAGTCAATCAACGACGACTCAGATGGATGCGCCTCTTCGAGACATGCCTACATCAACTCCGGGCCAACAAGCCTCGTCGAGACAGGTCCCCGCACCAACATCGGGCCAACAAGTCTCTCAGAAGCAGGCCCCCATCAACTCTAGGCCAACAAGGCTCTCAGAAGCAGGCCTACATCAACATCGGACCAAAAAGCCTCTCCGAGGCAAGCCAGCATCAACCCTCAGCTTTCTGGAAAGCAATGAAGCAGTAAGGTGCAGCTCTACAGAGGGCACGGATCGTCCGCCTCCGCCTTCGGCTTTGACGAACGCTCCGTGGGGGGCATTTGTTGGCAACATTTTTTGCCCACTACATACGAGGTGAACTACTACTTAAGCTCACCACTGCAGAAAGGGGTGACTAGAACTCCCCGAGGTGGACTGCAGCAACATTAGACCTGCCCGGGGTGGCCAAGACCCGCCCGGGGTGGACATCAACAGACCCGCCCGGGGCGTACAGCAACAAACCTGCCCGGGGTGGCCAAGACCCCCCCGGGGTGGACAGCAGGGACCCGCCCGGGGCCAGCCACCCCCGGGCAGGTCCCCCCGCGGCTGCACGGGCGGGAGGAACCCGCCCGGGGTCGGCTGGCCCCGGGCAGGCCCGCCCGGGGTTGGCCCACCCCGGGCAGACCCGCCCGGGGTCGGCTGGCCCCGGGCAGGCCCGCCCGGGGTGTCTCCTCCCCGGGCGGGACCTGCCCGGGACCCCCCGACCCCGGGCAGGTCCGCGCGGACCCGCCCGGGGCGGGGCTGTCCCGGGCCGGTCCCGGGGTCTCCGTCTGCCCATCATAAAAAAAAAAGAAAGAAAAGAGGGGGGGAACCTGCCCGGGGTGGCTTTGACCCGCCCGGGTTCGGCCCACCCCGGGCCGGTCCCTCACCTTCTATAAATACCCCCTACGGGGCTCATTTGAGGGGGACTTTTTTTTTGGAGAGAGAGGACGACTTGTGAAGAGAAGAAATCTTTTGTTCGTTGTCTTGGCCTATTTGGGGTATGTGACACCCCGGGCTTTGTCATTATGCCCTACGTGGCTTGTCATTATGCCCCTACGTGGGCGTTGTTGTTGTGCCCCTACGTGGGTCTTGTATTTATGTCCCTACGTGGGTTTTGTCGTTATGCCCCTACGTGGGCGTGGTTGTTAAGTACCCTTTGGAGGAGACAACGAGACAAGGAGAAAAGCTATTACAAGCTGCCTACGGAAGACACTTGAAGCCTTTGTTCGTTTGTTTCGGCCCGTGTGGGGTAAGTCCCCGGGTCTTGTATTTATGCCCCTACGGGGTATATTTACGTTTATGCCCCTCAGCGGGCCATGTTGTTAATTACGCCTCTTAGTGGGCCATGTTTGTAAGTCTTTACGTCTCGGGACGACTAAGTCATGTAATTCTGCCTTTATAATGGAGAAATTACAAAAATGTCCTCCCCGGGACCGTCAAAGACCAAAGTCCTGTAATTTGCAGTTATACCCTGCAATCTTTTGTAATTCGGGCTACGCCCCTACTTCCCGCGTTGGTGCGGATCTTTGTACAGTCGACAACTCGCCGACAATCCTTGTACCCATTTGGGCCATAAATGCAATCTATGACTCCATATGTCTTCTTTATGCATTGACTGGGGAAAATTACAAGAAAACCCCCGACTTGTCAAAACTGCACATATACCCCTCCTTCGGCCAAATTGACAGATGTGTGTCTTCTATGAAGTCCCTTGTCATTCCTTCGCTCCGGAAGTGTTGTCAGCTCAGTCCAACACTCGGGTATCATCTCAAACCTAGGTCTAGGGTCTGGTAAAATTACCAAAATACCCCTGTGACTTAAAAATGACCTCAGAGCCCTTGAAACCCTCCAGAAACGGCTTCTATGCCTTGGGGAGTCAGGAACCCGATCCTACTTCCGTTCCAGCCCAGAAATTTCATAAATGCCCCTGGCCTGGGAAAATTACCAAAATACCCCTGGGGTGGTAAAATTACCAAAATACCCTCGGGGTCCAGAAAACTTCTCTCTACTTCAAAAACGCCTACGGCTTCCGCATATTTGCGTCTTTATTCCTAAATCTTAGGGTTTTGTTCAGACTTAGCCCTAACTCTATTAATGTGTTGGTGGTAAATGAGTGGTCATGGAGAGTCTCTCGAGTGAGCTTGCCCTCCACATCAGAACCTCTATAGAAGACTTTGGAACTTCTTTGACAGTCAAACAAAGGTGTTCAGACGTTAGGCCGATGTAAATCAACACTGACTCCGGTCAGTGGGGAAAGGTCCAGCACTCGAACCCAAATCGTCTGATACGACGCGCACCCATGGAACCCTCTCTACGCAGAGGAGTGTTTCTTTTCAAAAAGAACGAAAATCTACCTTTTATCTATGATAAGAGTCGATCTAGATTTTTTCCGTGTCTCACAGTGTATAATATGTGCAGTTTGTATCATGCAAGTAAGCGTGTAAGCTGTATATGCAAAAGTAAAGCATTATTCACAGGATGTGACTCAGAGTATGAAAGACATTATGCACAGACCAGAGCATTCAAAGACGGATTTTTATTTGCAAAAACTACAAGTAAAGGTGTGAAGGTTTTTTATGTGCAGTATTAAACAGTTGAAAGCTAAAGGAATTCATAAAATGTGATATGAATAGTGTTCAAGACAACTAATCAACAGAATCACAAGGTTTCAGCACTTCCATAGTTGCCAAAAACAGCAAAAGAAGGGAGTCCACTCTAGCAAACAAGGGAATCACAATATGCCCATGTTTTTCTTCAAATGCACAAGAGAGTGCATTGTTCAAGTTCATGCAAACAAAAATGTATGCAATTCTTTGGATATCTATGTTACAAGTATGTGCTAAGAAACACAATTCACTTTTTCATTCATCCAAATACTCCCCCTCACACACAATTCAATATTTAGTCAAAGTAAACCTAAGTAGAAGGTGTTCTCAAAATTAAACCAATTTGTTTCTCACCTTAAGAGTCCTTTATTTGTTGATGTTTCTTGACCTCAAGGCGCCACTGTAAAACATATTCTCATTTCGAAGATTTGGGTACCCAAGCCATCTTGGGTCCCGAGGGGTTAGTTTTAACATAACCAAATATTTGCTTTTCATTTCTCCTCTCATACCACTCATCGTTGGCCCTCATCATGGAACAATTATCCATTGAGTGTCCATTCAGGCCACAGTAATAACAATGAGAAGATTTTCTTCTCATGGACAGCTTTTCATCATATTTCATTACATGACAATCATTCATCATATGTCCAAAATTACCACAGTAATGACATGAAAAGTTTTTCTTGATGGACCATGCATCATCATTTTTCTTTGTAAAGTAATTTTCAAAAACATGTCCATTTAATCCACAATAAAAGCAGTGAGCATTGAGGTTTTTCTTCATTGATTTTTCAAAATTTTTAGAATCATTAGCAAATTTCATTTGTGACTTCAATGCCACATCATCGTCAAATTTCATCAAAAAGCAGTCATACATATCATGACCAAATATTCCGCAGTAATAACATGAAACATTTTTTCTTCTTCTTGATGCATGAGTATGTTTAACAGTTGAGGGTTTTTCATGCATACAAGAGCATTCAACAACATCTTTTTGTTTTTCAATTTCTTTATTACACAAGGACAAAGATTCATTCACGCTCTTAATTTCATTTTCTAATTTTATGATTTGCAAATGAGAGTTAGCAATCTCTTGTTCACATGAAACAATTTTCTCATTCAACAAGTAATTAACTGTTTTGTGACTTTCAATTTCTTGTTCAAGAATATGCAGTTTGTCACAATTATCATCAATCACACATTTTCCTTTTTCAAATTTTTTAAGACTTTTCAATTCTCCTTCAAGCAGTGAAATTTGAATCAACAGAGCATTGTTTTCATTTTGGAGCTTTTTAAATGAATTTTTGTTCATGGAAGTGTGTTCAAGTTCTTTCATTTGAAAACTCACGTTATCATTAACAATTTCATTCATTGCTCCATTGGATTCAAATTTGTCATTCAAATTCTTAAGACTTTCAATTTCTTTTCTTAATTCCTTCAGTTTTTCAGACTTATCAGTAGATATGCATGTCTCTTTTTCAAGCAAAAGTAATTTTTCAGACATGGCAGAATTCAGTATTTTCAGATTCTCATTATCTTTCTCAATTTTTTGAAGTTCTGAAATTTTAGCCAATAAAGATTTATTTTCAGTTTTTAAACATGAAGTGGTTTCTTTGTGCATATCGACTTCAAGCAACAGGCTTTCAGCCAACTTCCTAAGCTCAAAACATTCAGTACATGATAAATTAACATCACGAGCATTTTCAATTTCAAAGCACTTTGCACATGAAGAGTTAACATGTGGAACATCATCAAGTTTCCTTTTCATTTTTTGTTTTCAGATTTTAGTGCTTTGTATCTTTCAACCAGTTCATCGTAAGCATTCAGCGATTCATCATAACTCAATTCATCATCATCATCAGAATTGGAGTTAGAGTTTACCTTCGAATTCTCCTCGCATTGACGCCCAGTTTCATTGTTTGCAACGAGGCAGTCACCGTCGTTGCAACTTTCTTTTTGGGCTTCGATCAGCCCGTCCCAGATTTCCTTGGCAGATCTGCAGTTAGGAACAAATGGAAATTTGTTAATATTTACTGCTGCCTTAAGAACATTCAAAACATAAACATTTTCAGAATTCATTCTTTTATGCTCGTCGGTCCATTTTAGTTCATTTTTGGGCAGACTGTGAGGACCATGAGTGATTAGATTCATAAGCTTCGGATCAGTATTAGTAATCCACACACAAAGTTTTTCAAGCCATAAAGAATAATCAAAACCATCAAAGACGGTAAGCACATTTACACTAGCCATCATGAAACGATCTTTTCTCTACGACCGCAAGGTCGACCAAAAAATCAGAGACGATGTTCTGATACCAATTGTTGGCCCAGAGAGATGGCGGACAAGAAGGGGGGTTGAATTGTCCCCTTGCCGAGATAGCGGATTTTAACAACTTTCTAAACTAAATACAATGGAATTAAAACAAACTGAGTTGATTAGCCTAAACTAACATGAGATCTAAAAAGTTCTCTCGATCTTTCCGATCTCACTCGTAAGACCAATCCAACAAGCGATGAACGATTACTAATAACGGATAGCAGAGCTAGCAAAGTGTAGTGGTGTAGTGAAATAAAAATCAATAAGATAACCTGTGAAGGGAGATAGGAGAAATGGACAGTCACACAGGCAATCACAATGAACACAGGGATTTTTAAGATGGTTCGGGACCACGACGGGCTCCCTACGTCCACTCCTCACCAAACCCGGTGAGGCTTCACTAACACGCTACCGAAGTAGCAACATGGGGATGAACCCCACACCACACACGCTGCCTCTGCAGCAAAACACACACAGGGCCTGGCCCCAACACGCTGCCACTGCAGCACACACACACGTTCGGGGAACGTACCCCGGACACGACAACCACATGGAGACACAGCTCCGCACACACACACAGATATTTGAGTTTGAGAAAATCAAAGGATATACAATATATGCCCAGCAGTATGTGAATAATGATCGACTATGAACCACACAATGAGATAAGCATAAATAGAATGTAGAAATATCTCCTTGGTTCTCCAATAGAGATAAGCAGATCTTTCTTGAAACTTAGGTTGGAGAAGCTCTTATCCGCAGCTGGTTGGAGTAGTAGTTCGTCCTCCTTGAGGATCCAAGTTTGTTCGTTCAAGTCCTAGCTCCAATCAAGCCTGCACACATCAAGAAAAGGTGAAACATTATGCTCAACATCTTGTATTTGTTAACAGGGACATGACAAACAAATAAAGGAAGATTTATATGCATTCCCCTTTGAATGTCCCACAACTCCCTTCAATCAGTAGGTAGGGTGCGCTGGAAGTTGATCCTTGGAGTGGAAGCAGCCGGACATGAAGTTCCAAACGCCCAAAACCTTGAACGGGGGAGAGCAGCAACTGCAGCTCCTAGAACTGGACACAGGCTCGCGGACGGCGACTTCTGCAGCTTCTTCTTCCTTCTCCTTGATGAAGCAACGCCCTCCTTCACGTTCTTCTTCTCCTCCTTCCCTTCTCCTTCAACAGACCACACACGTTCCTCTCCTTCTTCCTGCAAGATAAACACGTTAGAGCTCAAGAGGGTCCTTTTCGATCGGAAGATAGAGGCGGCTATTTATCCAAGGGGATTGAACCCCCAAGGGACTTAAAAGCCCTTTCCAAACCCCCTTCACAACACATACAAGAAGCAAAGGTCGCCCTAAGGTCATTAGGGTCAAACGAAGTAAAGGCAGAGAAGATGCATTGACGTGTGTAGCTCAAAATGCAAAAGCACAGACCTATGTATGCAAAATACAGAGATTTGTGTAGTGGCAGTGTATGCATCAGAACATGTAGACTTGAATGCATGATAACGAGTGTATAGACTTTGTATGCATTGAAAGGATTGTACATACTTTCTCTTGAAGGATGCATATGCATATAGGAATGTGTGGACTTTGAATATGAATACTTGGACATGCCTTCAATGAGTGTGCAGACTCTGGGTGTACTGTGCAAACGATGCACAGATATGCTCTGAACACGGGTTGTACAGACTTGATCGATGTATGCACAAGACGATGTACAGACTTGATCTTGCGAACACAGGCTGTACAGACTTTGAATGATGTATGCACAAGACGATGTACAGACTTGATCTTGCGAACACAGGCTGTACAGACTTTGAATGATGCGTGCACAAGACGATGTACAGACTTGATCTTGCGAACACAGGCTGTACAGACTTTGAGTAATGCATGCAGACTTGCTGTGCGTGTGCGAGACAATGTATAGACTTGATGCACGGACAAGGCATATGCATGAACAAGCCACACAGAATGTATAGACTTTGCGTGGATGAGGCAAGGCTAGCGGATGTATAGACTTGCTCAGCCGTGTGGCGTGCAACCAGACGATGTATAGACTTTCTGTGCCTGCAACAATGTGTGCACTGACTATGTGATTGCACTGACTATGAAGCTCGTGTGCACAAGATTTGCACCGAGTATATGAATGCATAAAACTAAATCTACACTGATTGGAGTGTGTATGCATATGACGAAATGAGCACTGAGGTTGTTATGAACAAGCTACAGGAAAATGAATTACCTTGAAATAAGATTGCACCAAGGTTGTTATGCCTATCGACTGAGTCGACGCATCCACTTCAATGCGTCGACGCACTCTATATACCAGAACCCATATGACATAAATGTGCACTGACACAAATGAGTGCAAGATTAACTAAAACAACAATAGCACTTACCAAATGATCAAATGAGTCTTCCAAGGCATGAGAAAGCTATTTTCAATTAACACATGGATCACAGTTGCAATCCAAGGAAAACTGAACTTGCACAGTCTAATGCAAGCTAACACAACAAAACTAAAGCTTACATAATATGATTCAACCAAGCTGCACAGAGAATTCCATCTCATATCAAAACAATCAAGATCTGTCCTATTAAGTCAAGCACAATCAAAACCAATTTGAACTTAACTTATCCACACCCAGTATGAGTAGACACAAGTTCATATGATATGTTAAAGCAGTGAAGCTGGCCATCCAAATGCAAGTATATACATGGAGAACTGTTAAGGCCAGTCAACCCAAGAGCATCCTAACCTGTAAAGCAGAGTATCAACATGTGAGCTCGTTTTTCATGAAAATGCCATTAAGCATAAAACACACAATACATTGGAATCATCAAAACCATTGTCAATGACAACGAGGGGGCGCACAGAACCCAACATGAATCATCTATTTATTTTGAAGTCCCAGTTGCAAATTTAAGTGTGTTTAAGTCTCATTATTCTTTAATGGATTTTATGCATCTTGTGATTGATATGAAATTAAGTATATGGATAGTGCCATCTTAAGGGGATATTTGGGCGACCCTGTAATTAGCGTCTGCTACGGATAGCAATTTGTTGTCCGAACACGATGGACTTTAAAAATTCGGAAACCATACTTTACTTTGGTGGATGATGGGGTATTGACTCCCGATCCTACACAGTCGATGAAGACCTTGGCGTCATTCGTCTAGGTGCTTGGGTGTTTGTTTGGCTCTTATATTGTGGTTTGGATACATATCCAATATGTATTTAGATCAGAATTCATATCTAAATAGACTCAGGTGATTTGGACATGTGCTTCGTAGCCCTAACTCAGCCCCAGTTAAAAGATGTGACCGACTCTTAGTGGATGCTAGTAAAAAAGCTCGGGGAAAGCCTAACATGAGATGGTGCGATGTTATTAGGAAGGACATTAGTTTCTTGGGTTTAAATATGAATATAGCACTTGATAGAAATTTTTGACGGAACAGGATTCATATAGTCGACCCCAAATAGTTGGGATAAGGCTCTGATGATGATGACGATGATGATGATATATATCTGATATGTGAATTTAAATTGTATACAATTTGGCTTAGTCAATTATTTTAATTGACCTGAATGTCAAAAATTGCATATAAATATGACTTGATATAATGTGCAAGCATTTGAATTATTTGATAATTAATTGAGAATGTGAAATTGAGAGATATGCACATATGCTTAATATTTGCATTGTTTTGTTATTTACATTTCTTTGATGTATGTTATATGTTTAGAACACGTTGAAATTCCTGTTAAATTTAGAATTATCATGTGATTGTCAAATTATTATATGATAAGTATGTTATTGGTTTTAATGCCTACTGAGTTTTAGGACTCACACATGCGATAACATTTTTCCCCAGGTGTTTAGTGTATAGTGGGTTTAACTCCAACGAGGAGTAGGTCAAAGAGTGATCGGGGGGAATATTTTGAAATCCGTTGCGTAAAGGTCAGAGTAGGTTTAGTTTTCTTCTGTGTATGGAATATAAATGTTATTTTTGGGTTGAGAGATGTATAGTACTGTCATCATCATCAGAGCCTTATCCCAATTATTTGGGGTCGGCTACATGAATATTGTTTCGCAAAAGATTTCTATCAAGTGTTATATTCATATTTAAACCCGAGAAACTAATGTCCTTTCTAATAACATCACACCATCTCATTTTAGAACTTCCCCGAGCTCTTTTACTAGCATTCACTAAGATTCGGTCACATCTTTTAACCGGCGCTGAGTTAGGACGACGAAGCACATGACCAAACCACCTGAGCCTATTTTCTCTCATTTTACTATCAATTGGGGCTATCCCTAAGTCCTTACGGATGCGCTCATTCCTAATCTTGTCTTTCTTAGTCTTGCCACACATCCATCTCAACATCCTCATCTCTGCTACACATATTTTGTGAATGTGTTCCTTTCGTACTGCCCAACACTCTGTACCATATAACAAAGCAGGTCTCACAGCCGTTCTATAAAACCTCCCTTTGAGTTTACAGGTATACGACGATCACAGAGGAGTCCTGATGCACTTCTCCATCTTAACCAGTCTGCCTTAATCCTATGTGTAACGTCGTCATAAATCTCCGCATTCTCTTGTATGATAGACCCTAAGTATCAAAAGCTACTACTCTTCGGAATGTTATACCCATCAATTAGAACCATGTCTTCCTGTACCACTCTCTCATTACTAAAATTACAATGCATAAACTCTGACTTACTCCTACTAATTTTAAAACCTTTAGACTCCAAGGCAAGTCTCCAACGATCTAACTTAGCATTTAAAGCATCAATACTCTCATCAATTAAGACAATATCATCTGCAAATAACATACACCAAGAGATATCCTCATGTATAGTATTGTATATGATGTGAATTATGTGTGGTCTTTTGGGGACACAGATAGCTTTGACTTTAGTGCCTTGCAAATTTTCCAACTCAACATTCCTATTTGAATGTGATGTCCCTAGACCGGGCTTAGGAAGGGGGCGCTACAATGAACATGGAGTTGGTTTGATCTAGGCTGGAAGGCCAATCACTGCCACGATCGGCCAATCCAAGTTGCTCTCCACAATTGATCAATCCCCTCTGCAAATCAAAGGTTAACAGCTCGAGGTCAGGTCGGAATGGGCAAAATATGAGCAGATGGGCCAATCCAATCTAGTTCTGCCTTCCTTGTGTTTATCACTATGCAAAACCAGAGGTGCACGGTAGCATAGGAAACTAAACATTTGTATTTAAGAGGAGCATCAACATAATGATATTTCTAATGATTTTACCAAAAGTTATTCATGTCGCTCCTATAGTGGCTAAAGTAAGTTCGTCAGAAACTGCAGAAAGATATACAGACCTACATATGTTTTCCTAAATTTCCTCAACCTCACAGAATTAGCATGATTATCTGATGCTCCTTTTTTTGGAAGGTTAATCTGATGCTCTTTAAGGTTTTTATATGACACAGTTCCCAACTAGATGTCATTTCAAGTCCCAAGCATCCTGCACCGTTTCCAGATATTATGTGGCCATTAAAGTAACCATGGCTACCTTGTGGAGTAAAAGCAATTATGGCATGTGACTCCACAATCTTAAAATGCATTCCACGCATAAAAAGATCAAACTTGCACTGCATCACTGCAGGACGCCGCAAATTTGGGAGGTGTTGCACTGCAACACTGCAAGCAATTAGGGTTGTGTTGAACCACACAAATTTGGGAGGTGTCTCTAGAATTTATAACGAATTTTAAAGGATCCAGTAATTTTCTGAGAATTTTCAGAAATTTTCTGAGAATTTTCAGAATTCTAAACAATTTTCAGAAAATTCCAGCAATTTCCTCAGAATTTTTAGCAATTTTCTGAGAATTTATAGAAAATTTCCAAACAATTTTAGGAGAAATTCCACAGTTTTTAAGAAAACTTTATGAATGTTTTAGTTTTGGAAATTATCAAGCAGTGCAAGACGATAAAAAAATGGGATTTTGAATGAAAATCATTGTTGGACGCGAATTTACAAAAAAATCATACCTGGAAATACATTAGCAGACATATCACTACGTAAAATCATGCATAAATGCTATCGTGGTCAACTTCCATCGACAGGAGAACGAATATTCGAAAAGAATGTCAATATTCCCGTTAGTTAGATGTTAAATAACCAATATACCCATGGTGAGAGAGAGAGAGAGAGAGATGGGGAGGTGGAGGTGGGCTCCTGTCGGTCACCGAGCTGTGGTGCATCTTGGAGCGCAAGAAAATTGTGATCGTGATAAAGCTCAGAAGTAGCTGGATTCATGAGCGAAATCAGAAAAATGCTTGTACTGGCGGTTCTGTAGATTCTGAGGTTTCGTCTTAGTAGGGGGGAAGATATTACCTGGAAAGTCCTGAAGATGTAGAGAAACGAGTTCCTCTTCATGAGCAGCACTTCTCTATCAATGCAAGCCTTGAGCAGCTCCTTCTTGCATACTCCATATCTTGACCTAGTCAGAGCAGCAGGGTGGCCCTTTTCCTTGGTGTACGGTGTTGTACCCATACTTTTTTCCCAGGACAAAGCAAGATATAAGGGTCCGGGAATTTTTCTAAACACCTTCTAGGCGTTATTTGTTCGGCATCTTTACGACATGTCGGGTCCAATCGAGAACCCTAACCGGCTTGCCGTGACTTATGACAACACCTACAACCAGTGGGGACCACCCCCGACCACCCAGTATGTAGCCTTACCCGCCTTCAACTCGGCCACCCGGGCCAACCCGAGGGCGCCCCAGCAATAGACCGCATCATGCGGCACCCAGCAAAGAGGCTGGAAATCACTCCCAAAATGCCTCCCTCCAGCGTTCTAACGTTAACGGATTACCTCCCTCAGTCAACCTTGGGCTCTGAGGGTCATTATCTCACTCGTACGGCCCGTAGTTATGTGTTGGGAATTGTCTCGAACACCTTGTGGGCGTACACTTTCCAGCCATTATACTACAAGCCGAGACCAACCCACGGCCTGGACCCACTTGCCGCATCATGTAGCAACCCTACAGCAAGTTGGGGCCATCCCTGACCCTTGGACACACGGCAACGGATCGCTCACTTTTGACCACCGGGCCAGCCTGAGATTATGCAATAGCTAGCCGCGTGGCACGGCATTGCTCACTAAGGCCGGACCCCTATACCCAAAAGGCCTTCACTCAACACCTACGAGTTACTACCCCGACCGTCGGGCCAAATACGAGTCAAGAAAGCCTACTAGCTAAAGCCGTTCGACAACACGGTGTGTGTGGGGACCAACCCCGAACACCTTGCGGGCGGCAACACTACCACCTTGCAATTGGCCCCCACAGGTCAACATCAGGGTCCCAGGAACCTCAGGGGGGGAGTTCGCCCAGGTGCGACTGCACCCAGGTGTGTGTGTGTGTGGGGGGGGGGGGCGAGTTCCCCCAGGTCCCCTTCGCCCAGCCATGCCCAGCCCAATCCAACCCCGGTCCTACCTCGGTTCCAGTTTACGTACCAGTCCAAGAAGCGTTTGCGAAGAGAAAGCTTAAAGCTCGAAGAAAGCAACCCCACGCAAAGAACACCGAGCCAACCTCGTCGTTCTGTGCGCTCCAGTCAACCAAGCCGTATCCTTCTGTCGTTGCGTTCACACTGGGTCAAAGTGGGACCCAAAATAGGAAAATTGGAGATTTTATAGAAATTCCCACGGCTCTCCCAATGACCCCCAAGTGGGTCTGCGTAAACCCCCCAGGTTGGTACCCCCAGCCTGGTCCGCGTAAACTCCATTTTCCCATAAATTTTTTTTTTAAAACGAAAAAAGAGAATGCAACCCAGCCCGCGTTAACCCCCCTAGGGGGGGGGGTTACGCAGACAAGGCTGGCCCCCCAGCCTAGTCCGCATAAACTGTCTTTCTCTCTCCAGAAATAAAAAAAAAGAAAGGGGATTTTTGGCCCGAGTAAAGGGGTGCTTCACGCGGACGAGGCTGACCCCCTCAGCCTAGTCTGCGTAAACCCCCTCCCTCTCTCACAAAAAATAAAAAATAAAAAAAGGAAAACCTCAACCCAATCCGCGTAAAGGGGGGGGGGGGCTTTACGTAGATCAGGTTGCCCCTGCCATCCCAGCCTGGGTAAACCCCTCAACCCTTCAACTTCCTCTATAAATTCCCCCCTTAGGAATTCTGAGGGGCATACAGAGGCACATGCAAACAGACGCAAACGCACATAGGCAACCAGGAGAAGAAGGCGTGGTGAAGGCTTTGGTCGGCTTGTTCGGCTCAGCACACGCCGAGGGTATGTCGAATGTACACCCTACATATGGCGTCTAGTCGACTCTCACAAGCTCCTTTCCTCACCGCGTATGGAGCGTCATGGTAACGGCGATCATACCCGCGCATCGGGTCCGCCTACGTATGGTGCGTCATGGTAACGACATCGACACCATCATGCCGAAGCCTCCAGTCACACGAGACCGCTTATCGACCGCTTCGTCTGAGCCGACAACCGACTGTCCCGCCCGCTGACCCGAGTTAGTTGGCCCGGAAGTAGCACTTCAAGGGTCCGAACCTAACTCCCAGACGCGTCAATGCTCAACCTCGGAGCCGGTGCTCAAAGGCTCGCCCAGGAGCCGCACCCTATCTTCCTCACACCGGTCAACGTCAGCATATGCCTCTCAGCCCAGTCCTAGTCGCTCCACTGTATTTGTAGTTTCTTACGGGGACCCTTTGTAAAACGCGGACATCCGCTCTATCCTGCAATGACCCGGGGGCCGACACGTATGTCAAGATTGTCCCGTGACTTGCACCAGATGTACTTAGGCCTTCAGTGCCTACCTGTAAAGCCTTTACGGCATCCATAAGGAAAGAATAGCCAGAAATCCGTTCTTTCCCGTACATTAGCGCCAGTGTTTTCTTGCGGCCCTCACTCCAGTTTTTGCCTCACCAAGCCACTCGGAACCTAGCGTGGTCAACCCTATCTGTCGGATTTGACAGTCATAGTCTAGCTGTAGTGCGTACCTGGTCCTCTACGTATGCTATGACTTTTAAGGTATCTCAATCCTCCTTCAGCAAAAGAAACAAAGGTGTTCGGATTCAATCCGATGTAAAACAAACATCGACTGCTTGCGGTCGGTGGGGAAGACGTCATGTACACGAGTCTCCACAATCACCTCTACTCGTACCAACGGAACCTCCTCTCCACGTGTCGCCCTATATTCTGTGCCCACGTGTTGTGCCCTGGTAACACTTCTCCTATCATAATTTGGTTCCGCAGGTGATCGTCGAGTAATCGACTGGCACGCCCGCATTCCATCCGGCTACCTCTGATCCCATTATACCGCTCCGTTCCCCGCATTTCCCTGCCAATACTCCCGGAATCCCTGCGTGCCAAGTCGACCTATCTTGGCCTTTCGTAACAGGCCAGTGTGTGTCACACCGTGGAAAACCCAGAAATTTCCGCATGCGGCGAACATACAGCATGGCGAGTTCATCTCCTATGTTCCATCCAACATGGAATGCCCCTTGGGATGCCTCTGAAAATTCGTTCACGGGGACAAACCTGTAAGGCTGGTCATGGCACACCCAACACTGCTCTTGCTCTTTTCTCGAGGTCACCTAACAATCCCAGAAGCAAATAAATAAAGATTACGAAAAGAGAAGTTAAAAATCATCTGAGGAAAGTCACTTCCACTCGAGCAAGGATCGCTCTCCATGTCATACGTACTTCTTGTAAGAAATCTGCAATGCCTTTCCTCTCGGGGCAAAAGAAGCCCATGAACTCAAAGAACTCCCAGATGTGCTCGTGGGGGCCCTGGAACACGATCTGCCCTTCTGAGAGGAGAATGATGTCATCGAAGAGCTCATAGGTTTCTGGCGCCGGCTGAAGCAGGGAGATGAGGGCAGTTCCTCCGAAGATGTTGATAGACTGCAGCAGCGCCTTCACGATCTGGAAGGTCGTGGAGCTGTCTAGGCCAGTGGATATCTCGTCCATGAACAAAGCCCTTGCTGGTCCAACAAGCATCTCCCCTGTAACACAAGACCAAGTTTCTTAAGAAACCACAGATTCCATAATAGGTGGAGAAATAGGGGAAGCAGATTCTCTAGACCTCCACCATCTATTGTGACACACTTCTTTTGTCCTCCAGAGATACCCCTGACCATCTCATCCCCTACCATGGTGTAGGCGCATATTTCCAATCCTAGGATCTGCAAGCAAGAGGAATCATAAGGTTGTTCTGACTCTAGGGGGTCTGGCTTTGCAGAGAGAAGGGGAGGGGGCTCTGGCGGCCAGGGAGGGGGGAGGGGGATTAGTCAATGTCCGATAGCCAGGGGAAGGGGATGAAGAGGGGGGTCCGACGGCCAGGTGGGAAGGGGGGGAGCTCCGGTGGCCAGGGGAGGGGGGGGGGCTCCGGCGGCCAAAGGAGGGGGCTCCGACGGCCAGGGGAGGGGTGAGGTATGGTGATATAGGTGGAGGGGGAGGGAGGAGGGCGATTCGGCTGGGGCCTGGCTGTAGGAGGGGAGGGGGCCTATCCCAGTGCCGGTGTCCGGTGGCCAGAGGAGGGGGAGAGGGGTCCGGCGGCCAAGTGGAAGGGGAGGGATAACATACTTTTTATTTTTTAAACTGAGGGTAATTTGGTCTTTTCACAGATCTGGTTAATTTTAACTATGGTTAAGTTGACGGGTGGTAACAGACAATTACGACGATGACATTTATGCACTATTTGATATTACGCAGTGATATGCCAGCTAATGTATTTTCAGTAGTAGTTTTTTAGCAAATTCGGGTCTAACAATGATTTTTATGCCAAAAAAACCCTAGAAAAATCGTCACCGTGAGTTAAATGCCCTGAGAGTTCCGACGAGCGGGGTTAGTCACATAAACCCTACGTGCTCCGAAGCACGACAATTTTATCAAGCACCTCGCATGCAGTATAAAGCCATGTGCCCGTGCAAAGAACAAACAAATAACATCTCCCCTGACTTGCGGGGATCGTTCTCAATGCTTCGGAGTGTGGTCCCAAGCAGTATGAGAAAATCGACAGCAAGTCAACGTCAAAGAAGAAACAAAATCTCACAAAGGCTCCACGTGCCACAGCGTAACTGAATCTAGTGGCAGAAAACGATGAAGAAGAGGCTTGAAGGAGACGAAATCAAACCCTCTTAAAGGGGGTTTTGGACCCACAAAGGGGGACAGCTGGCCGCCCACCTGCTCTCTCCTTCTCTCCCTCGGTCAGCATGCGCAGAGAAGCCGTCGCCCCTCTCTCTTTGTGCTGCCAGTAGGGAAAAGAAAAAAAAAGGAGAAAAGAAAGGGAAGAAGAAGACCGGAGGGGGGGTGGGAACCTATGATTAGGCTTTGGCCTAATCGGGGGAACCTCCCCTAGTTTGGGCCCTAGGCGCTAACCAAGGGAAGCCCCTCCAGTTATGCCCTAGCGTGAACCAGGGGACCTCCCCCAGTTCCCCACCTGGCCGCAAACAGGGGGAGGGCCCCCAGTCCTCCCTCTCTCAACTGTTGACCAGGGGGACCTCCCCCAGTCACCCCCTCTCAACTGCAAACCGGGGGGAGGTGCCCTGGTCCTTCCTCTCTCAGTTGTAGACCGAGGGGACCTCCCCTAGCCACCCCTACCAGCAGGCAACCTGGGGGAAGGCCCCCCGGTCCTCCATCTCCCAACCGCAGATCGGGGGAACTTCCCCTAGTCACCCCCTCTCTCAAGCTAAACTAGGGAACCCCCCCCCCGGGTTCACATCTACTAGGCCCCACTAGACTGGGGGAGTCACCCGCACTTGGAAGCAACCCGGGGGAAGGCCCCCCGGTCCTCCATCTCCCAGCCGCAGATCGGGGGAACTTCCCCTGGTCACCCCCTCTCTTAGGCTAAACCGGGGGAACCCTCCCGGGTTCACATCTACTGGGCCCCACTAGACTGGGGGCAGACCGGGGGAACTTCCCTGGTCACCCCCTCTCTTAGGCTAAACCGGGGGAACCCCCCCGGGTTCACATCTGCTGGGCCCCACTAGACAGGGGGAAACTCCCCCGGTCAATTCCATCCATGCCTAGCCTTAACCGAGGGAACCTCCCCCGGTTCACTCAAAAAACCCCATTAAACCTCTAATCTTTCCCAAGAAATAAATAGAGGTGATGAACTTACCTCCACATGCTAACCGAGGGAACCTCCCTCAATTCACTTAAATTCTCCTACTTAATATTCTAGAATAAATGAAGGGTAGTGAACTTACCTCCCTAATTTAACCGGGGGAGGTTTACCTCCCTAACTTAACCAGGGGGACCTCCCCCGGTTCACCTTATGCACACCCAATGCTAACTGAGGGAACCTCCCCCGGTTCACCTCATGTGCGCCTTACCCAGGAGAACCTCCCCCGGTTCACCTCATGTGCGCCTTACCCAGGAGAACCTCCCCCGGTTCACCTCATGTGCGCCTTACCCAGGAGAACCTCCCCCGGGTCTCTTCACCTCCACAATGCAATAAATGCAGCCATGGAGTCCCCCCAGTTAAAACCCCTATACAAGGGGAAGGAGAGCTCTCATCCAAAAAAGAAAAAAGAAGAGGAAGTCAAGACTCAAGTTCAAGGAGCTCCGAGGAGAATCTTTCCTCAAGAACTCCAAGAACGCTTGAAGACTTGGGATAAGATTTGGTTCGCCCAACCTCCAAGAACTTGTATGTTTGGTTTGTTTGATCTTATTAAGCCCCTGATAAAAGGGTATGGTGGTGTTTTTGCACTTATAGCCCTACTTGCGTAGAAATTATTTGTAAAACCATGAAAATTCTATAAAAATACAGAAAAATCATGTAAAAAATCAGAAAATTAGAAAAGTTTATGTCGAACTTATTTTCATGTGAGGAATGGCATACAAGTCCCTGTTTTGTGCGAAATTGCAGAACAATCCTGCAAGTTTATGAAATTACATAAACATCCACAAAATTCAGGAAAAATCCTGAAAATTCAGAAATTGAGCAACCAATGTTCCAGTTTACATAAACGTCCTCCAAATTAGGGAAAAGCCCCTGTTTTTTTCAGAATTGCAATTTTACCCTAGATCTTTCCAAAATTGCATAAATATCCAAAGAAATTACAGGGAAATCCTGAAACTCACAGAAATGGCATAAATATGTTCAGGTTATGCCAAAGTTGTGGTTCTACCCTCATGACTGAAGGAAAATTGCAAATAAAAGGGAAAATTGTGAATAAGTCCAAACTTGTGGAAGGATTTAAATTTATTGTTATTATACCCTTGCTTTAGGGCATGGGAGATTTTTTTTTTTTTTGAAATTAAGCCCTCTCGTCACAACGAATGATGCAAGGGTTAAAAGATATCTCTAGCAGTTAATCAAAGGTGTTCGGACTTATGCCGATATAAATAAGCATTGACTCTGGCCGGTGGGAAAATATCCAGCACTCGAACTCTAAATCGTCTGATAAATTAGCCTCGTGGGAAGAATTGTGTGCACGCTAATTAATTAGCTAAAATATGTGCACATTTATCCAACAAATGGATATTTTTAAAACTAAATTTTCCGCGTGTGAAATAGGTTGCAAGCAAACCAATACACTCGATGAGTAGTTGAGTATGGCTCTACTGTTGTCGATTTTGGGTCAGTTGCTACTCAATTTCGTCTCATGTGTTAACATAATGAGCCAAGTTCACTCAACTTTTCAAGTTTGTTTCATAAACAAGCCAAGCTTCATTTAGGGTCACGAACTACTTGATTTAGCAATTTTAAATAATTTTAAATTATTAATATAATTACTTAAAGCTTTTTCAGTTTTTAAAAGCCCGTAAGGGTTCTAAGCCAACAGTGATGGCTGGAGCTACTGCAAGGCACTGGCCATCTTCAGGCTTTTAAGTCCATTTTGGTCAAATTTAGTCCACATCAGAAGATCTCAAAAGCCCACAGTGGAGAAGCCTATTAAATGCTATATGCTTCTCCTCTTTTGCCATTCGGTGGAGATGCCTACTTTTGCAGGCTCAAGCCAATTGCCTTACCGGTCTTGTGGACCATGGGCTAGTGGGCTACCCATTTTGCTACTTTTGAGCTCGTGATAACAAACTATTAATTTATTTTGAATATATTTAAGTTTTAGGCCAAGTCTGGCATTTGCTAAACATGTTCTGCACATTTTGGGTTGCAAGCTGGGCAACAGAATGAGTTCATTTGACTCGCAAATTGGGCTCCTTAGGACCCACAAGCAGCATTCGAACTCATCAACTTTTTGAAGGAGCAGAGTTTGAACAGCCACTTTAGATTCTTGGATGAGTTCAAGCCAAGTTTAGGCTCAATTTTTGGTGACCAATCCAAGTTCGTGCTAGATAATACTCAGCTCGGCCCATTTGCAACAAGAAAAGTACTCAACAGATAAAAATATCTCAATCACAATTTGACGAAGTTAGGCTACCTAGCAGTTAGCAGGATTTCTTCTTTTCAAGATCAACAAGGTGCTTCTAGCTTTGACGCTTTGAAGGGAATATCAATTTTTCTGTGATGCAGTATCAGAAATTACTTTAACTAGAAACCTAACGAACATAAGGACAATTAGTAGCATACCTTTACATCATCTACACTCTCCACCATGTCAAGATTTGGAACGGCAGCTACAAAATAGAATGAGAATTTGTTATCTTCACATTACCATACAAGCAAGATTTCTAGCAGTCTTATCATGTTTGATTAAAAAAGTTTACTAGCACGCTACATGATCAGACAATATCTGTCAAGAACACATACCTTTCTTTACTAGACATAAACCTTTGCCGGAGAATATAAAATAATCTTTAAACTTCCAACAGGTAACAAAATGATGACCCAGAAAAGGATCTCTTTTTATCACATGCCAGCTAAGAGACAACCGAGAAATGCAGGCAGCACAATGTAATACCTCAGAAACTTTACATCAAAAATTGTATGCATTTAGATGTTCATGTACTTTTTAGGAGCAGTAGAGGACCTTGTCAAGGGGATCCACTTTCGCCACTGTTATTTGTGATATTGGGTAATATGCTCAGCAGAATGTGCAGTATTGCAGAGGGTCAACAGTGGACTTGTGGTGTTAAGACATTGCACTCTTCCATCTCTATATCTCACTTACAGTTTGCTGATGATACCTTGATTTTCCTACAAGAAGGCTCTTCACAGGTCAGGAATTTGCTCTTTATTTTGAAGAGCTTCGAAACTTCTTCAGGATTAAAGATAAACGATGATAGAGTGCAGTTTTTGGTTTAAATGTGGGAGAATTGGAACTTCAAGAGTGTCCAGGTGTTCTTTCTTGCAAGGTTGATAAGCTTCCCATGCTTTATCTAGGTTTGTCCCTGCTTTACAGACAGCTGAAGGCTGCAGCTCGGGAGCCTCTTCATTATAGGATTCAGAAGAAACTTTCTATTTGGAAGGCCAGAAATGTATCATCGAGAGATAGAATCACTTTAATTAATTCAGTCTCGACCAGCATGTTTTTGCATTATTTGTCAGTCCACGATCAGTCAGGATGAGGATTGATAGGTTCAGGAGGAATTCTTGTGGGGTGGCTTTAATTAGCAGAAATAGGGGATTCCTCTTATCACATGGGTGAGGGTCTGTGGGCCTTGCAAGCAGGGAGGGCTGGGGATCATGGATCTTGAAGTTATGAACCTTGCTCTGCTGGGGAAATGGCTATGGGATCTGCTCCAGAAAAACCATACTTTGTGGAAGAGGATTATTCATCAAAAAACATTATTGCTGCTCATCATAGATTTTAATTGCAAATGTACAATGAGAGACAGGTAAGCCCACAGTGGAAAGGCATTCAAAATCTGAGAAATGGATTATGAAAGGGATTTCTACGAAAATTGGCAGTGGTGAGAATACATTTTTCTGGTATGATAGATTGATAGGTGACACTCCTTTAAAGGACAATTTCCCAAGAATTTTCAGACGGGCAGTAAATAAATGGATCAAACGCAGCTGCTAACGACCACAAAGAAGGCTAATAACGAAATATTCCCATTTATAACAAAAACAAAAGCCATTACCATTTAAGATCTTTTTCTCACCAGGCCAAGGCCCAAGATTGCTCTCAGCTGCAGGGTGCTATTACTCAGTGGTTTCATCATTTATGAAGGGGTCTCAAGGAGGAGGAAGAAGAGGAATATTTCTCAGTTTTAGAGTTCATGATTAAGGTACCCATATCCCAGACATAGGAGGATACCTTCTTATGAGACAGTGGTAAAAAAGCCTCTTAGTTAAGCCTCTGTACAACTTTATTGACAATTCCCACTACATAATCCAAAATTTAGAGACATTTGTGTTGTGATCCCTCCGTATTTTGATGATAACAAAGTCCGTGCATGTTGGACTAATGTTTCTAAGTGAATGTGCAGCGAATAGGTCAATCTGCAAAAACTAAGTGTAAATGTGTCTGAAAGTCGATCTCTAATGTTTAGTTTAATTGAGCTTTGGTGGTCTTACAAGATATGGGCTGATGGCAAGTTGTCGTGGTAACTAAGCTCTTCACAACGAACCCAAAATTGATGAGTATGTTAGAAGTCATGGCTGTTCAAAGTCGTCGATTTCAGATAGGCGAGGTTCCCTGGGAGTGTCGACACTCATCTGGAACATCTGTTCAAGCTGTCTTCAAACAGAACCTCTGGTTCTGGGAAGGTGTCGACACTGCACGTAACTAACTCCGGTTTGTGCGAATCTGACCGAGATTTGCGCGATCTTGGCTGAGTTTTTTCGATGGATCATGGCCACTCCTTGGCTGGGACACTTCCTAAACCTCTCTAAAGGAGCCCTAAGGTGCCCTAAGGATTAAAGTGGTGAAGAGTTGAAAACTCATGGGAGAGAGGCGGCTGCGATTTGGTTCCCTATTTCGCCATTCCTTCAAGCCTTGAAGCCTCCTTGTGTGCAAGAACGTGAAGAACGACTTAGGAGGAGATTTACCTTCTCACCTTAATCTAATTCTGTGTTTTGTGGTGTTCGTTGTGTGAGAAAGTATGCGTGTGTTCTTATGCACCCTACTCTAAGGGTGAGTGTATGTGCTTAGGCACACGTGTGTGTGTGGAAGGTGTGCCAACACCTTGATGTCTGGTGTGTATGTGGCTTACTAGAGTTTCTAGTAGTGAATACCCAAGTGACCTTGGGGAGAGGACGTAGGTCAGCACCGTGCTGTACCGAACCTCTATAAAAATCGCAGTGTCTTCTTGTGTGATTGGCTCCATTTCTCCTACCTCCCTTCTTTGTGAATGTTTATTGTGTGGTTTGCATTAAAACGTTAAAAAAAGTTGTCAACACCCAATTCACCCCTCCCTCTTGGGTGTGTTCCATAACTCCGAACCTTCAATCTGAAAAGTTAAGACCCTCTGAATATTAAGGCTTTCATGTGGCTCCTTTTTGAGAAAAGAATTGTTACCAGGATGTACAGAAGGAAATGGTAACCCACCTGTGATACTTCCTGTGTTCTGTGTTCAGTTTAGTGGGAAACAGCGGATCATTTATTTACTGTATGTGCTATAAGTCAGGAGGTATGGAAGATATTTGGTAGGGTGCTGCATTTTCAGGTTGGCTTTTCATATTTGGAGGAACTTTTGAGTTACCATTGTCAATATACCATCCACATTCAGAGGAAGCCTGAAGCTCATTTCAATTATACCTCATGCCATTTGTTGGAGTATTTGGTGGGGGTGGGAGTGGCATGATGTTCTTTTCCAGGGAAGTAGACTTTGTCAAAAATATTTGTTTTAGAATTTTGTCTTTTTGATGATGCACTTTAAAGTATAGGATGAGACAATTCATTATCATCTAATGGTAATGCACTTTCAACTATACAGTATGAAAGGGTATCAAGGTTTCGGCAATGATCTGCTACCACTAATTTTGTGATACAAAGGATATGAATGGTCTCATCCTTGTAATTTGCTAGGAACCAACATAAGGTCCCTCCATGTCATTGACATCTTGCAATTATTTACTAACCAGCAAAATCGTATAACCTGATCCTAATCAGGAAACAGACCACTTCTTCAAAAAATCAGCAAACAGACCAACATATAACAGAAGATGCAGAGCATTATTGGTCAGTTGCATTTTGAAATCTTATAATGAAAGGAACTTCTCCACTGTACATGCCATAAACTCCTCCATAACTTCTTATTTGACCACTTCCACTGCTCATAAGACTATCTTTGGAATGCAGATTTAATGAAGAATGACAGAATAGCACAGATTACATATTATTTGGTAAAAAGATAATTAATTAGTTATCAAGATGAATAAGGTCGAGAAGACGTCTACCTACAATAGAGGAAAGGAAATTTCATAAGTAAACAGGAACAAATGAACACATGGTTGCAGAATACCAAGAAGAGCTTTGACTTTGTTGCTTTGAAGGTGTCCAATAAAATGCCATTGAATATCATCAGGAAGCTGCAAAAAGGAAGCAGTAATCAATATTTTCCTGTAAACAAACCAAAACAATGAAACAACACAATAGGCAGAGGAAGAAAATAACAACACTTATTCACCAAAATGGCAACATGAAAGCATGCAGATATACCCATCATCCCATTCATTTTGAAATTCCCCCCGCCAATCCTTATCTTTCCAGTTTATCTCCTAGTCTATGGCCCTCTAAGATCTTGTTTCTAACTCCATGTATGGTAAATCCAGAATGCAAATTCAAATGCTTCATCTGCCACTGAAATCTTAAGCATGTCGGCCGTTGGACAAGGCACATCATACCCTTTTTTGGTTCAAAGTACAGACATATGTCCAATTCTGATAGGATTGGTTCCAGTGAAATTTCAAAAACTGACATGCCATGGGAGTACTGTAATTTGGATCATTCAGCATAACCAAGAAATTGGTAGAAGTAAAAGAAATCCAGGCCTTGCCCTTTTGTAATCTTAACCATTTTTAAGAATGCAAGACTAGGAACTCACATGCTTCATGTAATTTGCACATGACATGTGTGAAGAAGTGAACAGTTAAAGGGCCAATTTGGGCATTTTTCTAATTTTCAGTTCTTTATGGACAGTAATGTAAGTTTCCCCCTTTCTTTCTGGTCGCCCTCCTTATGAGGATGTTTTTGTACTTTTAAACTTTCTAAGTTAACCTATTTTTATAGAGAAGCAGGGTGGCTCTCTCTGTAGGACCAGCCGACCTTCTCTCTCTCTCTCTCTCTCTCTCTCACACACACACACAAACACACACACACATGGTATGCAATCTCGCGAGATCTCGGTGAGATCTCGCCGAGATCTCTGTCTCGGCGTGTCCGCGAGGCACGAAAACGTCCCGAGTCGGCGCATCTCAGAGATATCGTGTGCGGGCGGGACCGGCCGGCATGAACGGGGTGAACCGGTCCCGTTAGGCAAACCGGTCGACCCTAAAAGCCTTAAACCCCCACTACCCGACCCCCGTCGAGTCCTCACGAGTCACGCCTCACCCCAACCGCTCGACGCACTCTCTCTCCCCGACACTCTCGCACAGTCGCACGAGGTCGCCGGAGCCGCGCTAGGTGCCTCTCCCCGCCCGCTGATTGCGTCAATCTCCGGTCTTGGGAAAATAGTGAATTCTTGAAGAATTATTTAAATTTTATAAGGTATAATTTTAGATTTGTGTAACTTTTGAGTCATATTGATATTAGTCCATGTGAATGGATTTCTTATCACTCTTTATTTGGTAAAATTGAGTTGTCAATTACAAAAACATGTTTGTGAAATTGAGTGGTTAGTATAAAAGAATTAGGATTTTCTTAGAAATAGGCTATATATATGAAAAAATGTTCCGAAATCCCCGAACCCGATCTCCCGAGATTTTTTCGAGATCTCTTCTCTCCAACCCCCCCGAGACGAGAAGCCGAGATCTGATATGGCAAACCATGACACACACACATGGTACCAGAGGAGACTTGGCCTGGGAAGTCCTCTTCCTCTTCACTGCACCACCCAGAACTCTCTCTCACACACATGGTATCAGAGCAGACTTGGTCTGGGAACACCTCTTCCTCCTCACTGCACCACCCAGAAGCCTTTTCTGAACAGGTCGCAACGCCCAAGGTGCTGCTGTTCGCTTCTGATGAAAATCCACACAGAGATTTTGCTCAAAGGGCTTCTATTGCAGCGGATTCCCTTGTTGCTGCTGCCGCTGCTCTTAGATCACAGCGGAAACCCTTCCTCTGTAGGCTGCAACTTCTGGCCCAATACAAGGGAGCAGCACTCCCTTCTTTCTCCTTTTGGTGCTGTTCTGATCCCCAGCACTCCTAGGTTTCCTTGCAGGGGGAGATTAGATTCGTTCTTTGGCTTCCATGGATGCATTTTCTCATTGCAGTTCACCTTCTCAGGATCATGGTGGCTCATTCTTTCTCCTGATGTGCCTGTGGAGATCTGATTCTTGGATCACCGCCCTTCCTCTTCCTGCTGTGCCTCTTCAATGGATGCTGCGGTTACATTGCTCTTTGAGACCAGCACTAGTCTCTCAACACAGCGGTTGTTTTTCTCCCTTCAGCCATGGCGGATAATCAATCAATCTACAGCATCTCAGATATCATCTCCCACAGTTCAGCTGGTGCAATTGTCCACAACTGGCCAAACTACATTGCAAATCACGTTGGAAAAATTGACGGAGCATAATTATCCTTCATGGGCTTTCTCTACCAAGCTCTACATCGCCGGGTGAGATAGACTGGGATTTCTAACTAGCGATTAAAGGATGCTAGAACCTCTGCATCCTCTCTTCCCTACCTAAGGGCGGGAAAACAGTATGGTGATGTCTTGGATATTAAACTCCATCAGTCCTGGAATCCGACCAACTATTCTACATAAGTCGACTGCGGCAGACATGTGACAGACCTTGGTTGGTCTCTATGAACATAAGAAAAATAAGGTCCACCTCTATCAGTTGAGCCATAATATTCATGAGGTTAAAACAGTGCTCGCTTTTTGTTACACAGCATTTGTGCGCCCTTACTTTCCTCTGAAACAAGTAGGATGTCTATCGTATTGCTAAGTGGGAATCCCATGCTGATCAACAAACCTATCTTTCTCTTCAAGAAGATGACAAACTTCTAAAATTTTTGAGCGGACTGAGTTCAGAATATGATATCCTCAGGAGTAGATCCTTAACATGGACCTGGTTCCTCTGGAAGAAACCTACTTCAAAGCTCTGAGAGAGGAACAATGCCATCAGGTTATGGGCAGTAAGGAACCCGATTTTCCTACTTCAGATGCCATTGAATACTTTGCACTTGCCACCTGTTGAACCCCCAAAAGTTCATAATTTCTGGTAATTACATAAAAATTCAGAAATTAAGAAACTCGGTCGTCGCCGTCATACGGATGCTCATCGGCATTTCATCGAACACCTTCTGAGCGATACAAAGTTATGCACACTCGCTCAACAAAATCAAACTTTCAACTGTTAAAGTACTCATGGATACTTTATCAAACGTCTGGCGGACGGCACGTAGTCATGCAACTACTCAACAAAGGCATTCTGCCGAGCACCTCGTGAGTGGCATGAGATTATACGCTCACGGGATAAGTCCATACGAAATTAAGTGACCCACCGGGGGGAGAGCTCCCGTCTGTTGCAGGGGAGGCCCTGACTTGCCAAAATAAAAGAGGGGCTGTGGTCACCACTTTCTAGTGTCCACGGGGAGTTCTGGTCACCTTCTAAGCCAATGGTGAGCCTAAGCAAGTGCTCACCCTTCTGGTCACCTTCCACCCATCATGGGTGATCATCAAGATCATTAATGTCACAATGCATAGAGGCAAAAGACGTTCTTTGACGGTTGATCAAAGGTGTTCGGACTTGTCCGATGTAAATTAACACGGGCTCCGATCGATGGGAAAAAATTCAGTACACGAACCCTAAATCGTTTGATAAACCCAAAAATGCGGAATTAACAAATATGCCGAAATATACGTATATTCATCCAACGAAATTGGATGTCAGAAAATTTCACGTGCAAACACCACCATAATTAACAAGCCTCGACCTAGGAGTGGCAAACCACGGGATGAGAAGACGTGTGAACACTGTGGCCATACATATCATGATAGTGATTTCTACTAAGAAAAGTTTCCAGATAAGAAACCTATAAGTTCAGAACCAAGAAGGAAAAACAAGCCAAGGGAAATGTGGTTGTTGCTCTGCGTCCCCTGCTTCCCAAGGGAGGATCTTCTATTCCCACTTCTCCTAGACCGACTGCACTCTCTTCCTCTAATATAGCTACACTTCAGCGGATTCTCTCACAGCTTCAAACTTCCACCATCTTCTGCATCCTCAGGTATACATAGTGCAGCCTTGAGTGCCTCCACTAGGCTCTCTGATCATACCTGGGTTATTGATTCGAGTGCAACGGTTTATATGACTAGCATTCCTGCCACCTTTACTTCGTATTCGTTGCTATCTGACCAAAATAAGGTTATCATTGTTGATGACACCCGCACTACTATGACTGGCAAAGAGTCCATCTGTCCGTCCGATCAATTAACCTTGTCCTCCACTGTGGTGCCCCTTTTCCGGATCCTACAGATCAAGTCCGAGGATGCTCACATTGCCTTCATCACTTCGCTGTGAGTCTAAGAGATTCGTGACACTACTGGCCAAACTGTCACACAATCCGAACACAACATATACCATTATGATGAATTATAAAGAGAGTTTACACCATTCATTACAATAGATTCAACACTACATCTCTCTCACCCAGATTAAGTATTGCTTACATCTCACTCTGAGGCCCCAAAAATATTACATCTCACTCCGTCATGGTCGGTCCCAAGCCCAGATGAGAAAGGAGGAGGGTTTGCATTAGGTTGACAGGCACCAGTAAAATTTTGTCATATCTATCACATGAATTCTAATTTAAATACATTTTGTGCTAATGCTAGGGCATCTCCCGAAAGCGACGTATTACATCGGAACCCGGATGGAATAATAAGTGAGCAAGAACTAGCTAGGGTGTTCCCCATAAGCGACGCGCCGCAATGGCGCCCGATTGTTGTGTCAAATAGACAAGGATTCCCGTGTAAGGTTGGACGATCACGGGTAAAGAAGTTAGTTCAAAAACATAGGATCCGTCTAGCTACTTGGAATATAGGGGTAAAGGTTTAGAGTTGCTTAAGTTAGTGAAGGATAAGAGGGTTAGCATACCTTGTCTACAAGAAACTAGGTGGAAATGACATAAAGCTAAAGATATTGATGGATATAAAATTTGGTATGTGGGTAATAGTAACTCTAGAAATAGTGTTGCTATAATAATAGATAAAAACTTAAAAGATAAAGTTGTAAATGTTAATAGATTGGGGGATAGACTTATTTTAATTAAACTTATCTTAGGTGAGGATTTTTGAATATAATTAGTGCATATGCACCTCAAGTAGGATTAAAAGAGAGCATTAAAAAATAATTTTGGAAGACTATTGATAGTTTGATCCAAAATATCTCCAGTGAAGAGAGAATCTTTGTTGGAGGAGATCTTAATGGTCATATGGGTAAAAATAATAGAGGTTATGAAAGGATTCATGGAGGTTTTGGTTTTGGCAATAGAAATGATATGAGTTATTCGATTCTTGATTTTGCTATGGTCTATGATCTAGCAATTGTTAATACCTTCTAGAAGAAGAGGGGCGAACACTTAATAACATACAAGAGTGGAACACATACAAGTCAAATTGACTATTTTCTTATTAAGAATGTCGATAGAGTTTTATGTAAAGATTGCAAAGTTAGTCTTGGAGAGAGTCTAGCCCCTTAATATAGGTTGTTAGTAATAAATATCGTTATCCCAAAATTCAAAAGAAAGACCATTATAAATAACTACTCTAAGATTAAATGGTGGAATTTAAAAAGTAAAAGTTTAGAAACATTTAAAAATCATCTATTAAAAGAAAATATTTAAAATTTAAAATTTAGAATAAAAAACTAATGTAATGTGGAATAATATTACAAATTAGATAAAGATTATAGCAAAATGACTCTTAGGCGAATCTAAAGGTAAAAAGAATTTGGAAAAAGAGACTTGAGTCTGTTGGCGGTTGTTTGACTGCCTGGGTGCTTTGTTGTGCACGAGATAGGGCTTTTCTTAGCTTTCTGTGCTGTAGCGCCTGGTGGTGGAGTGAGAAAATCCAAAATACCATTAGAGTAAAAAAGAGTGTTTTAAAGCTTGACAAACTAACAAAAATAATCAAACCCTAGAAGCTTATAAAATACCTAAAACGAGGGCTAAGAAAATAGTTAGTGAAACTAAATCAAAGACATTTGAAGAATTGTATAATAAATTAGGAACCCGAGAGGGTGAAAAAGATATATTTAAACTTGCCAAATTAAAAGAAAGGAAAACTAGAGATCTAGATCATGTTCGTTGCATTAAAGGTAAAGATCAAAGAGTTTTAACTAAGGATCCTAAGATTAAAGAGAGGTGGCGTAGTTATTTTAAGAAATTACTTAATGGAGATTGCGTCAAGGATTTCTCTTTAGAAGGTGCCTAATAGTCAACAAACTTTGATAAATATCAGTATTTTAGGTGTATTCAGATGTCAGAAATGGATGATACTTTAAGAAAAATGAAAGTGGGCAAGATCGTAGGACCAAATGGCATACCAATTGAAGTATGGAAAGGCCTAGGAGACATTAATATTAGGTGGCTAATTAAACTTTTCAATAAAATTTTAAAGGAACGGAGAATGTCAGAAGATTAAAGAAAAAATGTTGTAGCTCCTATCTATAAAAATAAAGGAGATATTCAAAGTTGCAATAATTATCGTTGAATTAAGCTTATGAGTCATACTATGAAACTTTGGGAAAGAGTAATCGAAAAACGCATTAGATGCATGACTACTGTGTCGGAAAATCAATTTGATTTTATGCCGAATAAATCTACTACCGAAGTTATTTTCTTACTACGACAGTTAATGGAGAAGTATCGAGAGATGAGAAAAGATTTATATATCGTTTTTCTTGATTTGGAGAAGACGTATGATCGAGTACGGAGAGAATTGATTTGGTGGACAAAGAAAGAAATAAGTCTCTTAGGGATATGTTGATTTGGTGAAGGATATGTACAAAGGTGCTATTACTAGTGTTAGAACTATTGCTGGAGAGACTTGTGAATTTCCAGTTACATTAAGTTTGCATCAAGGTTCTGCACTAAGTTCGTATCTCTTTGCCTTAGTTATGGATGAAATAACAAAACAATTGCATGATGATATCCCTTAGTGTATGTTATTTGCAGATAATATTTTCTTAATTGATGAGAGTATTGATGCTTTAAATGATAAGTTAGAGCGTTGGAGGCATGTCTTGGAGTCTAAAGGTTTTAAAATTAGTAGGAGCACGTCAGAGTTTATGCACCGTAATTTTAATAATGAGAAAGTGATATAGGAAGACATAATTCTAATTAATGGATAAAACATTCCTAAAAGTAGTAGGTTTCGATACTTAAGGGTTTACGTACACGAGAATTGGGAGATTCATGACGATGTTGCACACAAGATTAAGACAGGCTGGTTAAAATGGAGAAGCGCATCAGAAGTCCTCTGTGACCGTCGTATGCCTCTAAAACTCAAAGGAAAGTTTTATACAACGGCTGTGAGACTTGCTTTGTTATATGGTACCGAGTGTTGGGCAGTACGAAAGGAACACATTCACAAAATGTGTGTAGCACAGATAAGGATACTAAGATGGATGTGTGACAAGGCTAAGAAAGACAAGATTAGGAATGAGCGCATCCATTAGGACTTGGGGATAGCCCCAATTGATAGTAAAATGAGAGAAAATAAACTCAGGTGGTTTGGACATGTGCTTCGTCGTCCTAACTTAGCGTTGGTTAAAAGATGTGACTAAATCTTAGTAGATGCTAGTAAAAGAGCTCGAGGAAGGCCTAGAATGAGATGGTGCAATGTTATTAGAAAGGACATTAGTTTCTTGAGTTTAAATATGAATATAACACTTGATAGAAATCTTTGGCGGAACAAGATTCATGTAGCCGACCCCAAATAATTGGGATAAGACTCTGATGATGATGATGATGATGATGAAAAATGAAAGAACTAGACCTTATATCACTAAGCTTTGTCGGCTTCCAAAGCGCTCCCAGGATCCCTCGCCTGCAGAGCCCACCCTACTTAACCCCTGAAAAGGTTAGAACGTAGACATAAGTTCTATGACTCAGTAGGCATCAAGGCCACTAACACGTCTACCATATAGTACTCATTTGAAAAGCATATGTATGATAGCTACGTAGTAATCAGACATTCTGTCATGCTTTTAAATATAACAAATCTCAAGGAAGAATACACAGAGTAGCGTGGCATTTTGCATGCGTTTCCATATATCCAGTCTATGGTGGCCTGCACACTATAACAATTGAATCGTTTAACAGAATATGCCAAGTCAATTTGCAGGCCTAAAAATCACAGTTTATGCCATCTATACTTTCACATGATCAGTGCCATTAACAGAGATAATCGAAGTCATTTATCAAACATAGATCTGTTTAGCAACCGGACATACATCAAAACCATGACATTAAGGGTATCAGAGCCATATTACGTACTGCGGTGTCCATAAGTAGGCAGGCTGACGAATGGCCTAACATGGGGTACTTAACGGCTTTTGATTATCCCACCATCCACCAGAGTATCGTCCACTCTGGTTTCCGAATTTTCAGTAACTATCCGTTCGTCCATGGACATTAGGCAAATACACAACAAATGCTTACTACGGTGCCAAATAATATACTTATGTTACGACGGCATTGTCCATATATTAGTTTCACATTTATATCTTTTATCAATTCTATCTGTGTAACATTTATTTACGATATGTACAGAGGTCAGTATGGTAGCTATGGCTCATGGCTAATCAAGAAACCAAATAGTAGTAATTAGATCATGTATATTATTATTAGGATGCAGAATGGGTTCTAATTGTGCACTGTTATCCTAGGGAACTACGTGCACTAAGCCATGTCCATGAAGTCTTCTTTACTAGTCTGATCAATGTCCCCAAATGAAATCAATGTTTTCTCATGCAGTAAGTTTAACTTCTAATATTAAAATACAGTAAAAAGGGATAACCTAACACATATCGTGCTCCCGACTTATCACATGTCTACCTCTTAGTGGGGTTCCTAACAGCTCGCCAAGCCTCCCCTGCAAGCTCCTCTGATCTGCCAAAGTTCCTCCTCATCGTCCTCCTAGCGCCGGGGATGACCAACTCAATGCCTTTTCCTCCTCCTCTGTTGTTCTTGCAATCTTCCTTACATCTCCGCTGGGTGTTCACGGCAGATAAAGGGTTAATAGGAGGGGTAACAAGGGCTTAAATAAACTGTCCTCAAGACTAATTAGTAGAGGATTTATTTAATTTAAAAGTCCCTCCAATTCCAATATTTTCCTATTAATTTCTCAATATCTTTCCACTTGTTAACAAGACGCCTTCCACCTGTCATAAACCACCATCCACCTATTACCACTATTAACACCTGTCCTCCACGCCTGTTATACATATCACTAACCCCTGTCACTCATCCCTGTCTTCAGCCACGCATTTCTGATCCCTGTCAAACTCTTTTAATCTCCGTCAGATGATACTCAAGTGCAATATCCGGATTTTAAGGTCCTCCATTTAATTTCCCATTATTTAAATACATCATCCACACTCTGAGTCCATCGCCTAATCTATCATCCACTTTTGTAGGTTTCAGGTCTCTTGTCTGTTTCTACATCATCTACCTTCTACAAGACTATTGCCCAAGTCTTTGGCATTGTCTAAGTCTTTCGTCTAATCGTTATAGCCATCGTCTATTTTTCTTCACTTGGACGGTCCATCGTCTATTTCCTCCACTTGGACGAATTATCGTCTAACTCCATAATATCGTTTAACTCTCATCATTTGTCTCTTCTAACTCCATAATATCATCCACTTTTGTGGGTTTCAGGTCTCTTGTCTGCTTCTACATCATCTACCTTCTACAAGACTATTGCCCAAGTCTTTGGCATTGTCTAAGTCTTTCGTCTAATCGCTATAGCCATCGTCTATTTTTCTTCACTTGGACGGTCCATCGTCTATTTCCTCCACTTGGACGAATTATCGTCTAACTCCAGAATATCGTCTAACCCTCCCACTTAGACGGAATATCGTCTAACCCTCCCACTTAGACAGAATATCATCTAACTTCTATCGTCTAACTCTTCCACTTACAATATCGTCTAACTCTCCTACTTAGACGGAATATCATCTAACTTCTATCATCTAATCTCATTCCGTCCAAGTACATCATCTAAATTCTTCTCTCATCTAACTGCATCGCCCAAGTTCTTCATAATCTAGCCCCTCTGTCATCTAGTTATTTCGTCTATGTTTCTAGAGTCTAAGTTATTCTGTAGTTCCTCCTAAGCGAACTTATACTATAATAAACGAACTACTTATTTAAATAAATTTATGATGCGCTAAGAAGCTCAACTGCCACCCGCCAACCTATTGGTTCTCATCCTAACATTACATGTATATATAGATATAAGGGTTCTAGGTATGGGGTGTTACATCCACCCTTCACACTCCTTCCCTTTCTATTAATTTGTTTTCTATCAGTAGCCTTACAAAGCAATTGCATTGTTAAGCAACTTTCCTTTCTGATCATTATGTCTTTCAAGATCTGCAGACAAAGCAAATGATTGGGATTGGCCATGAAGTAGATGGTCTCCATGTCTTCCAACTACATGAGAAGAGTGCACTTCAGTCATTTGCGCCTCCCAGATTAGACAATAGACTATAGGAGATCTAGTTGTGGCACTCTTGTTTAGGACAACTTTATTTTCATTCTTTGAGAGTTTTGTTTCCCACTTCATTTCAGTCAATAGATGTCATGTTGTATAGTGTAAGTCTGCCAGTTAGCAAAGCATTGTAAAATTCAATTTTCTTATTCCATAAATAAAATCACTTCTTTTGAAATTATGCATTCTGATGTATAGGGTCCTTCTCATGTCTCCTCCTTGGATGGCTATCGATACTTTATTACCTTCATTGACGATTATTCACATTGTACTTAACTTTATCTCCTGAAATCTTGGGATGGAGTTTTACATGGCGTTCAGGTGTTTTGTAACATGGTCATAACTTAGTTTTGTAAATCTGTTAAGGTAATTCTTCAGTAGATCGAGGGGCCTGATAGTTTGGAGAAGGCAAGTCTTATGGAGGCAAAGGATAGGAGGCTAAGAGAATCTCTTAGATGCTAGCACGACGAGATCCTTTCCAGAAAGGAGATCTATTGGCAGCAGAGATCGAGAGACAGATGGATCAAAGAGGGAGATAGAAATACAGCCTACTTTCAGTGTATAGCATCTAGGAGAAGGAAAGTAAACACCATTACCTGCATTCGGGTGGGTGAACTCTCCATGTCTTTAGATGAGCATATCAGGGGTTTGGCAAGGGACTATTATTCCAAGCTATTATTTGAGGAGGACCACTTCAGGCAAGGATTGGAGAGGGGCTTCTACCTCAGATCTCCCAAGAGGAGAGGGATGTCATTGTGTAGAGCTTCACTGAGGAGGAGGTCAGATAAGCAATTTTTTCTCTTGCAGGGGATAGAGCTCCAGGACCGGATGATTTTCCTTTGGTCTTCTTTCAACAGTGTTGGGATGTTATCAAGGTTGATCTTCTGGCAACGGTTAAGGAATTCCATGAGGGGAGAGCTCATTTGAGAGGAATTAACAAAACCCTTATTGTTTTCATCCTCAAGAAGCAAGAGGCTCATGTCTTCAGTGATTTCAGGCCTATCAACTTGTTGAATGGGACTTACAAGATCCTCACCAAGTTGCAGGTAGGGAGATTGGTCGGAGTTATGAACAAAGTGGTCAACTGCTTCCAAGGAGCTTTCATTAGGGGACGTCATATTTAGGACAATTTTTTGGTGGCTCAAGAGTGCTTGTATGCTATGAAGTCTCAAAGAAAAAAAGGGGTGGTCTTGAAGCTGAATTTTGAAAAGGCTTATGATAGGGTTAATTGGTCTTGTCTTTATGATGTGCTAGAGCTTATGGGGCTTGGGGACAACTGGATCAGCTAGATTAGGGCATGCATATCATATGCTTCTTTTGCGGTGCTTACTAATGGAAAGCCGACTTCCTTTCTTACAGTGGTAGGGGAATGAGGCAGAGACCCTATGTCCCCCCTCCTCTTTGTGCTTGTAGCTAGTGTCCTTAACAGGGTTTGGCAGAGAGTAGAGGCGACAGATTTTATCAAGGGCTTCCACACTGGGAGAGAGGAGCTTTCAGTCACCAACTTACAATATGCTGATGACACCATCCTTTTCCTTACAACAGACGAGAGGTAGATGTATGTAGTGAGGATTTTCCTAGAGTTGCAGGAGGAGACTACTGGCCTGAAGGTTAACTTCAACAAGAGCTTGACTGTTGGAGTTAACATGGAGGACAGGGCACTTCATAGGACTGCTTGGATTTTGGGGTGTCAGATGGGGACTTTCTCTATTTCTTATTTGGGTCTCCCCCTAACCTCAGGAGCCCTTCGGTGTGTGGATTGGTGTCCTATCATTCAGAGGTTTGCGGCTAAACTAGAGGGCCAGAAGGCGAGGCTTCTCTCCTATGGGGGTAGATTAGTCCTTTGCAGATTTGTGCTTGACAGTTTACCTATCTACTATCTCTCGGTGTTTCGCATCCCGAAGACTGTGTTGAAGAAAATTGAAGCTATTTATCACATATTCTTTTGACACGGTAGTGGGGGGAGGTGCAGGGGTTGGCATGGCATTAGGTAGCGGAGGGTGGCGTCTCCTAAGGAACAAGGGGGCATTGGGATCAAGAATCTGGGTGACTTCAATTTGGTCCTCTTGAGTGTTATGCCCCGGCATGTTTTGACGAAGACAAAGTGAGTCATTTTTGTGTCATTTCGTGTGATTTGCATTGCATAACCTTTGTTGAATGTGAGTCAAATTAATTAGTCTTCCATGAGCTAAGCATGATATCACAATTGTGAATGGTTGTTTGAATTGGTAATGGACTGAACTTTGTATGATTGATCTATATTTGGAACCCATGGAATGAACTTGGAATTCTTATATGGGTGATTGATTCATTATTTGAATTGTGAGCTTCTGAAGTATTTTAATTAGAAATATGTGTATCCCCAGTACACATAGTTGCATTTTTAAGATACTAATCTGCAGGTTCAAATTTGGAGAGAGTCTTGTGTGAAGAAGTGCTTTGGAATTGGTTTCTTCAAATGCATTTAACAAAGAATGACAAAATTGTGTTTCTAATAGTGCAGGATCCATATTGCTCTCAATCCATTGAAGTCATGGTAAGATTCTATGGTTGAATGAATTTCAATATGCCTAGATTGGACTTGATGCATTTTTAGGGTTTCATTGGCTCATTAGGATGTTTTCTGATTTTGCTCAGCAAGTGTCGACTCCAAGAGTCGACACTTGTTGGCCGACGTGCTGCCTTGATGCAGCTGGCTGAAAGTGTCGACTCTGTGAGTCGACACTTACAGGCAGATGCTTGTTGTTTAACGCATCCAGCAGATCTGGCAAAAAGCGTCGACTCTGAGAGTCGACACTTATAGGTGGGACCACTGTTTAACGCAAACAGGTGCTTTGGCTAAAAGTGTCGACTCTGAGAGTCGACACTTTCACCCTGGCTCTCATTTTTTTTTAACGAGACAACACAAGCTGGAAAAAGTGTCGACTCCAAGAGTCGACACTTGTCCAGGTGCGTCCGGATCGTGGTTGCCAGTTTGGTTTCGAATCCCCCACTTTGTGATCCGATTGGTTTGGGTTTTTACCCCCTTTACCCTTAGGGTTTCTATGCTAGTTTGGGTGTTGTTTTGAAGGGTTTTCCCTTGGGCTATAATGTCTTTTTGCATCTCCTTTCCTTGGGTATTTATATCCTGCGAACTCCATTCGATGAAGATAATCCTTTTGAGCTAATAGTTTTTATCTTTCTTGCAGGAGGAGGCGAGGGCGTCGCACATCTGCTGGAGGAGGAAGGAGAAGCCGTAGAGGTCGCCATCTACGAGCCTGAGCTCTGATCTGGAGGCTGCTGCTGCTGCTCTCCACGGTCTGCAGTTTTAGGCGTTTCATTCTACAAGACCGGCTGCCTCCACTCCGCGATTCATCATTTCCAGTGCACCCTTCCATCCTATCTACGGGTTTTCTTGAAGATCTGAGGGGGATCTCTTGTTCTCTTGCTAATACACTTCTATTTGAGCATAGATTAAGAAATCTGAACTGGGCTTTGTAATTCCTTATATTTTACTTTCATATACGATTTCGGAGCATCGTCTCTGTGTGCGTGGTTTCTCGTCGCCGTACGAGAACGCGCGTGTGTGTGGGGGCAGTTGTGCCCGTGTGTGATCTTTGTGATCGTTTTGATGCCGTCGTGCAGCGGTTTTAGTGGAATCCTCTCGGGTTGAGAGGGGTGGACGTAAGACTGCACTCGGGTGCGTTCGAACCACCTAAAAACTCTTGCGTTGTGGTTTGCTATCTGCGCGACTGTCGTTCCATATTGTCCGTTCTCGTTTCCGAGTGTGATGCGGTGAGTTGAGGGCTTTACATAATCTGTCCGCATCTTTCAATTTATCCAAGTGATTTATCATATTGCGTTGGAGAGGTGTGAGAGCTTGCTTGATTTTCAATCTGTCATATCTCACTGTTCTCTATCAGGATAACTTTTACTCCAGCATTATCATCTCAGCATTTTAGTTTTAAAAAGGGGGCACAATCAATTCACCCTCCTCTCGATTGCTTTCCTAACCGGGCCAACAATTGATATCAGAGCCTCGGCTCTGTTTTTTTCTTAAAACCTCACGGTTTAGAGTGATCTGTTAGGAATGGCTAACAAGGGGTTGATACCCGAAGGGCATTATATACACAGGCCTCCCTACTTTGATGAAAATAAATATAGTTATTGGAAAAATAGAATGATGGTTTTCCTCCGTGCTCAAAGTCATGAAATATGGACTGTTATTAAGAATGGTCCATACACTTTACCCCAGATGAGGAGCTGTGGAATGATGATCATATAAAGAAGTCTATTGTGAATTTCAATGCTTTAAATATTCTTCAGTGTGCTATTCACCCGACTGAATATGCTCGTGTTTCTATGTGCAACAATGCGAAGGAAATGTGGGATAAGCTGAAATTAATTTATGAAGGTACTTCAGATGTCAAGGAGACCAAGGCTAATATGCTTATCCGGGATTATGAGTTGTTTCATATGAAGGACGAGGAAACGATTTTCGAGATATTTGCATGTCTTATGGAAATTACAAATGGATTGAAGTCACTCGGGAAGGATTTCAAGGATACCGACTTGGTCAGAAAGGTGCTGAGGTCGTTGTCACCTAGTTGGCACACCAAGACAACTGTGATAGAGGACTCAAAGGATCTAACAACTCTTACATTGGATGCACTCATAGGGTCTTTAATGGCCTATGAGATAAATATCAAGAGGACGGAAGAGGACACGAGGAACAAGAAGTCAATAGCCTTGAAAGCAAACCCTGACCCAATCTCAAGTCAAGAGGACTTTACGGAGGATGGTTGGCAGTATCGGCCGAAACGTATCGGTTTCGGCCGGTACCGATCCGAAATCGGACCCCAACACTGTAGCAGGTCCGATACATAAAAAAATACTTTTTTAATGGTTTCGGACGAAACCATTAAGGGTTTCGGCCGAAACTGACCTGTTTCGGTCCGAAACCAGAGAGGATCACTAAGTGTTTTAGTTTTTTGAATGGTTTCAACCGGTTTCGGTACCGGCCGAAGTCGATACCGAAACCGATACTGCCATCACAGCTACGGAGAATACAGATGATGAAGAAGTTGCCATGCTCACAAGAAAAGTTAGGCAATTTCTGTAGCAAAGAAGAAGATTTTCTGGGAAATTTAGAAAGAAGAAGAAGCAATTCAAGCAGAAAGGCGAGTCATCCAAGCCAAATGAGATCATGTGCTATGAATGCAAGAAGCTGAGGCATATGAGAGGTGAATGTCCCGAATTGCAGAAAAAGGCTAAGAAAGACAAGGGCAAGAAGCCAAGGGCCATGAAGGCCACCTGGAGTTACGAGGACGAGGATGAGCCTACGTCAGAAGAGGAAGAAGATATTGAAGAAATTGTGAAGAATTTGTGCCTCATGGCACAGGAGGACCATGAACAGGTAACTTTTGATTCCGAGCTTATTACAATCAATGGCAGTTAGCATATAAAGATCTATATGAGAAATACAAAAGGATCAAATCTGAAAATAAAACCTTGAGGAAGAAAATTCATAAAATTGTTCATTCACCCAACTCTTGTGAAAAATGCAGTCTGTTTGAAATTCAAGCTCAGAAACTCAAAAATGCTAATGAATCTCTTGAATCAAAATTGACCTTGTTTGAAGAAGAAATTTCCTGCTTAGAGGTAGAAAAACAAAGTGCATTTAAACACAGAGGAAATTCAAGAAAAGCATGATATGTTGAAAAAGGAGTTGGATGAAATGAATGTGAAAGTTAGTGAATGTGAGAAAGTCAAGGTTGAGGTAGAAAGAAAAATTGAATCACTCACCACTGAATTAAATGAATTGAAAATTGTTCATGAAAACCAGTTAAAGGAGAAAGAAGTTCACCTCAAGGAAAATTCAAGTTTCATGCATCACAACAAAAAGGCCTTTTATTACAAAGTCAAAAATACACAAGATCATGGAGAGTGTTCACACACGCACACAAAAACACAAAATATTTATTCTGATTTCCCCTCTACTTTTAGGAGTGTAAATAAAGGAAACAGTTTTGGTAGAAAAAGACCCACTTGTTTTTATTGTGGGAGAGTAGGACATGACATGTATATATGCCAGTTGATGAAACTTGATGATGATTTGTTTTTGAGAAAATATAGTTACACCACTATGAATGCTAACGCCAAAGGACCCAAGCTTGCTTGGGTACCTAAACCAAAATGAGAACGGTTGTTTGTTCTTACAGGTCTGCATGAAGGCAATGGAAAATAAATGGTACCTGGACAGCGGATGCTCCAGACACATGACAGGAAATAAACAACTTTTTGCAGACCTAGCAGACAAAAATGGAGGTGCGGTAATTTTTAGTGGACAGGACAGAGATAAAATCATTGGTATTGGGAGAATTGGTAAGGATCTCAACCACTGCATTAAAGATGTCTTATTAGTTAGAGGTTTGAACCATAACTTGCTGAGTATTAGTCAACTTTGTGACAAAGGTCACAAGGTCATTTTTGAATCTTCTCACTGTTCGATCATTGATGCAAATACTCATGAAATTAAATTCATAGGTGTGAGAAGTGATAATACTTACAATGTTGATTTTAGTGAACTTGCTTCTGAAAATCTGTGCTTGGTTGCAAACAAAAATGATGATGTGTGGTTGTGGCATCGCCGTTTAGGGCATGCTAGTTTTAATGTCATTAGAAAGTTGAATAGAAATAATTTAGTTAGAGGTCTTCCATGCTTAAATTTTGAAACTTCAAAAATCTGTGAAGCATGTAATAAAGGAAAACAAACCAAAGTCTCTTTCAAATGCAAAAATATTGTTTCCACTGAAAAACCCCTACAGTTACTTCATTTGGACTTGCTTGGTCCCACCAGGACTCACAGTCTTGGAGGGAAATTATATGGATTTGTCATCGTTGACGATTTCTCTAGATATGCATGGGTGTTGTTCTTGGCTAAGAAAAGTGAAGCTTTCAAAGAATTTGTTGATTTCTGCATTAGAGTTCATAATGAAAAGGGCTATCATATTCAGAAAATTCAAAGTGACCATGGAAAGGAATTTGACAATTCTGAGTTTGATGGTTTTTGCAGGAAGCAGGGGTATGAACATCACTTTTCATCACCAAGGACCCCGCAACAAAATGGAGTTGTTGAGAGAAAGAATCGAACGCTCGTGGAGATGGCGCGTACCATGTTGGCAGAAAATGGTCTACCACGATATTTATGGGCTGAAGCAGTCAACACTGCTTGCTATATCACGAACCGAGCAATGGTAAGACCGATCCTTAAGAAAACTCCCTACGAGCTATACAAAGGTAAGAAACCGAACTTATCTCATTTCAAGCCATTTGGATCCACTTGCTATATCTTAAACAATGGTAAGGATAATCTGGAAAAATTTGATGCTAAAAGTGATAGAGGAATTTTCCTTGGGTATTCATTGACATCTAGGGCTTACCGAGTGTATAACTCTAGATCTCTTGTAATCGAGGAAAGTCCTCATGTTGTGGTAGATGAGTTTACTTTGAGAAAGTTAAATGATGATGAACATTTTCTTGCTTCAGGTGAAGGTGAGAATGAGAAAGGAGAGTCTAGCAAATAAGGTGAGGCAAAAAGTCAAGAAGAGGATGAGCAGAAAGAACAAGAAGAGGAGCCAATACAGCAGACCCTTCCACGCCAATGGACAACACATAAGGATCATCCACTGGAGAATGTAATTGGCGGTGTGGATGAAGGGATACGGACCCGGGCTTCAATTAGGGAAGTTGAACTTCATGATAATTTAGCTTTACTTTCCAATATTGAGCCTAAAACTATAGATGATGCTCTTAATGACAATTCTTGGGTTCTTGCCATGCAAGAAGAACTGCACCAATTCCAAAGGAATCGGGTGTGATTCCTTGTGCCCCGGCCTGATGATCATCCCATAATCGGAACTAAGTGGGTTTTCCGAAACAAACTTAGTGAAGATGGAGTGATTGTGAGGAATAAGGCAAGATTAGTAGCCAAGGGTTACTCTCAAGAATTTGGCATTGATTTTGATGAATCGTTCGCTCCTGTGGCTAGATTAGAGACAGTAAGAATTCTTCTTACTTATGCATGTCACAGGAACATCAAGCTTTTTCAAATGGACGTCAAGAGTGCCTTCCTCAACGGAGTCATCAAGGAAGAAGTATATGTGAAGCAACCACCAGGCTTCGAAGATGAAAATTTTCCGGACCACGTCTATAAATTGGACAAGGCACTGTATGGGTTAAAACAAGCTCCCCGGGCATGGTATGATCGTTTAAGTTCATTTTTAATTGATAATGGCTTCAAACGAGGTAATATAGACCAAACATTGTTTACTAAGACTTGTGATGAGCATGCTTTACTTGTACAAGTTTATGTAGATGATATAATTTTTGGAGCCACGAATCTTAAGATGAATGATGAATTTGCCCAACTTATGCAGGGAGAATTCGAGATGAGCTTGATGGGCGAGTTGAACTTCTTCTTGGGGCTGCAAATAAAGCAACTTGATGATGGTATTTTCATTAACCAGAAGAAGTACACTCAGGAGATTGTAAAAAAGTATCAACTAGAGAATGCCAAACCTTTTGCTACACCAATGTCCACTTCACTCAAATTGGAAGATGAGAAAGGTAATACCGTTGATCAAAAGCTTTTTAGGGGTATGATAGGTTCTTTGCTATATCTTACTGCTAGCAGGCCTGACATACATTTTAGTGTGTGTCTCTGTGCAATATATCAATCTTGTCCCAGGGAATCTCATTTGTCGGCCGTGAAAAGAATTTTCAGGTATTTGAATGGAACAATTAATCTTGGTTTGTGGTATCCTAAGAATGCTTCATTTGATTTGCTTGCTTATACTGATTCTGATTATGCTTGGTGCAAAATAGATCGTAAGAGCACAAGCGGTCACTGCCAGTTTCTAGGGGGCTGCATGATTTCATGGGCCTTAAAGAAACAGCATTGTGTGACTTTATCAACTGCTGAAGCCGAATATGTGACTGCAGGGAGTTGTGCAGCTCAAGTACTCTGGATCCAACATCAGTTGTTAGATTTTGATTTTTGCTTGAAAAACACTCCCATCATGTGTGATAACACTTCTGCAATAAATTTGTCCAAAAATCCGGTCCAACACTCTCGCACAAAGCACATAGAAGTTAGACACCACTTTATTAGAGATCACATCAATAAAGGAAACTTTGAACTATCTTTTGTAGATACACAACATCAACTTGCAGATATTTTCACAAAACCTTTGAATTCTGATCAGTTTTGCTTTCTTAGGAGAGAATTAGGTGTGTGCAGGTTAGATCGTTAAAATCTTTTTGGTTCATCTCAATGTAGATATCTTGAATAAATCCAACTGTGCATACTGATTTACCTTCTTGCACACATATTCTTCCTTTGCTTCTAGGTCTTAATCTCTTTTCCAATGTGCATATCAAATTGAATAACATTTGATTTTCACTCATATCTTCATACAGTTGCATCCGCATGTACATAACTTCATATATCTTAAACTTGTGTGTTTGAATGCCATGATTTCCGATATATCAAATGACGATTGCGGAAGGTTGGATTATGTCCAGCTGGAAGCTTTCCTCATGCGCGATGGTGATCTACGGACCTATGTTCTCCGGCACGTACCGGTAATCAACTTGTGTGAAAATTTTATCTCAGTGCATGTTTGAGTGTATATATTATATCACCCTTCTCTTTGATTCCTCCTATGACCTTTTCCCTTGCTAAATAAAAATGCATTGGGTTAGACATGTTTGTTACATGGCACACATTAAGGGGGAGGTTCTTTTCAAAACTGTGCATACACTCAGGGGGAGACATAACTTTGATTAGACTAATTCATCTCTTACATTCCGTACAATCTCTCACACAATTTGCACTTTTGAGATAAATGACTCTATCTTATAAGGATTTCAGTTATTCCACTCAACACTTTTGAGGACACTTGATCCCCTACATAGAAGTCGCGTGTCTCGTGAGGAAAAAGCTATCAGCCCCGCCAAAAATCTCATAAGTGGATTTGGAACCGAGTAGCCGAGAATCCCCCCTGAGACAAAGGAGGAAACTCGGATCGAAAAGTGACGCAAATCCACAATCAAAATAAGTGACGAAAATGAGTAACCGGGAAATGCCCCTGAAACAAAGGGTATGACTCGTGTCAAAAAGTTAGTCATCTTGTTGTATTTAAAACAAAAAAAAATGGGGTTGTGCGAAGCTACCCAAAGTCGAGCTTTGTGTATGAAAGTGTAGGGAGGAAAGGTTATTTCTAGTGTTCCTTAGAAAATCTGAAAATCCATATTGTTTGGAACTCATTGCTCATTCTTCACATATATACTTAGGGAGTGATTGTGTGAATGTACCTTTTGAATCAATCATATTTCATGAGTAATGCAGTACCATCTTTTTGTAAGCACAACCTTCTTAATACTGTTCATGCAACTCATGCTCTCGAACGATAGCATGGTTCTTAACCTGTCCATACATGACTTGTTTGATTTTATATCTTATTATGGATGCATGTGTGCTTGCGTGATCATCCATTTCACTGAGTTAACTGTAAATATGAGGAATTCAATCTTATTTCCATCCTTATCAATCCCCTATTTGACTCTGACAAAAAGGGGGAGAAATAAATGGTTGCATGATATTGTGAATGGGCTGTTAAAAATGGCTTTTGGTTTGAAAATGCTTTGGTTATCATATTTCAAAATGGTTGTTTAAATGGGTGATGCTTGACTCGTCTCATTCATGCAAATCTTTTGAGGAGTGTTATCTTCGTCAAAAAGGGGGAGATTGTTGTGCCCCGGCATGTTTTGACTAAGACAAAGTGTGTTATTTTTGTGTCATTTCGTGTGATTTGCATTGCATAACCTTTGTTGAATGTGAGTCAAATTAAATGGTCTTCCATGAGCTAAGTATGATATCACAATTGTGAATGGTTGTTTGAATTGGAAATGAACTGAACTTTGTATGATTGGTCTGTATTTGAAACCCATGGAATGAACTTGGAATTCTTATTGGGTGATTGATTCATTATTTGAATTGTGAGCTTTTGAAGTATTTTAATTAGAAATATGTGTATCCCCAGTACACATAGCTGCATTTTTAAGATACTAATCTGCAGGTTCAAATTTGGAGAGATAGTCTTGTGTGAAGAAGTGCTTTGAAATTGGTTTCTTCGAATGCATTGAACAAAGAATGACAAAATTGTGTTTCTAACAGTGTAGGATCTATATTGCTCTCAATCCATTGAAGTCATGGTAAGATTCTATGGTTGAATGAATTTCAATATGCCTAGATTGGACTTGATGCTTTTTTAGGGTTTCATTGGCTCATTAGGATGTTTTCTGATTTTGCTCAGCAAGTGTCGACTCCAAGAGTCGACACTTGTTGGCCGGCGTGCTGCCTTGATGCAGCTGGCTGAAAGTGTCGACTCTGTGAGTCGACACTTACAGGTAGATGCTTGCTGTTTAACGCATCCAGCAGATCTGGCAAAAAGTGTCGACTCTGAGAGTCAACACTTACAGGTGGGCACCACTGTTTAACGCAAACAGGTGCTTTGGCTAAATGTGTCGACTCTGAGAGTCGACACTTTCACCCTGGCTCTCGTTTTTATTTAACGGGACAGCACAAGCTGGAAGAAGTGTCGACTCCAAGAGTCGACACTTGTCGAGGTGCGTCCGATCGTGGTTGCCGGTTTGGTTTCGAATCCCCCACTTTGTGATCCGATTGGTTTGGGTTTTTACCCCCTTTACCCTTAGGGTTTCTATGCTAGTTTGGGTGTTGTTTTGAAGGGTTTTCCCTTGGGCTATTATGTCTTTTTGCATCTCCTTTCCTTGGGTATTTATATCCTGCAAACTCCATTCGATGAAGATAATCCTTTTAAGCTAATAGTTTTTATCTTTCTTGCAGGAGGAGGCGAGGGCGCCGCACATCTGCTAGAGGAGGAAGGAGAAGCCGTAGAGGTCGCCATCTACGAGCCTGAGCTCTGATCTGGAGGCTACTGCTGCTGCTCTCCACGGTCTGTAGTTTTGGGCGTTTCATTCTACAAGACCGGCTGCCTCCACTCCGCGATTCATCCTTTCCAGTGCACCCTTCCATCCTATCTACGGGTTTTCTTGAAGATCTGAGGGGGATCTCTTGTTCTCTTGCTAATACACTTCTATTTGAGCATAGATTAAGAAATCTGAACTGGGCTTTGTAATTCCTTATATTTTACTTTCATATACGATTTCGGAACATCGTCTCAGTGTGCGTGATTTTTCGTCGTCGTACGAGAACGCACGTGTCTGTGGGACCGTTGTGCCCGTGTGTGATCTTTGTGATCGTTTTGCTGCCGTCGTGCAGTGGTTTTAGTGGAATCCTCTCGGGTTGAGAGGGGTGGACGTAGGACTGCACTCGGGTGCGTCCGAACCACCTAAAAACTCTTGCGTTGTGGTTTGCTATCTGCGCGATTGTTGTTCCATATTGTCCGTTCTCGTTTCCGAGTGTAATGCGGTGAGTTGAGGGTTTTACATAATATGTCCGCATCTTTCAATTTATCCAAGTGATTTATCATATTGCGTTGGAGAGGTGTAAGAGCTTGCTTGATTTTCAATCTGTCATATCTCACTGTTCTCTATCAGGATAACTTTTACTCCAGCATTATCATCTCAACATTTTAGTTTTAAAAAGGGGGCGCAATCAATTCAACTCCCTCTCGATTGATTTCGTAACCGGGCCAACATTGAGTAAGTGGCTATGGAGACTAGGAGTAGGGGATGGTGGTCTTTGGGCACAGCTCATCAGGTAGAGGTACTTCGGCAGGAGGAGAGTTTGGGACCTGGTCTGTCCAACTCCAGCCCAAACGTCTCTTATATGGTACAAAATCTTCTCTTGCAAAGACATCATTTCGTCTGGGGTTCGGATTCGGCTAGGGAAAGGCAACTATTGCCTTTTCTGGAAGGACAGATGATGTGACGACTTCACATTGGAGGCCTCTTTCCCGAGACTGTTAGCGATCTCGGCGGATCCACTAGGGACGGTTAAACAGACTTTTCTGGGGGCACCTAGGTGCCGTCTTTCAGGAGGAACTTCACGAGTGACGAGCAGGAGCAATTTCAGGGCCTCATCCTCTTCCTCCTCGACTTCGGCCTGCGTCCTCTCTCGAAGGATGCATGAATTTGGAGGTGAAAGGAGGAGACCTTCTCAATTAGGTTTGCTTACTCCATCATCTCAGACGGCGGGGTGCGGCATGGCTCTTATCCCTACATTTGGAGACCGAGGAGTCCATTGAAAGTGAAGCTATTGTTCTGGAGGATTTCCCATGGAAGGTTTCCCACCAGAGGCCGGCTCCTACACTTCCTACCGGACATCTTGCCGACCTACTACTTGTGTGGCCTAGAGGATGAGTCCATGGACCACCTGATCGTAAGTTGTCTTTCCTCACAAACTGTGTGGGAGGGTGTGGCTACAAGAGCCCGGAGTTTTCGAGGCCAGCAGTCGGATGTCCAATCCTTCATCAGGTTCTAGGGCAAGAGTTGGTCCCTTAGAGGTGATCGTGTTGTTTGGTGGCTCATTCTGCATGTCACTCAATGGTCCCTATGGTGTGAAAGAAACAATAGAATCTTCATAAGGGAGGCAAGAGCGAAGGGCTCTCTTATTTCTTCCATTTGTACTAGAGTGAGGGAATGGGCGGAGGTGCTTTGTAATGTGAATGTCCTCAACTCTACTCTTGTTGCTTTGTTGGGGGGGTGAGCGGTTATACACCAGGTGTGGCTTCTTGTACAGGGCCTCTTTTTGGGAGATTTTTGTCTACACTTGTACACCTTCTTTTGTTTTTAATACATACAGTGGTAGTACCCACTTTCAAAAAAAAATCTCCCATAAATCTTCTTAAGTTCCTTTCGAACCAAATAGCCCATAAGAAAGTTGGAAGAAGTAGAAACCAAATCTTCTTATCACCTTTGAAAGGACAGATTTGATTCCAACCCATTTAAAGCTCAGAAACTGACCATGGGTTTGGCCAAGAAATATCCGCAACTTTCCAGAGTCTTCCATTGAACAAGCACAATACCACAATTGCAGAAAATATGATCCATACTTTCTTCAAAGAGACCACAAAATATACAGCCTGTAGGAGCTATCTTGAAGAAAATTTTAACTCTGATACGAGTGGGGAATCTTACCCAAAGCTACTTTCCAGAGAAAGAGTTTGATCTTAGAAGGTAAGAGTTTAGAGTAAACAAGTTTCCCTCAAGGAACTCTGGTCCCTCCATTCTCAAACATAAAAACTTTCTTTTCCCATATCCAAGTTCTCGCATCAGGTATGTTTGGAGTGAGTTGCACCTGGTTGATCTGTTTCAATTTAATGAGATCTTCAATTTCAGCATCAGTGAGATTTCTTCTAAAATGCAGATTCCAAGGGCCACTGTCCTCAGATGAGAAAATGCTGCGGACACATCTTTGTTTGTCTAAGGCAATCTGATAAGTGAGCTGAATTGAGCAGAGAAGGGCTCCTTGAGGCACCATCGACCTTCCCAGAGTCGAAGTGTTCTGCCATTCCCCACTGTAAATGAAGTAGAAAGGTTAACATACTCAATAGTGCTCAAAATGTACTTCCATGTAGGTGAAATGTGAGAGGTGATAGCTGGTCTAAGTGACCACTTGCTGGAATTTCATTAATATTTCTGTTTAACAATTTTCACCCATAGTGAGTTTTCCTCTTCTCCCATTCTCCAAAGCCACTTAGCTAGGCAGTGCTTTGTTGAAGATATCAAGTTTAACCAATCCAACACCACCCTGATCTTTACTTTTGCATGCCTCATCCCATCTAACCAAGTGCAATCCCTTCTTGTCTCTCTTACCCCCTGACCAGAAGAAAGAACTTCTGATGGATTCAAGGATCTTTTCAACTGATTTTGGGATCTTAAGCACCAAGAGGCGATGGTTAGCTTGTGCAGACAAAACAGTCTTTGACAAGATCAATCTGCCACCTGCTGAAAGAAGTTTGGCTTTCAAGCCCTCAAGTCTTTGTTCAAACTTCTTGATGACTCCATTCCAATCGTCAGTTCTAATAGGGCCATCAGACAGTGGCAATCTTGGGTATTTAACTGGGAACTTAGAATTTTTGCACTCCATAATGCCAGCAAAGTGGTTAAGCTTCTCTTGTGATAAATGGACTCCCAAAACTTTTGATTATCATAGTTTATTTTCAACCCTGTTACTGCTTCTATGAGAAATAGTAATTTCTTCAAGTTCTGAACCATAGCATCCTGACCTGTAGTGAATAAAAGGGTATCACCTGCAAACTGTAAATGTGTGAGCTGTAAGGAGTTTCTGCCGATGAGAATGCCATCAATTAATCCATAATCTGCAGCTTTATTCCATAGAGAGCTGAAATCCAAGCAATGAGCAGAAAGATAAGGGGTGAAATTGGGTCCCCTTGTCTAAGGCCCCTAGATAGAAACCACACGGCTCTCCATTGAAGAGAATAGAGAAACAAGCCATCAAAACACAGCTCATTACCCAATCAATCCATTTCTTTTTGAACCCCATAATACGTAAAGTCTTAAAGATGCATTGCCAGCTAACTCTATCATATGCTTTTTCAAAGTCTAGCTTGAGGATTGCACACTCCTTCTACACCTTTTCGTCAAGAAGTGCCTCATAAGCAGCTAGATAGCTGTCCAGGATGAATCTTCCCTCAATGAAAGCAGTATAATTGTTTCCAATAAGATGATCCATTACTGTTTTCAGCGTGGTGGTCATAATCTTAGTGATACTTTCGTAGCATCCATTCAAGAGGTGAATGGGTCTGAACTCTGTAATTTTTTCTGCTCCCTCCTTTGGAATGAGTACAACACAGGTAGCATTGAAGCATTTGATGTTTAAACATCTCTCTTCAAATTCTCTGACGGCAGCCATCAAATTAGACTTGATGATTACCCAAAAATGCTGGGAGAAACCCAAAGAAAACCCATCAGGCCCTGGCAAATGTGAGCATCCATGCTAAATATAGCTTCCTTAACTTCACTTTCCTGAACTGAAGTATAGAGTTCCTCTGCCATCCTCCCATCCAGAGTAGGGAGAATACCTTCTTCTAGAAAACGTCTCCACAAGCTGTCCTCTTTGAGATTCTGAATAAAAATAATGAACAGATCTTTACCCTTTTTATGATCAATAACCGTGTCACCCTCCTTAACATGTTCAAGTCTCAATCCCCTTTTTCTTGCACTAGCAACAGCATGAAAGAAGGCAGAGATTTTATCTCCCTCCTTCAACCATTGCTACTTAGCTATCTGCTTCCAAGAGATTTCTTCCCTAAAGAGCCATTCATTATATTCTTTCTTGTAAGTCTTTAAACCGTCTAGCTACTTGGAATATAGGAACCTTAACGGGTAAGGGTTTAGAATTAGTTAAGTTAGTGAAGGACGGGAGGGTTAACATAGCTTGCCTACAAGAAACTAGGTGGAAAGGACATAAAGCTAAAGACATTGATGGATATAAAATTTGGTATACGGGTAATAATAACTCTAGAAATGATGTTGCTATAATAATAGATAAAAATTTAAAAGATAGAGTTGTGGAAGTAAATAGATTGGAAAATTTAAAAGATAGAGTTGTGGAAGTAAATAGATTGGGGGATAGACTAATGTTAATTAAACTTATCTTAGGCGAGGATATTTTGAATATAATTAGTGCATATGGTGCTGCAACCAAAAATATCCTTACAATAATCGGGATAAAAAAATATATATCTCTCATTCTCAACTCAACGCGGATAATTATTTCCGAGCGATGCAAGGTTGTGAAATCGACATAACGCCGCTCCGTGGAGAATATCCACTCTATCAGGGCTCCATAGCCCGACTATTGGTTCAGCCCAATGCGCTTTGCAGCAAGAGAGTGAAGATAACCCAGAGTAAATCCATAGTGACCGTCAGGGTCATATGGTTTCGGGTTCCAACACACACAAAAAACAAGTCTTGCGGCAAGGAAAGAAGAAATTGTGCTATGCACACCTTTTCCACAGTCCCAGCGGCGCGTACCGCGTCTTTTGGGATCGAAGAAGTCTTTTTCCTTCGACTGGCGACGCAAAAAAGATAACGAACAAGTCTGGAGAAGTTCCTTTCTCTTCCACGTGGCTGCAGCGGCGTCCGAGGGAATAAAAAATCCTCTTTGCAGGGTTATAAGGAGGCGGAAGGACCCACCCGGGGTGGAGGGACCCGCCCGGGGCCAGCCTTCCCCGGGCAGGCCCCCCCCATCGCGGCCGCGCGAGCCGGCACGGGCGGGGACGGACCCGCCCGGGGCCGGCCCACCCCGGGCAGGTCCGCCCGGGGTCGGCCCACCCTGAGCAGACCCGCCCGAGGTCCCGCTACCCCGGGCAGGCCTGCCCGGGGTGGTTTCGCCCCGGGCAGGCCTGCCCGGGGTGGTTTCGCCCCGGGCGGGACCCGCCCGGGACCCCCCGACCCCGGGCAGGTCCGCGTGGACCTGCCCAAAGCGGGGCAGTCCCGGGCCGGTCCCGGGGCCTGCGCAGGTTTGTTTTAAAAAAAAAAGAAAAAAGGGGGAAAAAGAGACCCGCCCGGGGTGGCTTAGACCAGCCCGGGTCCCACTCACCCCGGGTCGGTCCCTCACCTTCTATAAATACCCCTCACGGGGCTCATTTGAAGAGGAGTTTTTCGGGAAAAGAGAGAGAGAAAGAGAGACTTGGATTCTAAAGGCTCTTGTTTGTAGTTGTGACTTGTTTGGGTATGTAACACCCCGAGTCTTGTATTCCGGCCCCTATGTGAGTTTTTATGTTTGTACCCCTATGTGGGTTTTTTGTATTTACGCCCCTATGTAGGCTTCGTTGTTGACCCTCTGCGGGGAATTTGTACTCACATCCCTATGTGGACCTTGTAATAACAACCCTCCGGGTCTTGTTCTTCTTATGCCTCTCGAGTAACATGAGGAATTCAAATAGTCATAAAAATGAAATGACTATAATACCCCTCTCGAGGATATTAGAATTGAACATACTCCCGTCGAGCACGGCAACGATATGTACAGTTGACAACTCGTCGACAATGTTTGTACTGAAAATTATAAAAATTAGCAAAGTTGTGCTATGCTGCCCCCGGTGCGTGCCAATTTAAGAAAATTGCAAATACACCCCTCCGGATAATTGTGCATATGTCCTTTCCTTAAGAATGAAGGGTGTGTGTATGGGTCCTAAAGGCTCCATGGGCCCTCTATATACTTGGGAATGCCTACGATTTATCTTTTGGCCCCAGTGCCTCACACAAAGCCCCATACCGGTGATCATACCAAGTTACCAAAATGCCCTTCTGGCCCTGATATGCCCTCATAATTTCCCGCGGCTCCTCAAACAGCCCCGAAACCCGCCAAAGCTGCTCCTTGCTTGGCCAATCACCCCAAACTACAATTCAGCCTCCAGCAAGGTAATATTACCGTAATACCCCTGGGTGTGATAATTACCAAAGTACCCCTGGTGTCCAGGTAGCCAGCGGGGCGCCGTAGGGCATTGTTATGTTCCCCGAGCTCACCATCATCTCCAGATACGACTAGGTATCACCTAGTTCAGCCTAGTCCTGGTCAAATCCGATTCTTCATACGCGGTATGATCACCCAGTGGGAGTCAAAAAATGCGATGTAAGCTACCTACGCTGAAGTATCCTTAATGAGAACTTTGGAGGGAAACTATAGGCCTTTTTGTTGACAATTAAACAAGGGTGTTCGGACGTTATGCCGATATAAATCAACACTGACTGCGGTCAGTGGGGAAAGGTCCAGCACTCGAACCCTCATCGTCTGATACGATGCGCACCTCATAGAACGGATATTACTCTAGCGGTTCTGATGCGGGACGGACCACGGACTCGACAACAATTGGATATGCGATCCTTGGACTCTAGACGAGCTCGTGATTGTCCCTTAGCGAGAGAAGCGTTGACGTGCGCGGTTGAGAAACCGGCAGTGAGCTAGGGTGGTCGGCTCTCTCTCATGCCCGGATCGGGTCACGGGACGGTCACTCTCTCTCTCGCAGCAACGGTGTTACAACAATATATATCGAGCTAACGGCCCTACAACATGCTCTCTAGTAGCGGCATAAGAGATATATATGAATAAAGCAAATGCCGAGTAAGGGATCGAAAATGATACCTCCACGCTCTCGGCGTGGGGAAGACGGACCCGGCCGAACTCGTACTCCCGGGACGATTAATACACAACTATTACAGCAAAGAACTACTGTCCACTCCACGCAGAAAGGTAAAGGGCTACACAAGTGGGCCCGGGAGGACCTATTCCGGGTTGACGGGCGGCTTCTCGCGTAGCTTCGGCAGCACACGTACTCGGGACTGTGGGGCCCACGTGCTGTCCTGAGGGGCCGTGTGGGATCGGGGAGGCACCACTGTGATGGGGATGCTAGGGGAAGCGCTCCCTGGGCTGGCGGCACGCTGGAACGTCGACCGGAGGCCGGGCGGCTCCGATCGTCACCCGTCGGAATAACCGGCCACGAATCTGCACTTGCTGTTTTTCAGTGCGCGACTCGACGAGATCGCTCGCTGCAGCCAATCCCGATGTCGGATCGGCGATCAGGAGGTACCGTTGGAAATCTCTCTCAAAGTACTTCAAGATAGGACTAGAGAGAAGCTGGATCTGCACGGATCTAGCCCTTAACTATTTTCCAAGCTGCTGTTGTACAGTACCCGAACTCTCAAAACAGCAGGGAGTTTTCCTGAGAGTTACCTTTGACCGTAAAGCAAACCTCCGAATCAGATATCGACTTCTTCATGAAAGTTGAGAAGGGGAAAGAGAGTAAAACGGCAATATTTTTTGTGGAGGGATTGGTAGAGGCTACGATTTACTATGAATTTTGCACTGACTGGTGGTCGGATCTGGAAACAGGCTGACAGAACTGTAGATGGATCGGAAAGGGAATTTCTAAAAATATGAAATGATCTTTAGAAATTCTACGAAAAATTGGAGGTGGAGAGGAAGGTGGACAGAACTCCCAGTAAAATTGGGGGCTCCAAGAAAAATCAAAACATGGGTCGAAGACGGGAAACTCAGGGTAGGTGTAGATCTGGTCTGAAAACAAACAGATCTGGGAAGAGTAGTTGGACGAAAATTGAAAATTATCAAATGGAAGCTTTATGACCAACCAATTTTTGTGGATCGTGGTTGACACCTCTGGAACACCTCCTAAAAATTTCAGCTCAAGAGGAGCTCGTGGCTGATTGCAGAAATTCGTGGAAGAGATGGTTGTCCTGTGTGGACAGAACACCGACGATAGCTTCGCGGCGGCGCGATGGCGGCACGAACGGCGGCGGCGGCGGTACCGATGATTACCGGAGGTGAAGAGGAGATGATAGAAGGGATACCACTCTAGAAATGGGGTTGGGGATGAAGAAAACCAGAGGGAGAGAGAGGGGGGGTCGAAATTCTCACAAGGGGGCTCTTGCACAATGCTTTTTTTTCTCCTTCATTAATTCTAGAATAATAGAAATACATGACTTATATAATAAATGAAAAAAGACCATAAATACCCTTAGATCTAGGATCTGGAGGGGCATTTAAGGGACTTCATATTTGATCCAAATAAAATAAAAAAAATAAAATTCCTAATTAATTCTAATGGGGGACAAGGTAGGTGAGGTAGGTAGCCTACCTTTGAATTTTTAATCCACTTGTCTCCCATGTGATCAATTGACATTCAAACCTTCTAAATGGCCACCTAGGATGGTTTGACCAGCCCCACATGACCTAGGTGGACCAATGGGAAAGGGCTGTGGGCCCCCTTGCTTGGGCCTACTGGAATTTTACATATAAATCCACTAAGACTTACAATTACGTACCCATATAACACAAGGGTATACATACAAATATAAAAGGACATAAATGCAAACAAACTGCGGACGGTCTTGCTTCGATGTCCCCATCAAGTTCATATAGCCCCCGCATGTGTATATTCGTCTCCTCAGAGAGAGTCAATTCCATGATCAGAAGGAAAACCCCCAAGCCCTAAACAAAATAAAAGATTTCCCGGAAAGTCACCAGGGTAAATTTGGGGATGTCAACCTCGTCTTAAAACAGACTGGCACGCCCGGTGGGACCTCTCCCGCCTTTCTTCTTCTTGTCAATAGAAGGCCTAAAACCTCTTCGAGGTTCTCATTACCCCTCTTCCTCTTACAGGACGAGAAGAAGAGAACACTTTGCGTTCGTTGCTTCCAGCGTTACTGACATCAAGATGGCGACGATGTCGGCAGTGACTTATGGACTGCAGGTTGTTGCTAACCACGCCAGGTTTGGTTACTTGGCGACTCCCATTGCATTTGGCGACTTCCCTCCGGTCGTTGGCTCCCCCTTCTTCCTAGGGGTAGTTCCGGTCGTCGGGGGCAACACAGTCGCCCCTGCTGTTAGCCGGGTCCGCCCGGTTGAGAAGACTTCCACTAAGGGCGTCAGGCCCTCGATTTCTGCAAGTGGCCGAGTCAGGTCGGCCACAATGAAGACAGTGTCGAAGGGTGCTAGGCCCTCTGCTCTTGCTGCTAGCCGGGTCCGCCCGGTTAAGAAGACTTCCACCGAGGGTGTCAGGCCCTCGATTCCTGTAAGTGGCCGAGTCAGATCGGCTGCCATGAAGACATCTGCCGAGGGTGCTGAGCCCTCCGCTACTGCTGCTAGCCGGGTCCGTTCGGTCCAGAAGACTGAGGGTGTCAGACCCTTTACTTTCGCCACAGGCCGAGTCAAATCGGCCACATACCACAGTATGTCTGAGGGGGTCAGACCCTCATCGTCAATTACAGGCCTGGGTAGGCAGGCCATCATGAAGCCCAGGGCTGGAGGTGTCAAGCCTTCAGCCCACTCAATTGGCTGGGTGTTCTCGGTCAACCAAATTACCGTCGACGTCGCCCCTCCACCCAGGAGGTAACACCGTCGTCGAAATGGAAGCCGTTCCCACACGATCGCCCCTGCTCAACTGGGGCAACGACGTGCGTGCGATAAGGCAGCCCCTGCGGCAGTCACCTCACGCTCCGGCAAGACTATACTTGTTGGAGACGTCCGCATCCGGCTCGACGGAGGCGAGCCGATTGTACCTCGGGATCAACACGTCCCCACAATTCCTACCTCCAACCGGTTCGAGTTACTCCGGAAGGTCCGGGAGGAGGGGGCGAAGGTGAAAAACTTTGCCGCGCCCCAACACAAGGTGGCAGTCCCCAGAGTCAGATCCGGGGGCAGGTCAATCGAGGAGCGACAACTCCATATGAGGAAGATTTGGGTCACCAAGGAGGAGGCCCGAGCCATACGCCAGATCAGGAAAGGCCCTCCGCCGGTCCGAGTCGCAACAAGCAAGGACCCGCGCTACCCATGAACAAGGCGAGTCTTCAACCTCTCACGAGGCAAAGGCTCACCGACAGCTAAGGCAGAAGCGTCGTGTCACGGCCAAGCCGGTACGCCCGACTTCCCCCTGGGCAAGCCCAGCGCGCTCGGGTGAGGAAAACTGCTTTGAGCAAGAATCTACGCCCCGAGTGTCTATTTTTCACAGGCTAGGGGGAACGCCGAAGCCAAAGCGGCACCCGCCAAGGAAGAGGCGGGTGGCCCAGATGACAGATGACACTGTTAGGGTGTTTACTTGTTATGTCTCTTCCACTGATAAACAGTCAGAGGGCGCTCGGGAAGACCTCAACCAGCCATTGCAAGCCATGAGAAGGTCAAGACAAGTCCCCTGAGTTGTTGCTCAATTGGAGTCAAACCCGATGGCCGGAGCGTCTTCGCTTGAGCCAATAAGGCAAGAGGAGCGTCCAGAGGATGTTCACAGTCTCAGTGGAGATGGTGACCCAGTACAGGAAGAGGGCCATGTCAGGGAGGCCCAAGTCTTCACAATGGAGGAGCTCCGGCGTGAAAACCAAGAGCTCAAAAATCTCTTGCAGACGCTGCTACGCGAAAAAGAGGCTCCTCCCCAACCTTCAGCGGCGCCTGCGGGGGCAAAGCAACAACCCTCTCCCGCTCCAGCCACGGTCAACACATCGGCCGCTGCAACTAAGTTGCACATTGCTCTGGAGGTTGAGGTGCCGCAGCAAGAGCTCAATATGCGGTCATCCGCCACCCCTGTCGAAAGCTTAATGGCTCAGAGGCAGATGATCGAGCGGATTATGGAGGCGAAATTCGCACAACATGGCGAAGGTGTGGCGACTGTTGATTTATACAGTGTGCCATACCCCCTTCACCACCAATTTAAGAAGCTCCCGCCAGATTGCCCAAAAGCTCCAAAACTGCAGAAATTCAATGGGCAAGTTTCGCCACATGAGCATTTGGCTTACTATATGACTGCCATGGGCGAATTGGCGTTGGATGAGTCCTATCTTCTGCGATACTTCGCCACTTCCCTGACGGGTACTGCCTTCCAATGGTACTCCCGACTGAAGCCCAATTCAGTACCTGATTGGGCAGATATGCAGAAGAAATTTGTGGACTGGTTCCAAACAACTGAACGCAAGGTTTCTCTTGCGGAACTTTGCGCCCTGAAGCAAAAGAAGGGCGAAACAGCTCTGGACTTCATCAAAAGGTGGAGGGATATTAGCATGCATTGTGATAATCCTCCCACGCCAGAAGATGCCATTACCATATGCCGCCGAGGCTTTGCCGTCGAGGTCAGTGAAAAGCTCCTGGGTTCTAATATCCGGGGCTTCGACCAACTCAATACCGTGGTGGCGGAGATTGAGATGTTCCTTGCCGATCACCCAACACACTCTGTCGCCAAGGGCAAAACTTCTAAAGATCGCCCGTCTGGCAGCAAAGAGGTGAATTCGGTCGATTTCTCCCCGACAAGTGGAAACAAGGGAGAAACCAAGTCGAAGGGTGATGGCAAAAAGCCCGACACCAAGGCAAGCGCGTCTTTGTTAGCGGAGCGCATGAAGACGCCCTATTCTTTCAGAAAAGAGCACACGAAGATGCTCTTTGATTTATGCATGAAAGAGAAACTGGTCACCTTGCCAGAGCCGCGGAAGCCGGCAGAGATAGACAAGACAGACGACCCCAACTATTGTGTGTATCATCGCAGGTTGGGACATACCATTGCAGATTGCTATGTCTTTAAAGACATAGCCGAAGACCTTGTTCAGAAAGGCCTGATAAATATGTTGGGCCACGCGGTTGAACCTCCACAGCCGCATCCCTGGAGCCGGTCAAACCGGTCAGCCAATGTGGTCTACATGGCAGCCCCAGTTTCGAGCTCAAATGCTGCCGAAGCTGGGTCATCTAATCAACAACCACGAGTTGTCCCAGAACCATCGCGCTGGCCGATGGCGGAATGTCTCGCTGTGAGAAGAATCCTCCAGAAGATCCGCAGGGAGATCTACCAGTTGAGACGGGAGCAGCGGCAGCTGCTGTAATTCCTCCAGGATCTGGATGATCAATTGGCGGCTTTCCCCCGAGGGCCGGTCAGGCTGCCCACTGCTCCGCACGGGCAGGGGGCAGAAGCTTTACCATCGGCCCCGCCGAGGCCTGGTTCGGGTGGATGGCTTTCAGAAGACTCATCAAGTTCATCTGAAGGTTCAGAGCCCGCGAAGTTATATTCCTTTCCTCGCGAGCAAACACTACAAATCTTCTTTGCTTGTTGTCGGGCGGGGTTGTTGAATCTCTCAACATTGCCTAGTCGCTAGCGGCCAGGCGCTAAGTTATACTAGGACTACTGTCCCTACCATGAGACAGCTGGCCACGTCATCTTCAATTGTCAATCCTTCAAAGATCTCGCAGAAGATTTTATCAGGCGGGACATGGTTAACGTGGGAGACTTATTGGTGTACCCTCCACAGCCCCATGAGCAGCCAGAGATGACTTTCTCTGTCAATGTCATCCACACGCCTTTGGCATTTCAATTGCCCGAGCCCTCAGGTGAAGAAAGTAGTTCTCAACTACCTGGCCCCGAGTAAGTTCTATGGTATCCGGGGTGGCGACTTCTCATCAGTGCTCCTTTTCCAAGGGAGATACAGAGAAGATCTTTGATAAACTTCTAGAGGATGGTCGGGTATTGACATATGACCCACCGCCCTATTACAATGAGACTGCTAAAAGTCACCCCCTTTACTGCAAGTATCATGCTCGGGTGTCCCATCCAACTGGAGAATGCCTGGAGGTACAAGACTGTATTCAGACCCTTATTCAAAGGGGGGAGATTGATGCTCAAGGTAATTCCATGACAAGACGCCGGCTGGCGGAGGCTACTGAGAGGAGCCTCCGGCAGGAGCAGCGAGGTCAGCCCCAACAACCACCAGCTAAACAGACTTCCCCACAGGTTTGCTTAAAGAAGCCCTCTGGGGAAGAGTCTAAGTCGAGCCTCAAGGGCAAGGCTAAGCATGATAAGCCTATGGCCCAGGGTTCTCGAAACTCGGTTCCTCGAGGAGTCCCCAAATCCTCTATCCAGTTGGGCCACCCCGAGAGGGCTGTTAATGGGCACCCGCAACCGAAAGATAAAGGCAAAAGCAAGGTCGCAGAGCCCGAGCTGAAGGTTCAATCCTGTGTCAGACCAACGGGATCCACCCTTCCGAAGGAACTTCAACAACTCTCACAGTCCAAGCCGTCAGCGGCAACAAAGTTAGAGGCACTGCAAAACCCTTTAGGGTTTTACTTCGGTCAATCAGAACTCCAAGAATTGCCACCAGAGATAGTTGCACAAGCAATTAACGCCACCTTTCATCCACAACCCGCTGAGGGAGAGTGGACTTATGTCGCTCCAAGAAAAAGTCGCGGGTCTCAAAATGTCAGGCAACCAGCTCAAGGCAGAAGACAAGGGTCTGGGGGCAGGTCATTACGTTCTGTAAAGCCGTCCTCATCCTCTTTAGAGGAAGTCGCTCGCCTTAAGAAGCAAGAAAGAAATCGAAAGAAGAATCTGAAGAGAAGATTGAAAAAGTAGGCTGAGCAGGCGGAAGCTATAGAAGCCCCCAAAGAGCTCACACCCTTGCAGAAGTTGCAAAAGCTCATAGATGAGCTAGAAGAACATGTGCCTCCTTGTCCTACCAGGGCAGTCACACTCGACAAATATATTCCCTGGGAAAAGTTTGGGCAGAAAGCTCGACTCCTTGGCTGGCTCCGGGAGACCTTGCGTCGTCTTGAGGAGGGCGAGAATATTCCAATTCCTGAGGAGCTCACGTCTATTTACAGAGACGATGAGCTCACCGTGGAGGCCCTTGAAAGCGCACTGCAGGAGTTGTCATGTAACATGGTGGCTATCCCGTCTCCCGACAATATAAATAGCCCCGTTGCGGAGGACGATGCCCCTGTGGCCACATATCAGCGCAGATTGGCAAGAAACCGACGTGGCCGTGGTCGAGGACGTGGTCACGGGCGAGAAAACCCTTTAACCCTCGACCGAGTTATAATATTCAGAGGGGAGCAACCGGGTCCTATCCCTACACCTCAAGTGCGAGGCATTCCGTTTGTACCTGAGTCTTCGGATAATGCAGGCCTCGATTCGGGTGCCCGAAGACCAAGAGGCATCTCTTTCATAATTCATTCTTCCGAAGAGGAAGAAACTCCAGTCAGCGCCCCGTCGCCAACGCTAACCTCGGGACAAGCGGGCCCTTCAACCAGCTCTGGCGAACGAGAAGGCCCCTTGGATCAGTCCAATCGGGATGACTCTCACCCTGCTGTGGAGGAGTCTCTGGCACCACTTTTCCAAGAGGGAGCGGGCACGCAAGCCGAAGGGGAGCGCCCTTCCAAGCGGGAGAAATCACATGGAGCCCCGAAGACTCTGGAGGAAATCATTCCCCCATTCGATAAGACCCGCGCCAGGGCGGACCGCAAAATTATTCAACACATAAAGCGGTTCCCAACTAATATCACCATATGAGAGGCTATTGCGTGGAGCAAAGACTTGAGGGAGGCCCTCATAAAAGTCCTCCAGGACCCCGAGGCCTATGAGGCTCATGTAGCAGAACTGCAGGCCCAAGCTTATGAAGTTCTTGCGGCCAATATCATCTTCTCCGATAAGGATTTGCTGTTAGCCTCTCCTTGCCATAATCGCCCTCTGTACATGAAAGGGAGGATCAATGGCCATGAGGTCAACCGAATCTTGGTTGACGCAGGTGCGGCAGTAAACATTATGCCTCTGAAGACTTTTAAGTCTCTCTACTTGGCGCCTTATTTGCAAAAAGTCGACGCCGTCAAAATCTCGGGGTTCAACCAAGACTCTGAACAAGCCCTCGGTCGGGTCGAGGTGAAACTGGTTATGGGTGACTTTGTCACTAAAGCGACGTTTTATATCATCAACTCCAACACGTCATATAAGGTGTTGTTGGGAAGACCCTGGTTGCATGAAATTGGGTCATTCCTTCGACTCTGCACCAGTGCCTCAAGTATGCAAAAGGGGGAGAGCAACATACCGTCTTTGCGGACCAAGCTCCTTTCCACCTTAATGAATGCCATTTGGCAGATGCTTCTTTGTACTTTGGGGAGCCCACCATAACAATCCCCGACAGACTCAAGGATAAGGGGAAGCAGAAGGTCGAGGCCGAACCCGAGGAGGGCAAACTCTTCACCGTTAATCGTGAGTTGTTAAAGCTCCATCAGTTGAGCCTCCAGCCTGGCTCCAAGCCCACCCAGCCGGAAAGGCGCAATGTGGATTTTGAAGCCAATCTCATTAGCCACACCATTGACCAGAGTGTCCCATTGCCTCCGAAATGCATGCAGCTTCCTTTTCTCAGAGAGGAGCACAGCGCGGAAGAATTGAAGACTTTTATAGTCTCTTATAGGCGCAAGGGTCGGCGTAAGGATAACAAACAAACCCGGCCAATTGTCTTCTACAAAGGAGATTTAATCCCAGCAGTTCCCCTGAGGACGATTTTGGGTGGGACACTCCTCCTGATAAGGCACAAGAGCTGGTTCAAGAGATGGATTATATGCCAGATCGACTTAAGCACATGTGCATGAAGCAAGGAATTCCTCAGTTCCAGAACCCTGCACAGAAGGCATATTTTTCTCAACTCTGGAATCCCCCACAAGTTCGGGGGCAACCACCTTTCTCCCGCAAAGACACTCGGGGGTTGGGTTATGACCAGGAGCCAGATTTCGAAGTCCATTTTGCAGTCAATGCCATAGGGCTTCTACCACCCCCTCGTGAAGAGGCCCAGGAGGAGCCCATAGCTAGTGAGCTCCATCAGGAGGCAGAGCGCGTCCTCGCATCGCCGCCGTCGATGCCCGCTGTAGGGCGGCAGGTAGATCCGGTGGAGTTCGAGGCTTATGAAGCCAGTACTTATGAAGATGAAGACTTCGTCGACCTCCGACCGGCTCCCCCAGAATTAGAAGATGGTGGTCAGGCAACAGTCGACGAGCTGGTTGAGATTAATCTCGGCAGCAGGGACGACTACCGACCCACTTTTGTAAGTGCCCTCCGCAACGGGGAAGAAAGACAGGCGTACCGGCAACTCTTAGAAGAATTCAGAGATTGCTTCGCCTGGACCTATAAAGAGATGCCGGGGCTTGACCCTCAGTGGCTGAGCATGAACCGGCTATACTCCCTACAGCTAAGCCAGTCAAACAAGCCCAAAGGCATATGTGCCATGAACTGGAGCTTAAAGTCAATGCCGAAGTCGACAAGATGCTCGACGTGGACTTTATAGAGCCATGTATGTATCCTGTGTGGCTCGCTAACATAGTCCCGGTCAAGAAGAAGAATGGCCAAGTCCGGGTCTGCATCGACTTCTGAGATTTGAACAAGGCATGCCCGAAGGATGACTTCCATGTCCCCATCATAGAAACAATGGTGGATGTGACTACCGGCCATGAAGCTTTGTCTTTCATGGACGGATCGTCAGGTTATAACCAGATCCGCATGTCCATCAAGGATAAAGATCATACGGCCTTCAGGTCCCCTAAGGGGATTTTCAATTACAAGAGGATGCCATTTGGCTTGAAAAATGCCAGCGCCACTTACCAGAGGGCAATGATCAAAATTTTTGACGAGATGCTGCATGACATCGTCGAGTGCTATGTCGATGACCTGGTCATCAAATCTAAGAGGCGAGACAGCCACCTGGCAGATCTACGTCGGGTTTTTGAGAGACTGCGGCAGTATCAGCTCAAGATGAACCCGATGAAGTGTGCCTTCGGCGTTTCCAGTGGCAAGTTCCTGGGCTTCATTGTCAGGTATCGAGGGATAGAGATATATCCCGACAAAATCAAGGCTATCAGAGAATTACCACCGCCTAAAAATATTATAGAGCTCAGGTCGCTTCAAGGAAGACTCGCCTATATTAGGCGATTCATCTCTAACCTCTCTGGGAGGTGCCTGCCCTTCGGCAAACTAATGAAGAAAGGGGCGCCCTTTGTATGGGATGAAGACTGTCAGAAGGCTCTCGAACAGATTAAGGAGTATCTCTTGGCTCCACCGGTTCTTGGGGCGCCTATCAAAGGAAAGCCCCTCATTCTTTATATTGCTGCTATGGACGCTTCCCTCGGAGCACTTCTGGCCCAGGTCAATGGAGAAGGCAAGGAGCAACCTCTTTATTATCTCAGCCGGAAGTTGGTCGGCCCTGAGCATCGTTATTCGCCCATGGAGAAGATGTGCCTGGCCCTGGTGTTCGCTGTTAAAAAGTTGAGGCACTATCTATTGGCGCATCGAGTGGAGCTCATTTCAAAGTGGGACCCGCTCAAATTTCTCCTTAGCCAACCTGTCCTCTCTGGAAGGCTGAGAAAATGGGCACTCATCCTCATGGAATTCGATATAACCTTTGTCCCGCACAAGGCAATTAAAGGACAAGGGATGGCTGAGTTCCTCGCCGCACACCCAGTGTCGGAGGACTCCCCTCTCAATATCGACTTGCCAGATGAAGAAAGGTTGCTGCAACCATTCGGCGAGGAAGGGTCTAATGTAAACGCCCCAGCCCAGACCGAACATGATGTGCTATCCCTCAATTCTCCGTCATGGGAATTATATTTTGACGGGGCGTCCAGAACCATTAAGAAACCCGGTGGCTTCACAGACTTTGTGTCAGGTGCTGGTATAGTCTTTGTATCTCCTCGGGGAGGCATACTTCACAACTCCTGTGCCCTCATGAAATCATTGACCAATAATAAGGCAGAATATGAAGCACTGATCATCAGGCTTCAGCTCGCGCTGGAGATGGAAATCAGATGTATCAAGGTCTATGGGGATTCCCAACTCGTCATCTGTCAAGTGCTGGGTGACTATGACGTACGGAAGAAGGAGTTGATCCCTTACCATGAAGCCGTCATCAGGCTCAGAGAAAAGTTCTATCTATTTGAGATAGATCATGTGCCAAGGAGCAGTAATTCCCAGGCAGATGCTCTTGCAAAGTTGGCAGTTGCCTTAAAAATCCTGCCAGAGGGGGAGTTGAACATAACCGTCAGGCACAAGAGGCTCATGCCTAGGGTGCTCGACGAAGAATCTGACCTCACTGTCTACGAGGTCAACAATGTTCAAGAAGGAAATGCTTCGGAAGAAGAAGATTGGCGTGAGCCAATTATACAAGCAAAGAATGGGCGGCTTCCCTCTGAGCGAGCCCGGAGGGTGCAACTGCTACGTAGGGCTACATCTTATCAACTGGTCGATGGCGTTCTTTACAGGCTTGTCCAAGAAAGGGACCATCCAGTCCTCTTGCGGTGTCTCTCGCCCAAAGAAGCTAGAACCGCCATGCAGGAGGTTCATTCCGGCTTATGCGGAGCTCATCAGGCAGGAGCTAAGATGAAGACAAACATCAAGCTCAAGGGATTCTACTGGCCCACTATGTATGAAGACTGCAATCAATACGCTCGTACATGTCACCAGTGCCAAGCATTCGGTCCAGTCCCTCGGAGGCCTCCTAACCCCCTGCACCCGACGGCGCCAACTTGGCCGTTCGCGGAGTGGGGTATGGATATAGTAGGACCATTTCCTCCCTCATCTCAGGGGCATAAATTCATTTTAGCCGCCACAGACTATTTTTCCCGATGGGCTGAAGCTATTCCCCTACGGGAGGTCACTGGCGAAACTGTTGCCCGCTTCGTCAGATATCATATCATATATAGATTTGGCATCCCTAGCCGGATCATTTCTGATAATGGTACGCCCTTCAGGAACAAGACAGTGTATACACTGGCTGCTAAATTTCATATTGATTGGAGGACGTCTTCGGTCTATAACCCTCAGGCCAATGGATTGGCTGAGGCCTTCAACAAGACACTTTGTAAGCTACTGGCCAAAATAATAAATGGTCGCAAGCGAGATTGGGGAGAGAAAGTCCACGAAGCTCTATGGGCCTATCGAACCATTTATAAAACCCCTACGGGGTGCTCTCCATTCTCCTTGGTGTACGGGGCTGAAGCAGTTGTCCCTGTAGAAATTGAACTAGCTTCATACCGGGTGGCGGTTCATACTGGGCTACCAGGCCAAGACCAATCTGAGATTGAGAGGAGGCTAGAGGAGTTATCTTGTCTGGAAGGTAGGAGACTCCAAGCTTACAAGCATTTACAAGTCTACCAAGCCCGTATGACGCGTGCCTACGACAAACTAGTTAAGCACAGGGCGTTCAAGAAGGGCGACTTGGTAATGCTCAAAGAAAAAGAGGTTTTGGCGGGAAGATCAAGCGACAAGCTTCAGCCCAACAGGCGTGGACCTTATGTCATCCAGAAGGTCTACGAAGGAGGAGCCTATACAGTTGTCGACCACAAAGGAAACAATCTTTTCCCTCCCCTCAACGGCAAGCATATGAAGCTCTACCATGCGCCACTGCAAGAGTTTCACCAGCAGTCCTCATAGGACATTATCCCTCCTCAGTGAAGATTTTGAAAAAAAAATGGGGTTAAAAATACTGATACCCCGGCGGACTCAATCGGCTTTGAACGGTTGGTTGAGGGCAAAAAGGCCATAGACCCGGTCGAGGTGAAAACCCGAAAGGGCGCCTCGAGCAAAAATGGGCAACCCCTCGGTGTGAAAACCTGAAAGGGCGCACCGGAAAAAGCTAAAGGGGGCCAGCCTCGGCGAAAACCCGAAAGGGCGGTGAGGTTGGTAATGTGAAAAATATATATATATATGAAAAAAAATTCCCTCTCTGTTTATTCTATGGGTGGTTCTAAGTCAATGACTCCACCCCATCTCGGCTAAAACATCATATTGATGCTATGGCTATGCCTTATATGTCATCCTATGATACCTAGTCCCACCAGCGGGTCTGGCCTATGTATGCTCTCTCGGGCTGCCAACCCATCCCGCCTATCGGCCTTCTAATCCCACCGGCGTTCCGACGTTGTCTTCTTCTGTCCCATCGGGATTGCCCATGTCTTGAAATTCCTGAGTTCGGATCCCGTGTTGCTCCGGGTTATCCAATCTGTCCTTCATAGGTCCCATTGGGATCGGCCTGTGCATGTCCCTTTCGGGCTGCCGACCCAATTCGCCTATCGACTTTTGGGTTAGCTCCTGTGTCTCTTTTAGGCAGTTAAACCCACTTATCTCTTCTGTCCCACTGGGGTTGGACTCAGTATGCTCTCTCGGATTACCAACCCATTTCGCCTTTTGACACATCCTATCTTCTTGGGATTGGTCTCAGTATGCTCTCTCAGGCTACCAACCTATTTCGCATCTCGACACATCCTATCTTCTTGGGATTAGTTTCAGTATGCTCTCTCGGGCTACCAACCCACTTCACCTTCTGACACATCTTATCTTCTTGGGATTGGTCTCAGTATGCTCTCTCGGGTATCTTCTTGGGATTGGTCTTAGTATGCTCTCTCGGGCTACAAACCCACTTCGCCTTTCGGCACATCCTACCTCCTAGGGATTGGTCTCAGTATGCTCTCTCGGGCTACCAATCCACTTTGCCTATCGGCAATATCCTGTCTCCTAAGGGTTGGCCTTAGTCTGCCCTTGTGGGTGGCAAACCCATTTCACCCTCCGATTCCCCAGCTTAACATACATGTCCCTCTGGGAATGTCACACTTCCTCTGCCTTTTGGCACCATAAAAGAAAATGGGGTTAAAAATATTGATACCCCAGCGGACTTGGTTGTTTCCATCTAGGGAGCAATCAAGGGTAAAAAGGCTTTAACCCAGCTAAGGTGAAAACCCGAAAGGGCGCCTTAGGCAAAAATGGGTACCCCTCAGTGTGAAAATCCGAAAGGGCGCACTGGAAAAAGCTAAAGGGGGCCAGTCCTGGCGAAAACCCGAAAGGGCGGTAGGGCAGGTAAGGTGAAAAAAAAAATATATATATATATAAAAAGGGGGCATACATGTAGGAGAAGAGAGGCCAAGTCAATGAACTCTATTCTCTATTTATTTAACATCAAGCAGAAGAACCCTGAGACAAGCCCTCAAGAAAGCCGTACAAGGTTGGGCTGAACAAATAGCCCCATGAGAACAAAACTCAAAGTCAAATCAAAGGCCGGGCTCAGCTCGCAACTCAGTGACACGAGCCTCCCGCCGCAATATCACTTCATGTAGTCCAGTGAGCTCGCGTTGGATCCCCTCCACTTCAGTTCGTACGTGATCCCTGGCTTCCTCGGCCTCTCGTGCCAGCTCAGCTACCCACTCAGAAGCCACTTGAAGGCGCTCCTGTGCAACCGCTACTTGTGCAGACATTTGCTTTTGCTGAGCACGAAGCCTGGATAGCTCCTCCTCCTCCTGCTGAATCATAGTCTGTATTCGCAGTCTCCTCGCCTCAGCAGCATGACGACGGGCAAACTCAGCCCACAAGGTCTCCAGTCGGGGCATCCAGGTGGTTCGAGGAAATCCGAATGCATGGTACCCTCTCGTGCAGGTCGCCAGGTGTTCCCTCATAACCTCAACAGAGGGTAGGGGATCTATCTACAACATAAGCTGAAGATTCTCCAGGAGTTTTGCCTCTACAACACTATCTCCAGAAGCCACCAAGAACTGCGGCCCCCATGGCCAGTCCACTCCCAGGGCCGGAAAATCTGCAAGCACTGATGGGGCCTCCCTTCTGACACCTGGAAGTAAAGCATAGAGAAAGGGCACATAAGCGCTCGGACAAGAAAAATAAATATGGCTGAAAAAGACTTGTCCTTTGCCAAACCTGAAGTGACCCTGGGGGTAACGTGATCGCGAGGGGAGTGAACATCCTCTATCCTTAGGGATGAATCACTTGCCTGGGGCGTAGGCAGTCCTGTCATTTGGGGAGTTGCATCTGTGCCCTCGGAGGCCTTCTTAGACCTCTCTTCCTCAGCTAGAAGAGACGGGACTGTCGCGCCTGTGTCTATACAAAATGAGAAGCATGAAGCTAGTTAATATGGCGAAACTACAAGAGGCCAAATGGAAAAATTAGGGTCTAAACCCTAAACGATACCTAATGGCGTCGGCTCAGCGGTGTTTGCTTCCATCGGCTCAACGGTGTTTGCTCCCGTCGGCTCAGCGGTGTTTGCCCCCGTCGGCTCAACGGTGTTTGCTCCCGTCGGCTCATCAGCACCTTCATCTAAGGGAGTCGGCGGTGCCTCTCGAGGAGAAATCACATCCTGCCTGGAGTGATCAGTAGGCGAGGGCATTGAGACATCCACAGCTGCAAGGTCAAAATTGTAGTCAGTGCCATGAGCCAAGCCAACCAAATAAAAGACAAGATGCAGGAATACGGAGCAGGCTAGATGTATACCTGGAGTTTGTTCTTCATTTCCTTCCATTAAGTTACTACTAGGAGGCAATAAGCTCGGAGCAAACTCGGGCACACCCATATGATAAACCCCGAAAGTAGGGAGAGCCCCCCCAGAAGCTCCAGTGGTAACCCCTGGGTCGATGTCATAGGCAAGCAGCTCAGGACCGGTACCGGAAGTAATTAGCTTGCCTAATTCAGCAGTGGAGGCGGCCAACTGGGCGACTACAGAAACAATTGATATTAAAGGAAGAGCAGGCGAAAACATCCACCAATCATAGGAAAAGATTAAGGGATTCTCTAGCTACCTGAGATCACTCCAGCACCTGCACCGTCAGAGGGGCTCAATAAAGGTGTAGATAAGTTGGTGCCAGAAGTCGTATCTGAGCAACTACTGTCCAGGGAGGCGGTGGAACCTCCTTTGCTCGATGACTTTAAAGCAGGAATATCGCCCTGGCGAGGCTGAAACTCGCCCTCTTCTATATCTAAAGAGGCGGGCTGAACCCCAAGGTGACCTGCTCAAAAAAGGGGTAAATGATCAGTATAACTATTGCCTTCAATTGGCTTGGTAAATAAGCAAGAAATGGTTATCAATCATGTCTACCTGGAGCTGAAAAAGGTGGAACCTCTCCCATCGCTGGAGGTGGAAGAGGTATGTCATTGGAGAAGAAGTTCTCCAGTGGTTGATCCAGGTCCTCCAAGTTCAATTCAAAGTCAGAAGGTATGTCCACTCATGGCGTGTCTGCTGGGGAGGCACCCCTAAGGCTAGGCGAGAAATGCATCCGAACCCTCGCTTCAGGAGGAGCTATACATAAGAATACTCTGCAAGTGAGCTAAGATGCACAGACAGAGATATAATAAGGAAAATTTTCTTCTTGTGGGTTTCCAACTCACTCGGGGGAATCTCGCCGCAAGAGGGTATAGTGTCGACCCGAGGACGAGATGAAGGCCGGGTGTCATCACCTGAACCACCACTGAGGCGCCTCTTGGTTGTAGTACTAATGATAGCAGTAACTGCAACAGGAGATGCCCCTTGTAAAGAGGGGTTGTCATCAGTACCAACTGCTCCTGCAATCAAGATAGGCTCACAAATGGTTAGCCGCCTCATAAAGAAAATGGAGAACAATAAATAGAAAGAGGCAAGAAGCCCATACAAGTCTCCCCTACAGGCATGTGAAGCCTTGTGACTAGCTGACTGGAGTCTATCCGGAGGCTACGAGCTGCCCGCTCTACGGCATCCCTAAGGGCTTGATGGGTAGAAGCTACCTCCAACTCTGGAACGCGGTCTAATAGACCCGCACAACCCACTGCATTAATCAAATGTGTCTTCCAGGCAGCAAAAGCTCCTCCAGTAAGTGCTCCCTCTGGGACAGGCTGAGACAACTGCGAATCATGGCTCAATCCACAAGAAACCCTCAGGTCTTCCCACCAAGAGTAAGGCAATGTGGAACCCGAAGCACCCTTACGGCGTGATCCTGAGGAAGAAGTCTTTCCACCAGACATTGGCTTTAAAGGTTTCAAGGCCTCGGTGTACTGGCTTCTATCAATGGGCACTGACTGCCCCTGTTCCCTCCATCGGGCTTCAATACTTCAAATCATCTGAGCTAGGCTGGAGAAATGAGATTTGATGAAGCCAAAGTCTAGAGAAAGGGGAGGTAAATCCTCCCTCCTGAGGCGCCTTTCCTCTGCTGCTCTAATGCTGTGCGCTCGCTCTCTGAAGACGTTGCTGACTTTAAACCACCAGCGAGCATAATACACATCGAAGTGGCCCACGCGCGTCTGCGCTGGAATGGGAAAATCTTCTCCCACACTCCTGTATAGAAAATCCTGCCAGGAAGCCGTGACTAGATGCACATCTTTTTGCCTATACTACCTTGAAACCAAAGGGAAGTCTGCATTGGGCGGAATAGCCTGATCATACCCAAAGTTGCGAGCAAACCTGTGTGGGTAATATAGCTCAAGGACCACTATACCCGAGCGGCGATAGACTAACACACTGGGCCGTATGCAAATAAGCCAGTCGCCCAAGGCGTGGGAAGAAGCTATGCCCTCAGAAGACACCTTGCAAACTGCAGACTCCCCCTGCCCTTCCACAAAAGGGCGATAAAAGCGAGAGTTGTGATCAAACTCTAGGCTCTCACCCCGCCCAGTGTGAAGAAAAGAAAGTGCCCGCCTGGCACTAGCAAGCTGCAGGACAGCATCCTGGTCTGGGTGACCAGCAAATGTAAATATAAGTGGCGCTCTTATATTAGCAACTGGAGATCGTTGAGAAAGCTCTGGCAGCAGCAGTCCAGCCCAAGCACTCAAGTAATGTGTGGGCAGCAAGATCTTCTTGTCTCTAAGGCTAGAATATGAACTCAGCGCTCCCAAAGAATGATAAATATTGGCCAGAGCAGCTGGTGCAAGGGCTAGCTGGCGTCCACAAGCTAATAGGCAGGCTGGATAAATCACTTCAGCTCTCAAGAGTTCTTCTTCACCATGCGGGAAGACAAAAGTAGCCAACCAATATGCAAGATATGCCGCTAAATAAGTCAGGGCCGGCAGTCTTCTGGAATTCCAACCTTGCTCAGGAGCCGATAAATGACGAGGATTGGAGGCAAACTTTATAATCACTTCTTTACATTGTTCCCATGTGGTGCCAAATGAGGGAAACTCCTCATAAAAGCAGTACGGGCCGCTGTAGAAATACATCACCCAGGCATTAAGTGTTACCCTGGGTGTTCTTGCAGTCTTTTCCTTGCCCACCAGGGCCAGATCTCTCCAAGTCTTCATGAGGTATCTGAAGCAATAAGGTAGAAGATATTGGCCCCCTCCATTTGAGGCATACAGGTGGATGTCATCAAGGCACAGCTCTTCATAGGCCTGACCGTTGATGGGCAAGCCCGAGATTCTGTGAAAAGACCATAAGTCTAGGGAGGTCTCTCCCTCAACAGTAACAACGGTATTCCAGCGCCGGTTCCATCTTTCCACCAATGCCTGGAGTAGTCCTGTATGGCATGGATAGGAATACAGAGCCGCAGTGACTGCATGACGGATACCTATCTTATCCAAAGTGGCACTGTGCACGGTCAATATTCCCCATAGCCACTCAGTGGCACCTCGGTGAAAACAATGAGAAGAAATAACATACCATCTCCCATACCAGCTGGGAGTCTTCAATGAGAGAATCCCCTCTAACATACAGAGGTGATCATATCCGTCGTGGGCAAAGCTGGCCCCTGAAGCGGTCAGGTACATCCCATCCACCACGATGTCTGCGGCCTTGTGATGACCGGACAGATGCCAAATGGCAGGAGAAGAGGGTCCCGCTCGCACTACAGGACCGTCCAGATTCCCGAAGAACCCCAGGCTTTTAGCATCAGGAAATTGGAGTCGTCGAACAAACCCCTCGATAAGGCTGGGGTGCGAGAAGAAACAAGTTCCCTTCATGCTGTCCCTGCCTGACAAGACAGCCCATTCCACCCGTCGTCGCTCTTCTGGCAGCGAAGGGTCGTCACTGTCCATCCCCAATGGGATAAAGCTCTGAATGAAGGCAATAAGGTGTCGATCCAGCGGATGATGAAGTAGGTAGCCTCCAGAACGGTCGTACTTGTAAAGTCCATCTCTGCGACTGATCCGAGTAGCATCAACTTCACCCCCTTCGCGGGTGACATCCTCAGTTGGGCCTTCAGCGACCCAGGAGAAGCCTCGATCAATCGTGTCAGAGCTGCCCGAAGCAATGCGACGGGGAGGCAGAGGAGGCATAGGCCGGTCCGTCCTCTGTACATAATGATCGTTCGCCCCGACCACTCTGGGTCCCAGCGCAACACCCTTACTCCGGCTTGGACGGGCCATATCTGTGAGAACAAAGTGGCGGGAGAAGCGACATCAAAAAAAAAAACAACAACAACATACAAAAGGAGGGAGAAGCGTGGTTCGCATAACGAAACCCGCAATTAAAATGCAGGAGCTACGTCTCAAGTCTGAGTCCCTCAGCGGACATAACACAAAGGAGCATGTTAAAGCGCACGGGCCATCCGCCCCCGCCTCGGGCAGCCACGGATGTCCCGTGGGGGGCACTTGTTACAACCAAAAATATCCCTACAATAATCGGGATAAAAATATATATATCTCTCATTCTCAACTCAACGTGGATAATTATTTCCGTGCGATGCAAGGTTGTGAAATCGGCGTAACGCCGCTCCGTGGAGAATATCCACTCTATCAGGGCTCCATAGCCTGACTATTGGTTTAGCCCAATGCGCTTTGCAGCAAGGGAGTGAAGATAACCCAGAGTAAATCCATGGAGATTGTCAGGGTCATATGGTTTCGAGTTCCAACACACACAAAAAACAAGTCTTGCGGCAAGGAAGGAAGAAATTATGCTATGCACACCTTTTCCGCAGTCCCAGCGGCGCGTACCGCGTCTTTTGGGATCGAAGAAGTCTTTTTCCTTCGACTGGCGACGCAAAAAAGACAACGAACAAGTGTGGAGAAGTTCCTTTCTCTTCCACGTGGCTGCAGCGGCGTCCGAGGGAATAAAAAATCATCTTTGCAGGGTTATAAGGAGGCGGAAGGACCCCCCCGGGGTGGAGGGACCCGCCCGGGGCCAGCCTTCCCCAGGCAGGTCCCCCCCCCCATCGCGGCCGCGCGGGCCGGCACGGGCGGGGGCGGACCCGCCCGGGGCCGGCCCACCCCGGGCAGACGCAGACCCGCCCGGGGTCCCACGACCCCGGGCAGGCCTGCCCGGGGTGGTTTCGCCCCGGGCGGGACCCGCCCGGGACCCCCCGACCCCGGGCAGGTCCCCGCGGACCTGCCGGGGAGGGGCAGTCCCGGGGCCTGCGCAGGTTTATTATAAAAAAAAAGAAAAAAGGGGGAAAAAAAGACCCGCCCGGGTCCCACTCACCCCGGGCTGGTCCCTCACCTTCTATAAATACCCCCTACGGGGCTCATTTGAAGAGGAGTTTTTCGGAAAAAGAGAGAGAGAAAGAGAGACTTGGATTCTAAAGGCTCTTGTTCGTAGTTGTGACTTGTTTGGGTATGTAACACCCCGAGTCTTGTATTCCGGCCCCTATGTGGGTTTTTATGTTTGTACCTCTATGTGGGTTTTTTGTATTTACGCCCCTATGTAGGCTTCGTTGTTGACCCTCTGCGGGGAATTTGTACTCACGTCCCTATGTGGACCTTGTAATAACAACCCTCCGGGTCTTGTTCTTCTTATGCCTCTCGAGTAACATGAGGAATTCAAATAGTCATAAAAATGAAATGACTATAATACCCCTCTCGAGGATATTAGAATTGAACATACTCCCGTCGAGCACGGCAACAATATGTACGGTTGACAACTCGTCGACAATGTCTATAATGGAAATTATAAAAATTAGCAAAGTTGTGCTATGCTGCCCCCGGTGCGTGCCAATTTTAAAAAATTACAAATACACCCCTCCTTCATGGATAATTGTGCATATGTCCTTTCCTTAAGAATGAAGGGTGTGTGTATGGGTCCGAAAGGCTCCATGGGCCCTCTATATACTTGGGAATGCCTACGATTTATCTTTTGGCCCCAGTGCCTCACACAAAGCCCCATACCGGTGACCGTACCAAGTTACCAAAATGCCCTTCTGGCCCTGATATACCCTCATAATTTCCCGCGGCTCCTCAAACAGCCCCGAAACCCGCCAAAGCTGCTCCTTGCTTGGCCAGTCACCCCAAACTATGATTCAGCCTCCAGCAAGGTAATATTACCGTAATACCCCTGGGTGTGATAATTACCAAAGTACCCCTGGTGTCCAGGTAGCCAGCGGGGCGCCGTAGGGCATTGTTATGTTCCCCGAGCTCGCCATCATCTCCAGATACGACTAGGTATCACCCAGTTCAGCCTAGTCCTGGTCAAATCCTATTCTTCATACGCGGTATGATCACCCAGTAGGAGTCAAAAAATGCGATGTAAGCTACCTACGCTGAAGTATCCTTAATGAGAACTTTGGAGGGAAACTATAGGCCTTTTTGTTGACAATTAAACAAGGGTGTTCGGACGTTATGCCGATATAAATCAACACTGACTGCGGTCAGTGGGGAAAGGTCCAGCACTCGAACCCTCATCGTCTGATACGATGCGCACCCCATGGAACGGACATTACTCTAGCGGTTCATATAGCCCCCGCATGTGTATATTCGTCTCCTCAGAGAGAGTCCATTCCATGATCAGAGGGAAAACCCCCCAGCCCTAAACAAAATAAAAGATTTCCCGAAAAGTCACCAGGGTAAATTTGGGGATGTCAACCTCGTCTTAAAACAACACCTCAAGTAGGATTAGAAGAGAGCATTAAAAAGTAATTTTGGGAGACTATTGATAGTTTGATCCAAAATATCCCTAATGAAGAGAGAATCTTTATTGGAGGGGATCTTAATGGTCATGTGGGTAAAGATAATAGAGGCTACGAGAGGATTCACGAGGGCTTGGTTTTGACAATAAAAATGATATGGGATACACTATTCTTGATTTTGCTATGGCCTATGATCTAGCAATTACTAATACCTTCTTTAAGAAGAGGGACGAACACTTAATAACATACAAGAGTGGAACACATATAAGTCAAATTGACTATTTTCTCATTAGGAAAGCCGATAGAGTTTTATGTAAAGATTGCAAAGTTATTCCTGGTGAGAGTCTAGCCCCTCAACATAGGTTGTTAGTAATGGATGTCACTACCCCTAAATTCAAAAGAAAGATCATTATAAATAGTTATTCCAAGATTAAATGGTGAAATTTAAAAGGTAAAAGTTTAGAAACATTTAAAAATCATCTATTAAAAGAAAATATTTGAAATTTAGAACAAGAAACTAATGTAATGTGGAATAATGTTACAAATTGTATAGCGAGGGTTGCAAACAACTCCTAAGTGAATCTAAAGGTAAAAAGAATTTAGAAAAAGAGACTTGGTGGTGGAGCGAGGAAATCCAAAATATCATTAGAGTAAAAAAGGAATGCTTTAAAGTTTGGCAAACTAACAAAAATGATCAAACCCTAGAAACCTATAAAATCGCTAAAAAGAGAGTTAAGAAAATAGTTAGAGAAGCTAAATCAAAGGCATTTGAAGATTTATATAATAAATTAGGAACCTGAGAGGGTGAAAATGACATATTTAAATTTGCTAAATTAAGAGAAAGGAAAACTAGAGATTTGGATCATGTTCGGTGCATTAAAGGTGAAGATCAAAGGGTTTTAACTAAGGATCTGGAGATTAAAGGGAGGTGGCATCGCTATTTTCAGAACTTACTTAACGGAAATTGCGTCAAGGATTTATCTTTAGAAGGTACCCAAGAGTCCACAATATTTGATAAATATCAATATTTCAGACATATTAAAATGTCAGAAGTGGAGGATGCTTTAAGGAAAATGAAAGTGGGCAAGGCCTTAGGACTAGATGGCGTACCTATTGAAGTATGGAAAGGCCTAGGAGATATTGGTATTCAGTGGCTAACTAAATTTTTTAATAAAATTCTAAAGGAACGGAGAATGCCAGAAGTTTGGAAAAAAAGTGTTGTAGTTCCTTTCTATAAAAACAAAGGAGATATTCAAAGTTGTAATAATTATCGTGGAATTAAGCTTATGAGTCATACTATGAAACTTTGGGAAAGAGTAATTGAAAAACGCCTCTGATGTATGACTACTGTATCGGAAAATCAGTTTGGTTTTATGCTGAATAGATCTACTACAGAAGCTATTTTCTTACTACGACAGCTAATGGAGAAGTATAGAGAGATGAGAAAAGATTTGTATATAATTTTTCTTGATTTAGAGAAGGCGTATGATCGAGTATCGAGAGAATTGATTTGGTGGACATTAAGAAAGAAAGGAATCTCTCAAGGATATGTTGATTTGATTAAGGATATGTACGACGGCGCTATTACTAGTGTTCGAACTATTGCTGGGGAGACTGGTGAATTTCCGTTTCTATAGGTTTGCATCAAGGTTCTGCACTAAGTCCGTATCTCTTTGCCTTAGTTATGGATGAAGTAACTAAACAATTGCAGGAGGATATCCCTTGGTGTATGCTATTTGCAGATGATATTGTTTTAATTGATGAGAATATTGATGCTCTAAATGCTAAGTTAGAGCGTTGGAGACTTGCCTTGGAGTCTAAAGGTTTTAAAATTAGTAGGAGTAAGTCAGAGTTTATGCATTGTAATTTTAGTAATGGGAGAGTGGTTCAAGAAGACATGGTTCTAATTGATGGACATAACATTCTGAAGAGTAATAGCTTTCGATACTTAGGGTCTATCATACAAGAGAATGGGGAGATTTATGATGACGTTACACATAGGATTAAGGCAGGCTGGTTAAGATGGAGAAGTGCATCAGGAGTCCTTTGTGATCGTCGTATGCCTGTGAAACTCAAAGGGAGGTTTTATAGAACGGCTGTGAGACCTGCTTTGTTATATGGTACCGAGTGTTGGACAGTACGAAAGGAACACATCCACAAAATGTGTGTAGCAGAGATGAGGATGTTGAGATGGATGTGTGGCAAGACTAAGAAAGACAATATTAGGAATGAACGCATTCGTAAGGACTTAGGGATAGCCCCAATTGATAGTAAAATGAGAGAAAATAGACTCAGGTGGTTTGGGCATGTGTTTCGTCGCCCTAACTCAGCACTGGTTAAAAGATGCGACCGAATCTTAGTGGATGCTAGTAAAAGAGCTCGAGGAAGGCCTAAAATGAGATGGTGCGATGTTATTAGGAAGGACATTCGTTTCTTGGGTTTAAATATGAATATTGCACTTGATAGAAATCTTTGGCGGAACAGGATTCATGTAGCTGACCCCAAATAATTGGGATAAGGCTCTGATGATGATGATGATGATGATGATGAAGAAGTCTTTAAACCATCAATCCCCCAAATCATTTCCCTTCCCCATTCTGTTCCTAGGGTTTGTGCAGGACGAGCCATCCTCCACCGCACAGCCACCATCCTCCACAGTCGGGCTGTCATCCTCTACTGTCGACACCGTCATCCTCTACCGCCGGAGCCATCGTCTTCCACCACCTGTGCACCATGAGCCACCGCGAAGCCACCCCCACTTTCTCTATCTCTTGGATACACACACACACTCTTTCTCTCTCCCCCACCTTTGTCTTCCTCCACGTTTCTATCTCTCCCTCTCTTTGCCACACAGACACACACACACACTCTACCCTTTCTTTTCCTCTCCCCCACCTCTCTGTCTGAGCGCCCCACAGGGGTTGCAAAGAGGCCAATGGTGTCCCCCTCTCTCCCCCCTTCTCTCTCTCTCTCTCTCTCTCTCTCTCTCTCTCTCTCTCTCTCTCACACACACACACATGCACACCCCTCTGGGTACGCATAGAGAGAGTGGGTTAATTGTGCCCCCTCTCTCTGCCCATCTCTCTCATTCTGTCTAGTATGACATTCAAACCCTCTCCATCGCCCTTTGCCCATCTTTCTCAAACAGTCCACACAAATAATTTCTGAGTAATTAATTCTTCATTGTCTTTTTGGAGCATAAAAGGTTGAATGATCTTGGGTTTGTCCAGTATAATCATTATTTGTGAGAGGTTCAAAGAGAGGAAAAATCATCCACAAGAATATGATCCCATTTGCCCACCAGACTTAGATATTGGGGGAGTGAGTGTATGACTCAAAACTCAAAAAAAAAGTTCATGATAATGACGACCTTACTCGGATAGATGTTGAGCTTGTCACGGGAGCATCATATGAAAGGCCAACAAAAAGTAGAGCACAACCTAGAGGTAGTGTCTCACACTCCATGAGATATAATGATGATGTTGATGATGATGGAGAATGGGGAGAAGAAAATTCTGACGAGGATGAGGATGATGCTCCACGAGAGTCTGGTGAAGAAGGTGAAGATGGTGAGGAAGATGATGGGAATGAAGACCGTGACGATGCTATTAAAGAAGTACTATTTGGTTTCAAGATTTAGTCATTTAGTATAGGATATCTAAGAAAACTCTTAAGTTTTAATTTGGATGATGTACTAACTAGTCAATTCTAAACTTTAAATTACGGTTGTGTGGACATTTGCTAGTATTTATCTTGCATTATGCTTGCTAGTAGTAATCCTTCTCTTTTTTCTTAGTGATGTGGTTTGCTATTTGTTAGAATTTGTTTCACATATTATATCTTACAGGATGAAGTTAACAAATTTTATCCCTCAGGTTAGTCCATTTAACTCTTAATTCTCTGCAATTTTCTTGATGCTATTGTATTTTCTGTAACTTTCTGCATTCTCTGCAATTTCATTTGATGTTATTTAATTTTCTGCAAATTTCATGCAATTTAATAACCGCAATTTCCTCATGCAATTAAATTCTCTGTAGTGTTTTGTAATTTTGTCATATATTGTACTCTTGATTTGTATATTAGGGGGCTATGTGTTTTGTTTTTTTTTTAAGGGATGTCAAGCGACACCTAAGCGAATGCCTTCTACTCCTAATAGTTATACTCACAAACAATACACTTATGAACTTATACGTTTAATCCCAACAAGACGTTTTCCCGTCACAATTTCATCCTAAAGAAATGAATTAGCATGGAATCATCATGACGAGCAAAATCACGATCATCCAGCAGTTTAAAGATGCTAGCATTTAAATTTTGACCTCCTGAATTTCGACGACACTGGGACCATGACAATTCACAGATTTAAAACAAAACAAAAATGAAACTGCAGGGCATCGACAAATCTCATCAAAACAGCCACTTTATTCGCGTCAAAATAAGAAATGGAACTGAGGACGGAGAAAGATGGGCGGGGGACCGTCAGCAGCAAAGATGTATGCACGCCTGGGGGATCGCCCCAGCACAACACAGCCAGGTTGTTGCCGTCCACCAATAGAGAAGCAGATAGAAATGCACGGGACATATACTGTGCATACCTGGGGAGCCTTCTCGATGAGCTCCTGAACGTAGTTCTCGCCGAAGCAGCGGTGCCCCGCGTCGTAGACCTGACGGATGAGGACCACGGGCTTCGTCTTGCTGACGGCCACCACCCGCACCCGTTCCGCCGGCCGCCCCGACCTCTCCGCCGCCTGCTGCACCCTCTGCATCACCGACCGCAGCGCCGTCATCGCCAACCTCTCCACGGCCGGCGTCGCCGCCATTGGCGTCACACACCTCTCTCTCTCTCTCTCTCTCTCTCTGAAATCTCGTTGTCTCTCTACACAGCCTTGGAAGTGTTCCATTTCCATGGTGGGATTCGCAGGCGATGGCCTTCGTGCGTCCTCGTGGTATATGCTAATCGTACGTGTCTTGTAGCCAGCCATTGGTTGCCACGTAGCTCGAGTTTTGTGAAACAGCTTTGGCTGGAGAAATAGGATTCTATCGACTTTAATTTTCAAAAATTATCTATAAACCGGTAAATTTTATAAACCAACCAATTTAGAGCAGCATTAGGATAGGAGTTTTACTTGTTACATTTCTGTGATGAAAACAGAAGTTAGAAGAAAAAAAAAGTAGTTTCTCTCCGAGTTCACCCATCCATATTTTTTTGAAAGTAATTAACCCATCCATATTGTTCGACTAGAATATGACAGAAAGTAGAAGTGGGTTTATTATGATATATAAACCATAAAATTAATTTTCCCATGGTCTATTTATCATATATTATAATATATATATAATCACAATATAATGAAAATCTTATTGTACCCCCAAAATTATCTTTTTAGATTTTTTTTGGACCTAACTATTGTTTAGTAATCTTATCCTGCTATTATAAAAAAATAATCCGAAATCCTCCTAAATCCGAAATATATAATCAAACTATCGTTCGTACTTCCAAACGATTAATAGGTTTCAATTGTTGGGGGATCCAGATGTCCAATTTCGGATCTTTTCTCGGATCATAGTTGGAATCCTCAAATTTTTTACAAATCTGATTATCTACGTCACTCAGACACGTGATGTCACGCCCCGTACTCTATACCGTTGAGGTATTGTCCGCTTTGACCTACCGGCCTCACGGTTTTGTCCCTTTCTAACAGTGATTGGCTCCAGAATGGGGGACTTCCCGGGCAGGTCACCCATCCCAGTACTACTCCCCATTAAGCACGCTTAACTTCGGAGTTCTTTTCAAGAACTGAGCCGATACTTCAAAAGGCGCCTCGGTGATATAGAGTACAACTTTACTATATTTGAGGGTGTTACAATCTACCCCTCTTATATAGGCGACGTCCTCGTCGCTGGGCACATATAGCACGCAATCATGCAATCAAGCCCCCAGGCAGGTAGGACTCTAGAGGTGGCCCCTACAGGCTCAAGAGGTGGCTCCCACTATGTAGCACTTTGCTCCATTACGGACTCAAGAGGTGGCTCCCATAGCGTAGCACTTTGCCCTGCATGGCACTTAGTTCCCACACTTCCGGCTGGGGTATGGCTCTGATACCAATCTGTCACGCCCCGTACTCTATACCGTCGAGGTATTGTCCGCTTTGGCCTACCGGCCTCACGGTTTTGTCCCTTTCTAACAGTGATTGGCTCCAGAATGGGGGACTTCCCGGGCAGGTCACCCATCCCAGTACTACTCCCCATTAAGCACGCTTAACTTCGGAGTTCTTTTCAAGAACTGAGCCGATACTTCAAAAGGCGTCTCGGTGATATAGAGTACAACTTTACTATATTTGAGGGTGTTACAATCTACCCCTCTTATATAGGCGACGTCCTCGTCGCTGGGCACATATAGCACGCAATCATGCAATCAAGCCCCCAGGCAGGTAGGACTCTAGAGGTGGCCCCTACATGCTCAAGGTGCAATGGAATAAGAATCCCGAACGCGAAGCGACATGGGAGACCGAAGAATCTATGAAGAAACGATTTCCCGAGTTATTCTAAGAGGTATATGTTCTACGCTCTCCACATGTATAATTATATATATTGAATTTGGGGACCAAATTCTTTTTAAGTGGGGGAGGGTGTAGCAACCCTGATAAATGAATATTGAAATAAAATTAAAAACATATATATTACAGAAGTAATACAGATAATAAGAATAGGGTTAATTAGATGAAGTAAAACAAAATTAAAATAACGCCTCTTATTAGGGCGTTAATTCAAAAAGAAACGCCTCTATCAAAGGCGTGAATAAAGAAAGGACGCCCACACGTGCGGTCGTCAACTCTCACGACCAAATAGGCAAGTAAAAGAAACGCCCATATATGGGGCGTGTTTCAAAAATAAGGAACGCCCTTATCCAAGACGTATCTTAAGAAACGACCTGAACTAGGTCGTTAATTAAAGAATCGACGCCCTTACCTAAGGCGTTAATTCAGTTCGTAAACCGTTCGAACCCAGAACTTATCCAGGGTAAGTGATAAGCATTAGAAAGAGTTCAAACGTGGTAATGACTCTATCATAGAAGTGTTACTTCCACACAATCACTAACCCTAATAGGACACCCAAAATCCTATAAAAACTCTCGTTCGGCCAACCCTAAAACTATTTGGACGAACTACTGCTGCAGGTACGTGAAGAACATATGTTCTTCTATTCTTTTTTTTTTCTTCTTCTGTTTACAGTCGCATGAAGAATATTGATTATTCTTCTTCTCTTATTAACAGGTTAAGAGGCTCGGGCATTTGAGGAACAAGAGTTCTTCATCCGTGTGTAAGTACCCCTTCCTCTACCTACAGTCCATGGATTTCAAGAAAACTAATATCTTCAATCTATCCTCTGTAGGATTCATCCAACGTCTGCAGCATCTTTGATTCTTACAAACCCCTCACGGTCATCTCCAAATCAACTCTTAAGGTAGGATTTTCTCAAGTTACTGTAGCCCAAATAAATTAAGACAAGACTTATATACGTATTGACATGACATGCATACGGTTTAATATGGTTTTATTATGTTTCTGCAATATTTTGAAAGAGACGCCCCTGTCCAGGGCGCTAATTTACAAGACACGACCCTGCCCAGGTCGTCAATTTCATATTTGACGCCCTGTACACAGGCGTTAATTTCATGTAAATCTTAAGAACTGATTATCCATGCAATTACATGAAATCAAATCAATAATTGTTAACGGTTAAAAGTCAATAAATATGAAACATCAAATCTAATATACTGCATCTGAATTTCTGCCAATTTTCCTGTCATGACTATATGATTGTTATCCTTGATTATCGTGCAAATCTTGCTGATCATGTAAATTCCTGATATTTCTTGAATTCACGACCTAGACTAGGTCGTTTTCCATATGTTAACGCCCCATCATAGGGCGTGAATTAAAAAGAAACGCCCCTTACTAGGGCACGTATCTGTTAAAATCTTGGAATATATATTATGTGAAAATAAGAATTTAATGATTAACGCCCCTGCCAAGGGCGCGTTTTTGATAATTTCTGAAAATAAATATGTTCTGAAAAATATTGTAAATAAAAAGACGCCTGCTACTGTAGTCGTCAACTCTTGAAGAAACGCCCCTGCCGAAGGCGCGTTTTAGATAAATTATTGAATTATTGAAAATTCTGCAAAAACGGACCATATGTAAACGCCCTTCTGTTAGGCGTTAATTAGTTGAGAAACGACTTGACCTAAGTCGTTGTTTTTATTATAAACTGATTTTAATCTGATTTGTTAACCGATGGTTTTATATATTATAATATATATATATATCGGCACTATTCTCCACTCCGTGAGTATAGTCCCACGTTTCATGTTGATTTACCGATCACACTCAACTCTCATTGACATACAAGCTCTCCATTGGACATTCCGTTCCTTTGGACTAGCGAGTTAGTCATAGAGACCTCCGTAAGACTCCTCGTAGCCTTGGATTCCCTCAAGGCCGACTGAGCTGGTTGTACCCTAAAAACCCATTACACAATCCTTGCCATGTCAATCGAAAGAAACATGGTATACCGGCCCTTATGTTTATACAAAGAGTATATCATAAGAAAATTCTTAATGGGATGATGATATCATGCCATATCATGTCGTTCTTGTAAACCCCAATTCTATGATAAGAATGAGGGTATCTTACTTTGATATACTGTTCATGTGGACCTCAATTCTATATAAAGAATGTCCATATTGATTTGTCATGGTACCTAAGTTAAGGGAACCATATTCTACCTAGTTTTATCGATATCGTGATTATACCGTTATTATCGCCAATCTATGTCCTTTGTCATATTTTTGGACTCTATTCTGTCAAAGTTGTCATACATGTCTACAAGCTTGAATATTGAAATTCTATATTGACTATATAAACAAGAGTGGATGTCAAAAATATACATGATAAATGCCTGCGCATATAGGGCCCGATCTGGTCCTGGGAGGAGCACCCGAAAGTACTTGTGCCCATGGGAGTTAAAATGATAAGGTATCTGGCATTATACTGAGTACTTGACTTGCTTGATTGGACATTCCACACACATCTTGTACTTGAATCGTACTTGACTTTACATGAAATGCGTGGCCCGAAAAAGGGTAATTTACTTGCTTGATACATGATAGCCAAAGTTCTTGACATGACTCGATAATTGTACTTGCTTGAATATCTTGAATAACTTGTATCTTGTTGAAAGTTCATGATAAGTTCATCTTATTTCTTGATATTACGTTCTCTCTATCTTGTCGTTTCATGCGAGCATGCATAGCTTTATTACATTCATGAAAATGTAATTACTTAAACCCCTTGCTAGTACTTGAGATATAATTTCCTACTGAGCGTTCGCTCATTCCGTTTGTCCCTTTTTACTTTTCAGGTAAGTCCGACGACGATGGAAGTCAATCGGATGGGAATGATCAAGAGTGAAAGTGATAGAGCTTCTACAAGTGTCGTCTAGTCTTTTCTATAGTTTCTTGAGTCAAATATGTATTCTTTTCCTTTTTATTAAACAGAGTATTGGATTTGTAATAGTCTATCCATTATGAAATAAAGGATTGGGTTATCTTGCTATTTTGCGCATCTCTGTCTTTGTGTCGAATACACGACCACTCTGATTGACATGATTGATATAGACACGTCGCGCATCTCCGGGTATCTTCCGTGCTCGGGGCGTGACAGTCTTTGTGGTATCAGAGCTATACCCCAGCCGGAAGTGTAGGAACTAAGTGCCATGCAGGGCAAAGTGCTACACTATGGGAGTCACCTCTTGAGTCCATAATGGAGCAAAGTGCTACATAGTGGGAGCCACCTCTTGAGCCTGTAGGGGCCACCTCTAGAGTCCTACCTGCCTGGGGGCTTGATTGCGTGATTGCGTGCTATATGTGCCCAGCGACGAGGACGTCGCCTATATAAGAGGGGTAGATTATAATACCCTCAAATATAGCTAAGTTGTACTCTATATCACCGAGGCGCCTTTTGAAGTATCGGCTCAGTTCTTGAAAAGAACTCTGAAGTTAAGCGTGCTTAATGGGGAGTAGTACTGGGATGGGTGACCTGCCCGGGAAGTCCCTCATTCTGGAGCCGATCACTGTTATAAAGGGACAAAACCGTGAGGCCGGTAGGCCAAAGCGGACAATACCTCGATGGTATAGAGTACGGGGTGTGACACGTGATATATCAGATAAAAAATAAATAATTACGTATTAATTTATATTTAGACATTTTTAAAATATACGTTTGTTTTGGATGGACGTATCCCTTTAATTATAGTTATGTTTAAATTTATGTTGTAATTTGCTATTTTTAATTATTATATTTATTATTATTTTATATTTAGATGTATTTTTATAATTTTTAGGAATAAATAATTTATATTATAATTTAATCTTTAAATTTATATTTAAATTCATATTTTTTATTTTTTATACTAATATAAATATATGTGTGTATATTTATATCTACGAGAAATATGTTCATATAAGTACATATGAAAATAATAAAATATTATTTAAATATAATATTTATAACTTTTCATAAATATATTAAAATATTAATCTATTGGAATCGCATCTCATCTATTTACATCATGCCTGCGTATAGGTGTCACGAAAATCTTGATCTAGATTCGATTTTTTTTTCTAATTCACGTCAAACTTTTGAACCGAAATATCAAATTTCGCGGATCCGAGGCGAGAGTTTTCTGAACCGAAATCGTTCGGGTTTTCCGGGCGCCATACCAAACCCCATTTCGTGGCGACCACGGCGATCCCGACCGGCGACTGGCCCCATCCCCTTCTATTCTCGCAGCCTCTCTCTCTCTCTCTCTCTCTCTCGGGTTTCTCCGGGTAATCTCGGCGACGGCGTTCGTTCTCCACGACGGCGATCCTCCTCGGCGACAGCAATCATCCTCGGCGACGGCGTTCCTCGACGACGGGACCTTACCGCCACCGGTATCTCTCTCTCTGCTCATCCAACCCGCTGGGTGGGGCCGTGGGGGTGCCGGCGACGGGGGGGAACCCCTCCTCCGGCACTCTCTCTACTCTCTCGTTATCTGATCTCTCTCTCTCTCGCTCTCGTTCTTACTCGCTTGCTCTCTCTTTCTCTATTGCCTTCTCTCATCTGTCTCTCTAGCGGGTGCGGGTGCGGGTGCCGGCACCGGAGGGGGCTCCGGCGCCTTCTCTCTCTGATCTCTTTCTCTCATGCTCTCTCTCTCTCTACACTTACAGGTGTCTATCAGTGGTTGAGCTGATCCCCAGCTGCCTGATATTGACCATTTACAAGGGACTTGGGGTGTGGTCATGGGTTGCTCGGGGACTGTGGAGTCTTCTCTAAGGTTCCCGCTCATGCTGTTGCTGGGAATTATCTGAGAAAACCCCGGGAAGGTGCGAGTTAATCTCGGGCTAGGCCGCTAGAAGGTGGGTTCTCTCCTTGAGTCTAGGAAAAGGAGGAGGGAAGAGCAGATGGTTCTTTTTCGCCTTTGTCAATGTGTTTCTGTACATTTTGGATTGGAAAGTATGGATCCCGAGGTGAAAGTATGTTTCTTTTTGCTGATTTCAATCGAATACCTTCCCATTTTCATTGCTGTTTTCAGGATTTTAACGCAGGTTGTGAAGATGTGATTTTTTCTTTTTGTTGTTTCTTCCGTTTCCTAGCGCTTTTCCCACCCTCCATAGCCGCCTTCGCTAGTCGAGAGAGGTCACTGTGCTTTTGCTGCAGTGTCGTCTTTGGGGGAATATTGAAGGAAAGTGTGAAGGAAGAAGAGGGGCTTTCTGTGCACGACAGTAGGCCATCACAATCCATCCCCATTCTTGTGATCACTTGCACAGTTGAAATGGTGTAAGAATATTCCTATTTCTACTCCGTCTTCTCCCCGTCTCCACCTTTTTATCTTTTGTCAAATGGAAACTAGCTATAAAAGGATGCAAAAGGTTTACTTGTTGGGTTGTGACTCTTGCCCTTTTTTTAAAGAGAAAGCAATTCAAATTTTCATGCATCCTTTGACAGAAACAAGTGTATCAATAACCTTATTTTAATATATAGGGATAAACTGATCCATCTTAAGTTCTGTCAATATGCGGGTGCTTATCTTTTTATAGCCTTCTTCCCTGAACAAGCAGAAAAGATACTTCAATTGAACCCTGCAAGTTACCTCAGTTCTCTCTTCAATCTCACAAAATGTTGGATTGCTGTCTGGACAGCAAGATGACATGCATAGTGGACACCTTCAATCTCCAAGATTAGCTTAGTTCGGTCACATTAAATTCTTTCCTTTAGCCAAAATAAGATTCTAACAAAGATAGCCTCTGCATCATATGTTGCCAATTTGATCATATAGATCCCCAGTATTAAATTGGATATTGTGACTGTCACTGGGCTGTTTTATTACCATATGACTGTTGCGGTTGTAAATTTGCTGTTATCTTTACACCTGACTTGTGGTTGCTTTTGTTATAATCGAATTGCTCTATGAGCTACCTCAGTAGACAATATCATACAAATCATGTATTCTTGTTGCCATATAGGTCTTCATTGTGTGTTGTCTTCAGAATGTTTTGGCCTTCCCCCATGTTTGCTTCCTCTCATATCTGAGGTGATTTCTTGCCATTTTGTTTGTAAATTCTTCCTTTATGTATAGGAAAAATCTGTTTTCTGAAGGGTTAAATATTTGCTTTTTCATATAATAGGCAAAATCTAAGATATGGATCCAAAATCAAGACCTGAATCCTAAATGAAATTTCGGATCTAACCCACATGCAGGTTAAATTCAAGTTCAGATCTGGATCCAGAAATAAGATCCGGATCTGAAATCCAAGTTTACATCCAACCCAGGAGCCTAACTTGTGGATCCAAAATCCAAGATGTGAATCTAAAACATAAGTTTGGGCTAAGATCCAAATCCTGATCCGAAATAGGTGTGGATTTTTTGTTCGGGTCGGATTCGGATCCTATGATTTTCGATTTGGATCCTGTATGATCCAGCCCGGATCTGACATGCCTAGGCCACTGCATGCCCCCTACTGTGTTAGGGTTTCCAACATTTTTTCGTTCCTGCACCGGCCCCATCCTCATCTCATTGATGGGTCTCCCCGGCACACATCACTTGCCCAGCCTGTCAGCTCCACCTCGTAGAGGTAGCCATCTCTGAGTGTCCTGATGGCCACCATCTCTGGGCGGTTGTCACTGGCTTGGTTCCCCTCTCTTGCCGCTGATGCTGCAAACATGAGGTGACAGCGTCGAAGCCGCTGCTCCCCTCACCTGGGCCATTTTGCAAGGTTGAGGTCGGAATATGGTGCGGACAATAGGTAAAAACTGGCTTGGTCTGTCCATTCTCTGATCTAAGGAGGACAATCGCCTGCAAGGGCTTCTAATTCCCCCCCTCTTGTTCCCACCTTTCACGTTGCATATTATGGAGGTTGGTGCTACATGACGTGGTTGAGGTTGTTTGTTATTATTGTGGAGTGAGATTAATCTCTGGATTGGATCCTATTATTTGACACACATCTTTACTTTTTGTTTGGAACTGCTGGATGCATGACAAATTAGCCTGCCGTAGCCTTTTTGCATCAACCCTGTCTTCCAGTGACATCCTTCTTGATATCGTATGTGGCATTCGATTGGATCTACTGTTGTATTAGCAGACAACATGATTCTGCATTTATTATCTTTTCTTTGTCTGTCTCTCTTCCTTTTGTTTATTACATATGCTTTATGGTCTGATATAATACTAAAAGATTACACGATTCTGAACTCATTTTTTGATGTGGTCTGATATGCATTGAGATCCTTTAGTAAATTTGTATGAAAATTAATTATCAGTTTGGTCCCTCTAGAGTGTTCTGGGAACATTATTTCAGGGCTTATTAAGATGGAGGGTTCTGATTCTAATTATCTGTTTCCCTCTAACTGTGGTGGTTTTTTTTTCTTTACACAAAGGCGAACTGAAACTGATAATTTATTTATTGTTGCATGAATCAAATTTATAACCAGGCGCAATTCCTGGAAATGATTGTCCATGTTGACGTGGCATCAGATATTGTGGAATATAAATCAATCAATATCCTTTTGTTCCTGCGGAGCTCCCAAATAGCAAGTTACCATACTTATTGTGATGCTTACTGACTCAGTTTGTAGGATCATCTCGTGCACGGGATGAGATATACATTCCACAGAATTATAATTTTCTTTTCCTAGACGGATGAAAATGTGCAGTACTGTGATCACTCTGCTAAGGGCTACTAAAATCACAGAAGGTGATTGCCATAGTAATGTGAAGTTGTGAACAAACCACATTAACAAACCAATTTTTGCTTTTCACTTAATAAAAATATCCAGTGAAGATCAAGATTTTCTGTGTGGGTAAAAGGAAGAGAGAGAGAGAGGGTGAGAGGAAAATGTATGGATGTGGTTATTTCTCAAATTAATGGTATCACCTTTATCTAGGGCTGCAAACGGGTCGAAGACGAACCCGGAAAAGAGTTTTTCCGATTCTGAATCCGATAGTGATGAAGGGCTTCTGATTCCGACTCCGTTTAAATTAGAAAATGTTTTTTTCATGACTTGTGCTGCCGAAATATGCCCATATTAATCTTATTGTGGTGGTACACTCACAATTTCTGTTTCTTCCTCCTCTTTTTTTTAGGTCCGGCAGAGGGAGAAGCAGAGATGGCAGACTTCCTTGCCCTTGGGGTTGAGTGGCCTGACACCCTTGCTCTTGGGATGGCATTAAATGCTTTCATGGCTGATCAGCTTCTCCAGGGTCTTGATCAGTTGATCCAGGTGGACCCCTTGCCGGCTGTAGAGGCTTTGAGGGGTAGCCTGGAAGCCTTCACCAGGAGTTACCATATGTTGGGTCTTCCCCGAGATGCGTGGACCACAAGACTGACAGTTTTGTGGAGCGAGTTCGCCCACCTTCATGTGGCGCAGGTGCAGAGGCGGAGGACCCAGCTGCAGATCCAGCAGGAGGAGGAGGAGCTTCGCGGACTTCGAGCCTCCCAGGATGAGCTACATGTCGAGGTCGAAGTTGCTCGTCAGCGTAGCCAGAGAGCCTCTCTTCGAGTAGAGGGGCTGTAGAGGGAGTTGTTGGAGGCTGAGATGGCGTGCAGCAGTACGCAGTCCGAAGTAGAGGCTCTCTATCGTAGACAGGGGGAACTCCAAGAGGAGGTTCTTCAGAGGGAGGCCCGCCTGGTTGACCTGAGGAGGAGCGAGCCTGGCGCTTGATGAGCTCTAGCACCCTTTTTGTACATGTATGCAGGGCTTTTATATTGTGCCCATGTTTGTCTTGGTTACCCTGAGGGTTTGTCTCGGGCTCCTTTCTTTGATGACATTGATGAATAAATGACAGAGTTTAGCAGTTCTCGCTTCTATCTCTCTTGCATGTATGCTTTCTTTTTTTTTTGTCACTTTACCAGCTCTACCGTCCTTTCGGATTTTCGCCAGGACTGGCCCCCTTTAATTTTTTCCAGTGCGTCCTTGCGGGTTTTCACACTGAGGGGTACCCATTTTTGCCTAGGGTGTCCTTTCGGATTTTCATCTTAGTTGGGTTAAAGCATTTTTGCTCTTGATTGCTCCCCTAACGGAAACAACCAAATCCGCTAGAGCACCAATATTTTTAGCCCCGCTTTTTTTTTTGAATTTCTACAATGCCGAAAGGCAGGGATTGGCATTCCCGGAGGGACATGTGTGCCGCATCGGTAGGATAAGTGAGTGGATTTGATAGCCCTAGTGGGACGCGCTTAGTCAAATCCAAAGACCGATGGGTTGAATGGGCCGACAGTCCGAGAGAGGCCTGCATAGGTCAAGTCCGGTTGGGACAACAAATAAGCAGGTTTAACAGTCTGAAAGGGGCATGCGAATTAAACCTGGAAGCCGATAGGCGAGGTGGGTTGGCAGCCCGTAAGAGGCATGCATAGGCCAGATCCAAAAGGATGAAAGGATGGATTTGACACCCCGGGTGGGACATATAAATCAAATCCGTAAGCCGATAGGCAAGTGGGGCTGGCAGCCTGAAGAGGCATACATAGGCCAAGCCCGGGGAGACAAAAGGATGGACTTGATAATCCCAAGGTGGGCTGGGCATACCAGGGTGGCCTAGGCGATCGCCTTAATGGGCTGCTTGCCTAGGTGCCCAGTCACCTTGAGTGCTAGCCAGTGCCTTGTTGCCTAGGCCTTGGAAATGATGGGCAGAAGCCTTCTGAGAGTATGAATTGGTGAACAGTTTGGATTGCTTAGTGATTTACATTTTTTATTGGATTTTTTTGTGAAGGTCACATGCTGTAGTTTTTGGCACTTTTTTGTTCTGCTGTTTTATTTTAGTTTTCTTTGTTCTAGCATTATTCAAAATCAGAATACATATCGAATCATCATCATCATTATTATCAGAGCCATATCCCATTTATTTGGAGTCTACATGAATCCTATCCCATCACCTTATTCTATCTGGTGTCAAATTTATAGTTAAACCTAGAATCATAGTGCCCTTTTTTCTACCACGTCGAACACCTTCACCATCTTTTACCATGACACCATCTGACCAGCATTGAACTTGGATGGCCATAGACATACCCAAGCCATTATAGTGCACTACTCCTGGAGGTGACCTGGCTAACCCTTACATTTGTCGTCGTGTCTGGGTACTGGTTCAATGTTCCTTCTGGTGAATTCATAGCCTGAGCAAGATTAATAAACCATCTGCATATTTACTTTTTTCTTGGCGTACTTAGGGGTGCAGTTTCTTGATTGGGCTGTCTTTGCTATTTGATTTCATAAAAGCATTTGAGTTTCTCTTCTTATTTTTTTTGGTTATTTATCTTTTTTTTTTTGGTGTAAGGAGCATTTGGTATTATGAGCGCCATTGTATTGTCATACCTTCCATATATTATACTAGATGATCCATTAGACATGAAGCTTAAATAATTCAGGATGTTGATTTTTCTGTTTTAGAAAGAGATGACTCTTTCTAGTAGCCAAAAGTAGATGACTTTTAGTAGCCTAAAGTATTTTAGTATTTACGATAAACTACTACTGATCATATCATATCCTCTTGATTGTCCATTGATTTTTCATGTGGTCCTGCTGACGTAGGTATACACATTGAGATTTCTATAGAAAAGGTCTTTCCACAATCATCTATGGGTGCTCCAAAACAGAAGTGGCGAGCCGAAGAAGAAGCTGCTCTCAAAGCTGGAGTGCTTAAACATGGGGCAGGAAAATGGCGGACTATACTTAAGGATCCTGAATTCAGCAGTGTTCTGCATTTGCGTTCGAATGTTGATCTCAAGGTATGGAACCATTTTGTTTTGTAAGTGGATGGTACCACATGTATTATAAACTAATAAGAATGTGCAACTAAGAAGGGAGTGCACCCAAAGACTCCCCTATACAAAAGAAGAGGCAAAGGCCTCATTACCTGTGGATAAGAGAATTACAATTGTCCTCTCTACACAAAGAAACACCCCAACTTTTTACAAAAAGGAAAAATAGCTCCAGACATTTTACAGGATCATGAGCTTCTCTACTGAATATTGTTCCATTCGTCTCCCTCCAGATAATCCAGAACATTGCATGCAAGATCAACCACCACAGCTGGCAATCAGACTTGGGGCCCCACTGCTGTTGCCAATTTTTTCATGAACATTTCTACAGGGCCTTCAACAGGAGCCCTTCCTGGACCTTAATTTTTTGTCTGATTGGCAGCAAAAACCTAAATTCCACTAACATTATTTCAATATATTAATGAGAGAAAAATAATTCGGTGTTGATTTTATATTATGCATGGTCTGATGTTTGGTCTTGTCAGAAGCCTTTCTTTTAACAGTAGCCCACAATCTAACTGCAAAAAAGTGATTTTCAGAGATGAAAGGGCAAGTGGCTGGGATGGTTCATGCTATTGTCTGATTTTCTCTGTGTCACAAGATTTATGGCTTATTTTCATTGAACTGTCTTCATGCAAACAGGACAAATGGCGAAACATGAGTGTAATGGCTAATGGTTGGGGATCTCGAGATAGGGGTAGGACAGCAATGAAAAGGAGTCATCAGGTTCCCAAACACGAGGAAAATTCAATGGCTCTTGCTACACTTGATGATTTTGATGATGAAATTGTGGACACCAAACCTCTCGCAGTAGTGAATGAGACAATGAGAATTACTGGCAACAATAGAACTGCGGCAAGGTTAGTTTTATGCCCTCTAAAAGAAAAAGGTATACTAATGACAGTGCATGTGCTTCTAGATATATAACTATCATAAAAGGCAATGTGTGTATAGTCAGGAAGTAATCTTTTTCTAGAAGAAGAAAAGTATGCGTGCCCTTTACAGCGACATCTTTCTGTGCACATGGGAGGATTGTCATCAAGTAGGCAGTGGCTAGTTGGTTAAATATTCAGTTGATGAGATAGCTTTAAGATGGGAATTCTTTAGCAGAATTTGTTTTCTTTTAATCATCCAGTTCCATGTTTCAGCCCCACCAGGGCCAATACTCTTGTTGCCTTGAGGCTGCTAAATCATTGTCTATTCCATTAGCATTGAGGGTTCCAACAATAGGGATTTCTGCTTCATGATATAACCTTTCTCAGGAACACAGTTGATATTCCATCTCCTTCATGATAGAACTCTTGTCTCAAGACCCCAAAATGGCTTCGTTGCATTGATAAATAGGCAAGAATGCCTTTAGAGCCTACTGTATATTTGTTCTTTTGCCATCTCTGTATAACTTTTCATCTATGTATGGTTTGTTTATAATTAGAAGACACTAAAAATATGGTCCTTTTTGTCATGTTTCTTTTGGGTGAATATGAATATATGAAAGGCATCTTTGAAAAACTTCCAAACTCCCAACTCATATTGCATCTAAGAGAGCTCATTAATTGCTTAGTTTCTGTTTTTGAACACGCAGGCTAGAAAATCTGATCATGGAAGCTATTACCAATCTGAAGGAACCTACTGGGTCTAACAAGACTGCAATTGCCATGTACATTGAGGTATTTATTTCATTGGTAATTGGAAATCTTTTAGTGATCAAATCCTAAAATATCTGCAATTTTGTGCAATCCAAGTGAGTCCTCAAATTGTTTATGGACCATCAATTATTTAATGTCTCAGTTGCATTTCTGAAATTTTTATGTCAATCCTTTTAATCACTCCAATAATGCCATTTTTATAATCTATAGGTTCAATCATCTTTAATTCATTTAGGATTCTGCCATCTTCAATGGTACACTTGTGTTTGTTAAAGGATGTTTCATTATCATCAAATGTCTGTTTGATATATGTTTTGTGCGGGATGTACAGTGATGCAGAAGATACTGCACATAAAGTTTGGCTAAGTTTTGTAAAGTATAGACCAAGGTTTAAAAATTTTCCCCAGGTCAGCCAATCTGGATCGGTTTTTGGCTTGATGAACTGAACACAACACCTTCAGCCAATTCTTGGCTGAAATTGAGTGGATTGGACAATATTGGGCCAGGATCAGGTGGACAAGACCGATCTATTTTGGCATTCTTATAGTTCATTTGGCCTGTCGGGGTTATTTAACCCTGCCACCTGCGATATCTCTATCCTCTCCTCTTTATTACCAATCCCTAATCCCATCTCTGCATGTCTGTGCATGCATGCATGTGCGTGTGCATGTGTATGTTGTGTGCACGCGCATGTGCATGTATGTGTGTGTACACGTGTTTGTATGTATGTGTGCTCACATGTGTATGTGTGTGTGAAAGCAATTAACAGAAGGGAAAATAACAAAAGTTTGTCTCTGGGACACAGTTTTTGAGCAGGTTCCCAGATGTTATCTGTTTACCTGATAGTGTGCAGCTTTTGATTGGAAGGTGGCACGGGCGATGGACACTTAAGGGTGACAGGCTCCTGTGGTGGCTCATCCTCCATGCTTCCTTTTCGGCCTTATGGGGAGAAAGGAGCCATAGAGTCATTAAAAGGGAGGCTAGAGTCTCAGATAGGGTTGTTTCTTTTATTTTGGAGAAAGTGAGAGAATGTGCTTTGGCTTTATGTAATGTGGACTCAAAATTCCTCCTTTTTGGTCTGGTTGGGAGGATAGTGGTGGGTGCCACATCAACTTCATGTAGGGAACTTTTTGCATAGGGAGCTTGGGGCAACACTCTTTTTATACTTGTATATCCTATTTTTATTTTAATTCAATATCGTGGTACCGACCACTTTCAATACCAACAAAAGGCTCTGATTGCCACTGACTGCTGTTAATGGCTCTGCACTTTACTGCCATGCTTCCCCACCAATGCCGTTGTTGGTGCAGCCTCTGCTATCCATTGTGATGAGTGGTATGAGTGGATCTAGAGGGGGGGTGAATAGATCCCCACAAGCGATTTTTGATCACTTAGAAATTTGAGCAATAAGAGTGGAACATAATGAACTATCTAAGCTTCGTTGTAGACCAGAAGACGTGCGTTCGAGAGAAGATTATGTTGTGTGATGCACTAACAGAATGATGGTCCCTGTGAAGGAGGTAGAAGAGATGGAATACGCCACAGCAAACCACTACTCAGGAATTTTTAAGGTGGTTTGGCTACTATCTAGCAGACCTACATCCACCCCCTCACCAACCTGGTGAGGCTTTCACACTTGGCCAAGAGAAACCACGCACACACACACGGAGCTAGTCCGCTACAAGTGCTGACTAATAGCTTGCAAGAGGAACAAGCTCCTCAACCACACACGACTGCACAGCAGTCAAAACACAGTCTGGTTCCTAAAACAGGGTACCGGTAATGAGATGAAAACTCAGCAACTACACACGAAAAGTAAGAAGAGAAATCTCAGAAGGAAAAACAAAAACGAAGCCAAGAAACGAAATGTACCTTCTGATAAAGCCAAGAAGCTGTAGATAAAGATTTGAAATCAGATCTGTAGGTGTTGTGTCTCTTTTTCTTCTTCAGTGGCCAAGCAAGAACGGGAAGTGGATTCACTCAAGGCACTCTTCAAGACTTCCCTCCTTGCTTTTTGGAATCGCACAAGACGGCTTACTTCAGGTGTTCTTCAGAACAAGCTCAGGGCGTCTTAGCTCTTTTTCCCGCGCTTTTGTTCTCCAGGGCGATAGGTCCATATTTATAGGAGAAAAATATGGAGAGTCCCCTTCCACCAAATCTTTTTCCCAGATCTGTTACTTGACCGGTCCTTTTCCTAGGATCTTTGTCAGATCTTGAGATGCATGTCTTGGAAAACGTGAGCCATTGACTTTGGAGTACGCATATATGTGGCCGCTGAAGACTTTGTGTGTTTGTATGGATGGACTTCAGTCAGACGATTGAGTAGGCAGATCTTGTTGAGAGTTCTTCATGTGCGTCAACGCACCTGGTGGCCTGCGTCGACGCATCTCACGGTTGGCTTGGACTGCTGCGAGCAGGGCTGCGAGTCGAACCATGATGTGTCGACGCACCTTGAGAGGTGAGTCGACGCACTCTTTGTAAAATGCTTCTTGAACTGCTGGCGGCTAGCTGTTGCTTGCTCTGCTATTGCTGCGAGCTTCTGGCCGTTGCTAATGCATGCTGGAGCATCAGTTGGGTTGACGCACCCAATGGAATGAGTCGACACACTCTACCGTCCGCTTGAGTTTCTGCGAATTGAACCACTATGCGTCGATGCAGGTGGAAGGTTGTGTCGATGCATCCTTGTAACATGCACTTGAAGCAGCTTCTGTGAGTCAGCCCTGTGTCGACGCACTGAGAAGGTAGTGTCGACGCAGTTGAAGAATATCGCCCCTCTTAACTGATGCTTGATTTGAAGCTGTGTCGACGCAATGAAACACTTGTGTCGACGCAGCTAGTTGACGCTTGGTTGTTCTTCTTCTTGTAAGCTGATGGGTCGACGCACTTAACGGATGGAGTTGACGCAGCCTGAAGAGAGTTCCCAGTACCTTGTTCTGGAATTGAAGGTGCGTCGACGCACTGAAGGTCTTATGTCGACGCAACCTTGTTGTTCTGGCTTTTCTTCTTCTTGTAAGCAGATGGGTCGACGCACTTTGCTGTCAGCTCTTTGTTTTATGAATATATGTCGACTCCTTGGGAGGTCAGTCGACACGACTTTCATGTCTGTCGACTGATTTGGAACTCAGTTGACTGAAGTAAGGCTTTGACTGTCGACTAATTGGCTGGCTCTTTACAACTGATTTCAGCAAGTTGATATCCCCTTGCACCTTGAGCTTCTTGTAAGTGTGTGGGTCGACGCACTCATGAAGTGGGTCGGCACACTTTGTTGTCTGTTGTTGTTGATCTACTTCTTGTAAAACCAAGTAGGTCGACTCACCTGAGAGATAGGTCGACACATTCATGAAGACTTGGTTAATTTCTTCACATTCAGTCAATTAAAAAATGTTTCAAGCTTTCTCAAATAGACTTGTTAATGACTTATAGTTAGATATCATCAAAACACAATGCACATAACACATTGAACCTGCAATTAGGCTATGGGGGTTGAAAATTAGATAAAACCTATCACAGAAAGTAAACATTACATTTTATCTTTAAATTTATATACTTATTAAAAGATATTTAAGTTCAAGTTCAGGCAAATTAGAATTGGCTGATCTTTTTTGAAAAGTGGGTAGTACCACTAATGTATTGAAATAAAGAAGGGATGTACAAGTATAAGCTTGAGCTCTCAAAAAACCCCTATACAACATGTTTCTTCCTTCACCAGGTTTTCCCCCCTAATCAAGGATGGCAGTATCGGTTTCGGTACCGGTTTCGGCCGGTACCGAAACCGATACGTTTCGGTTTCGGTTTCGGTTTCGGCCGAAACCGGTTCAAAACAGTCAGAAAAGGTAAAAAATGTATTGAGCAGGTCCGGTTTCGGCCGAAACCAGACGGTTTCGGTCCGGTTTCGGTCGGTTTCGGTCAGTTTCGGTATCGGCCTTGCTACAGTGACTTGGTGCGTTTCGGTTTCGGTATTGCCGAAACGTATCGGTTTCGGCCGATACTGCCATCCATGCCCCTAATGGCCCAAAAACAGAAAAAGGAAGGAATTGTGAACCCCCACTTTACAAAGATGCCTCGCCCACAACACCACTGTTTCACAAACAAAATAAAAAATCCTATGCGTCAATGTTGACTCCCTTTTGAAGATTCTTCTATTCCTCTCGCTCCAAATGACCCAAAGAGTGGCATGAAGGACTAGCCACCACAGGATCGAGTCGCCTTTTAGATTCCACCTCCTATTCCACGTGAGTAGGAGCTGCTGAACCCTCTCGCATTGTCCGACAGAATGGTGAAATAACTGGCTGATCCTTGACCAAATTTCGTGGGCAAAAGGACAACCAACGAACAAATGGTCCAAATCCTCCTTTGCATCCCCACATAAGGAGCATATAGTAGAAATACTCCCTAGGAAAGGGGCCAATCTATCACACGTGGGCAGCCGACCATGGGAGATCCTCCAAATCAGTAGCTTCACCTTGAGTGGGCTATTGGTGCACCAAACATGAGAAGCAAATTTTTGGCACAGCCCTCCATCCGAGATCAGGGAATATGCCGATCTCACAAAGAAAAGGCCCTCCCTCTCCCATCTCCAAAGCCACCGATCTCCTGAAAAGGCATCCAACTTAAACTGTAGAAGGAAAGCAAGGAGATGTTCTAGCTGATTCATCTCCTCCAAATAGAGGTTCCTTATGAAGGTAGGTGACCAAACGCCCCTTGCCAACTGCGCATCGAAGGACTGAGCCACAGAAGCTCCCGGTGCACCTACAATAGCATATAGCGAGGGAAAGGCCTCCGTAATTGTGAACTCTCCAGTCCACCTGTCATGCCAAAAAGAACAACTCTTTCCATTACCCAATCTGAACCGGACGCTAATTCTGAAGAAGTCCACACACTGAAGGATGCCTCTCCAAATGGGGGAAACATTGTATGTGTGAGGCAGGTAAAGATCCCGTACTCTGACTGATTAATAATATCTCTGTTTGATCAGCTGCAACCATATGTAATGTCTGTACTATGAATTGTTGAAGAGGAGTACCTGAATCATCTGTTCACAGGATGCTCTTTTGCGAAGGAGTTATGGATGAGGATTGGGAGGAGACTTCACCAACCTCTGGGCCACTTTGAGAGTGTTTAGAATCTCTTTCTCAACTGGCACAGGAAGTGGTTTATCAAGGGGGGCGATATCATCTGGTGGCTTATCTTTCGTGCCACTCTCTGGGCATTGTGGAGCGAAAGAAATAATAGAATCTTCAAGAGGGAAGCTAGAACTGAGGATGGGATTATCTCTTTTGTTTGCGGCAAAGTGGGGGATTGGGCTAAGCACTTATGTAAAGTGGAGGCTCATAACTCTTCACTTTTCTTTTTGTTGGGTGGCTGATCTTAGGTCACACCTCCTTGGTGTGTAGGTTTTCGTATAGGGATTTTGGGAGCTGAAAGCATATACTTGTACATTCATTTTTCTATTAATATATTTGTGGTACCATCTACTTCTCAAGAAAAAAATCTTTTTGAATTTTTTAGGGTTTTTTGCACAAATACTCACCTTACAGTTTTTTACGGAATTACCCTCTTATATTCATATTATTTAATAACCTTATATTAATATAGTGCCTAAAATACCCCTACATTAACATCCATTGAAGATTCAAAGGATATACTGTTTTCATTTATGTGATTGAATTTTTGGACAAAAATGCCATTATGAAAACAAGTTATTTTGACCGGCATATTGTGCCACAGAGAGAGAGCATTTACAAGAGAATTGGGGTATGTTTGACCTTTTCAACTTTAGTTAAAGGCTAACTAGGGTTAAATAAGAGATCTTAACAGCATGCTAATATCTGGTGACAGCAAGGGCATTTTTGCAAGTATAGTAATGTAGCACGGTGATTAAAAACAATATGAAAATAATAGAGGTAATTCTGCAAATAAACTTGTAAGCATGGTATTTTTGCAAAAATCCTTTTTTTTAATATGGTCTCCGAGTTGTATGGTGAGCATAATGTATCGATTCTCAAAGTTTAAACTTGTTTATTTGATTGACAAACAATTCTAGCAAGGAGGGATAGTTGATCTAGTTGAAGATTCTGTTATGTTTTAGAAGTTTAGGAGGGAATTATAAGTGGTGATAAAGGGTGGAAGAGACTTTTGGAGTTAGAATGCTTATGTGGTTTGGACGTGGCTTGGGAGTGGTCTTAAGATTGGATGTTTTGGTGAGTTTTTTAAGTGTTTCTTTCTGTAAAGTGGATAGTATCACATTTCAATTTGATTCTTCAAGGTGTTTTTCATATGTACCTCATTTTAACTGCAGATGATTCCAACTTTTTTGAGTGTGGATTCATGTAGGATCAGTACTGGTCACCTCCAAATTTCAAACGGATTTTGTCTGCCAAATTGAAGGCTTTGACAGCAAGTCGGAAGTTGATTAAGGTACTTTATATTTGCTTGAATTGCAAGTATGAAAGTTGATTAAGGCACTTCATATTTGCCGAAATTATATGGTGGCATGTATGATATAATGAACTATAAATCCCATTCTGTGGAATAAAACATAGCATGAGCAATCTTTTACAATCTTGTAGGTAACACTCTCTGCAGTGACCGCTGTTTCTGTGGTAACAGTAAAACGATAAGCTGTGCTATTTGCAGAATCTGAGTTTCAAGTTTTTTTCGTCTGTTTTGCTGCTTCCCTTCTCCTCACGAGAAACCATATTTTCTTCTTTTCCTTCTTTTTTTTGGGCGCGGGGTGTTGGGAATTAACATAGCCCATTAAAACATGCCAATCAGTTATTTTCAGGTCAGTTATTTTTATTTCACAAGGATTATTGGAGGTAAAAGCATTATATTTGCAAGTATGTTGAGGACCTGATGTAATCTGGGTGAGGCACTGAGATGCCAGTGAACTAAGATCTTTACATCTTTTGTGAGCTTTATGGTCTCTCTTGAATCTCTTGATGATGAATGAAGGGCTAATCATGTGGTAGGCTCAGAGTTACATCATGGTTTACTGCAATGTTAAACAGAACAGTTCATGCTTTCAGTTAACGCACATGCTGTTTATTTTTCTCGAATATTTTCTTAGCCATTTGGTGAAAGGCATGAGCTGGATGCGATTGAAATAACAATTTTGGGTGTGCTCAGTTGTGGAGACCAAGTTTCAGATATTTGTTGTTCCTTAAAAGTTTTTCATGACTATTTACACATGGTTTAAAAGTTTTTTATGATTATCAACATCACATGGTTTCTTGTCGTTATTTGTGTTAAACTTTCTTGCTGCATTTTTTGGGTCCTTATTTGGATCTGCTGATGGCTTTAAAATGTTTTCTTTTGTTTATTTTGTGTTGGTTGATAGGTGAAGCGCAAGTACAGAATTGCTCCATCTTTTCCTGAAGAGAGAGATTCCAGGATGTTGCTTTTGGAATCAAGGCTGAAGGAGTCTACCAAAGTGGAAAGAGATGATCTTAAAATTTTAACAAAATCTCAAATTGATGCTGAGCTTGCAAAAATCAGGAACATGACAGCACAAGAGGCTGCTGCTGCTGCTGCTCAAGCTGTTGCGGAGGCAGAAGCAGCCATAGCTGAAGCTGAAGAAGCAGCAAGGGATGCAGAGAATGCCGAAGCTGATGCCGAAGCTGCACAGGCCTTTGCTGAGGCAGCAATGATGGCACTTAAGAATAGAAATGCAGCCAAGCTGGTACTCTCTCCCTCTCTGACACAGACAACTCCCCCTTTCTCCCCCTCTTTTCACTGACATGATTATAGAGCTATGCTCCCTTATTTTCTCTTTGTTTACCAGATATACCTCATGACCATGGTGCTATTTTCCCTTCTTTTCTCTTTGGTTACTGGACACCATAAATATGAAACACTTGCAAGTTCCAAGCTTGTGCTATAAAATTGTGGATCAGGCCTATTACATCAATATTTAAAGAGATAAAGTTGATATAAACTAAAATGATCAAAGTCTTCAGAGGATCAAACTACCTCCATGGAGGCTGGTGACTCTGGGAAGGTGTCAGTTGGAGAGTTGTTGCATGGCTGGGATTATTGGGAGCACAGGTTGGTGGGGTCTTCCAGAGTCTAATGTCCGTCATATTGTGGATCATGTCAATTGTAGCCCCCCATCTAAGGGGAGGATGCCAAGGGGGATGGCATGTTTGACGGAGTGGTAGCACCACATGGGAGACAGTTTGGTTCTCTCTTTGGTCTGAAGGGCTGCCTGGCTGGATACGGGTCTGTAGAGTGGGGTTTTGACTTCGACACAGTCTGTTTACATGTCTGGGTTTTGGGCTTTTTCTTTAGGGGGGAATTCACATTTCACAGTGTCTTGCTGCTTTGTAAGTACATACTTTGTTTATATAGATAATGGAGTTGTGGTAGGATCCACTTTCAGAAAAATATGACAAAAGTGGGATTTCTATTCCTTATGGAGTATGATCTCCATACAAAGTATAATTAAAGTGGTGAATGCAATTCACCAACACCCTCCCCAACTTCTCTTCACAACTCTTTCCATTCTCCCTCTCCCATGCTTCACCCTCCCCATTTGACCCACTCCTCGATGCAAATGCAGCTCCTTTCTGCTGTTGAATGGTGGCTGCATAGATATGCCTTCTCAGAGAAAATGCAGCAGAAAGAGCGCCCCCCATGTAACCTAGCTGAGTGGCCAACCTGCAGTCTCCAGTGTCTGGTCAGAGTGCTCATTAGAGGCCATCCTGCATCCGGAGGGCTTGTGGGAGAAGACAAGTGAATCTCCTGTAATGGAGCTTCATTGTTGTATGGATCTTCATTTGAATTTAATTTGGGAAGGGAAATCAAGATCCGATAATTTACAGGCCCACCTGGAATTCTCCCTTCTGCTCATTTGCTGTGAGTATTTTCCATGACGGCCCAGCCACTACCTAATATTTTCCCTCCATGAGTGTCATAGACTCGGGAATTTTGGTATTCTGGTGTGTGATTATCTGAGGGGGTTGATGCACTCAACAAATGTGTTGAAGGGCAGTGGTAGTGAGTCGAAGCTTGTTAAATTCTCACGTTAACTTACTAGCCCGTGAATTTAATTCTTGTGCAAACCCAACAAATTCTCCACTCGCTAACTCATGATTCGATTCCTGGACAACACGGACAAAAGATGAGCAAAGTGCTTTCATGATTGGAATTACAATTGATGAGGTTGGATTCAATTATGCATCTGACCCCCCCTCCCCCACGGTTGGTTAATTTGCTTGTTGGTTTATTTTTGCATGAGCTCGTTGTTGACAACGTGGAATTTTGACTCCGCATGCAGATGCCTTGATTTTGACGGGAAGCTGATGAATTTCTGTCGTATGCTTTTGTATTCAAGGAAATGCACTGCATATTGTCAATTGTGTACGTACGGCTGAAATATGGATCGCGAGTTGCGGCAGTGTTTGTTCTTTCCGCGGGTGAAAAGTGGGAAACTGCTTCGCTGGCTGCATCTGCTGGTTGTGTAGTTTGTTTTGTAGCGATTCCATTTTTGCTGGTGAAGGTGCAACCCCAAGGAAACTTCCTTGATGGACTTAACGAGGCAATGTGATTAAACTCTACCCTTTTTGGTGAATAAAAAATAGGGATAATTACATGGTACCCCTACAATCATACATATTCTATTCTATACCCCTATAATTTTCAGTCATATTTATCCTCATAAATACATATTGAGTTTTTTTAGATCTTGACCTTACAATCTATACTATATTAGACATGAAACTTCCTTGATGGACTTAACGAGGCAATGTGATTAAACTCTATCCTTTTTGGTGAATAAAAAATAGGGATAATTACATGGTACCCCTACAATCTTACATATTCTATTATATACCCCTGTAATTTTCAGTCATATTTATCTTCATAAATACATATTGAGTTTTTTTAGATCTTGACCTTACAATCTATACTATATTAGACATGAACCTCCCTAATACAACTATTTATTAATAAGTCACGAAATTTTTCTAACCCTTATTAAAAAGTCCCACGAGTAAAAATATGTCCAAAAAAAGATTATATGGAATATTATTATCTTCATCTGGTTGTTACATTTGTCTACTCAAATTGTCTTGGGTAAAGAGAGAGAGAGAGAGGAGGGGCATCGAAGAGGGTCTCCTGGCGTTGGCAACCTCATCTAGTGGGATCGATTGTACAGTGAGAGAGAGAGGTGCGAAGATCAGCACCTCTAATTTCGGTCATCTCCTTCTTTTTTTATCGGAGAATGTAGAGGCAATGAGAGAGATAGAGAGATGGCCTCTGTGGAGATGATAGGGCGTCATCGTTACACGTCCTAATGTTCTCCTATCCGGGGTAAGGTCACATGATCTCCCTCCTTGATCTCACCACCACTTTGGCAGAGATAGAGGAGCTAGGGTGGGAGGGGGGAACGCCGACGAGGAGGGGAGAGCTAAGGTGGGGGGAGGGTGGGTTCCATGGGTGGGGGTTGGGGGGGAGGACACCGGCAGGAGAGGAGAGTTTCGGTGAGGAGGGAGGTTCCAAGAGTGGGGTTAGTGGGGGGAGGACACTAGTGGGAGCGGGGGTGGGTTCTATGGGTGAGGGTGTAGGGAGGACATCAGTGAGAGGGGGGAGCCAGGGCGGGTCACTCTGGCGCGAGGGGAGGGTTTCGGTGGGGAGGGGGGTTCCAGGAGTGAGTTGGTGGGGTGAGGACACCAGCGTGATGGGGGTGGGTTCCATGGGTGGGGGTGGGGGTGTGAGGACACGGGGGGGTGTCAGGGTAGGCCACTTTAGTAGGAGGGGGGGTTTATGGGGAGGGGGGTTCTAGGAGAGGGATTGGTGGGGGGAGGACATACGCGGGAGGGGGGTGGGTTCCATGGGTGGGGGTTGGGATGTGGGGAGGACACCAGCAGGAGGGGGGAGCTACGGTGGGCCACTCAGGCAGGAGAGGAGGGTTCCAATGGGGAGGGGGTTTCATGTAACGACTCAAGATCCGGATACCGGGAATAACCCGATACCATTCGAATCTTGGACCGCCGAAGGGCTAAAAGGGGTAGGTGTGGTGTACATAGGAACAAGAAATAAAGCAGGACAACTCAACAATTAATAGAAATAAATATACAACTATAATAGAGTCCAGTCCAACAAAAGTACAGTGTAAGGCATAGAAACGTACCCAACACCGAGTGAACACTCGGCCCGACGAGATGGTAACTAAGAACCTCCGCACAGTACCCTCGAACCTCGAGGAAAAATCGCCACACCTGAAAAGTATGGGTGAGCCTCCTATCACTGGCTCAGTAGGGGTCTTGTAGAACCCCAACCGTAAACAACGGCGGTAGCAGAAAGCAGCAACGACAGCAAGAACATCAAACTCGGTGGCCGGTAAAACCTCGACACTATAGCTACTCCTACCGGAACGAAAACCAACACCTTGATCTCACAGTCGGGGGATCACCGGTCTAACAGAAAGACCTCTGGCTACACCGCCAGAAAACACATCACGACAACCCTATCATGGAGGCATGTCCTCGCTGACTAAGGCCCAGTCTAAGACCACACAGTCTGGGAACTTGGTCACGACCTCACCGTCGTGAACCCCACACTGTCTAGGGAAAACCCTCGGTAACACCCACTGGAAACCCTAGACCTTGACATCGGGAAATACCCGAACGCTACACGCAAAATCATGTCTCGTAGATGGAAGAGGGAAACTCAAGCCACAAGAATCTCACGTCACGTGACGGGAGTACCTGCCCACTAGAAGCAAGGCCGGAAGCATCCACTGACAACTTAGTCTGTGCCTCAGGTGTCTCCCTCCGGCCCAACGGGAACTGAGACACCGTACAGTAAGCACAGAACAAGGACTAGCTGCGGTTGCACTCATCAGCGTGGGTCCGACGCCCCCAACCACGTGTGCACACACAAACCATGCGCTCTAGGTCAGATCCTATAGTTGGTTTTCCCCCCAGCCCGGACTCAGGCTGCAAAGGCGAGGGGCCCTACGGTAACCAGCCTAAAAACCATCTCTCTCGGGAAAGCTCTCCAACACTCCCGAGTGGGTCCGCACGAGTGTGCACAAGAAAGCCACAGCTAGTGAGGGGTCGCTAACGTGAACACCGCAACCCACGCACGCACCCATCACGAGTAATGCGGAGTAACAGGTGACTCAGGGGCCACCAGACTCTGGACAGTCCACTTGTAACGACCCGGGATCTGAGTACCGGAAAGGAACCGGCGCGACTCGAACCTCGGCCCGCCACCCACGAGTCTGAAGACTCAGAAGGGTTAAAGGATGGTGCGAGGGTACACAAGAAGCTAAAATAACTACAGAGATAGCACAATAACTAAATAATAATACAGAAAATTAAATAAATAACTAAACTGCTACAAGGTCCAGTGTATCTCATGTCCAAAAATAAGTACAGTCAACTGAAAGAAAAGTACAAGTTCATGGGACATATCCCGACTCTAGCAACTGGCGACTAACCCTGGTCGAAAGAACCACGAGGAACCTCGGACGCGTCTCCCGACGAACCCGCCTCACTTAAAAGCACAGGGGTGAGCCTCGTTTCATAGGCTCAGTAGGGATCCCGCGGACCCCCACCTCACACGAAAGAAACAAGGCGGAAAGGCACGCACAAGCACGATAGGTAACACTGCCTAACAAAAGGACGGCAGAAACAACAAGCAATAATAAATAAACAGAAAGGCTCTCTACAACTAACCGTACCGTGCAAACCAACCTCGGTCCAACAAAACAAGAGTCGGTACCTGCCAGGAGACAGGAGCTCTACCCACTAGAAGTAAGACCGGATACGTCCCCTGACGTCTTACACCGCGCCCAAGTGTCTCCCTACTCGCCCCAGGCGGAGACTGAGACACGTAACAAGTACCACAAACAAGGACTAGTTGGGGTCGCACTCGTCAGCGCGCGTCCTTCGCCCTCAACTATGTGTGCACACACAGACCATCTGCTCTAGGTCGGGTCCTCTAGCTAGTTTTCCCCCTAGGCGGACTCAGGCTGCAAAGGCAAGGGGCCCTACGGAAATCAGCTTAAAAATCGTCTCTCACGGGGTCACGCTCTACACCACTCCCAAGTGGGTCCGCACCCGCGTGCGCAGGAAAGCTACGACTAGTGGACATGTCACTGGAGGTGAGACTCAACTCACAGAAATCTACGATCGCAAGGAAACGGAGTGGCGGTCCACTCGGACTGCCCCTCAGCCTAGCGGTCCTCTCTGGACCACAAGGCAGACCTAGCAGTCTCCCTAAGATCGCCAGGCTGAGCCAAACGATCAAACTGTGACCGCAAGGGGGCGAGCCACAAGGGGCCTAACGGTCTATCGCCAGGCCGCTAACCCCAGCCAAACGGTCCTCACCGGACCGCAAGGCATCAAGAAATGGCCGTGCCCTGACCGCATCCCAGCGCGTGGCTCCCAACAGTCGAAAACATGCACCCCGAGGGTGCTCCGGTCAAACTGGACAAACGGTCATCTGCCGACCGCTAGTCCGAGGGTAGCGGTCTATCACGTGACCGCCACCCTGAGCCTATCAGTCACACGAGGACCGCTAAGGCCTGTCGACATTCAAAATTCCATGGCAGTCCCCCCGGGGGCTTCTAGAGGAGCCTAGTGGTCCCTGGAAGGACCGCTAGCCTCACCCGAGCACGGAAACGGCAGAAATGCCCCAAAAAACTCGATCCACGCCCCGATCATCGCCCGATGATGGGGAAACAAAGGGGAATCCATCCCCAACCCTCCTAGCATGATTCTACACCCTTAGATCGGTCAAAAATCTCATGAAACGGGAGATCCGGCGCTCAACGCAAAACATGCAATTTTACCCTCCCGACTTAAAAACATCCCTCTCGGCCTCTCCTCGGCCTACAAATCGCGGGGAAAGCGGGAAAGAGGGTGAGGATCCGTCCCCCTACCTCAAGGAAGCCCGAAATCCATCGGATCGCCATCGATCTCGAAATCACGTTCAAAGGACCTTGATCTCCACGCCCCTTGTCGCGAGAACAACACCGCCACGGCCTCGTCGCCGCCGCCGCCACCACGCCGCCGCTGGAGGAAGGGGGCCGCGACTGCGAGCACACGGGGAGAGAGAGAAAGCAACGCTCACAAGGGGGGTTCTCCAACGGGAAGAAGAGAAAAGGAAGAAGAAGGAAAAAGAAAAAGGGAAAAGGGGGTATTCATAGAAAATCTAGAAAATTGGGAAAATACGAAAAATTAGATAAAATTATTTTCTCAATCCTAGGAACACGCTCGACGCACTGGTACCATCCCGGAGTAGGAGAATGCAACGGTTGGCCCTACATAGGGTTCGAAGGTCCGTCAGGAAAAAATACGCATAAACCACAAAACGCGCTTCGAGACCCCCGAAAGTGATCTGAAACTCACGGATCCTGATCTGAAAAATATTCGAAAAACCCGGGACATTACAACCCTCTCCCCTTAAACAAATTTCATCCTCGAAATTAAGAACAACATAAGATCAGGGGAGAAGACTCACTCGAACAAGTAAGGATACTACTGCCACATCTCATCCTCAGGTTCCCACGACGTCTCACCACCAGAATGACGCTGCCAGACCACCTTAACCAGAGGAATAACCTTATTCTGCAGGTGCTGCTCACGTCGATCCTCAATGCGGATAGGGTACTCTGGAAGGGACAAGTCTGGGGTCACCTCGGGCCATACAGCGTCCTCCAAGACATGGGAATCATCGGGCGTATACTTTCGCAGCATAAACAGATGAAACACATCATGCACAGCAGCTAGCTCCGGAGGTAACTGCAACCGATAAGCAACTTACCAATACGCCCGACAATAGGAAAAGGACCAATGTAGCGGGGACTCAGCTTCCCACGCTTGCCGAAGCGCATTACACCCTTCATGGGAGAAACCCTCAGAAATACCCGATCTCCCACAGCAAAACATAGAGGCTGCCTCCTCCGACCGGCATAACTCTTTTGTCGGCTCTGCATCGCCAACATCTTCTACCGAACGAAATGCACCACCTCGACACACTGTTGTACCAAATCTGGTCCCGTTAGGACACGCTCACCCACCTCAAACCAATCAAGCAGAGTCTGACACAGTCGCCCGTACAACGTCTCATAAGGAGCCATACCAATGCTCGAATGATAGCTGTTGTTATAGGCAAACTGTAAGGTTTCGCACAGCACCTACGGGCAACGCAGCGGATAACAAAAATTTCATTTGCCCGATCCCGGTGTTATGGAAAGCTTAATCTGTGCTCTAATCGGTGTTTCTAAGACCCTAATTACGGGTTGCGTGTTTCACCTTGCGCGAAACGACGCTGTCCGCTAGACCCGATGCAGAGAAAACCGAGCCGCACAGCTGTACGGCCTCTAGAGCAAATCCACACGGACCCTTGCGCAGCGACGGTACCTCCCCGGCGTAACTTTCCCCGACTCTATCACCTTCTGGAGAGAGAGAGAACAAAGGGGAGAAAGGGGGGAGGCTAATCCTCCTCTTAAGCTTATGTGCTTGCTTAAGCTTAAGAGGTTGGAAGAAGTGAAGGCTCGAATGAGCATCACGTAGGTGGCTATATATAGAGTTTAGGTTTATTAGAAAAGGGTTCTAAAAGACTGAAACTGTATATATGTCCTATCCACTATTATATATATGTATTAAGCTCCATTTACACTCCTTTCCAAAAGGAATTAAAAGGAATTAATACATACACCTGTATAATAATAATCTGTCACCCAAGAATCCATTGTGTGTGATCCTCTAGGCCCACAGTCACTCTAGTTTAAGGTCCATTAACTTCTAATTCTCAATTAGAAGTAAATTAAACGTATTCTTCGCTTCTACTAGAGCCGAACAATAGTTTAATTTATTCCGAACCTTTGATCACGTTGGGTCAAGCAAATTCGCGTGATCCTAGAGGACCCCAGGTTTAAACCAGCCTGTCTGGTACCTGCAAGTCCACAGTTACCGCATCGATATAATCCCTCGCTCCTTCTATGAGTCTGGTACGATCGAGGGTACGGTTTCTATCAAACCCCATGATCGTGCCATTTGACTATGACCTCCTTAAAGTGTATGACGTCCGTTCTAAATGAACTCATACGACCCTGGCCAGGATTTAACGGAGCGTCAATATCATGACCCATTAACTGTCTGATATATACCCGACAGTGAGCGATCCCTTCTTGACCATTGACGATCTTCACACGTATCCTGGAGTGGTTAACGACTCGGCAACTCATGACTTATGGTTAAAGTTACTTAGCCAAGTAATTAAACCATTCCAGTCCTCGTGTAAGATCCGATCAATGTCTCAGGTCAAAGGACCAACGATGCTACTGAGACTGTTGGATCTTCAGTTGACATTAGGTATAATCAACCATCTGAAGATCCAATAGCGGATCAGTTCAGTGTACATCCTCCAAGGACATACACCTACACATATGTGTTGGTGCACCGCACCATTGACCATGAGACTGATCACTAACACATCATGTGTACTGGTTTAATAGGTAATCAAAGTCCCCGAGTGATTACCCTCCAACCAGGAACAGTTTAAGGTATGTGTTCATGTAAAGTCAGTCTCATAATCGAGATCCCATCTCGAGTTAACTTTACAACCACATATCCTAGGGACAACGTAAAGTAACACAATCGCATATTTACGCTCAAACACCACTTTATTAATAATGAACAAGATCGTACAACTATTGGGCCTACCCGACCCGAAATTGGCATGTAGCACACCAACACTAACAATCTCCCACTTGAACTACAGCCAATTGCCCACAACTTTGAGGCCCATCTTATCCCGATGACGCTCAAATACAGTCTGTGTCAAAGGCTTAGTCAGTGGATCTGCTATGTTGTCTTCTGACGGTACACGCTCTACCGTCACATCTCCACGATCAACAATCTCCCGAATAAGGTGAAAGCGCCTGAGAATATGCTTTGACCTTTGGTGAGATCTCGGTTCCTTCGCCTGGGCGATGGCCCCATTATTATCACAAAATAATGGGATGGGAGCTGTTATCTCGGGAACTACGTCAAGTTCCAAGATGAATTTCTTCATCTAGACGGCTTCTCCAACTGACTGCCCCTCCATTCAACATGAATACAAATTCAGACATGGATTTGTAGTTATCTGTACCTGACTGGAAACTAGAATCTGTGTAAGCTCTAAGCTATAGGTCCTCTCCTCCATAAAGCAGAAAAAGATCCTTAACCCTTCGCAGGTACTTAAGGATGCCCTTTACTGCCTTCCAGTGCTCTTCGCCTAGATTTGCCTGATATCTACTGACAATGCTTAAAGCATTGGCAACATCAGGCCGTGTACATAGCACTGCATACATGATTGACCCTATTGCCGAAGCATAGGGTATCTTATTCATGTGTGTCACCTCCTCAGAAGTTTTAGGACTCATCCCCTTGGATAGGCAAATTCCATGTCTCATAGGAATGAGACATCTCTTGGAATTTTCCATCCTAAACCTTTTGAGGATAGTGTCTATGTACATGGATTGGGATAATCCTAGCATCCTTTTATATCTATCTCGATAGATCCTTATGCCCAGCACATAGGATGCTTCTCCCAAATCCTTCATGGAGAAAGTCTTGGACAACCAAGACTTAGTTGATGTCAACATCTCCACATCATTCCCAATGAGTAATATGTCATCAACATAAATGACCAAGAAGGTCACAGAGCTCCCACTGACCTTCTTGTAAACACAAGGTTCATCTTCATTCCGAATGAAGTTGAAAGATTTGACAGCCTCGTCAAATCTTAAGTTCCAGCTTCTAGATGCCTGCTTTAATCCATAAATGGACCTTTGAAGTTTGCATACCTTATTAGGATGTAACTTGGAGGTGAATCCTTCAGGCTGTACCATGTACACCTCTTCTGACAGATTTCCATTAAGAAAAGCTGTCTTCACATCCATTTGCCAGATCTCATAATCCAGGTATGCAGCAATGGTAAGAAGGATTCTGATTGACTTAACCATGGCTACCGGCGAAAACGTCTCGTCATAGTCAATGCCTTGCCTTTGACGATATCCTTTCGCCACTAGTCTAGCCTTGTATGTGTCAACCTGTCCATCTGCACCGTTTTTCCTTTTGAAAATCTATTTGCAGCCGATATGGACCTTCCCTTCGGGTACATCAACTAAGTTCTAAACTTTGTTGGTGTACATGGACTGGATTTCTGAATCCATTGCCTCTTGCCATTTCTCGGAGTCTACACTACTGATCGCCTCCTGGTACGACTGAGGATCATCATCCTCATCGATACATACCATAGAGGACCCTTCTGAGACATGTCCGACATATCTCTCAGGTTCTCTCGGTAGTCTACCAGATCTCCGTAGTGTCAGTGTTTCACTTTGAATAGGATCAACCGATACAATCTCATCTAATGAGTTTGTGTCTATGGGTTGTGGTTCTTGGACCTCATCCAATTCTATCTAGCTCCCACTATTTTTCTGGAGTAGATATTCTCTTTCCAGAAATACAGCTCTCTTGGCCACTAAGACCCTTTGCTCAGAAGGGTGATAGAAATAATATCCAAACGTCTCCTTTGGATATCCCACAAACCTACACTTATCGGTTCTCGACTCAAGCTTATCACTATCGTTCTTATTTACATGTGCAGGACACCCCCAAATTTTAATGTGATTAAAATTTGGTTTCCTGCCCTTCCATATCTCATATGGTATAGAAGGAACTGATTTACTTGAGATCCTATTCAATAAATAAGCTGCAGTCTCTAATACATAGCCCCAGAGAGACAAGGGTAGTCTTGACATAGACATCATGGATCGGACCATGTCTAACACGGTCATGTTTCTCCTTTCAGATACACCATTGTGCTGTGGTGTATACGGTGGAGTCCACTGAGAAACTATTCCATGGTCTTTAAGATAAGAAGTGAATTCATGGCTTAAGTATTCACCTCCTCGATCCGATCGAAGAGTCTTAATACTTTTGCGAGTCTGTTTCTCTACTTCATTCTTATATTCCTTAAATTTCTCAAAGGCTTGTGACTTATGTCTCATTAAATACACATAGCCATATCTAGAGAAGTCATCAATAAAAGAAATGAAATAGAGATAACCTCCTTTTGCTTCTATGGATATGGGTCCACACACATCCGAGTGTATGAGCTCGAGAAGGTCAACAGCCCTCTCACCATGCCCACCAAAGGGAGCCTTGGTCATTTTCCCCATGAGACACGACTCACAGGTATCAAATGACTTGTATTCGAACGAATTCAAATACCCATTTGAGTGTAAGTGAGAGACTCTTTTCTCACCTACATGACCAATTCTGCAATGCCATAGATATGCAGAATTCACTTCATCAGCATTGGAAATTTACATAACATTACAACGTGTATCTAATACATAAAGACCATTGACTAATGAACCATTGGCTATAATCAAACCATTATTCACTATAGAGCACCCAGTGCTATTAAAAGCTCATGTATATCTAATGTTATACAAGCCAGAGATTGAATAATGTTCTTAATAATATTAAGAACATAACAGTCATTCAGCTCCAGAATGACTCCTGAAGGTAAACTGAGGCGTATAGTCCCGACAGCTTTGGCAGAAACCAAAGCTCCATTTCCTATCCTCAGTTCAATCTCCTTTTTACCCAATCACCTTCTATTTGCCAGCACCTGCATAGAATTGCATATATGAGATGCACATCCAGTATCCAATACCCATGATGTGGATTCCATATATGACAAATTAAGGTCTATGACAAAAATACCTTCATTTAGAATTACCTTGCAATTCCTTTTCCAATGCCCAGTTTCCCCGCATCGAAAATATTTGTCTTCCTTTTCATTCTTCTTGCCCTTCCCTTTGTCAACTTTGGCGAGTTGCTTACCCGTGGCCTTTTTCTTTCCCTTCCCTTTGTTACTTGTGGTGGATATTTGAGAGGCATTCATTTTCTTGTTAGCCCGGCCAACAATCATTACAGACGAAGATGGTTTATCTTTCTGCATGGTTCCTTCAGCACTCTTTAACATGTTGAGCAGCTCTGGGAGAGTTGCTTCAATCATGTTCATGTTAAAGTTCATGATGAAGGAAGAAAAGGAATCGGGCAATGACTGGAGTATAAGGTCAATGCATAGTTCAAGATCCAACTTGAACCCCAATGCATTGAGTCTTTCAATCCACTCCATCATTTTCAGTACATGGGCCTGTACTGATGAACCCTCAGACATCCGTGTCCTGAAAAGCCTTTTGGAGATGTCATACCTCTCAATCCTACCCTGCTCCCCGAAGAGCTGGCGTAGATTGAGAAGTATACTTCTACAATCAGTCTTTTCAAATTACCTCTGCAGCTCAGGAGCCATAGAGGCCAACATATAATATTGGGCAAGGGAGGAGTCCTCAGACCACTTGGCATAAGCCAGTAACTCGCCCTCGTCGGCATCAGGAGCTGGCTCAGAATGAACCATGTCCAACACGTATGCAATCTTTTCGACGGTAAGGACTATGCGCAGATTACGCAGCCAATCCGAGTAGTTCGGTCCAGTTAATCTATTTGCATCCAAAATGCCGCGGAGGGGGTTGGACGACGACATTGTAATCTGGATAAAAGACAACTTAGCATGTGTTCAAATTCTAACTTAGATGTGGTTTTCTATCTTAGTTAGTCCCACTATTTTTCGATCGAACTATATAACCCTCAGTATATAGAACGGGAGATCAGCGAGATCAACCTAGTGGGTCGGAATCCCAACGAGACTGATGTACGACCTTGTGGAAAGCACAACAAACCATACATCATCTCAAGGGCAGTCAACAAGCACTTGCATCTAATGCAATATCCGATATTCGGCCCCCGAGAAATCATCCCCTTGTGGAAAGTACAACAAAAGATATTCTCGGTTAGATCTAACCATCATTACAACATAGCAATGAGTTCATGACCCGACCCTTGTGGAAAGCACAACAAAGCCGAGTTCAATTCCTCACCCCATTGAGGCCGAGCCTTGGAGTTTAATCCCGCCCCCAAACTCATGGACCTTGTGGAAAGCATAACAAATCCATGAAATGAAGACGTTCATTCACTCCATAATGATGGAGGGCCACGACGACTCCTAGAGCCACGCTTACCAGATCTAAAATTTAATCGCGAGGGAATTTAATTTTATCTTGATCTCACCCTAGGTGGTAATATAAATATATCCAATATATTTACCGTACCTAGTAGTTTGCACAAAGTAAATGCATCCAATGCAAAATTAAACGCAAGTGATCATGGACTTTAACCCTAATGTAACTAAGACATCCGGCCCGCTTCCGAAGCAGCTAGATCGTCCTCGTCGAGTGTGCTCCGCGCTTTCAAACTCCGACGCCGCATCAATTACAACTTTTACACGGCACGTAGGCCGAAAAAATTAAATTACATGTGACTCAAATTCCAGCAGCCCTTAGGGCGAGTACAACAACGGAGGAAGATAGAAGTACATTGGAATTTTAACAGAGAGAGAAAGGAGGTTCGCAGACCCCAATTAATTACATTAATCCAAGTCCATGATCACTTGCCAACCCATTCAAATAAAATCAATCAAGGGTTATTTTCTGAAAATAATCCTTACTTTTTGAATTTAAAAATGGGATGTGCAAACAAAAATAGGCTAGCTTTGTTTAATTTTAAAAATCAAAGCATGATTAAGTAAAATTAAACACACAAGCAGGCCAATACAAGGTAAATAAAGTAAAGCACGTAAAGAACCATCATTTTCTACAGGGGCATCTAATTAAGATAATTAATTAAATTTAAATTTAAATTTAATTATCCAATAATCAAATTTAAATTCAAAATTTAAACATGCCAATAATTTAAATTTAAATTCAAACTAATTATCCAATAATTTTGTTTGAAAATAAATTTAAAATAATGCAATTATCCTCAATTAGTAATTTTCTAAAATTCAAAATTTGAATTTACCAATTATCTAATAATTAAAATTCAAATAATTAAATTTTCTACATTTATCTTCAATAAAATTTAAAATTTGAATTTCTAATTATCTAATAATTAAAAATTCAAAAACTTAAATTTTACTGAAGTAACTTCAATTATTACTATTTTATCTCAAGGTAAATAGTAATTATCTCACCTCGGTAAATTCAAATTGGTTAAATAAAATTTACCATTCGACATTTACTATTGAGATAACACTATTTAACTTATGAAATAAGATCCGATTTAATTTACAGTGCATTTCTATATATATATCCTATATATATATATAATTATGTTAGCACTTATAAATTAAAAAAAATAAAAAAGCAATTTTTTTAATTTAAAAAAATAAGCGGGTCAACCCCGCGCGCGTGGGCTACGCCCGCGCCGCACGCGTGAGTTGACCCCCGCGTGGGGCGCCCGCACGCGGGCGCCGCCCACGCGGGTGCGCCCGCGGCGCGCTGCGCCTGGCGACGATAATAAATATATATATATATATATTTTACAAAAAAGATTTGTTGCCCTGATGCCCAGCATCCAGGAAGAATAGAAATGCCCAACACTCCTGTCTTTAAATAATAATTGAAGATTTAGATTGCCCTTAAAACATGGTTCTAAACGGCGATAAAACACCGACCAGAGCGCAAACCTGGCTCTGATACCACTGTAAGGTTTCGCACAGCACCTACGGCGACGCAGCGGATAACAAAAATTTCATTTGCCCGATCTCGGTGTTATGGACAGCTTAATCTGTGCTCTAATCGGTGTTTCTAAGACCCTAATTACGGGTTGCGTGTTTCACCTTGCGCGGAACGACGCTGTCCGCTAAGCCCGATGCAGAGAAAACCGAGCCGCACAGCTATACGGCCTCTAGAGCAGATCCACACGGACCCTTGCGCAGCGACGGTACCTCCCCGGCGTAACTTTCCCCGACTCTATCACCTTCTGGAGAGAGAGAGAACAAAGGGGAGAAAGGGGGGAGGCTAATCCTCCTCTTAAGCTTATGTGCTTGCTTAAGCTTAAGAGGTTGGAAGAAGTGAAGGCTCGAATGAGCATCACGTAGGTGGCTATATATAGAGTTTAGGTTTATTAGAAAAGGGTTCTAAAAGATCGAAACTGTATATATGTCATATCCACTATTATACATATGTATTAAGCTCCATTTACACTCCTTTCCAAAAGGAATTAAAAGGAATTAATACATACACTTGTATAATAATAATCCGTCACCCAAGAATCCATTGTGTGTGATCCTCTAGACCCACAGTCACTCTAGTTTAAGGTCCATTAACTTCTAATTCTCAATTAGAAGTAAATTAAACGTATTCTTCGCTTCTACTAGAGCCGAACAATAGTTTAATTTATTCCAAACCTTTGATCACGTTGGGTCAAGCAAATCCGCGTGATCCTAGAGGACCCCGGGTTTAAACCAGCCTGTCTGGTACCTGCAAGTCCACAGTTACCGCATCGATATAATCCCTCGCTCCTTCTATGAGTCTGGTACGATCGAGGGTACGGTTTCTATCAAACCCCATGATCGTGCCATTTGACTATGACCTCCTTAAAGTGTATGACGTCCGTTCTAAACGAACTCATACGACCCTGGCCAGGGATTTAACGGAGCGTCAATATCATGACCCATTAACTGTCTGATATATACCCGACAGTGAGTGATCCCTTCTTGACCATTGACGATCTTCACACGTATCCTGGAGTGGTTAACGACTCGGCAACTCATGACTTATGGTTAAAGTCACTTAGCCAAGTAATTAAACCATTCCAGTCCTCGTGTAAGATCCGATCAATGTCTCAGGTCAAAGGACCAACGATGCTACTGAGACTGTTGGATCTTCAGTTGACATTAGGTATAATCAACCATCTGAAGATCCAATAGCGGATCAGTTCAGTGTACATCCTCCAAGGACATACACCTACACATATGTGTTGGTGCCCCGCACCATTGACCATGAGACTGATCACTAACACATCATGTGTACTGGTTTAATAGGTAATCAAAGTCCCCGAGTGATTACCCTCCAACCAGGAACAGTTTAAGGTATGTGTTCATGTAAAGTCAGTCTCATAATCGAGATCCCATCTCGAGTTGACTTTACAACCACATATCATAGGGACAACGTAAAGTAATACAATCGCATATTTACGCTCAAATACCACTTTATTAATAATGAACAAGATCGTACAACTATTGGGCCTACCCGACCCGAAATTGGCCTGTAGCACACCAACACTAACACAAACTCCACTAATGGAAAATGGTGGATCCAACTCCCCTACCACTCCAGACAACATGATCTCAACATATCCTCTAACGTCGGATAGTCCTCTCAGACTGACCGTCCGACTGAGGATGGTACACCGAGTTAAAAGCCAATTCCATGCCTAGAGCTCTCTGAAAACTCCTCTAGAATCCCAAAGTGAAGCGAGGATCACGATCAGATATAATGGAGATAGGAACTCCATGCAACGGAACAATCCGCTCCACATACAAATGGGCCAACTTCTGCACACTCCAACTGACCTTGGTCGGCAACAACCGAGCCGTCTTCGTCAGTCTATCCACCAGTAACCAGATACTATCATGCCCACTGGATGTCCTCGGCAACCCAACCATAAAATCAGTGGTCACGTGGTCCCACTTCCACGCAGGAACCTCCAAGGACTGAAGTGTACCTCCCGGTCACTGGTGCTCAGCTTTCACCTGTTGATAGGTCAAACACCTGGCCACAAACTCTGCTACATCTCTCTTCATCCCAGGCCACCAAAACTACCTCTTCAGATTCTGGTACATCTTTGCCGATCCTGGATGCACGACATACCGTCTCCCATGAGCCTCTCGCAATATCGCATGCTTCACCTATTGTAAGGCTCGTGCCTTAATGGATCCTTAACGGATTTTGTTCTAGTATTTGTTCTGGAATTTTCGGCTATTTTTCTGGATTTTTAGGAATTTTTCTGGTATTTTTCCGGATTTCTTTGGGGTTAATTGAGAGTTAGCAGAATTAATAAGATTTATATATATATAATAACTATATTATATATATATTAATTTTATTTTTTTTATTAACCCTCACCCTCACCCTCTCTCTCTCTCCCCGTCGATCTCATTCTCACCCCTCTCTCTCTCCTTCGTCCGATCGCCTCTCCCCCTTCCTAGGGATTTTGGGCCGAACGAGGATGGATTGAGGCGCGGTTGGCGCCATTGGATTCCTCGCGTCGAGAGGAACGCGTGGGTACCCACTTCGGCGTGATTCGGTGATCGTAGGAGCGAGGTGGAGCGTGAAGGCCCCGTGACCCTTCCTCCTTGCATGCGACCTTTTCGACCATTTCGGCTCGCAAGAGGTAGGGGGATGGACTCCTGAACTTGCTAGGATCAATTCCCGTAGCTAGTTCGTTGATTAGAACCCCGTGGCATGCGTGATGTTCATTTTTCCTATTTGTGGGGTTTTAGCTAAATTCTTGAGTTTAATGCTTTATGGGCTTTGCATGTGATGTATCTAGGTGTTAAATTGTTGCTTGAGTTGCATGGATTGACAGGAAATAGGTTTTTACGTCGTTACCCGATGATTTCTATCGTCCGGGAGGGAACCGGTTTTCAAACCAAACCCGTCCGTGGCCCAGGCGGTGTGACGGTCCTTCCAGGAACCGTCACACGTCTGGCGGTCCTAGATGGACGCGTTACTTAAATGTAACGGCCTAATGAAGGGGCATTACATTGAGTGTAACGGTCAGGTTTCGACCGTTATTTACTCATTGACTATCGTTGACTAGTTGAGGCGGTTCTTCTGGCGGCCTATCGGCCGACCGCCATATGGCTGTAACGCGCCTAGGCTAGCGTGTTACATCCTGTTTCATGCAGTTTTATCTGTTAGTTGTAAATCAGCCTCGGGTGGATCTGACGGCCAGTCGGCCGACCGTCAGAGCCATGTAACGCGCGTAGGCTGGCGCGTTACATGCCCGTTTGTTTGGATTTATTGGGCTCGGCAGCGGTGGTAACGGCCAGGTCTAGGGGCGTCACTTCCCATGTAGCGCGCCTACCCACGACCGTTACTTACCTGTGGCGCATGGGCGGTAGACCGTCACATGCTTGTTGGTTTTAAAGAATGTCGGCTTATGCTTTAATGCTTCTCGAGCTATTTAATATGCCATGTTTAGCTATTGTATTATATAATAGCATGTTTCTATATCCCAATAGAGCAGCTTTTCTTTCCATGCAATGGAGCCACTGTTGTTGCCCTAAGGTCTGTTGAGTGCCGACCCGCTTGAGGATAGCGGAGGGGTGTTTCCCATGCACGGTTTATAAGCTAGTTCCGTGGGCTCCCAGCCAATGGTAGCGTCCTACCAATGGAGAAAACTAGCTAGAGGGCCTGGCTCAGGCTAGAGTCAGTGTGTGCACACGTGGTCGGAGACTGTGGACTGACACCGACGGGTGCCACTCCGACTGGTCACTTGGTTTGGTACTTTTACGCGCTCAGCTGGTCGTTTGCCGACTGCGAGTGCTTGAGACGCAGTATAAGTCGTCAGTGGACGCTTCTGGTTTCTGCTCCAGTGGTTGACCTTCCTTATTGTTTGGATTAGTTAAGGCTTATTCTATTTTGGTAGATTTAGTTTTAGTCGCTTGCATTTGTTTATTATTGGCCTGTGTTAGCTGTTATACCTGCTTAGTTAGAGTTCACAGCTTTACTTGAGTAAGTTTATTCATGCCAATGCTTGTTATTTTATTTAAATGCATGCTCTAATTACCGTTATTTATGCATGTATGCTTGTTTAGTGCGAGGTAGGGATCCGCGTGACCCCTACTGAGTCTAGCTGTGACTCACCCTTCTCCTTTCAGGTGAGCCGCGCCCATCGTCTCCCGGTGCTTCGTGAGCTATTTTGGGGACCGCGTCTAGCTGCCAGCTATAGTCGAGCCGCCTTTTAAGGCTTTTGTTGTACTTTTGCCGGGGTATGCCCCGTGTAGTTGTACCCTTGTGGACTAGTACTCTTGTTTATCTGGACTAGTGTATATAGATATCACTCTGGTTATTTTGAATTGCTTCCGCACTTGTGTTATTTTTAATACTTAATTTTAATATGCGCGTTCCAAATTCCAATTCGTTATACATTCCCTCGACAAAATCCTACTAACCCTTCAGGGGCCTCATCGGCCACTTGGGTGGCTTCCCCAGTTCTTGGTATCGGTGTATCGATGTTATCGGCATATCGGTATCCTGAACTCTGGGTCGTCACAGTTGCTATCAGAGCGGATGTTTGAGGAATTGTATAAGGAATTGAAATTTGCGTTTGTCCAGAGCTAGTCCTGTGTCGTCTATTGCTGACTTAGGGTGTTTTCTGCGTGATTGATAGATTTTGTTGTTGTTTTATGTTCTCGGCAGAGTAATTATGCTGCCTCGTCGAGGAAGACCTCCTCGAGTTCCTCGTGCTCCTCGAGATGTGCCCAGGGAAGATAGTCGTTCTGCACCTCCTCCTGTAGTTCCTGTCGTTCCTGTTGTACCAGTTGTTCCTCCTCCAACACCGATTGTTGCTCCTCAGGTTGAAGCGCCGGGCAATCGAGGCAAGGCTTTAAAAGAATTCCTGATGTTCAATCCGCCTCCTTTCGATGGTCAAGCTGATCCAGAGGTTGCGAGGCAATGGGTGGACGTGATCGAGCGCGTGTTCGTATCGATGGAGTGTGCTGAAGATGAGAAGGTTATGCTTGCCGCTTTTCAACTCCAGGGTACGGCCATTACGTGGTGAAAAGTCGAGTGGCAGATTGCTTTTCATTCCAGACCTCTTCGGCAGATCACTTGGGCAGAGTTCGTTGCTGCTTTCGAGCGTGCCTACACTCCTGCCTGTTTGCAAATGGCAAAGATGTATCAATTCATGGAGCTGACTTAAGGCAGTATGACGGTGCTTCAGTATCGGAATAAGTTTATGGAATTGGGTCAGTATGCGCCCCATGTGCTGGCTAATGAAGCGTTGAAGACTCAGCAATTCTTGCGAGGTTTGAGGCCAGAGTTGAAGATGCCCCTGATTGCAAGTCGTGTTGCCGATCTAGATGGTGCGTGCCAGACAGCTGTGGCACTTGAGCTGGAGATGACGAGACCGGGTGGGTATCCTCAGACAGGGTCAGTTCACCCCGCAGTACAGTCTCAGCAGGCGTACCGATCGCCAGTGACAGGTGTTCCCCCAGTCCAATCAGAGGTTAGCAGTGCTTCCTCTCCTTCTAAGACCAAGTTTAAGAAGTTCAAGAAGAAGAAGAAGTTTTTCCAGCCGCCGTCCGGTACAGATGTAGTTCAGCAGCCGAAAGCGCCTTCTTCTCAGACTCGTCAGAGTTCAGTTGTCAGTCAGCCATGGACGTGTCAGAGATGCGGTGGTCATCACAAGGGCCATCCGTGTTCTCTTCCTGTTGTGTGTTTTCGATGTGACCAGCCGGGTCATGTGGTTCGGGATTGCCCGCTGAGGCCGAAACAATTGCAAGTTCCTCAGTTTTCTCAACCTCAGCAGCCGCAATTCAGACCTCCTCCTGTACCGCAAGCTCAACAACAATTCTTTTCTCAAGCGTCGGCGTCTTCTCAGCAATCCTCAGCTGGATCCAAGAAACAGAAAGGCAAGGTTACTCATATGACTAGAGCTGATGCTATTGCGTCCCATCTTATGGAAGGTACGATTATACTTTATGGTCATTCAGCTCGTGTCTTATTTGATTCTGGTGCTTCTCACTCTTTTATTTCTGAGGATTTTATGGCATGTATTGAGGAACCGACTTCAGAGATAACTTGTGAGATGTATGTTGAGATGCCTTCGGGAGATTTCATGATTACACCTCTATGTTTGGAAGAGTCTCCTGTTATGATTGATAATCACCAGTTGCCGTGGTTGATTGCAGATCGAAGAAAGTCTATTTTCAGCCACGGGGGAAATCAACTTTTTATTTCCAAGGTATTCGATCCCGATCTTCTCGTATGATTATTTCTGCTATTCGAGCCTTTAGGTTGCTTAGTGCAGGTTGCCAGGGGTTTCTTGCTTCTGTGGTTGCTGTTGAAAAACCACGACAGGAAGTCAGTGATATTCCTGTTGTTTGTGAGTTCCCTGATGTATTTCCTGACGAGTTGCCAGGCTTGCCTCCAGAGCGAGAGATAGAGATGGTGATTGAACTGATTCCGGGTACATGCCCGTTAGCGAAGGCACCGTACCGAATGGCTCCAGCTGAATTGAAAGTACTGCGAGCACAGTTACTTGAATTGCTGGAAAAAGGTTATATTCGCCCCAGTTTTTCTCCGTGGAGTGCTCCGGTGTTGTTTGTGAAAAAGAAATATGGAAGCCTGAGACTTTGTATTGATTACAGGCAATTGAATCAGGTGACTATCAAGAATAAATATCCGCTTCCCAGGATTGATGATTTGTTTGATCAGTTACAGTCTGCTATTGTCTTTTCACGGATTGATCTCCGATCTGGCTACTTCCAATTGCGAATCCGGGAATCTGATGTGGAGAAAACGGCTTTTAGCACTCGATATGGTCACTTTGAATTCCTGGCGATGCCGTTTGGTTTGACTAATGCCCCAGCAGCTTTTATGGACCTAATGCAGCGTATCTTTCGTCCATTTCTTGATCAGTTCATGGTGATCTTTGTTGATGATATTTTGATCTATTCTGCCTCTGATGAAGATCATGTGCAGCATTTGAGGATCGTTCTGCAGACTCTAAGAGATCACGAGCTTTATGCGAAGTTCAGTAAGTGTGAATTCTGGCTTCGGGAGATTCATTTTCTTGGTCACGTGATTTCTGGTGACGGAGTGGCAGTAGACCCTGCAAAGATTGATGCTGTGTTGAGTTGGCAGAGACCGAGGACTGTGTCAGAGATAAGAAGCTTCCTAGGTTTAGCTGGGTACTACCGCAGATTCATCCAAGATTTTGCGAAGATTGCAGCCCCGATGACTAGACTGACTCGTAAAGATGTACCTTTTGTCTGGTCGGATCAGTGTGAGGCTAGCTTTGTTGAATTGAAAAGGCTATTGACTTCTTCTCCTGTGTTGACTTTGCCTTCCGACTCGGGTGGTTTTCTTGTTTGTACTGATGCTTCTCGAGTAGGTTTGGGTGCAGTGCTGATGCAACATGGTAAAGTTATCGCATATGCATCTCGGCAATTGAAACGACATGAAGAGAATTATCCCACTCATGATCTGGAGCTAGCTGTAGTTATTTTTGCCTTAAAGATCTGGAGACATTATCTGTATGGTGAGAAATTTCAGATTTTTACTGACCACCAGAGTTTACAGTATATATTCTCCCAGAAAGATCTGAATCTCAGGCAACGTCGATGGATGGAATTCATGAAAGACTTTGACTTTACACTCTCCTATCAACCGGGCAAAATGAATGTTGTGGCTGATGCTCTGAGCAGGAAAGTGCAGGTCCGTCATTTGTTGCTTCATGAATGGAAATTGTGGGAATGGCTTCCGAGCGAGGCATTCAGTGCAGAGTTTCCTGCCGATCCGAAGTTGGCAGCTTGTGCTAGTTTGATTTTGGGTTCAGCTCTATATCAGCAGATTAAAGAAGCTCAACAAGCTGATTCTGATTTGGCCCGTGTTATATCAAGATATGATGTGGAATTTGATGCTGAGCTGGTTGTCAGTTTCCAGGGCAGATTGTATGTTCCTTTTGATGATGATTTGAGGCATGAGATTCTGAGTGAAGCCCATGGTTCCCGTTTTGCTATACATCCCGGTGTCACCAAGATGTATCAAAATTTGAAAAAGCAGTTCTGGTGGTCAGGTATGAAGAAAGACGTGGCTATATTTGTGTCTAAGTGCTTGACTTGTCAGCAGGTTAAAGCCGAACATCAGAAGCCAGGTGGTTTGCTTCAGCCATTAGAGATTCCGATGTGGAAATGGGACCATGTTACTACAGATTTTGTGATGGGTTTGCCTCAGACTTCTCAAGGTTGTGATGGTATCTGGTTGCTTGTCGACAGATTGACTAAAACTGCCAGATTATTGCCGATTAAAATTACTTGGAGTGTGCAGAGGTTGGCCGAGCTGTATGTGCAGAAGATCGTGCCACTGCATGGAGTCCCTGTTTCACTTGTGTCAGATCGTGACCCACGTTTTACCTCCGGCTTCTGACGTAGTTTCCAGAAAGTTTTGGGCACTGAGTTAGCTTTCAGTTCAGCGTATTATCCTCAGTCAGATGGACAGTCAGAGAGGACTATTCAGACTTTAGAGGACATGCTGAGATTGTGTTGCCTTGATTGGCAGGGTTCGTGGAGTCAGCATTTGCCACTTGTTGAATTTGCTTATAATAACAGTTTTCACTCCAGTATTGGAATGGCTGCTTATGAAGCGTTGTATGGTCGTCTTTGTCGTACTCCCTTGAACTGGTTTGATGTTGGGGACAGATTGTTGACATGACCTGACATGGTGCAGCAGTGTTCGGATGTGGTTCGTCTGATCAGGCAGAGATTGTTGACGGCTCAGAGTCGACAGAAAAGTTATGCAGATCAGCGCAGACGTCCACTACAATTTGAGCCAGGAGATATGGTGTTTGTTAAAATATCTCCGATGAAAGGTGTTTCCAGGTTTGGGAAGCGTGGAAAGCTTAGTCCGCGGTATGTTGGCCCTTTTCAGATTGTTGAAGCTATTGGTCAAGTAGCTTATCGTCTGCAACTAACTGCGGCCATGCAAGCTATTCATGATGTGTTCCACGTGTCTCAGTTGAGGAAATATGTGCCGGATGCTTCTCATGTTCTCGATGATTCAGTTTGGCCTGAGGTGACTGCTGATTTGTCTGCGCCAGAGTTCCCTATTAAAATTGAAGACCGTCGTGAGCAGCGGTTAAGAAATAAGGTTATTCCTCTAGTAAGAGTTGCTTGGCAGCGTCACTCTGGTAATGAGTCTACTTGGGAACGCGAAGATGAGATGCGTCAGCTTTTTCCTTTTTTATTCCAGTGAGGTATATGTCCTTTCTCAGTTTCCTCCTTTTTCCGTTATTGTAAATTTCGAGGGCGAAATTTTTATTAGGAGGGAGGGACTGTAAGGCCCGTGCCTTAATGGATCCTTAACGGATTTTGTTCTAGTATTTGTTCTGGAATTTCTGGCTATTTTTCTGGATTTTTAGGAATTTTTTTGGTATTTTTCCAGATTTCTTTGGGGTTAATTGAGAGTTATTAGAATTAATAAGATGTTTATATATATAATAATTATATTATATATATGTTAATTTTATTTTTTTATTAACCCTCACCCTCACCCTCTCTCTCTCTCCCCGTCGATCTCATTCTCACCCCTCTCTCTCTCTCCTTCGTCCGATCGCCTCTCCCCCTTCCTAGGGATTTCGGGCCGAACGAGGACGGATTGAGGCGTGGTTGGCGCCATTGGATTCCTCGCGTCGAGAGGAACGCGTGGGTACCCACTTCGGCGTGATTCGGTGATCGTAGGAGCGAGGTGGAGCGTGAAGGCCCCGTGACCCTTCCTCCTTACATGCGGCCTTTTCGACCATTTCGACTCGCAAGAGGTAGGGGGATGGACTCCTGAACTTGCTAGGATCAATTCCCGTAGCTAGTTCGTTGATTAGAACCCCGTGGCATGCGTGATGTTCATTTTTCCTATTTGTGGGGTTTTAGCTAAATTCTTGAGTTTAATGCTTTATGGGCTTTGCATGTGATGTATCTAGGCGTTAAATTGTTGCTTGAGTTGCATGGATTGACAAGAAACAGGTTTTTACGTCGTTACCCGATGATTTCTATCATCCGGGAGGGAACCGGTTTTCAAACCGAACCCTTCCGTGGCCCAGGCGGTGTGACGGTCCTTCCAGGAACCGTCACACGTCTGGCGGTCCTAGATGGACACGTTACTTAAATGTAACGGCCTAATGAAGGGGCGTTACATTGAGTGTAACGGCCAGGTTTCGACCGTTATTTACTCGTTGACTATCGTTGACTAGTTGAGGCGGTTCTTCTGGCGGCCTATCGGCCGACCGCCAGATGGCTGTAACGCGCCTAGGCTAGCGCGTTACATCCTGTTTCATGCAGTTTTATCTGTTAGTTGTAAATCAGCCTCGAGTGGATCTGACGGCCAGTCGGCCGGTCTTCAGAGCCATGTAACGCGCGTAGACTGGCGCGTTACATGCCCGTTTGTTTGGATTTATTGGGCTCGGCAGCGGTGGTAACGGCCAGGTCTAGGCGCGTCTCTTCCCATGTAGCGCGCCTACCCACGACCGTTACTTACCTGTGGCGCGTGGGCGGTAGACCGTCACATGCCTGTTCGTTTTAAAGAATGCCGGCTTATGCTTTAATGCTTCCCGAGCTATTTAATATGCCATGTTTAGCTATTGTATTATATAATGGCATGTTTCTATATCCCAATAGAGTAGCTTTTCTTTCCATGCAATGGAGCCACTGTTGTTGCCCTAAGGTCTGTTGAGTGCCGACCCGCTTGAGGATAGCGGAGGGGTGTTTCCCATGCACGGTTTATAAGCTAGTTTCATGGGCTCCCAGCCAATGGTAGCGTCCTACCAATGGAGAAAACTAGCTAGAGGGCCTGGCTCAGGCTAGAGTCAGTGTGTGCACACGTGGTCGGAGACTGTGGACTGACACCGACGGGTGCCACTCCGACTGGTCACTTGGTTTGGTACTTTTACGCGCTCAGCTGGTCGTTTGCCGACTGCGAGTGCTTGAGACGCAGTATAAGTCGTCAGTGGACGCTTCTGGTTTCTGCTCCAGTGGTTGACCTTCCTTATTGTTTGGATTAGTTAAGGCTTATTCTATTTTGGTAGATTTAGTTTTAGTCGCTTGCATTTGTTTATTATTGGCATGTGTTAGATGTTATACCTGCTTAGTTAGAGTTCACAACTTTACTTGAGTAAGTTTATTCATGCCAATGCATGTTATTTTATTTAAATGCATGCTCTAATTACCGTTATTTATGCATGTATGCTTGTTTAGTGCGAGGTAGGGATCCGCGTGACCCCTACTGAGTCTGGCTGTGACTCACCCTTCTCCTTTCAGGTGAGCCGCGCCCATCGTCTCCCGATGCTTCATGAGCTATTTTGGGGACCGCATCTAGCTGCCAGCTATAGTCGAGCCGCCTTTTGAGGCTTTTGTTGTACTTTTGCCGGGGTATGCCCCGTGTAGTTGTACCCTTGTGGACTAGTACTCTTGTTTATCTGGACTAGTGTATATAGATATCACTCTGGTTATTTTGAATTGCTTCTGCACTTGTGTTAATTTTAATACTTAATTGTAATATGCGCATTCCAAATTCCAATTCGTTATACATTCCCTCGACAAAATCCTACTAACCCTTCAGGGGCCTCATCAGCCTCTTGGGTGGCTTCCCCAGTTCTTGATATCGGTGTATCGATGTTATCGGCATATCGGTATCCTGAACTCTGGGTCGTCACACCTATTCCTCGGCTGGGACGTACAACTTACCTCTAATCTTCACAGCTCCATCCTCACCAAACTCCACCTCGGCCATCGACAAAATTCGAGGTAGCTCGGGGTCCACACGCTGAGCATCTGCCATCTGACAACGAATAACTGGTGTGACAGTCAGGCTCGCAAGAACAGCCGAACCCTGATCCTAAGGGATCTTGAGCCTGAAAGTCATGGCCGGCACCTGCTCCCATAACCTCCACTTCCTCAACAACATCTGACTGACCACTACCTTCCTACTCAAGGCGTCAGCCACGACATTCATCCTTCCAGGCTGATACGACAGAGTAAAATCATAATCCTTCATGTACTCCATCCACCTCCTCTGCCTGAGGTTAAGATCCTTCTGGGTAAACACATACCTCAAACTCTGATGGTCAGTAAAAATCTCGAACTTCTCACCGTATAGATAATGCCTCCAGATCTTCAGGGCAAAAATCACCGCTGCTAACTCAAGATCATGAGTGGGGTAGTTCTCCTCATGTGGCTTCAACTGACGAGATGCATAGGCCACAACTTTCCCATGCTGCATTAGCACAGCACCCAAACCTACCCCGGAAGCATCTGTACACACCACGAAACCTCCCGATCCTGAAGGTAACACCAACACCGGAGCGGTAGTGAGCAATCTCTTCAGCTCCATAAAGCTCCGCTCACACTCCTCTGTCCATACAAATGGCACATCCTTCTGCGTGAGTCTGGTCATCGGGGCTACAATACGAGCAAAATGCTGGATGAATCTCCTATAATAGCCTGCAAGCCTCAAAAAGCTCTGAATCTCCGTGACGGAACTCGGCCTCGGCCACTGCACCACAGTCTCGACCTTGGTCGGGTTCACGGAAACACCATCACCAGAAATCACGTGCCCCCAAAAAGTGCACTTTCCAAAGCCAGAACTCACACTTGCTGATCTTGGCATACAGCTGGTGATCCCGCAAGGTCTGCAATACGACCCTCAAATGATGCACATGCTCCTCAGCAGACCGTGAATATATAAAGATATCATCCCCGAACACGACCACAAACTGGTCCACGTACAGACGGAACACCCTATGCATCAAATCCATGAACGTCGCGGGGGCATTGGTGAGCCCAAACAACATCACCAGAAACTCATAATGCCCATACCTCGAGCGGAACGCAATCTTCTCAACATCAGACTCTCGAATCCGTAGTTGATAATAACCCGACCTCAAATCGATCCACAAAAACACCTGGGCTGACTGAAGCTGATCAAACAAGTCATCAATCCGAGGCAACGGATACTTGTACTTAACAGTCGCCTGGTTCAACTGCCGGCAGTCGATGCACAACCTCAGGCTACCATTCTTCTTCTTCACAAACAACACAGGCGCACCCCAAGAGGAAAAGCTGGGATGAATATACCCCTTGGCAAGCAACTCCTGCAACTGCGCCTTCAACTCTCTCAACTCTGATGGCGCCATACGATAAGGGACCTTCGACATAGGCACCGTACTTGGTACCACCTCAATCACGAAATTAACCTCTCGCTGCGGTGGAAATCTTGACAACTCCTAGGGAAAAATATCGGAAAACTCACACACGACAGGAATATCCTCCACTTCCCAACGCTGCTGATCGATCACGACAACCGAAGCGAGAAAACCTCGACAACCCGCATCAAGCAATCTACGGGCCTTAATGGCCGAAATAAGAAAACAGGAAGATGAAGATCGGATACCTTGGATGTAGAAGGTGGGTCTGCTAGGATGCTGGAAGTAGACCCTCTTCAAGCTTCAATCCACTAGGGCACGATGGGCCTCGAGCCAATCCATGCCCAAAATCATATCAAAGTCCTAAAGCGGCAATGCATAAAGCCTGGTCGGTAAGTTCCGCCCATCGACCCACACAGGCACATTCTCAAGGCAATACGGGATGAGCATGAAATCACCAGTAGGCAACTCCACTGCCAGGTCACAAGACACCTCACTCACCGACTCCTCGGCACTCTGAGCAAAATCCTATGATATGATATGAACGAATGGGACACACCAGAATCAAACAAAACTCGAGCCGCACAACCTAAAATCAGAATAGTACCTTCCACCAACTGCGACACCACAGCCTCTGCTCTGGTCATGTGTGTAACTCGGCCTCGGGATCTCTGCCTCCCTATGGTAGCTGATCGCATCAACTGCAGAAACTGACCCTGCTACTGGTACTGCTGCGACTGTGGTGGTAAATGCTGGGGCTGAAACTGCTGCTGCTGAAACTCGTGCGGCTGACGCGGTCTCTGAGGGCAGTCACGTGCCATGTGCCCCGACTGGTCGCACCTGAAGCATATCACGGGTACCGGGCACTGCCTGCCTAGATGAGAATCGTCGCACCGAGGACACCCGCCCCAAGAACCACTCACCGAGCCCTAACACTGGTAAGGCGCGGGCTACTGAACACTGCTCACTGACTGCTTCCTCGACTCCTTGCGATCCTGACTCCTCTTACCGAAACTAGCGTCCCTAAACAACTTCTTGAGCTTCGAGCTAAACGATGTCGAATCTACTGCTGCTAAAGCCACGGACAGAGATGCCCCTGAACCGCCCGCTGAGGGTTGGACAGTACTCTACTGCTGCACGGCCGTCGGCTGACTAAGACCCGTTTACGTCTGACCTGCACTGCCCTATCCTTGAGTCCTCTGCAAATCTCTCTCCAACGCCGTTACTGCTCTGCAAGCTGTATCTAGGTTGGCCAAACCCGATGCAAGCAGGGGATGCATCAGCTCTGGCCTCAAACCCCTGACAAACTGCTCGATCTTCAGCTCCTCATCTGACATAATATGCGGTGCATAGCGGCCCAACTCAATGAACATGGATCTATACTACATCACTGTCATGTCATCTTGGACCAACTCTAGGAACTAGCGCATCCTCTGCGATTTGATGAAGGATGGACAAAAAGCACGCTCAAGAGCTGTGACGAACTCCCGCCACGTGATCTGCCAAAGAGGACGGGAGTGGAACGCTGCCCCCCACTCTGCCGTCCACCAGGTCCGGGCTAACCCATGTAACCGATGGGTAGCTAGCACCGCCTTCTCTTCCTCAGCACACTCAGCTCCATCGAACTGAATACCCTTTCCAAGTCATCTAGCCACTACCTGGCCACCTTGGGATCTGGCTGCCAGTCGTAAAGAGGCGGTTGAAACTGTAAGAAATCTCTCAGCACACGACCATGGCCACCTCGGGACGACGAACCCTCGCCAACATCACCCCCTTGCTACTGAAGAACAAACTGAAACATGCCCCAGAAAAATTCCTCTGCTCCGGAAACTCTCGCCTCTCTAGCTTCATCTACTGGAATTGTTGCTATACTCTGCCCTTCCTGGTCCTCGCCGGACTCTCCCTGCTGGGAGCGAGTCCTCCTTCTCGACGCTATAACCCCTATTAACAGGAAAACAACCAGCAGAATTAATAAAACACATGGAGCCCTACGTTAGTCGCCGATTGTACAGGACATTCATTGTAATGCCCCAAATTTTTCAGATATTTTTCGGATCATTTTCGTGGGTCCCGGAGTGTGTTTTGTGCTTTACGCGTATTTTTCCCTGATGTGCCTTTGAAACTATGTGTAGGGTGAACCATTGCGTTCTCCGACTCGAGGATAGTACCGACGCGTTGTGCTCTTCCTGAGGATCGCAGAGGTAATTTTTTTTGTATTTTTCTAAATTTTTGGAATTTTGGGGTTTTTCCATTAATAACCCCCCCTCTCTTTCTCTCATTCTCTCTTTCTCACTCTCTCTCTTCTCGTTCTCTCCCCCTCTCCTCTGGGAGGCCGACGGGGGCAATGGTGGGCGAGGCAGGGACGGCGTAAGGGCGAGGAGCGCGAGGATGGGGCGAGGATCGAGACGGTGGAGGCGCGGCGAGCTCGGACGTGCGTTCGGGTGCCCGGTGAGGGTTTCACGGTGTTTTCTTCATGGATCGGCATCCACGGTGCGTGAAGTCTTTGGTGGAGGTAGGGGGACGGATCCTTAACCCTTGTACTTCCATTCCCGTGATTTTGGTAGGCCATGGTGAGCTGTGCGGGCTTATTTGAGCGTTTTGGGGAAAAGAGCATGTTTTGGGGTGTGAGCCTGATCTAGAGTTTTGATCGCATTTTTGGGGTCTAAATGGGTCCTCTCGGTGCTAGAGAGGTAGGGGACTAGTTTCCCCATGCTTTTCCCTTCACATGGGTGTGAACGGGGCGTGAAATGGATTTTCCCATCGTTTTCGCCATTTTCGGGCTCAGGACGGCCTAGCAATCCTTCCAGGGATTGCTAAGGTGTAAAGCATTCATGTGGAGACCGCTAAGGGTCCCGTATGTCGGTTCGAGCCTTGCGATCGTGCGATGGACTGCCAGGGTGCCTTAGCGGTCTGTTGAAGATCGCTAGTCTCTGCCTTGCGGTCAGGGCATGACCGTTTTCTGTTTCGTGGTCGTTTGAGGTCAGTGGGGTAGCGGCCTTGCGACTGACCGCTAGGCTACGTCTAGCGGTCAGGCGGAGGACCGCCACCCTGCTTGGCGGTCCGAGAGTGACCGCTTGGGGTTTGGTTTATCTTCGGCCCTTGTGGTCCTGGCTGGACCGCTTGGCCATGCCTTGCGGTCCGAAGGTGACCGCTAGGCACTGTGACGGTCCTGAGAGGACTGCCACTCGATTTTCGTGCTCACCATGTTCCATTCGCGTTGTGTAGGCCCCGGTCGACCCGGTTGTGACCCAGTGGTTGACCTTCGGTCTTGTGAATGTCCCGGACACCGGAGGTTTTATGTTCGTGTTTTAAGGGCGTCCGGAGGTACCGTGTTACCTCGAATAGCATACCCGTGAGACTTGGGGTCAGGGTGACTCCGTGTGTGTTCCGAGTTTCCGTGTACGCTCGGATGAGTCGCCGTGAGTCGGCATGAGTACGGAGGGTCTTCCCTGTACTACGTGGGTCTCTCTGGAAAGTGATTTCTGAGTGGGCCATGTGTGAGGCCTCAGACCGTGAGTCCAGTCAACCAGCCTGGGGTTGGAGGTTTCCTGCTCTTCCCTTGGATAGGGAATTACCTCGGTGGCTCATGAGATACCTTGGGAAACGTGTCACCGTGGTTATAGACTTAGGGATTAGGCCAGATTGACGGCGTTGTGCTGTCGTGTACGACGGTCTTGACCTGAGTCTCGTGACTCAAGGACCGTTGGTTTAGTAGGTCTAGTGGGTTGTCCAGAGTCTGGTGGCCTCGAGCTCCATGTTACTTCGCGTTACTCGCGATGTGTGCTTGAGTGGTTTTTAGTGTTCGCGTTTAGTGAGCCCCCACTAGTCGTAGCTTTCCTGCGTACGCGGGTGCGGACCCACTTGAGAGTGGTGGAGAGCGTGACCCGAGTGAGACGATTTTAGGCTGGTTACCGTAGGGCCCCTTGCCTTTGTAGCCTGAGTCCGGCTGGGGGGAAACCAATTAGAGGACCCAACCTAGAGTAGATGGTCTGTGTGTGCATGCGTAGTTGGGGGCAGAGGACACACGCTGACGAGCGCGACCCCAGCTAGTCCTTATTTTGTGTTCCTAGTTACTCTACGGTGTCTCAGTCTCCGCCTGGGGCGTCGTAGCGAGACACCTGAGGCTACGGACTAAGTCGTCAATGGACGCATCCGGCCTTGCTTCTGGTGAGCGGTACTCCCGTCACGTGACGTGAGTTATCGTGTTGCAGGTTTTCGTTTCCCATCTGCGAGACGGGGTTTCGTGCGTAGTCTCGGGTGTTTCTCCGTAGCCGAGGTCTAGGGTTTCCGGTGAGCGTCATGGAGGGCTTTCCCCTAGACGGCGTTGAGTTCATGACGGCGAGGTCGTGATAGTGTTTCTAGACCGCGTGGTTGCGGAGTGGGCCTTCATGTGAGAGCATAGGCCTCCACGACAGAGGTGTCGTGGCATTTTCCTAGTAGCGTGACTAGGGTGGTTCGTGTTCTGGTGGCCCCCCGACTGTGGGATCGGGGTGTTGAATTTTGTTCCAATAGGAGTAGCTGTAGAGCCGAGGTTTTGTCGGCCACCGTGTTTACTGTTCTTGCTGTTGTTGTTGTTCTAGCTGTAGTTGATGTTTTCCGTACCGCCGTTATTTTCGGTTGGGGTTCCGCGGGACCCCTACTGAGCCAGTGATAGGAGGCTCATCTCTGGTTTTCAGGTGCGGAGGTTCTTCCTTGAGGTTCGAGGGCGCTGCGTGGAGGTTCTTAGTTGCCAGCTCGTCGGGCCGAGTGTTCACTTGGTGTTCAGTGCGTTCTCTGCCTTAAACTATACTTTTGTCGGACTGGACTCTGTTGTAGTTAGTTGTTTATTTCTGTTATTATATCTATTGTCCTACTTTATTTCATATTTCTGTGTACACCACACCTATCCTTTTAGCCCTTCCGAGTCCTCCGGCTCGTGGGCGGCGGTCCAGGGTTTGAATGGTATCGGGTTATCCCCGATATCAGGATCTTGGGTCATTACAGTTGGTATCAGAGCTATGGTTGTGGTGTGTACATGAGAATTCGAGATATTGCAGTGATCAAAGTCCGTAAGCTCCAGTACAGTCGGTAGCTGGCATAGGGTTTCATGCTTGTTTTCCGCTTGGTTAATTTCTAGCATAAGAGCCTATGTGCGCGGTGTTGGCGCTGTGAAGGTGGTTGTCATTTTTTGTCGGAGTGCCAGCGTGGGGTCTGAGGATCGAGGTCGAGAGCTTTCTCCCTCATCGATGGTGGCCCCGGTTGTGCTGCGTTGGGCAGAGGTTACTGGCAGGCGTGAGTTCGCGGTGCTGCATTCGAGGAGTCTACAGTGAGGTCAGGTGGCTGGCAAGGATTGTTCGTGGTTAAGTGGCCGTGAGTGTGCTCTGAGGGAGCTGTTATTGGTGTGGGACACTCCAGCTCGAGGTTTATCCAACCCCTGAGGCGTTGATATTGTGATTTGAGGTGGCAGAGCGGGTGCTCTGGTCGAGAGATGTGCTCGGATGAGCTGAGGATCTTCTTGGTGAGCTGTTGATTATCGAGCATGATGTCCTCGTTGTGCTCTGCGGCATCAGAAGTGATGTGTCGGTCCCAATTATTTTTATAGATTTTGAGGCAGGATCGGGCAGAGTTGTCCCAGTAAGTTCTTGCTTCTGCGCTCTTGTGTGCGAATGTGTTGTGTTCTCCCTTGGTTTGGTTCGAGATGTGAAGGTTCCGCAGTGAGTTTGGGACTCGAGGATGAGCGTTGGTGATTGTCGATTATGGCTTGTGTTGAGGCTTTTGGCGTGGCGTGTTGCAGTTTGAGGAATTGCAGTGGTGGTGCATCGAGAGATACTGTGATCGTGGTCCGAAGAGACACTCGACAAGTGTTGTCGGAGGTGCTGACCTGACGGAAGTGATGGTTTTCCCGATGTTGGAAGGTGCTATTCCCAGCATGTGCAAGGTTCAAGGTCAGGTCAAGCGTGGAATTTTCTCCCGATTTTTCGGAGGTCTGATTGGTTTCTCCTTTGGTCGGAGGGATTGCGTTTGGCTAAGATTCGTCGTCTTGCATTGAGTGCTCAGATTGGTTGGCCTTCGTGTGCCATGAAGTCCGTGCGAGACGCATCCTGTGTTTTGGCAAGGTGGTTGCCTGTGAGAAGCGTTGCCCGTTCCTTGATGTGTAAGGGTGTTGGCATTATTCCGGAAGGATGAGTGCCAGTTGGGTGCTGTTTGTGAGAATTTGCCATCGATGTTGTGATTTTCGATGTGTTGAGAATCGGAGCCTGCGGAGTTGTAGAGGATTGTTGGGATGGTGGATCCCGAGTTGTCGTCGTGTTGGCTGTGCAGATCAGAGTGCGCAGCGGAAGCCTGGTGGGCCCATGACCCACAGGTCTAGGAACGTAGCGTTGGTTGCTACGGGTAGATTCAGAGGATGTGTTGAGCGTCGGAGGATTGGTTCCTCGGTATGAGATTATCTCGGGTTGTGTGAGACTTGTTGTTGCCTGTGCCGTTGCTCGAGGCATTATGGTTATGGCACTGGTTGGATGGAGAGTTGGGGAAATATGTTGGCGGGTATACCGCATGAGTACCCTATTTTGTGTTGGAAGTTGTGTCCTCGGGTGAGCTTGTGTTTTGGAGAAGTGGTCTCTGAGAGATTATGGGTCCCAGTTGGTGGCTGCGAGCGGCTGGTCAAGTTGACCGAGTGGTCGACCACGGTGAGATGCATATTGTCTGGGGACCCATGTGCTTTGGTCACGGCGTCGTCGACCAGGATGCTATGGTGGCAAGTGGCACTTTTCTATTTTGGAGTTGTGTGCCGTGCATTGCTGAGATTGTGCCCCGTGGCTCTGTGTTAAGAGCGGAATCAGGATTGGCAGGCGTCTATTAGGTGTAATTGAGATGAGATAGGATTTGATGAGACGTTGGCGTTGGAATGGTGGTCTTTGGTCTGGTGACCAGTATGGGAGGATTGCCCTATAAGTCTGAGTCGAGTGAGGTGAGGACCACAGATTCCGAATCTTGTCAACTGGTTTCGCCGTGCTCCCCTTAGAGGGTAGAGTTGGCGTGAGGTTCAGATTGGATGCGGTGTCCGAGTGAGATTTGGCTCGAGGATGGTGAGAAGTTTGTCTTCTGGTAGAGTTGGCCGTGTTGCTGAGGGCGTACGGCTTGCCGGGTGTGAGCTGGTGGAAGCTCAGTGCTGGTTGTCCCTGGTGCAGGGTGTGAGATCGGTCAGCGGGTTGTGAAGCTGGCGTTTGGTTGGTCCGTCGAGCATGGGCATTGACCGGTGGTTGGTTTTCGCACTGTCTGAGGTGACACCAGACTTGTACTTTTTGTATGTGCCTGCTCTGATGATCGATGTGTCTTGGATTGTGAGCGAGGCTTTGACCATGATCATTGTATGGTCGCGTCCCTCAGGATCGTGGTTTTTACGAGTATCGAGGTTTGGTTAGGGCCCTGAAGGCATTGTCAGTTGGTCTTTGGCGTTCTCCCCTTGTGGCTTGGTGCTTGTCCTAAATTTCGAGGATGAAATTCTTATAAGGGGGGAGGGCTGTAATGCCCCAAATTTTTTGGATCATTTTCGTCGGTCCCGGAGTGTGTTTTGTGCTTTACGCGTGTTTTTCCCTGATGTGCCTTCGGAACTCTGTGCATGGTGAACCGTTGCATTCTCTGACTCCAGGACAGTACCAGCGCGTTGTGCTCTTCCCGAGGATCGTGGAGGTAATTTTTTCGTATTTTTCTAAATTTTTGGAATTTTTGCGTTTTTCCATTAATAACCCCTCACCCCCTCTCTTTCTCTCATTCTCTCTTTCTCACTCTCTCTCTTCTCGTTCTCTCCCCCTCTCCTCCGGGCGGCCGATGGGGGCTATGGTGGGTGAGGCAGGGACGGCGTAAGGGAGAGGAGCGTGAGGATGGGGCGAGGATCGAGGTGGTGGAGGCGCGGCGAGCTCGAGCGCGCATTCGGGTGCCTGGCGAGGGTTTCACGGCGTTTTCTTCATGGATCGGCGCCCACGGCACGTGAAATCTTCGGTGGAGGTAGGGGGACGGATCCTTAACCCGTGTACTTCCATTCCCGTGATTTTGGTAGGCCGTGGTGAGCCGAGCGGGCTTATTTGAACGTTTTGGGGAAAAGAGCATGTTTTGGGGTGTGAGCCCGATCTAGAGTTTTGATCGCGTTTTTGGGGTCTAAATGGGTCCTCTCGGTGCTAGCGAGGTAAGGGACTAGTTTCCCTTATTTTCCCCTTCACATGGGTGTGAACGGGGCATGGAATGTGTTGTGCATGTGATTTTGATGATTACAAAATGACTTTGTTGCTTGGCCTTGTGCTTGAATGGTTATTCATGTTTTAATGTGCTTGGATCTCCTTATCCTCTTGCTATGGAGTTTGAAATGGTTGTGGAGATTTAATAGTGAGATTGCTTTGTATTGAATGAGAATGAATTTGGAATGGTTGTGGAGATTTAATAGTGAGCTTGAAAGAATGCATATGCCTTGTGAATTTGTGAAACATGCTTGAAAGAATGCATATGCCTTGTGAATTTGTGAAACATGGAATCTGTGAAACATGCTTGAAAGAATGCATATGCCTTGTACTCAATGAGAACTCATGAGAAAATATGTTTGTATGATTTGATAATTACTAATGTGTGTCATGCATGCGATTTGAAGATTCTATGTTTATGACAGTGCTCCTTGTGAAATAAGGTCTCATGAATGCTAGTTTTTATCAACAAGAATGCCATCAACATGAATGAGTCTTCATGCTCATTTGAATGCTAGTCATGCTCACTTGTTTGTAATAGCTTAACTCTCACTTGAATGCCAGTTATGCTCATTTCAATGCAGTGTGCTAATCTTCTTGCATTGCAGGAACGAGTCATGATGGACATCAAATGGAACTCAAGAGAGTGCTTAAATAAGTCATCTTGTTGTCCACCATTCAGAACTTGTGTTAATTCTATCTCAATTCTTCAAAGAACCATTGGTAAGGCTTTGCAATTCACATATCTTCAGTTAAGTGAATTTTAGATAAGAAAGCTGCAGTGTGTTGACCCAGAGTACTTGTGCATAGATATACATGTGGTTTCATGTACCTTATTCATGAGTCATTAAGGTTTGAAGATGTATGCTTCATGTATTTTCTATATGAGGTTATGAGGGTCATACATATTATTCAAATGCATGGGTTATGTTATTGACTTTTGGTTGAGACGCCTTAGGCTTTCATGCATAATCTTCTAAGTTACTAATGACATGAATGTGATTCATGCATTTTCTACATGAAGCTTTTAAGCTTGTATTGTGCTTGAAATATTCATACAAGACTTCATGAGAGTTGGTTCTATATTGCTCATACATTGCATGAATGCTTGGTCTTGTGAACTATGCACTAAAAGCTTGATTTATTGACTTGATGTGAGAAAGAATTGCATGAATTTGGCTCTTTTGAAGATGACTTCAATTAGGTCTCAATCAATGAGATTGTGTTCATTAAACACACCTTTCTATTCGAATGATATCATTCATGAGGTCATTGTGGTTTCAATGTGTGGATGCATTTGTGATATCTTATGGTTCCTCATACATGTGTGGTTGCACATCGTCTGATCATGTCATTGGTCTTGAGCTATATATTTGCCTCTTACATGTGTAAATGAATATCCCTCACTTGACGCTATTTGATGTTGAGCATTTGGTAGATCACGAATGCTATTTGAATGTTTGAGCTTCCATGGCTTTATATTTGAATGCTTGAGTGATTCCAAGTTTATCAAATGCTAAAGATTGTGGCTCATGTTTTTAAGGAAACATTTACTTGATGCTATGTGCATTTGGATGTGTAAAGATATGGAGTTGGATGTGGAAGTTATGGTAGATACAAGAATGTGATTGAATGGTTGAGCTCCCATGTTATTATATTTGGTTGATTGAGAGTTTCATGTTCATCAAAATAAAATCTTATGGTGTAATGTATTTTTGTTAATTGATATGAGAAGTAAAATACATGTTTAAATATGTTCATTGATGTATTTTATTGTGAACATGTTTATAGAATTGATGCTTGATGCAAGGATTTTGATTCTCATTTAACCTCTTGCTTTTTCATATTTTCAGGATGAAAATACATGGTTAATCTTCGTGAGATTATGGTAACATCTAATCACTTTTATTCCCTTAGATTCATGGAGGTTTGAGGATATTTTTTGGTCTATTCTAGCATGGGTCGGCCCATAGGGTCGACCCTTGGACGCAAAAGGTCTGTTTTTGGCAAATCTGTGAACCTAGTGCACAGGGGTCGACCCCTAAGTCCCAGACCCAATTTTTGTGTTCTGCCGCCCTCTGTAAGCCCGAGGGTCGACCCTTCCAGAATACGAATTCTGGGAGATTCTAAAACCCTTTCTAAACTCTCCAAACTTTACCAAACTACCCCTCAATGGTTTCTAACGTTATTAGGGTGTTTCTAATATATTTTAGGAGGGTTATATGAGTCTTTTATCCAGTTCTCTATATATATGAATGTGAACTCCGATTTTGGAAGATAAGAACCCTAATGCTCATTTGTTCTTTCTTATAGGTGAAGAAAAGGGGGAAAACGAGGTGGAGCTCTTGCAAGGGAGATTTTATCTACATCCTTGAAGATTTGAAGCTTGTGATAGAAGAGGAAAGGGAGCGGCTCGAGGAGAGGAACGCGAGGACGCCGAAATCGCGGCCATCCGACAACGAGCCAAGAAGAGCCGGAGTCTTTCTTGAAGGGGGAGCTTCATACATGCTTTATCTTCTTTGATTCAGTCTCTAGAGTTTGTTTGGGGCTCATTGCATCTATTTGTCTTCGCTTCTTTAATTTCTGGAAGGATATATTGTGTAGGGGTTCGGAGAAAGGGTTCTCCGAGTGTTTGTTTTGACACGTGTGCGTCGGTTTGTGCGGAGGATATCCGCGTGTGTGCTTGGGGTTCATTTGGGGTGTGTTCCCCGTGTATGGTTGGGGGTTTACTCACGTGTGATTGTGTAGGCTTTGTCCTACGTGTGTGTGTTGGAGCTTGGCTCCGTGTATGTGTGGGGATTTATCCCCGGGCTGTTTTATACAGCAGTGAAGCCTCACCAGTTTGGTGATGGGTGGACGTAGGGAGCCTGTCGTGGTCCCGAACCACCTTAAAAATCTCCGTGCATTGTGGTTTGCCTTGTGGTTTGTGTTGTAGTGGTTTGCTTTATTGTTCAAATCTGTTTATCTGTTCGAGTGAGTACGGTGAGATTGAGAGAATCAAGTTTATTCTAATTAGTTTAAATTACTCATTACTCAATCTTGTTAATCCTGCTAATTCTGCTGCGAGTAGGTTCGTGTTTTTAATTGGACATAATATTAGTAGAGGGTTCTATTCACCCCCCCTCTAGAACTGTGTTCCTGCACTACGGGACCCAACAGAATAGATTTTCCCGCCATTTTTGCCATTTTCGGGCTCAGGACGGCCTAGTGGTCCTTCCAGGGACCGCTAGGGTGTGAAGCGGTCATGTGGAGACTGCTAAGGGTCTCGTATGTCGGTTCGAGCCTTGCGATCGCGCGATGGACCGCCATGGTGCCTTAGCGGTCTAGTGAAGATCGCTAGTCTCTGCCTTGCCGTCAAGGCATGATCGTTTTCTGTTTCGTGGTCGTTTGAGGTCAGTGGGGTAGCGGCCTTGCGACTGACCGCTACGCTACGTCTAGCGGTCAGGCGGAGGACCGCCACCCAGCTTGGGGGTCCGGGAGTGACCGCATGGGGTTTGGTTTGTCTTCGGCCCTTGCTGTCCTGGCTGGACCGCTAGGCCATGCCTTGTGGTCCGGAGGTGACCGCTAGGCACTGTGACAGCCCTGAGAGGATAGCCACTCGATTTTCATGCTCGCCGTGTTCCGTTCGCGTTGTGTGGGCCCCAGTCGACCCAGTTGTGACCCAGTGGTTGACCTTCGGTCTCGTGAATGTCCAGAACACCGGGGGTTTTGTGTTCATGTTTTAAGGGCATCCGGAGGTGTACCGTGTTACCTCGAATAGCGTTCCCATGAGACTTGGGGTCAGGGTGACTCCGTGTGTGTTTCGAGTTTCCGTGTATGCTCGGATGAGTCGCCGTGAGTCAGCATGAGTACGGAGGGTCTTCCCTGTACGACTTGGGTCTCTCCGAAAAGTGATTTCCGAGTGGGCCATGTGTGTGGCCTCGGACCGTGAGTCCAGTCAACCAGCCTGGGGTTGGAGGTTTCCCGCTCTTCCCTTGGATAGGGAATTACCTCGGCAGCTCGTGAGCTACATTGGGAAATGTGTCACCATGGTTTCAGACGTAGGGATTAGGCCAGATTGACGGCGTTGTGCTGTCGCGTACGACGGTCTTGACCTGAGTCTCGTGACTCAAGAACCGTTGGTTTAGTAGGTCTAGTGGGTTGTCCAGAGTCTGGTGGCCTCGAGCCGCCTATTACTCCGCGTTACTCGCGATGGGTGCGTGAGTGGTTTTCAGTGTTCGCGTTTAGTGAGCCCCCACTAGTCGTAACTTTCCTACGCACGCGGGTGCGGACCCACCTGGGAGTAGTGGAGAGCGTGACCCGAGTGAGACGATTTTTAGGCTGGTTACCGTAGGGCCCTTGCCTTTGTAGCCTGAGTCTGGTTGGGGGGAAAACCAGCTAGAGGACCCGACGTAGAACAGATGGTCTGCGTGTGCACGCGTAGTTGGGGGCAGAGGACAGGCGCTGACGAGTGCGACCCAGCTAGTCCTTGTTTTGTGTTCCTAGTTACTGTACTGTGTCTCAGTCTCCGCCTGGGGCGTCATACCGAGACACATGAGGCTGCAGACTAAGTCGTCAGTGGACGCATCCGGCCTTGCTTCTGGTGGGCGGTACTCCCGTCACGTGACGTGAGTTGTCGTGTTGCGGGTTTTCATTTCCCGTCTGCGAGATGGGGTTTCGTGCGTAGTCTCGGGTGTTTCTCCGTAGCTGAGGTCTAGGGTTTTCGGTGAGCGTCATCGAGGGCTTTCCCCTAAACGGCGTTGAGTTCATGACGGCGAGGTCGTGACAGTGTTTCTAGATCGCGTGGTTGCGGAGTGGGCCTTCGTGTGAGAGCATAGGCCTCCACAACAGAGGTGTCGTGGCATTTTCCTAGTAGCGTGACTAGGGTGGTTCGTGTTCTGGTGGTCCCTCGACTGTGGGATCGGGGTATTGAATTTCGTTCCAGTAGGAGTAGCGGTATAGCCGAGGTTTTGCTGGCCACCATGTTTACTGTTCCTACTATTGTTGTTGTTCTAGGTGTAGTTGCTGCTTTCCGTACCGCCGTTGTTTTCGGTTGGGGTTCCGCGGTTACCCTACTGAGCCAGAGATAGGAGGCTCACCCCTGGTTTTCAGGTGCGGAGGTTCTTCCTCGAGGTTCGAGGGCGCTGCGTGGAGGTCCTTAATTGCCAGCTCATCCGGCCGAGTGTTCATTCGGTGTTCAGTGCGTTCTCTGCCTTAAAATGTACTTTTGTCGGACTAGACTCTGTTGTAGTTAGTTGTTTATTTATGTTATTTTATATATTATCTTGCTTTATTTCCTATTTCTGTGTACACCACACCTATCTTTTTAGCCCTTCCGAGCCCTCCAGCTCGTGGGCGGCGGTCCAGGGTTTGAATGGTATCGGGTTATCCCCGATATCCGGATCTTCGGTCATTACATTCATGGACCTTTTGGACCACTGCATTCATTTCAGGTTCTTATGTACCTCCACAACCCCGCTCTGATACCAACTGTAACGACCCGAGATCCGAGTACCGGAAAGGAACCGATGCGACTCGAACCTCGGCCCGTCACCCACGAGTCCGAAGACTCGGAAGTGTTAAAGGATGGTGCAAGGGTACACATGAAGCTAAAATAATTACAGAGATAGCACAATAACTCAATAATAATGCAAGAAATTAAGTAAATAACTAAACTGTTATAAGGTCCAGTATATCTCATGTCCAAAAATAAGTACAGTCAACTAAAAGAAAAGTACAAGTACACGGGGCATACCCCAGCTCTAGCAACTGGCGACTAACCCTAGCCGAAAGAACCAAGAGGAACCTCGGACGTGCCTCCCGACGAACCCACCTCACCCGAAAGCACAGAGGTGAGCCTCAATTCATAGGCTCAATAGGGATTCCGTGGACCCCCACCTCGCACAAAAGAAACAAGGCGGAAAGACACGCACAAGCACGGTAGGTAATACTACCTAACGAAAGGATGACATAAAATACAAGCAATAATAAATAAACAGAAAGGCTCTGTACAACTAACCGTACCATGCAAACCAACCTCGGTCCAGCATAACAAGAGTCCGTACCTACCAGGAGATAGGAGCTCTACCCACTAGAAGTAAGACCGGATGCGTCCCCTGACGTCTTACACCGCGCCCAAGTGTCTCCCTACTCGCCCCAGGCGGAGACTGAGACACGTAACAAGTACCACGAACAAGGACTAGTTGGGGTCGTGCTCGTCAGCGCGCATCCTCTGCCCCTAACTACGTGTGTACACACAGACCATCTGCTCTAGGTCGGGTCCTCTAGTTGGTTTTTTCCCCAGCCGGACTCAGGCTGCAAAGGCAAGAGGCCCTACAGAAACTAGCCTAAAAATCATCTCTCACCAGGTCACGCTCTCCACCACTCCCAAATGAGTCCGCACCTGCGTGCGCAGGAAAGCTACAACTAGTGGACAGGCCACTGGAGGTGAGACTCAACTCACGAAAATCTCCGATCGCAAGGAAACGGAGTGGCGGTCCACTCGGGACTGCCCCTCAGCCTAGCGGTCCTCTCTGGACTGCAAGGTAGACCTAGCGGTCTCCCTGAGACCGCTAGGCTGAGCCAAATGGTCAAACCGTGACTGCAAGGGGGCGAGCCACAAGGGGCCTAATGGTCTATCGCAAGGCCGCTAACCCCAGCCAAACGATCCTCACCGGACCGCAAGGCATCAAGAAACGGTCGTTCCTTGACCGCATCCCAGCGCCTGGCTCCTAATGGTCAAAAATGCGCACCCCGAGGGTGCTCGGTCAAACTGGACAAACGCTCATCTGGTGACCGCTAGTCCGAGGGTAGCGGTCTATCGCGTGATCGCCACCCTGAGCCTAGCGGTCCCAGGAGGACCACTAAGGCCTGCCGACATTCAAAATTTCCTGGCGGTCCCCCCGGGGGTCGCTAGAGGAGCCTAGCGGTCCCTGGAAGGACCGCTAGCCTCACCCGAGCACGAAAATGGCGAAAATGCCAAAAAAAACTCGATCCATGCACCGATCATCGCCCAATGATGAGGAAACAAAGGGGAATCCATCCCCAACCCTCCTAGCATGATTCTACACCCTTAGATCAGGCAAAAATCTCATGAAACGGGAGATCCGGCACTCAACCCCAAAACATGCAATTTCATAACTGTAACGACCCGGGATCTGAGTACCGGAAAGGAACCTGCGCGACTCGAATCTCGGCCCACCATCCATGAGTCCGAAAACTCGAAAGGGTTAAAGGATGGTGCGAGGGTACACAAGAAACTAAAATAACTGCAGAGATAGCACAATAACTAAATAATAGTGCAGGAAATTTAGTAAATAACTATAGTAAATAACTAAATTGCTACAAGGTCCAGTGTATCTCATGTCCAAAAATATGTACAGTCAACTGAAAGAAAAGTACAAGTACACGGGGCATATCTCGGCTCCAGCAACTGGCGACTAACCTTGGCCGAAAGAAGCACGAGGAACCTCAGACACGCCTCCCGACGAACCCACCCCACCTGAAAGCACAATTGTGAGCCTCATTTCATAGGCTCAGTAGGGATCCCACGGACCCCCACCTCGAACGAAAGAAACAAGGCAAAAAGGCACGCACATGCACGATAGGTAACACTACCTAACGAAAGGACGGCAGAAACAACAAGCAATAATAAATAAAAGGAAACACTCTTTACAACTAACCGTACCGTGCAAACCAACCTCGGTCCAACAAAACAAGAGTCCGTACCTACCAGGAGATATGAGCTCTACCCACTAGAAGAAAGACTGAATGCGTCCCTTGACGTCTTACACCACGTCCAAGTGTCTCCCTACTCGCCCCAGGCGGAGACTGAGACACGTAACAAGTACCACAAACAAGGACTAGTTGGGGTCGCGCTCGTCAGTGCGCGTCCTCCGCCCCCAACTACGTGTGAATACACAGACCATCTGCTCTAGGTCGGGTCCTCTAGCTGGTTTTCCCTCCAGCCGGACTCAGACTGCAAAGGCAAGGGGCTGATGAGTGTGCATTTTTACATGATAAGTTATGTTACACACACTGTTGAAGAGCTTTAATATTAATAAATATGCACTTATCACACTTAATTATAATTTTAGACCAAATATTTAGTTTGATATAATTAAGTGATTTTAATAAATAAATTTACTTATTTTACATGAACAAAGAGGACAATGGTAAGAACTCCACAAGTCTGCACAATAATGGGTCAAAGTCCATTACAAAAAAAAATAAAAATAAAAAAATTTAAATGGGCCAAAGGCCCATGGCCGACCAAACCCAAGTTTGGTTTGTTAAAATAAAAAAAGGAAATAAAAAAAAGAAGTAAGCTATGGGCTTTTATAGAAATATATATATAAGATATCATATATATAAATAATATTATATATATATATATATATATATAGCTGCGGCCTTCTTCATGTCGGCAGGAGGGCACGGTCGACTATGCAGCTTCGGCGTGTGTGGGCGCGAGTGCAGGCGTGGTCAACGCCACCTTCGACGGGCGCAGAGCCAGCATATGGCTTCTTCACGCAGTGGTGGACGTGGCCAAGCGGCCCAAGGCGAAGGCCAGCAGAGGCCCTTCACGCGTGGGCGGTTCACGCGCACGGTCGACGCCCGACGGGCGACTTCATCGAACGCAGGCACAGGCGTGGCCAACATGGCTCACGCAGGTGCGGAGGAGGCTTCACGTGAATGGGCACGGTCGACGGAGGCTGGTGAAGGGCGAGGTCAACACGCAAGGGCTGGTCGGCAGGCGTTGGCAGAGCAATAGCTGGCGGGCTTCACGGCGAACACTGGCAGGTCGGCTGGGCACGGTCTTCACGCGGTTGGCGGGCTTTGCACAAGTCAAGGAGGCGGTGAGCGGCCAAGTCAAAAGGCTGTCGACAGGGCTTCTCACGAGCGGCCAGCTTCGGACGAGGGCTTCTTCAACGCGAAGGCGGGCGGCCTTCGGCGCATGCAGAAAGAAAGGCCAAGGGTGGCCAGTTATCTACGGCAGGCTCACGCGACAGAGGGAAGAAAGAGGAGATGGCACACCGACAGTCAGCAAAGCAGGCAGGATTGCCAACGAATGGTGGGCAACTTGGAGAAAAGAAGAGAAAGGGAAGAGAAATTCAAATGGTGGACTATGATTTTCAAAGAACGTGGGCAGAGGGTGTTCACATGAGGGTACAGGGTTGTCTTGGGGCCCTATAAAAGGAAGGGAGATGGGGGCTCACGGGGTTCCTCTCTCCCTCTCCTAAGATGCACATACGTAGTTAGGCTCTTCTCTCCCCTTCCACTCTCACGTAGATAGCCTCCATTATGTTTCCCTGTCATTTCTTATGTTAGAATAGTTCCTCTTCCCCTCCTCTCTTCACGTAGATAACAAGTTCTCTTCCTCCATGTTAGTGTTAGGCCCTCTCTCTGTAGTTAGTGTTTTATTATTTTTGTAATTTTCATTCACTTGTAAGTGTGCTTTAATTCATGTTTAATTACAGTGGTGTTATTTTCATTTTTACTTAGCACAATTTCCCTCCATCTATCTCCCTTCTCCATATTCTTCACACATCCCTATGGCGGAGTTGCTCTCTTTCGGTCCTCTCACGGCGGTGTTCTACACCAAAGCGGGGCGACAATCAAAGGCTCGACATGGCGTGGCGGCGTCAATCTTCCAATCCTCGGCTATATTTCTTCCATTTGTCTTTTAATTTCAAGTTATATTTTTTAGTTTTCATAAGATGTTGTAATCTTCATTAGTAATAAGAATAGATTTTGTGCAATTATTTTTCTCTATCTATCTCATCTCAAATTCTCTTCTTTAACCCTCTCATATTCTTTAGATAGTTTATTTTCATTTCATACAATTTATTTTCCATTAGTTTTAACTCAAAAATTCACTTTCCAAAATACAAGATTTTTTCAACTTACTTAAAATGAAATCTTTCTTCCTCGTGGGATCGACCCGTGCTTACCACTCTACTTAGATTTTATATCTTTTTAGTGAGTGAGTCCGGTTAATTTTTGAAATTATGGCATGGCATTTTTAATGACATTTATTTGTGCGCATCAATTTTTGATGCCGTTGTCGGGGAGGGAAATTATTTTTAATGTTGAGAAATTCTTGTGTTTGATGTATATATGTGAATGCTACTTTTTCTATTTTTATTTTACAGGAAAAAATCAGAAAAAAAATCACAAAAATTCAGACTTGAAATTTTTTGAAAATAATCTGTCACAGAAAGCGTCGCTGAAAGCCAGAACTGTAGCAGAAAGCTGGAAATCAAAAAATCCAGGAAATTCAACCGTCGCTAAAGGTAAGTAAACGTAGGAAAATGTCTTATTTTGTTTATTTCTGAAAATTTCAAAAAATTTGAAAAATTCTTAAAAATCTATAAAAATAAAAAAAATCAGAACACACAAAAATATCATTTTATGCTTAATTTTGTAATAAATTCATATGTCTTTGTTATTTTATTGTTTATAGTTTCTTGCATTCATTTCTTATTAAAAAATTCAAAAAATAATCCCTGAAAATTTAAAAAAATCAAAAAATCTGAAAAACACAGGAATCATGATTTTATGTTTTATTTTTCAGTAGGTTGCATAATAATTAGTATTTTTAGTTATTATTTATATTTTATCTATCTCACTTTTTAAAAAAGAAAAAAATAGAAAAATAACTCTCTGAAAATTTAAAAAATCAAAAATCCAGAACACTTCAAAACCATAATTTTAGGCCTTTGTTGTTAGTAGATTTGTATGTTGTTTGGTAATTTTAGTTCATAGTTTTCATTTATTCATCTCTTCTTATAAAAAAGGAAAAAATATTCTTAAAAAGTCTAAAAAAATCAGAAATCAGAAAACAAAGAAAAAATATTGTGTCATGCTATCATGTCCTCATTTTAGTTGCATCAATTTCATGCATTGTGCATTTGGTTGAGTACTTGTTATTTTATTTGCATCATTTGAAAAAAAATTCATCATCTTCCTCTTCTTCTCTATTTCCCCTTTTTAAGGGCAACATAGGCACACCTCTCTTGGAATTAGAAGGACCCTCCATTGAGCACTCCGTCTCTTTAGACTGGAATTTCCTTTTTCAAGACCTCCATAAGTCTCCGCACCCGTGATTCCCTCACGGAAGCCGGGCAGGTTGTACCAAGAAGTACCCCGGAGTTAGATTGCCCTTGGAAGGTTAAAAAGAAAATTTAAAATTTGTTACTATTTTAAAAAACTGGTGTCTAAGACTAGAGGTCAACGACAAACGTCATAAGCGGACTTGTGGTTATTTAATTAGGTCTCTACGAAAGGGGGAGCCTCCCACAACATCATCTCTTACCTGGCCGGTGAACCAACTTGGTAGCAGGTCCCGACTCCTCTTTTGTAAAAAAAATAAATAAAATAAAAAAAAAATAAATAAATAATAAACAAAAAATATCATGTTTGCATTCATATAGTTATTAATTCATAACATTTACATTTAGTAATTCATTCATCGCCTAATTCTTAAAAATTCTTTAAAAAAATTATCACTTTTCTTAGGCCTTTTGCATTGCCACATCCACTTTTGTTCAGGCCCATTAATGGATTCTTTCATGTTCAATCATGCGGACTATTTGAATTTAAATCCTTCATTTGCCCATTGTCATCAAACTCCTTCACTCTTCCACAATGGGGTTCACAATTCATCTTTCACCCAAGAGCCATATCAATTGTCATCGGATTATTCTACCTCTTTCTCTCACACAAATCCATATCATAAGTGGGAAAACCAACAATCATCTTCTTCAACACATTATCAAAACCCCATGCAAAGTCCTTTAAACCCACACTTATCAGATTGGACTTCGTACTCAAATGATCCTTACAACCAAGCCCAACATGGAGGATAACACATCTACTCCCCACTATCTCAGTACCAGACAGACTTCTATTCTGATTGTTACTCACCACAGTCTGAGTGCCGCCCAACCTATCCAGCTCCTCCAAAGTCTGATTTCGAGGACATGTTTAATCAAATGACTCAGCTCATCTTGGCCAATCAGCAAACCATTAAAGCTCAGAGCCACATTATCCAAACCCAGCTTGACCAACTTGATAGAGAGCTTGAAATGGACCAACATGCCAGCCTCCCCACGGAAAACCTTAAAAATCTATTTCTTAATTATGATTATAATATCACATTGAATGATCCATCCATCAATCCTCAATTCAACAACTCTCAAATAATTTTTGATGATGAGGATAATATGGAGCATCCGTATCAGGAAACATGGGGGGAAGCTAATGAATCTCAATTTGTAATGGCCAAGGAAAATAATGAGGAGTCTAAGTTGGGGGGTGGGGGGTGGGGAGAAGAGAATAATGAAAATCAAATTTGGGCCCCAAACTCTAATGACTATGATGATCCAGCCCAACATACAGATCATTCTTCTACTTGTTATTCATCTCTTCCACCCTCAGATAATAACCCAGATGATCAATTCAATCAATTAATTCTCCAAAGTCAATCCCTCCAAGAGTAAATCAATAGGCTGACCGAGGAAGTCAAAAACTTGGAGGGAGATCAATTCTTTGATTACTCTGGACTCAATCCTTCTCAACAAGTCCTTCGCACTGACTGTGATCAATCCTTGATTCCTCAATATCATAACACTCAAATCAATTTTGATTCCGAAGATGAAGGAATTATGAAGAGATCATGTCAACAGATTTTAAATGAGAATTTTAAGGAGTTTGAGGGGATTGCGGAATTTGCTGAAAAAGAAATAGATGAAGGTGATGACTTAATGAATGATCAGCTTGTGTTTGATTATCCTTGTGAGGAGAGTGCTAGAGAGGTGGATGATCTCCCTGAATTTGATGAAATTCTCTTTGAAGATGAGAAGGAAGAAGAGGTGAAGATGGAACAAGAATTGAACATTTATTTGAACAATGAAGTTGGGGTTAATGAGGAATTGAATGAATTGAGTGTGTCGCATGATAATTTCAATCTGGAGGAAAGGGTAGAACTTTTGCCCATTCGTGACCACAGTGATTCTTTTGAAATTCTTTCGGCCTATTGGTCTAATTTTGCTCTAGCCGAGTTGGCAGATCCCATTGAATCTCACGACCATAGTGTTGAGGAGCATGTTTCTTTGACTCTTGAGATTGATAATCTCCTTGACATTGTTGTGCCCCTGTGGTCATTTGAGTCATTCAACATCATCCTGTGGTCATTTGAGTTATTTGATATTCTTGATTTTGATAATGGCTAAACACTATAAGTCATTGTTGTTTTCCACTCTCATATGACTGACATACGTGATATTTTATTCATGGCAGATAAGTCAATGAATGGATAAGGAATGGAGTGGAGATGACAAAAGTGAAAGCTCAATGATTGCGCCCTCGCACGCGGATCGACCTGTGCGGTCAGGTCGCGGGAATCGACCTACCCGGTCAGGTCGCGGGGGTCAAGGGGGCAGCGCCCCTTGCGGGGGTTTCCGGGGGCGGAGCCCATGGAACAAAATTTTGATTATAGGAGCTATATAATCAATAGAAATCTTCAAGACAGTCAAGGTTGATGCCACAGATGAGAACAGGCTGCTAAAGGACTCAAGCGACTGAGCTAAAGGGGTTAACGGACTGACCCGGCATAACCCGGGGTCTGCCCAGTTGGAGGTCGACCGCCAGCACAGGGGCGGTCGACCGAAAATTCCAGGGACCATCCGTCTATAGGGTTTCTCAGTAGCGGTCGACTTCTGCAGGTCGACCGCCAGCCCCGAGCCAACATTTATTGACTTCATTTTCCACCTCGAGGCCAGCCCCTTTCCATGGATTTGTTTAATCAAAAGTCACCTAATCTCCCATAATTTGTGGATCTAGTCTGGGGGATGTCTATGAACCATTCAAAGTCTATAAAACCAATGCAAGAGGGTTAGAAACCCTAGTTGATCAAGAGGAATCAAAGAGAGATCAAGAGAGGCTAGAGGAGGTGCTTGGAAGAAGGGGTACTGTAGTCGTGAACAGTACTCCGTGCAGAAGTTCTTCATCCATTCCAAGGTGTTTCAAGCTTAGATCTGAAGCAAGCAACATCCAAGGAAGCTAGAAGCAATCAAGATTCTCAAAGGTGATCAAAGCTACATCCATAAACCTCTTCATCAACTCAAGGGGATCTAAGGAAGCTCATCTCACAAGGAAGAAGAAGCCATTGTTGTTGAATCAAGAAGAGAGCTTTGTAAAGAAGATAGAAGCCTCTATTGGTGATCTACATCCATTGAAGAATCAGATTCAAGCACCAGTAATTTCAGACAAGATCTATTTCATTCTAGCATATCTCCATATCTTGTTTGAACATTTTCATCTTGTTCTCTTTTCAATTTGTTCAAGCTATTGAAACTGAAGATCGTCCCTATCGGTGGTTAGTAGGAAGGCAATAGGAAGTTCTCCGATTTGCGGTGTTGACGTCCCTACCGGTGGTTAGTAGAAAGGTAATCGGAGGTTTTTCCGAGCTGCGGTTCAGTGCGTTGCACTAGTGAAGCCTCACCGGGTTTGGTGAGGGGTGGACGTAGGACTGGGGATTCAGTCCGAACCACCTTAAAATCTCGTGTGTTGTGGTTTGATTGTGCGATTGCTTTGTGTTAGATGCATGCTAAGGTTTAATTTCTACATTACTTGTTCATCTTGCTAAGCAAATCATTGTGTCCTTCGTTTAGCTAGTTATATTCCGCTGCGATTCTTTTTATCTAGCTTTAAAGAGGGGTGTTCTGTGAAAAGAGGGGCAGATCTATTCACCCCTCCCCTCTAGATCTGTCATCCACTACTCAACAGACATTGATCAATTTATGGGAACCCGACACCCTCCAATCTATTCTCACCTTAATAACATTCATGAATTCCCAAAATTGAGGTGGAAAATAATTTTTTGGAAGAAGATAATAAGGTTTGCATCATTCCATTCACACCTTTCACAGACCTTCAGGAGGAATATTTCATAATTGATGACATGATTTTTGCCAATATTCCTCCTCTATTCTCTGATCGGGGTGGTCCTTTTGAGATGCCTCCACCTTGATATATGCTTTGCCCTTATACTCACCGGTTACAGTTGTTTCTCTCAGGGCATGAAAAAGAAAGTTTTGACAAGGATAAAATGTTCTGGTGGCTCATTTTAAAATCAACTCGTTGGTTATAGAGCTTACATGCGTCTGGCTGAAGATGTAAAACTTAACGCTTTTTTGGAGGCAACCCAAAATTTTCATGATTTTCGTGTGCTAATAAATGACTTCTTGGGAGGCAACCCAAGTTTTTCTTGTGTTTTTATTTTTATTTTGCAGGTGTGAATAAAAGATAAGTTGGAGGGAGAGAGAGATGATTGCTTACTCTGTTGCCAGATTTTCAAAGCCTAGTACCGCCTGTTATTCAAGCAAGGATGCCCGTCGAAGTTCACTTCCGTCAGATTGTCCTGTTCCTTCACAAATTTCATGTCTATATTGTTCTATTATTTCATATAGTTCATGTCATTGCGGATAATGTCATTTAAGTTGGGGGGACGGAAATCATGCCATTGCACATGTTGCATTCATATACAACCGCATTTAGCCAAATTGAAAAAATAAAAATAAAATTTATTTTGAGTTTCATGATTCATGCGTCCTTTGAAAGTAATTCTGGAATAGAAATGACTGTAAAGGATGATGGAAAATTGATTTAATCTAGCTATGGAAAACTGATCTAAGAATCTCTTTAAAGTTCATGTGCACTTTAGAAAAATGAAAAGCACGTTGCACGCTAATGAAACAAGTAGGACAAGCCTTCTACTATTTTGGGTATGTTGCATGATATTTAGCACTTCTTGAAGAAGAGATATTTTATAAACTTTCTGCCAAGTTATCTATCAAAATTAGTGCAAAAGCACAATTGAAAAAAAATTGAGAAAAAGGCACTATGAAAAATGTCCCAAATCTTAGTAATCGGGCCTACTTCACCTAAGACGTGTTAAGGTTCGCGTCAAAAGGAAAAGGGAACATTGATCTGTGAAACCGGACCTACTTCGAGGTTCGCGTTAAATAGTGAAGGGTAGTACAGTATCATGTGTGTAGAAAAATAAAAAAGATCCCTAAGGGATGAAGCAATAAGACAGACAAAAAACTTATGTGCTTAATGCTCTGATTAAGAGGTGCAGGGTTGAAATACACTTATTTTGAATAGCAAATGGGGGATGCAATTGTCTACCCTGTGGATTTAGCATTTACACATGCACTAGTGCTATTGAATTTTGAGTTGAATTCTTGATCATGTACCTTAATTTTCAAATCTAAGGCTAGTGTGTGTTAATGTTTCCAAACTCTTAATCTTTGATTATTTCTGTGAAGGAAAAGTTGGATATGATGGTATGAACTTTGTAAACTCTTATTGGTCTTAAATTTTTAATTGATTGCATTGCTAAGGGACTAGCAATGAGTAAGTTGGGGGGTGTGATGAGTGTGCATTTTTACATGATAATTTATGTTACACACATTGTTGAAGAGCTTTAATATTAATAAATATGCACTTATCACACTTAATTATAATTTTAGACCAAATATTTATTTTGATGAATTAAGTGATTTTAATAAATAAATTTATTTATTTTACAGGAATAAAAAGGACAAAGGTAAGAACTCCACAAGTCTGCACAATAATGGGCCAAAGTCCATTATAAAATAAAAATAAAAAAATAAAAAAATTCAAATGGGTCAAAGGCCTATGGCCGACCAAGCCCAAGTTTGGTTTGTTAAAATAAAAAAAAGGAAATAAAAAAAGAAGTAAGCTGTGGGCTTTTATAGAAATATATATATAAGATATCATATATATAAATAATATCATATATATATGCGGCTGCGACCTTCTTCATGTCGGCAGGAGGGCACGGTCGACTATGCAGCTTCGGCGTGTGTGGGCGCGAGTGCAGGCGTGGTCAACACCACCTTCGACGCGCGCAGAGCCAGCAGATGGCTTCTTCACGCAGTGGTTGACGTGGCCAAGCAGCCCAAGGGGAAGGCCAGCAGAGGCCCTTCACGCGTGGGCGGTTCACGCGCACGGTCGACACCCGATTGGCTGCTTCGTCGAACGCAGGCACAGGTGTGGCCAACATGGCTCACGCAGGTGCGGAGGAGGCTTCACGTGAATGGGCACGGTCGACGGAGGCTGGTGAAGGGCGAGGTCAACACGCAAGGGATGGTCGGCAGGCGTTGGCAGAGCGGCAGCTGGCGGGCTTCACGGCGAACACTGGCAGGTCGGCTGGGCACGGTCTTCACGCGGTTGGCGGGCTTTGTACAAGTCAAGGAGTCGGTGAGCGGCCAAGTCAAAAGGCTATCGGCAGGGCTTCTCACGAGCGGTCAGCTTCGGACGAGGGCTTCTTCAACGCAAAAGCGGGTGGCCTTCGGCGCACGCAAAAAGAAAGGCCAAGGGTGGCCAGTTATCTACGGCAGGCTCACGCGGCAGAGGAAAGAAAGAAGAGATGGCACACCGACAGTCAGTAAAGCAGGCAGGATTGCCGGCGAATGGTGGGCAACTTGGAGAAAAGAAGAGAAAGGGAAGAGAAATTCAAATGGTGGGCTATGATTATCAAAGAACGTGGGCAGAGGGTGTTCACATGAGGGTACAGGGTTGTCTTGGGGCTCTATAAAAGGAAGGGAGATGGGGGCTCACGGGGTTCCTCTCTCCCTCTCCTAAGATGCACATACGTAGTTAGACTCTTCTCTCCCCTTCCACTCTCACGTAGATAGCCTCCATTATGTTTCCTGTCATTTCTTATGTTAGAATAGTTCCTCTTCCCCTCCTCTCTTCACGTAGATAGCAAGTTCTCTTCCTCCATGTTAGTGTTAGGCCCTCTCTCTATAGTTAGTGTTTTATTATTTTTGTAATTTTCATTCACTTGTAAGTATGCTTTAATTCATGTTTAATTCTAGTGGTGTTATTTTCAGTTTTACTTAGCACAATTTCCCTCCATCTATCTCCCTTCTCCATATTCTTCACACATCCCTATGGCGGAGTTGCTCTCTTTCGGTCCTCTCACGGCGGCGTTCTACACCAAAGCGGGGCGGCAATCAAAGGCTCGGCACGGTGTGGCGGCATCAATCTTCCAATCCTCAGCTATATTTCTTCCATTTACCTTTTAATTTCAAGTTGTATTTTTTAGTTTTCATAAGATGTTGTAATCTTCATTAGTAATAAGAATAGATTTTTGTGTATTTATTTTTCTCTTTCTATCTCATCTCAAACTCTCTTCTTTAACCCTCTCATATTCTTTAGATAGTTTATTTTCATTTCATATAATTTATTTTCCATTAGTTTTAACTCACTCAAAAATTCACTTTCCAAAATACAAGAAATTTCTAACTTACTTAAAATAAAATCTTTCTTCCTCGTGGGATCGACCCGTGCTTACCACTCTACTTAGATTTTATATCTTTTTAGTGAGTGAGTCCGGTTAATTTTTGAAATTGTGGCACGGCATTTTTAACGACATTTGTTTGTGCGCATCAGGGGCCCTACATAAACCAGCCTAAAAACTGTCTCTCACCGGGTCACGCTCTCCACTACTCCCAAGTGGGTCCGCACCCGCGTGCACAGGAAAGCTACGACTACTGGACATGTCACTGGAGGTGAGACTCAACTCACAGAAATCTCCGATTGTAAGGAAACAGAGTGGCGGTCCACTAGGGACTGCCCCTCATCCTAGCGGTCCTCTCTGGACCGCAAGGCAGACCTAGCGGTATCCCTAAGACCGCAAGGCTGAGCCAAATGGTCAAACTGTGACCGCAAGGGGGCGAGCCACAAGGGGCGTAACGGTCTATCGCCAGGCCGCTAACCCTAGCCAAACGGTCCTCACTGGACCGCATGGCATCAAGAAACGGCCGTGCCCTGACAGCATCCCAGCGCTTGGCTACCAACGGTCGAAAGGTCATCTGCCGACCGCTAGTCCCAGGGTAGCGATCTATCGCATGACCGCCACCCTAAGCCTAGAGGTCCCAGGAGGACCGTTAAGACCTGCCGACATTCAAAATTTTCTGGCGGTCCCCCCGGGGGTCGCCAGAGGAGCCTAGCGGTCCCTGGAAGGACTGCTAGCCTCACCCGAGCACAGAAACGGCGGAAATGCCCCAAAAAACTCGATCCACGCCCCAATCATCCCCCGATGATAGGGAAACAAAGGGGAATCCATCCCCAACCCTCCTAACATAATTCTACACCCTTAGATCGGTCAAAAACCTCATGAAACGGGAGATCCGGCACTCAACCCAAAAACATGCAATTTCACCCTCCCGGCTTAAAAACGCCCCTCTCGGTCTCTCCTCGGCCTACAAATCACGGGGAAAGCGAGAAAGAGGGTAAGGATCCGTCCCCCTATCTCAAGGAAGCCTAAAATTCAGCGGATCGCCGCCGATCTTGAAATCATGTTCAAAGGACCCCGATCTCCACGCCCCTTGTCGCGAGAACAACATCGCCTCGCTCACCTCATCGCCGCCACCGCCACCACGCCGCCGCTGGAGGAAGGGGGCCGCGACCGTAAGCACACGGGGAGAGGGAGAAAGCAACGGTCACAAGGGGGGTTCTCCAACGGGAAGAAGAAGAGAAAAGGAAGAAGAAGGAAAAAGAAAAAGGGAAAAAGGGGGGTATTTATAGAAAATCTGAAAAATCAAAAAAAATTGAAAAATTGGAAAAAAAAAATCATTTTGTCAATCCTTGGAACACGCTCGACGCACTGGTACCGTCTCCGAGTATGAGAACGCTATAGTTGGCCCTACACAGGGTTCCGAAGGTCCGTCAGGAAAAAATACGCGTAAACCACAAAACGCGCTCCGGGACCCCCAAAAGTGATCCGAAACCCACGATCCTGATCCGAAAAATATCCGAAAAATTAGAGACATTACACCACTAGACCTAATAAACCAACGGTCCTTGAGTCACAGGACTCGAGGCTAAGACCGTTGTACAGGACAGCCCTAGGCCGTCAATCTAGCCCATCCCTAGGTCTGAAACCACGGTAGCACGAACACCGAGGTAACTCATGAGCTGTCTAGATGATTCCCTATCCAAGGGAAAAGTGGGAAACCTCCAGTCCCAGGCTGGGTGACTGGACTTGCAGTCCAAGTCCTTCCACATGGCCCACACGGAAAATGCTTACCAGAAAGTCAATGACGTGCGGGAATAGCCCTCCGCACTCACGCCAACCCGCAGAGACTCGATCTAGCGAAAACACTGAAACCCAGAATATGAGAGGGTTACATGGACCCTAAAACCCATGGGCATGCTAATCGAGATAAAACGGTATCTCCAGACACTAAAAAACACAGTCACGGTCTCCACGGGGTGTCCGGGACACTCACGGGGCCATAGATCGGTCATTGGGTCTCAACCGGACCGACCGGGACCCAAAATGGGTCTTTCCTCTACATTTCGATCGACCAGCCCACCGGGGGTCGGTCGACCAACCAGTTCGGTCGACCGAACTGGGCAGAATGCCCAGTTTAGCGGCGAATGCCTGATCGGTCGACCGAACTGCCCGAGTCAGTCGACCGATTACGGCGGAAAACCCTCGGAGCCCCACCTAGGGGTCCGATTCCACGCCCCATTCGATCCCAATTGAAGGGGAAAACAACGGGGATCATTCCCTGGGTCCCAAAACCCAAAAATGGAGGGAGAAAAGTGAGAAAACCTCGCATGATCCGACAAATCCGTCGCACGCCCCAAAAATATGATTTTCCCCCAAACGAGCAATAAACCCCGCTCGACTCACCACAGCCTACAAAACTCGCGAGAAATGAAGTACTCGAGCTAGGGAACCATCCCCCTACCTCCACCGAAGATTTCACGAGCCGGGGACACCGATCCATCGCTAAACGCCTCGCGAACCACCCCGAACGCGCGACCGAGCTCATCACGTGCCACTACCTCGTCCCTCGACCCGTCCCCGCCTTCCCTCATCCCACGAACCTCGCCGCCTCGCCCCCGTCCACCTCCGTCGGCCGCCGAAGAAGAGAGGGAGAGAAAGGGAGAGCGTGAGAAGAGAGAGAGTGAGGAAGAGAGAATGAGAGAAAGAGAGGGGGTGGGGGTTATTTATATAAGAAATTCTTGGATTTAAAAATTTTATAAAATATAAAAATAGGGAAAAATACTCCCTACGATCTTCGGAAAATGCACAATGGGTCTGTAACGTCCCGGAGTCAGAGAACGTAACGGTTCACCCTGCACGGGATTCCGATGGCTCGACAAGTAAAAACACGCGTAAATCACAAAACCCACTCTCTGACCCACGAAAGCGATACGAAAAATATCCGCAAAATTCGGGGCATTACATTCCAAGAGTGGGGTTCGTGGGGGGAGGACAACGGTAGATGAAGGTGGAGCCAGGGGACACTCTGGCGGGAGGGGTGAGCTAGGGTGGGGGGAGGGAGGATTGGTTCCATGGGTGGGGGTGGGGTGGGGGTGTATAGGAAATTTTGGGATTTAAAATTTTCAAAAAATAGAAAAATAGAAAAAAAATATTCCCCACGATCTTCGAAAAACGCACAACACGCCTGCAACGTCCCGGAGTTGGAGAACGCAACGGTTCACCCTACACAGGATTTCGATGGCTCGACAGGTAAAAATACGTGTAAATCACAAAACTCACTCTGAGACCTACGAAAGCGATCCGAAAAATATTCGCAAAATTCGGGGCATTACATTCTAAGAGTGGGGTTCGTGGAGGGAGGACAACAGTAGAGGAGGGTGGAGTCAGGGGGCACTCTGGCGGGAGGGGTGAGCTAGGGTGGGGGGAGGGAGGGCTGGTTCCATGGGTGGGGGTGTGGGAAGGACATTAGCATGAGGGGCGGTGCAATTCTACTCTCTCTCTCTCTCTCTACCCTTTGGTCAAAGAGATAGGTAAAGTCATTAAGGTCTTTCGCGTTACACAAGTGTACCATGGTTAAGTTAGAGAAGTGGACGGAGATCGACAGTAGGGATGTTTTAATGTAACGGTGATGATTTGAGTGACTTATTAATAAATAGTGAAATTATAGAGACTTATTTATAATATCAAATTATTACAGGGGCTTATTCCTAAAAAAATGCATGTATATTTTATCGTACATGCCTTTGTCGTTTCCTACTGTTAGTTTGATTTAATATTAGGTAGATTAGGATGAGAAAAAAATTGATCTACCCTTATTTAATCTTCTCACGTGACAGATAATGACATATATACCTTTACAAATCAGAGTCTCACAGCTCATTGAAACATCTTATTTTACATGTTCAGCATATTTTTCTGTTAATTTTGATGGTGTTAGAGCCCTGAGGTATAAATTGAATAAAATTTAACATGATAGCACATGACAATAGCAAGAATACGAGGGTACCTAGTAGAATATTTAAGATCTTAAGGGTATATTTATAATTATCTCAGAAAAATGTGTGCCCTATTTTTACAGGCTAATTGGTACAAGAAGTGTCAGTTGAAAGGACCGCTTGGGATGAAACCAATTTATTCATTCATAATTTCATAATCGTTGAGTTTCAACGTGTCGTTATGGTTTATCTCATCACTCTTGGTCTATCACAGCCTCTTCAAAATGGGAGGAAAGTCATTGTGAGTTTATAGGCCATGCTTCACCTTACAAGAACTCATTGGTAATGCTGCAATCTCTACAAATATGTTAAACAATTGAGTTCGGGTGGTTCGTCATATATTTTGAATGCATCGTTAAAACGTCACCTTAATTCTATAGCCGTCGGGGGAGAACCTATTAGACAATTGGGCCATCGATCACCCGTCATACAATAAAATAATAGGAAAAACTATCTATATAGTCTTAAAAATATTTGAATTACCGTTATACCTTCACTTTTATAAAATTTATCCTTAAACTCTCAAAATCTCAAATAGCTCTGCACCGTGTCCTTATCGTCAACGACCGCTCACCGTGGTTAACCTCAAGTGAGTTAACAGGGGTCAAATGATTAATCTACCCCTAGTTAACTCTCTCTCTCTCTCTTCCCCCCTCTCATCTCTCTCCCTCTTTGCTCATCATCCCCGACGGCAGCAAAGCTGGCCCTCCGGCCGACGTTCCCTCTCTCCCTTTGTCACCGGAGCGCTCCCCCTTCCCCTCCATCTTGCCTCCCCCTCCCCCACCATCACCATCGCCCCCTGTCGTTGCCCACCTCGTTTTCGGCATCGTCACCCCGATCCTCGAGAACCCCTCTTTCTCCATCACGGCCACGAAGCCATCCATAGTAGCATTGAACTAGTTCTTGTACATGAGCCCCCCCGTCCTGCACCGTGGGGGCGTCTTGGCCAAGCACGGCATAGCTGAGGGGGACGTCCACCAATGCGAAGAAGGGGTAGACGTTTGCCATGAACGGCACCCCAGTTTGGACTAGTAACTCTAGGAGGGACCGCATGGTGGGGAGGGTTGAGGGGTCAAAGGTGGCGGTGGACGGTCGATAACTTGATGTCGTTGGCGGGGCTTATGGCTTGCAGTGCCCCATGGAGATTCCACTGGGAAGGGACGAGGTACTGGGTGCAGTAGATCTCCTTTAGGATGATCTCGTTGCACACAACGAGATACTATACTTGGCTCATCGGAACGACGTTGAAGATGTTGGCCTGGAGCGACCGAGTGGTCCCATCAGGGGTCCCATTGCCGAGCTCGGGGAGGGCCTCGTTGGGAACCCCGATCATGAGCTCCATGCCAGTGCCGGCGAAGGGGCAGACGACGGCGGGGTCGGGGTTGAAGAGGTGCACCTTGAAGATGTCCTTGGACTTGAGAAGCTGGTCGGAGGAGAAGGAGATGATGTCGAAGGCGTTGAGGTCGCAATCGTCCTTCTCCTCCGTCGGCTTGGGGATTTGTGAAACCAGGCCATCTCCGCCCACTTGGCGGCATCCAGGCCATTCCTGAACCAGGGCTCATGGTGGATGCGCCACCTCTCCTCTCCTCCCGTGACACCCCGCACCGCCGTTGCTACACATCACCCCACCCTGTCGTGCTGCGCCACCTCTCCTCACCCAACCCTACCCCACCCGATGTATCGCCCCACCACATTGCCGCCGTCATACCTTGTCCTTGACAAACCCCACCCTTCCCCACCCTGTAGGATCTAACGTCACTGGCGAGAAAGAGAGAGAGAGAGTAGGGAGAGAGAGAGGGGAGAGAGAGCGGGGCATAGTGGCCTTCTTCAACACCGACGAGAGAGAGAGAGATGTGCAGAGAGAGTGCGTAGGGGTAAAATGGTCCAAATGCCTTAGCCGTCGTCTCCGTCGAGACCGTAAACAACCTCAAGTGCGCGGTGACTCAGTTAAGTGTTGTTGGAGTTAACATGAAAATTTCATAAAAGCGGAGATATAGAGATAATTTAGATATTTTTTGAGTATCTAAATAAGTTTTCCAAAAGATCATACATCAATAGATGCTCGATGGGCCATTGCTTAATGATTGCTGCGGCACATCTCCGGCCTTTATTATTACCTGACTTAATGTCAGAATTAATTGTTCTTATAAGTAGTATACCAAAATATCGTTTATGAAAACCATTTTATTTCACTAAACATACAAAAATGTGGACCAACAGTGGGCCCACGTGACTCAATGACAGAATAAAAAATAAGACTTACTGCACACTCGGTTGTACTGCACACTATTGATGTGCAAAACTTTTATTTTTATTTTTTTAAAATAACTTCAAGATGACTTAACTTGAGGTACAAATCAATTATTCACAAAGAATAAAAAAACTGATCAAATAAATAATGGTGAATCCCTTCTTTTAAAAATCGACTCATTTTATTTTTATTTTTTTTAGATATTCAAACAGTGACATGACTTATATTTCAAATTAGAATATTTTAAATGTCACTTCAAAAAAATAAAAAAAATAAATACGCTGCACACCCAAGGTGTGCAGCAAGCCAAACTCTAGAAGGAAATAAGGGCATGGCGAATTCATCTCTTCAAGGGTAAACATGACACCGGACATGAATAAACCCGGAAATGGATGCTTTGACAAAAAAGAAACTCCTACATTTAACGGACGTCCCGCAGACCTTACATTTGCATGCACGTCAAACGTTCGTTTCCTAAATTCATGGTACCAAATTAAATAAACATGTAAAATTGAATTTGCATCAATTGAGGAGTGACTCAAGTTAGGGGTACTTGGAGCAGGAAGGGCAGAGAATACTACCATGCTATCACATGTTCTCACTGCCAAGTATGCCCCAAAGAAGCCACGCCATTTATCCGCCCAGGAAGCTTTTAAAAGGAACCGTCTGATCAAAAGACCTCAAGCAAAGCAGATTAGAAGATATCACACTTGAATCATATACATCAGTCGCAATGAAGGCTGTACCTGCACTATTTCTGATTATATGTAATTCGACTAAGAACAAACATGTAAACATGAAACCTTCAAAAAATTTGCATTCTGCAAATACATATATATATATATATATATCAAGCTGCATATCATCACATCAAAATCAGTATTCAACATCCGACTGACATATATACCGGCTATTGAGGCCCTTTGACTATGGCCTATCATCACAGAAAGCTCAAGTGTCCAGAGACCCTGGTACAGACTAGATAAATAATCTATTCGGAAAATGGAGGCGGATGTTCTCAACTGTACAGTCTGTTTTTGGCGTTTTTACTCTCTATGTGAAGCCACAAAGAAAATTCGCATATAGTTTTGAAGCTATAAACTTATGGTCTTCCTCTATTCGATTTCATGTATTCTGGTCCAAAACAGGAAAAGATCTTGCGCCTCATTTCTTTGTTTTGTCAAGCACCTCTATGCATCTCTTTGGAATGCCATAGTGCTCAACCAGGTGTCTCGCAAGGTCTTCGATCACCCCGCCTTGCACCAAAACCTCGTGCTGTCCTTTCTTACCTGTAAAAAAAAGGCCAGGGGGTGAGAAAGTAGGGAAATATCCTGGGCCTCCTAATATGCACATTGAGCAATGCATTAAACATGTGAAACAATGATATAAGGCAAGGGCATAGATGCAACTGATCTGCAACTGCCAAAAGTTTTGGAAAGGATGTAGCAACGTCTGTTGAGCTAAACTTCATGGTAAGCATGTTAAATATGGGTACACATCTTCAGATAAAATGACACAGAACTAGAACTGGAGACAATTAAAAAATCAACTGTATATCTACAGTCAATAATATTCTTGTTAGGGATGCTCAACATGATGTTACCATGGACATCATGGTGAAAGAAATTAGCTAGAGGTTAGTCATTGCAGAGACGAACATGACACTTGTAGGAAGATAATCAAGCAATGAGAGTCAGTTTGGGATGATACTGGCAGGTAACAATTGAAGCTGGACTATGGCCAGGTGCTATAAATAAAAGATGAAGATCTGTGTACAGACCACAGAGATCAATAGAGGTCATACCTGGTAGTTCTGCTACTGTTGTACTGCATGCAAACTTCTTTTGAAGCTCAGATGCCAACGCTTCAGCATCCAACAAGAAAGTTTCCAACCCAGACACTCTTGTCACCTTCTTGTTGCCTTGTCTCCGTTCTGTCATTATTTGAACTGTTTTTATTGCTCCCTTGCGCACGACAGATTCATTCCCTCTTGTCACTTTGTGATGGACTTGCATCCTGCTCAAAAATAGAGATCCTAAATCCCTTTTATGAACTTCTGTCGGGTAGGTAGATCCCTTTTTAATAGTGCCCTTGTAGAGTGCATCACAGAGTGTTGCATCCAGGACCACAAGTGCCTGATCTGTAGGCTTCACCAGATTTTCACCCTCAACATACCTAGACAGCAAGAAGTGAAACTTCAGAGATTATTCAACTAATGCCCTAGAAATTCATGAGGATAGTGAAAATTAGAAGGCAGGAAAAGAAAAGCTAATATTTGACCAAAATGATAAAGCACCCATTTGATGCTAAAATTCTTCTCTAAGGTGTGCTGTATACCCGAATGTGAGAAAAAAAGGCAAATAAGACACATGAAGCAAGCACACCTGAAGACAACATCAGTGGCATCTGAGGCACTATAGAATCTTCCAGTGTCTTCTCCGACAGATGTGAATATTGGATTGACATGTGTGCTCGGTTTGTAGACCTCCACCACATCAAGCTGCATCAGAGTATGGTAGCCTTGACCAACTGAGGAATCTGAGGACTGACGTGGAGCCTCAGTTTCTCGCTTTTCTGGTCTAAATGACTGATAATCAGGATGGGCACGGTTGACAGCCAGTAATATGATCTCCTTCTTATGCTTATCCTCCTTTGCAGAAATCTGCATAGGAAATACGATTATTCAAGCTTAATCTTGAAGATTATGTGATAGAATAATGGCAATAGTACCACAACCAAATGCCTTCCTAATGCCAACTTTATCCATGCTTGAAATGCCCGTATGAATGAAATCCCATAGTGGCAGAGTTTCAAAATTCGAGATCCAAACAAAAGGCCAGCCCCTCTACTCTTGCATATTTAGGTACTAACTATATCCATCCTGTTATTTTTTACACCATCTATATTCATTTCAAGTTCTAAACTAACCCCATGCAATTTGCTTTCAAATGGTGCCATTACTTCAGGTTAGCCATCGCCAAGCCCCATACAAAACATACGGGGTTGGACTACTGAATGGCATTTTTTTTGGCCAGGAAATGCATTTTTTATAACTTTAATAATGGATAGGGTAATTTCGTCATGTAAGGTGATAAATGAACACCTTCTGCCTGTCCGTCATCTTTTCTGCATTCTGTAACATTGTCCATCCATAAAAAAAGAATGCAGCCACTATGAGAAGGATAGGACCCCTATGCAACAGGAGAAACATAGGAGGAAAAAATAAAGAATGATAAAATGTAAGAAAAACAACTGGTTTTCCGTGGTGGGGATACCAGCCCAGCCGAGGACTTTGACTGCAACCACTTTGACAGTTTTTTATATGATGACTTTTTGATGTCCAAAGTGATGCCTGATGGCCTGCAAGGCAGCACATGACTTGACCTACAACACAAAAATAAAGTACCATTTCAGGAAGTAACTGAATCAGGGGAAGAAAAGACAGACATTTAATTCAATCAAAGTATAGAACACATTTTCTCCATAGCGGCCAACTTTTCCTCTTCTACACGAGAGTGGATTTTTGCTATATATAATTTTTTCCTGGCATAATCTAACTAAACACAGGCCTTTTTTTCTTATGAAACTTAGTTCCTCATCACTCATTATGCTCATTATAGATGATTTAAAAATTTCCCAAGTAGTTCAATCCATTAATAACAAAACCAGCAATTTTAACATGCTTTGAACAAGTTATGAAGTATGAGAAACATCATACCCTACTGCATCAGCTACAATGTGACGTAACGCTAATTTTCCAGCACATAGAACCATTTGCAAGAACAAAAGGGCCATAACAAGTCATGTGATATTTATTTGAAAACCTTTTCCTCTTGGTGGATGATGAGGAACCCAGACAACCATCATCCCATGACTGTGTAAGTAAACCAGGGAGATAGTGCACACAATGTTTTACAAATTTGGGGCATGATCAGACTAAAGGCTAGGGATAGGCCAGTCCTGATCCCAGCTAGAGCTGGTGGCAAGCACTTCTCTTTTTCCTTTTTTCCCCAACTACTTTCTTTCACTAATGCTAGTTTTGTCCTGACCAACTATGGTCCAACTCAGGCTCATCGCAGACCTTAGTGTTATATAAGGTTGCAGCATCTCGGTCCCAATCCAAGAACAAAGAAAAGAGGTTGGATCAGCCTGTTTTACCCTGTTTAGATTCATAGATTGATTCAGCCTGAAAAGGCCCACTCCAAACTGCCGGTTCCCATTGTCAACCCCCAATCATTTGGAACAGGAAGAAGGAAGAGAAGAAAATGAAACAAGAAAAAAGAAAAAAGATCACAGGTATAGAAGGTCCTGCCACTGACTTCCACTGCCGATCTCCCTTGTCATCAAATACCAATGCCACTGCACCTCCACCCTTCCCCTTCCTTTTTGCAGCTTGCTGCAAGCCTGTGTATGGGAATCCAAAGTGAAGATTGGAGCAAATTGGGGGGAAAGATCACCCTGTTTCTTACTCCAATTTACAGAAGGCAATTTGGTAGCAACATGTACTGTGTCATCTTGTCATTAGCAGAATGCTCATTATTACTGTTGCAGGCCCTAAGTACTCTCTCCATTTACACAAGTCACCCTGCTTCTGACCCCATCTTCAATCTCACATGCAAAACTCCATCATTCCTCGTCCCCAGTTCACCTGGTTTGTTTCCCTTCCTACAAAATTGCCTTCTATGATCCCCACCTCCATATGAAAGACATTTGATTGGATTTCTACAGCTTGTTTCCTAGTGAACCTTCTTAAGGCAGCAGATCATCATCATCATCATCAGAGCCTTATCCCATTATTTGGAGTCTCGGCTACATGAATCTTGTTCCGCCAAAGAATTCTATGTCGTACTGCATAACAGAGAGAAGAGACAAGACAGAGAGGCACAGAGAAAGAGGAGGCTGGAATAGGTTGTCCGCCATCTCTACCAGTCGGACCCCACAACCCTTCATTCATATTTAGGGTTAACCATCTTAATTACACTGTTTGACCCTTTTACCCTCAAATTAGAGAGAAAAGACAAAAGGGTAGAATAGACTGTGCGCCAGACCAATGACATATAACAGGGTCTAAACAGACCCAATAACCCACTAACAGACAAATAATAACATATTCCCTACACTCCCCCTCAAGCTGAGCATATATATCCATCATGCATACTTGTCGAGAACAGAATGAAACACTTCTCTTGTCAATCCTTTCGTAAGAATATCAGCTAGCTGATCTCCAGAACGAACATAAGGTAGGCAGATTTGGCCTCCATCAAGCTTTTCCTGGATAAAGTGCTAGTCTATTTCAATGTGCTTGGTTCTATCATGCTGGACTGGGTACGTAGCGATGTTGATAGCTGCCTTGTTATCACAGTATAACTTCATAGGCAGTTCAACATTGATTCCCAGATCTTGGAACAAAATTTGCAACCACACTAATTCTGTGATTCCTTGTGCCATTTCCCTATATTCAGCTTCTGCACTAGATCTAGCACAGACACTTTGTTTCTTGCTTCGCCAGGTGGCAAGATTTCCCCCTACAAAGGTACAATACCCAGAAGTGGACCGTCGATCATCATGTGAACCTGCCCAATCAGCATCGGTGTAGCCTTCAATCTGTAGATGGGATTCCTTTCTGAACATTAAACCTTGTCCCGATGCAGATTTCAAATAACGTAGGATCCTCTCCACTGCTTTCATGTGAGAAGTGCGAGCATGCATAATTGACTTACCACGCTGACTGCATAACAAATATCAGGTCTGGTAAGAGTGAGATATAGTAATCTGCCAACTAGCCATTGATATCGACTCTTTCGTGTATCAGAAAGGAGTTCACCAACACTTGCACTCAAGCCATGGCTCACCTCAATGGGAGTAGTTGCTGGCTTACAGCCTAATTTACCTGTCTCCTTGAGCAAATCGAGGGTATATTTATGTTGACAAATGTAGATTCCTTTCTTGAATCTTGCCACTTCCACTCTCAAGAAATATTTCAGATTTCCAAGGTCTTTTATCTCAAATTCCTTGGCCAACTGTGCTTTCAGCAGTTGAATTTCCTCTTCATTGTCACCCGTGAGAACCATATCATCAGCATATACAATTAAGATAGCTACCTGGCCATCCTTCCACTTGACAAACATTGTATTGTCTGCATTACCTTGTTTGTATCCAAAACCAACCATAGCACATCTGAACCGTTCGAACCATGCACGTGGAGATTGTTTCAATCCGTATAACGCCTTTTTTAACTTGCACACCTGCTTACGAGCATTAAGACCAGGTGGGGGACTCATGTAAACTCCAGTTAGATCCCCATTTAGGAAGGCATTTTTCACGTCCAATTGAAACAAATTCCATGAGAAATGGGCTGCAAGAGAAAGAATGACACGGACAGATTTAAATTGGTTACTGGTGCAAAGGTTTCCCCATAGTCTATGCCATAGGTCTGTGTAAATCCCTTGGCACCAACCCTTGTTTTGTACCTCTCAATAGTCCTATCTGCCCTATATTTAATGTACACCCACTTGGAGGTAACGGGTTTCTTTCCTCTTGGAAGCTCCACTAGCTCCCAAGTACCATTCTTCTTTAGTGCTGTCATTTCTTCTTCCATTGCCTTCCTCCAATTTGGATCTCTCATAGCCTCTTTGTAAGAGGTTGGAGAAGTAGTGGAGGCCAAGGTGGTAACAAAGGATAAATAAATCGAAGAAACATGAGAATAGCACACATAATTAGACATCGGATACTTAGCACAACTCCTCTTTCCCTTCTTGACCGCAATAGGAAGGTTAAGATCTGTTTGCGCAGCAGAGGTGCTGTCAAGGGTTGAATTTCCAAGAGTTGGAGTAGCTTCAGGACTTACCGACTTGGCTTCCACTTGGGCTGGCAGTTCCATAGGAGATGCCTTGTCACACTTCTTCCTGGAGTAGGTGATAAGTTCAGTGTTTTGTTGGCTAGGAGGGTCTCAATTTCTTAAGTCTATCACATTCTCAATAGCAGAAATGTGGGAAGGAGGGGAGTATTAAGTTAATAGGAACAAAAGTGGGAAGATGACACTCAGATGGGAGGGTTTTCAGGTTCTGAATGTTAGAAGGATTCTCCCCCTGAAAAGAAGTCTCATGAGAGTAATAGGATTCAGATTCCATATTGGTGACATCCTCGAGACAGTATTTTTTCCCAATTCTAGGACCTAGACATTTATATCCCTTCTGGGTGGGTGAATACCCAAGGAAGACACCCTTTATGGATCTTGGGTCAAGTTTTGAAGTGTAAGGACCAAGGGAGTGTACAAAGCAAAGGCAACCAAACACTTTAGGTGGTAAAGCGAATAAGGGCTGACCCGGATAGAGAAATGTAATGGGGGACCTGTTCCCAAGGACTTTGGATGGTATCCGATTTATCATGTATGAGGCTGTGAGAGCCGCTTCTGTAGCAACTCGAAATTTTATATATGTATTTATATGCGAAAAAATATATTGAAAGATGAAAATAAAATAAAATAAATGAATATTTTTTCTGTCTTTAAAGTGTAGAATATATAAACGCGAACCCTATCCAACGTGTTAACACGAACAGCAAGATTCGCGACACGATTCTGAGAAGGCGAAGACGTCAGTACTGTAGCAATACTGTAGCATCCGATTTAAGAGAGAATTATTAGCTCTAATTAAATCTTAATTAGTGGATGATGTCATTTCTTACATCATTAAATAAATGAGGTCATTGATTATGTCATAAAAGGGGATTTATTTCAACATTCAAATATTGGAATTTATTTTCAACATAAGTTGGTGTAATAGTAACATGGGTTGGTGAAATAAAAAAATTAGGTGAAAAATTGACTTAGAATTAAATTAGCAATAAAACATCATTGAATAAATGAGGTAATGTCATAGAGGGTGATATATTTCAACATTCACATGTTGAAATTTATTATCAACATAAGTTTGTGTAATAGTAACAGGGGTTGGTGAAATAGGAAAATTAGGTGGAAAATTGACTTGGAATTAAATTAGCAATAAAATACTTATGGGATTTGACATATAAATAGGGCTGGTATCTTCCCTACTCAAAGCACAAATCCATTGGGGAAGTGCTAGTTGTAGAGAGGAGGAAATCTTAAAATTTAGAGGAGTGTTCGAAGTGTTCTTCGTTTTTGTTCTTCTTCCTCTTCGATCTTCCACTAAGTAGGTTTTCTCTCAGTCAAAACTTAATTAAATCTTCATATATGTTTCTTTGCATGAGTATTTTGATTCCATGCAATTCTTCATGATCATGTATTTGTGACTTATTTTGAGATTTAAAGTCCAAAAATGGGAGTTTTCATTGTAAGAATGAGTTTCGATTTTCTATCTAAGAACGCGAATCACACATGGACCGTGATTTGAACGTTGTAACCACGTCCGATTTGCCTCGTTTATGTGCGTTATTTCAAAACTTAAAATTTGAATTTTAAAATCATTTTCTTGCCTTAAAAAGGCTATCGAGAAAGAAATGACTACGTAAATGAACTCGTAAGGCTATCGTTAAAGGTTTAAACAACTATGCTCGAATTTTCGTAAAATTTCTATACATGATTGACCCTGTCCATTTTGATCTAAGCTCTATCTGAAAGCTTGACATCTTTTTTTTTCGATGTCTTTTCATTCATTGAAATTCTTTTACAAATGAACATGTTAGAATATGCAAGAATGATTTCCGTTCAATTTACGTGTTTCTGTGTTTCAGACAAATCGTGTAGCTAGCAAGTCTACCAAGAAAGACCGGTGTCTAAGGCTAGAGGTCCATGGGCAAACGCTTTAAGTGGATAAGTGGTTACTTAATTAGGACCTTGCGAATGCGATGAGAACCTCCCACTGTCCCACCTCTTACCTGGCCGAGATCTCTTTGATTTTCTGCTAAGCACCCGACTGTGAAAAAAAAAACATGATCTAAACCTATTTTACAAGATTTTCCGCAGAGCTGATCGTGCCTTGACTGGCAAACTATTCTCTTTATTGTCTTAATGTCGTTAAACATGATGTCTTAAATCATCCTTGAACTTCTCTTGTAAACTTTATTTACTCTTCATACTACTTGCCCTTGGAAATAGAAAATTTGCTAGATCTGTACTTTAGCCATAAACTACCATTTGGGAGTGTAGGAGCTAAGTGCCATGCGGGACAAAGTGCTACGTTATGGGAGCCACCTCTTGAGACCGGAATGGCGCAAAGTGCTACATAACGAGAGCCACCTCTAGAGTCCTCCATAACTAAATGTCTAGTTGTACGCTATACTACACTTAAGCTTTTCTTGAAACTCAGATTGGCCATAATTATAAATGAATTGTTCTAGAAATTACATGGGACTCGTGGCCCACCTGAACACTCAATGCTTGACAAATATGGGGGCCCTGATCTGGTCCTAGGCGAGTAAAGCCGGAAAGTACTTGTGCCCGAAGGAGTTGAATGATCAAGTGTGACATTGCACCAACTAACATGCAAGATTGAACTAGACAATTCACTTATTACATGCTTGACTCGTTACATGCTTGACTTTCTATACATGACATGTTTGACCGGGAGTGTTAATATTCTTGTTACATGGCCAATTTTACAATTCTATACTTGTTATTGATCCTCATGTTAATTACTTAAAGTGACCTGGTAAAGAGATATAAGTCTATTGAGCTTTCTAACTCACCCTGTGTATTCTTGTCAATTTTCAGGAAATCCCGAAGATGACGGGAATGGACTGAAGTGACGAGAGTGCTGATAGTTTTTATTAGATTTTTTTTCCAATTTGTCTACTTAGAAATGAATGTACTAGATTTGAGTAATATCAAAAGTCCTTGAAGAATATTTGTTGGAAATGTAAAGTTATGAAATAAAGATGTGATTTTGTCAATTTGTTGTTCATACTCATCATCTGAGTCTCTTGATTAACCCGCTCGTATAACTGTTCACGTCTTGATATTTCCGCCTTGTTCGGGACGTGACAGTTTATTTGGTATCAGGGCCTATGGTTAAAAAAAGAGTCTAGGGCATCAAGACAGTTATTGAAAACCCTAGGTTCTTCACACTATAGGTTAAATTTAGTGATACTTTACCCGTGAGATTGGGTAGAGACTTAGGCTAGATATTAAGACATGTATAGTTAAGATATTTAATCCCATAGCTTGTTTTGTAGAAATTCTTAACTGTTGAAAATGGCCGCTGAGCGTGCTCAATGGAAGAAAATGCAAAGGACTGTCCAAGGGCTAACTCAAGCCCTACAACAAGTGGCTCAAGGAGGAGCTAATCACTATGGTGCAGAAGACCTACACCGTAACTTTAGGAACATGAATCCTCCGAGATTCAATGGTTCCACTGACCCAGACGAAGCCGGACATTGGGTCAAAGAAATAGAAAGAATATTCAGAGTCATGCAATGCTCGGATCAAGATAGAGTTTTGCTTGCAACTTTCCAATTGGAAAGGGACGCGAGAGCTTGGTTGGAATCGGTGGAGGCGATCTTTGCCCGATCCTCAAATCACTTTGGAGGAATTTCTGGAATATTTCAATGGCAAGTATTTTTCAGAAAGAGTCCAAGAAAGGAAGGCAGCGGAATTTGCCACCCTTAAACAAAGAAGCCTGTCTGTAGCTGAATACGAGGCCCAAATTTCCCGACTGGCCCGTTATGCTCCACATCTTATTAATACGGAGAGGATGAAGGCCAAGCGATTCATGAATGGGCTAAGGCCCCAATATATTCCCCAACTCGCGCCTATGGACATCCAAACATATGCCGAGATGGTCCGAAAGGCTCAACTATTAGAAGATGCCATGGAGATGCGGATAGAATCAAAGGAAGAGTCATGAAAGAGCAAGTCGTTGGCGTCGAAAATTTTAAACCAACATTTGGAAAGAAGAGGCCAAACGAAGGAAGAACTCCTCAACAAGACAAAAAGCCTCGAGATGGAAATAGGCAAGCCATCCTTGCTGCACCTTTATCATCATCAAAAGATATCTGCAAGTATTGTGACAAGGCTGGTCACAAAATCGAAGAGTACTGGAGAAAGAAGGGAGCATGCTTGCGTTGTGGAAGTAGAGAGCATCGGATTTCTGATTGTCCCCTTATGAAGGAATCTCCGCCGGAGAAGAAAAGTCAAGAAGGATTAAGGCTTCAAGGAAGACTCCAAGCTCTGATAGAACCTGCACCTATTGAAGAAGGAGGAGTGGTGGAAGGTACTCTCACCATCAATTCTAGAACTGCTTTTGTTCTATTTGATACTGGAGCTACCCATTCATTCATATCCCGAAATTTTGTTGTCATCTTACATGAAAAACTCGTTCCTTTGAAAACTGAACTTGCCATTTCCACACCTTTAGGAGCAAGCACTGAGCTTAAACATTATTTTCCCTCTAGTGAAGTATTGATTAGTGGCTGTAACTTAGCCGCTGATTTGATATGCATAGACATGGAGGGTTATGATGTAATCTTAGGTGCTGACTGGTTGACCAAGTATAATGCTAAGGTGGATTGCAGGCGAGGAAGTGTAACCTTTGGTGAACCGGGATACCCTGAACTCACTTTCTCTAGAAATAGCCAGCCTAGACACCCTCTTCTCATCTCTGTCCTTCAAGCTCAAAAAATGATGAAGAAATGATATATTGCATTCTTGGCTTCTGTCCTTAAAACCGAACCCAAGAAACCTATTCTGGAAGAAATATCTGTTGTTAGAGAATATTCTGATGTATTTCCTGAGGAGTTACCTGACATACCACTCGAGAGAGAAGTTTCATTCTCAATCGATTTGATACCAGAAGCAACCCATGTATCCAAAACTCCTTATAGAATGTCACATGCTGAGTTGAAAGAATTAAAAGAGTAAGTGATGGAATTGTTGGAGAAGGGATTTATCAGACCTACTACATCACCTTGGGGAGCACATGTTCTCTTTGTGAAGAAGAAAGATAGATCTATGAGGTTATACATTGATTATAGGTAGTTGAACCAATTGACTATCAAGAATAAGTATCATCTGCCAAGAATTGATGAGTTGTTTGATCAAGTCTCTGGAGCTCATTATTTCTCCAAGATTGACCTTAGGTCTGGTTATCATCAACTGAGAATCAAGGAAGAAAATATTTATAAGACATCTTTCAGGAGTAGGTATGGGCACTATGAATTTGTTGTCATGCCTTTTGGGCTGACTAATGTACCTGCAGCATTTATGCAACTCATGAATAGTGTGTTCAGGCCCTATTTAGATCAATTTGTAATTGTGTTTATTGATGATATATTAATCTACTCTAAAACCAAGGAAGAACATGAAGCACATTTGCGGATGGCCTTACAGATATTAAGGGAGAATCAACTATATGTTAAATTGAGCAAATGTGAGTTCTGGTTGGAAGAAGTTTCATTTCTCGGTCATGTGATCTCTAAGGAAGGTATTTCTGTTGATCCTTCTAAAGTGGAAGATGTCAATAATTGGGAAAGGCCTACAAATGTGACCAAAATCCGAAGTTTTCTAGGATTGGCCGATTACTATAGGAGATTCGTCAAGGACTTCTCTAAAATTGTTGTGCCATTGACTAGATTAACAAGGAAAATTCTTATGTGTGGGCTGAAGAATGTGAGAAGAGTTTTCAAACTCTGAAGGAGCGCTCGACAACTGCACCTGTTCTTACTCTGCCTATTGTGAGAGGAGGATTCGAGGTATATACTGATGCTTCGGGAAATGACCTAGGTTGTGTATTAATGCAACAAGGCAAGGTGATAGCCTATGCATCTAGACAACTGAAGACTCATGAAGTTAATTATCCTGTGCATGATCTAGAATTGGCGGCAGTAGTCTTTGCTCTCAAGATATGGAGACATTATTTAAATAGTGAACAGTTCATTATCTATTCTGACTATAAGAGTTTAAATATTTATTTTCTCAGAAGGAGCTTAACATGAGACAAAGAAGATGGTTAGAATATTTGAAAGATTTTGACTTTTCTATTCAATGCCATCCTGGAAAAGGTAATGTTGTGGTTGATAATCTTAGTAGAAAGCCAAGGGCTCTATTATCAAGTTTGATGATTAGTGAGTGGCGACTACTAAAGCAATTTACAAGATTAAATTTAAAATGGAACCAAAGGAGGAACGAGTCTTGATTGCCAGTATAAGGGTACAACCTGATATGTTCTCTGAAATAAAAGAGCAACAAGGTAATGAACCTTTATTGGTTGAAATTATGAGAAATTTGAGCCAAAGACCCGATTTCCAACTGACTAATGATGGGAAATTATTATTGCAAGGAAGAACTTGCGTGCCTGATAGTGACAAAATCAAGAAGAAGATAATGGAAGAAGCGCACCAATCCAAGTATACCATTCATCCAGGACCCACTAAAATGTACCAAGACTTGAAAAGAAATTTTTGGTGGCCGAATATGAAAAGAGAAGTGCCTGAGTTTGTGAGCCGTTATATAACATGTCAACAGGTAAATGCGGAACATCTCAGATCTGTTGGTAAATTGAAACCTCTGGAGATACCAGAGTGAAAGTGGGAAAGCATTGATATGGATTTCATTATCGGATTGTACAAAACTAGAGGAGGACTTGATGCAATCTGGGTAATAGTTGACCGATTAACCAAATCTGCTCATTTCTTACCCATCAAAAGCAAGTGGACGGTGGATATACTGGCAGCTCTATACATCAAGGAAGTTGTAAGATTGCATGGCATTCCTTCATCTATAATTTCTGATAAAGATCCTAGATTTACTTCACTTTTGGAAGGGATTGCAATCTTCTCTGAGAATAAGATTAAATTTTAGTACAGCTTTTCACCCTCAGACAGATGGTCAGCATAGTAGTCAAGGCGGGCGCCTAGGCGCTGTTGAACGGCAGAGGCGGACGGTCGCCTTTCACAATAGTGAAAAGGCGAACCGGGTGGTCGCCTAGGCGGGCTGGGCGCCAAGGCAGCCGCCCGGTCACCTTACCTCCGCGAGCCCAACCCACTAAACCGCCACCCCCCCCCCCCCCCCCCCGCGGATCCGTTTAACGTTTAAACCCCCCCTCGACGTAATACCGCTGTTTGACCACTCCCCCCCCGTCCCGTTCATTCGACCTCCCACTCCCCCCCGGATCCTCCTCCTCTCCCAGGCTCCGAGCCCTAGTTGCTCGTCCGCCGGCGTGCGCATGCCGCAGTCGTCGTCGTCGTCGACCACGAGCCCCGCCGTCACCTCCTCCTCCGCGCCTGCGACACCTCCTCCACCACCATCACCGGAGCGCGAAGACATCGACACCTCCTCCACCGCCGGCGCCGCGACTGCGACGTCCATCTCCGCCTCTGGTTAGTCCCCCCTGCCCCTCTCTCTCTCTCTCTCTGCTCTCCCCCCCGGCCCCTCTCTCTGTCTCCCTCCTCTCTCTCCCTCCTCCTCCCGACTCCCCCACACCGACCGACCAAACCCTCCTCTCTCTCTCTCTCTCTCTCTCGGCTCTCCCCCCCGGCCCATCTCTCTGTCTCCCTCCTCTCTCTCTCCCTCTCTGTCTCCCGACGCCCCGGCCACACCAGTGACCAGTCCCTCTCCCTCCTCTCTCTCTCTCGGCTCTCCCCCCCGGCCCCTCTCTGTCTCCCTCCTCTCCCCGACTCCCCCACAGGGCCACACCAGCCCCCCCGGCCCCTCTCTCTGTCTCCTTCCTCTCTCTCTCTCGACTCCCCCACACCACACCAGTCCCTCCTCTCTCTATCCCTCTCTCTCTCCCCCGGGCCCTCGGCCCCTCTCATAGTCTCACTCCCTCCTCTCTCTCTCTCTCCCCCCCCATGGCCCCTCTCAGGCAGCCCTCCTCTCCCCGTCTCCCCCACAGACCCAGTCCCACTCCCCTCTAAATTATTTTTTAGATTAATTTTTTTAAATTAAAATTAAATTAATTTTCATTATTAGTTATTATTTTACGTGTAGATCATGGCAGATAATAGTTTCACAGTTGAGACCGAGATAAAATTAAAAGCAAAGTCAAAAGACCCGGGATGGAAGTATGCATATTGGCCTGACGTAAATGATAAGAACAATGTCCAGTGCGATCTTTGTGGCTTGATTACTAATTGGGGCATCAAAAGACAAAAGGAACATTTGATTGGTGGTTTTGGGGATGTGAAAAAATACCCAAATACTAATAGTATAATTGCCGAAGAGATGCTCAATTGGATGAACAAAAACAAAAAAAAGCCAAATGAGAGTATTCCGATTGAAGGAGATTCTGATAATGAACGTGAAGTGGAGGGACATGTGGAAAAGTCCCGACAAGGTTCTTCAACATTGGACTCTTCTGCAAAGAGTTCGGGAACGAGCAAACCACCTACAGCTAAATCCAAATGGTTAATTGATGCCTTTACAAGATAGAAGACTTTGTTGATGCTAGAAGAAGTGGGAAGAAAATTCAATCCACGTTAGAAAATAGATGGAACAAAGAAAACAAAAGGATGGTTGATGAGTATGTTGTCACTTTGTTCTATGAAGGTGGCATTCCATTCAATGTAGCCCGTCTAAAATGCTTTGAACATGCAGTGGAGGCTATAGGACGGTTTGGACCAGGATATAAGCCCCCAAGCTATCACATGTTGAGAGTGTCCCTTTTGAAGGACATGGTGGAGAAGACAAAATTGATGCACGAGGAATATCAAAAGCATTGGAAGACATGGTTGTACAATAATGTGTGATGGTTGGACCGATAAAAGACAAAGAAAGTTAATCAACTTTCTAATCAATTGTTCGCAGGGGACTTTTTTTGTTGAGTCAGTTAATGCTTCTGATAAGAAAGAAGACACGGGGTTGTTATATGAGTTGTTTGATAAAATGGTAGAAAGAATTGGAGAAGAAAATGTGGTGCAAATTGTAACTGATAATGTATCATATAATGTAGCAGCTGGTCGCTTGTTGATGGATAAAAGAAAATATTATTCTGGACACCTTGTACTGCACATTGTTTGGATCTCATGTTAGAAGATATTGGTAAGTTAAAGGGTTACAAAAGTATAATTACAAAAGCTAAGTAGTTGACAGCTTATATTTACACTCACACTCGCCTTCTTGAACACATGAGAAAGGAAACTAAGGGTAGAGAATTGGTGAGATGTGGTGTGACTAGATTTGCCACATCATTTCTTACATTAGAGAGGTTGAATGATGATGCAATAAAAAGGGCTCTTCGGAGACTATTTAGTTCTAAAACTTGGTATAAGAGTATATGGTTATCAACAAGTGCAGGGAAGAATGCCTCAAGTATTGTCTTTCAGGAGAGATTTTGGCATGGTGTTGAAGATGTTTTGAGAGCCTCTCAACCAATTTTGCAAGTGTTAAGATTGGTTGATGGAGATGAAAAACTTGCAATGCCTTATATATACGCTGCCATGGAGTATGCAAAAGAGCAAATTGTTCAAAATTTTGGCTCCAAGGCAAATTTACTGTGCTTTCATTTGCTTATTTTACAATTTTACCTTGCTTTAAACTCCATCATCCATATGCAGGAAGTAAAATTTCAGTTAATTTTGAAGATAGTTAATAAAAGATGGCAAGATCAAATGCATCGTCCTTTACATTTGGCGGGGTTTTTCTTAAATCCCAGCTTATATTTCAAGGCTAGAGAGAAAGATGTTAGTTCATGTGGGAAGTTTGAGAGTGATTTTTTTACATGTCTTGAAAGAATGGTGCCAGATTTGGACCTTCAAGATAAGATAGGTGATCACGTTACAATGTATTTGAAAGAAAGAGGGATGTTCGGAAGAGAACTAGCCATAAGAGCTCGCGATAGGAGAATGCCAAGTAAGTGTATCTTTTTAATAATTTTTAAAATTTACTTGATATTTTTTCAAATAACAATATTTTGACATGTTATTTTTTTTATAGTTGAATGGTGGGTAACATATGGTGGAGAAACTTCCGAATTGAAGAATATTGCGATAAGGATTTTGGGGCTTTGTTGTAGTGCTTCTGGGTGTGATAGATGGTTGTAGTGCTTCTGGGTGTGAACGCAATTGGAGTACATTTGAGTTTGTAAGTTCCACAAACTCATCTAATTCCAAATTTTTCTTTTACATTGATTAATATTATCCTTATTTAACATTATCTACTTGTATTCTTTGCATGTAGATTCACACCAAGAAGAGGAACCGCTTGGAATATAAAAGATTGAATGATCTTATATATGTTAAATATAATCGTCGTCTTCAAGAGAGATTCAAAGAGAGGAAAAATCATCTAGAAAAATATGATCCCATTTGTCTACCAGATTTAGATTGGGAAAGTGAGTGGATGACTCAAAAGTCAAAGAATTTAGTTCATGATGATGAAGATCTTACTTGGACAGATGTTGAGCTTGCTATGGAAGCATCATATGAAAGACCAACAAGAAGTAGAGCACAACCAAGAGATTATGATGATCCATCGGATGATGGAGAATTGCTAGAAGAAGATTCTGAAGAGGATGATGATGATGCTCCATGGGAGTCTAGTGAAGAAGGTCAAGCTCGCCAAGAAGATGATGAGAATGACAATCATGATGAGGCCATTCCAGCAGAAGTGCCATTTGATTTTAGGATTTAGTCTTTCATGTAATGTTACTAGATAACTAGTATTATGGTTGTGTGAACATTTCTTAGTAGTTATCTTATAACATACTTGCTAAGTACCACTATTTGATTCTTTTTTAATGATGTGATTTGTTATTTGTTAATAACTTATTATGTTTGGTAGGATTTATTTTTCATATTATGTCTAATATCTTTCAGGATGGAGCTAATAAAAAGATGAAGCTAAAAAAGTGTAGCCCACAGGTTAGTGTGTTTAACCCTTTGGTCTTTATTTTCTGTAATTTTTTTGATGTTATTATGTTCTTTTGTAATTTTATGAATTATTTTCAGATTTTTCTGTATTTTTTTGATGCAATTTAATTTTCTATAATTGTCATGCAATTTAATTACTGCAATTTCTTCATGCTTCTGAATTTTCTGTATTTTTTCTATAATATTTTCATATATTTTATTTTTATTTTATATATTATGAGATATATATTTTAGATTTTTTAATCAGTGGCCAAAGTGTCGCCTAGGCGACGCCTAAGCGGACGCCTTGTCGCCTAAGCGCTTAGAGACCCCGTGAGCGCCTTGGTTCGCCTTGTCGCCTTAACAACTATGATGGTCAGACAGAAGGAACTAATCAAATCATAAAGGATATTCTTAGAGCGTGCATGATAGATTTTGGTAATACTTGGCATGAACATCTATCATTGATTGAGTTCTCCTACAATAATATCTACCAATCAAGTATTCAAATGACATCTTTTGAAGCTTTTTATGGTAGAAGTTGTAAATCACCCATATGTTGGGATGAGATTGGGGAGAAGCAGTTAGTAGGTCCTGACATGATTCAAGATACTATTCAAAATATCCAGATGATTAAAGGACCGACTAAAAATTGCCCAAATCCCGACAAAAGAGTTATGCTGATAATAGAAGAAGGGATCTGGAATTTCAAATCGGTGACCATGTCTTCTTGAAGGTATCACATACTCGAGGAATCCAAATATTCGGAGTCAAAGGAAAGTTAAGTTCGAGATTTATTGGTCCTTTTGAGATCCTTGATAGAGTTGGAGGAGTAGCATACAGGCTAACGTTACCCCCGAAACTGGCAGGAGTGCATGATGTTTTTCATGTGTCAATCTATGTAGTCTGAGGCGTGAGGCGAGTGAGGCGACCAGGGGGTCGCCTCACGCCTCAAAGGCCTGGGCGATGAAATGAGGCGTTTGAGGCGAGATATTATTAAAAAATTAAAATTAAAATTATATGTCAAAATATCACAAAAATATATTTTTTGAACAATAAATATCATAAAACTGCATATACATTAAACTAGAAAAACAACTAACAAGTGCAATATTATAACAAAACAAAAATAGTTAAATAACCAAACAAATTAATTACATAATCCCATAACACAAAGTGTTTCAAATCTCTCTCAACTCTCAAGCCTCCTCATCACTCATAAAAGAGGAGTCGTCCCTGTCACTTGGAAGCTCATTCTCATTCTCTGATTGTGTCCCCTCGGAGTCAACATCTCTCACATTTATGGAGTGAGATGTGGCAATACTTTTTCCCTTTCCTAGGTGACGCTTTTTGTGTTCCCGCCCTTGTGCTTGGCCTTTCCTCTTCATTAACACCGGCAACGATTTCAACATCTAGCCATGTGAGGTCCTCCCCTTCATCCACAAAATCTTCATTTTCTGGAGGATTAGCTATCCACTCATTGCAATCATCAATGTCATCCAAAGAAATAGGATCATAGTCACTTTGCTGAACAAGCAAATGACGAGCATGGAGACGTTGATTATATTGCACAAAAACGAGATCGATCAGCTTCTTTTGCTCCAACTTATTTCTTTTCTTTGTGTGCACCTACAGGTATATTAGTTGCAATCAATTAAACAAAAAAAACACTAATCTTTTATATACTTGAATATGAAATTATTCAACTAACCTGCTCAAATGTACTCCAATTGCGCTCACAACTAGATGCACTACATGTCAAACTTAAGATCCGAATGGCTATCTTTTGAAGGTTTGGTGTGACGGTACCAAAGTTCAACCACCAAGTAGTTACATCACAAAGAAATTATAATTCACATTTCATAATAATTTTTACTCCACGATTGCAATGAAAATTAGACAAGAAATTGAGAAAAGCATCCATACCCGAAACAATAGAAGTGCGTTGTCTAATGGCCATTTCTCTCCCAAATAGCCCTTGGGCATACTGATAAGCTGCAAGCTCCTTGAAAATTGCCTCTTGGACTGAGGCTTCGGAAGCTAGTTTTTCAATGCAATCATATAGCCCTTGCTTAACTTCTTGATCATACTCAAATTTTGAATTAGAGAAATAAAGAGCTGGATTAACTATTAAGATAAAGGCCAACTGCATGTAAAGGACGGTGCATTTGAAAGTCCCACCGTCTATCAATGATTTCCCAAATTAGACCATATTTGTCAAGCTTGTCATTTAATGCACTCTTAATAGTCTCCTTTGCACGGTCCATAGCCTCATAAATGTAGCCCATCGCTGGCTTTTCTCCATCAACCAACCGTAAAACCATAACAAGGAGCTTGTATATTTGTAATGAATATGTCACACCATTCCAAAAAGAAGCCTTTAAGATTATGCCCTCTAACTTCTTCCCTTCATTTTTTTTGGCCCACCGATTATTACTAACAAGCCAATCAGCAGATGCAAACACCCTTCTCAAGCCATCTTTGCAATCAAGCAGACTCTGTAAATTTAAGTAGTTGGTGACAAAGCGAGTGACAGCTGCACGTGCAAGATTCTTGTCTTTTGTATACTTTCTCATCATAGCAAGAATCCTTGTGTGCCCATAAATAAATGTAGTTACCAATTTGGCTCTACTAATGATTTTTTTCATTGGAGACAATTTGGAAATGTCCTCCAACATCAAGTCTAAACAATGGGCAGCACATGGTGTCCAGAATAAATGAGGATGGGCTGTCATCAACATTTTTCCGACTGCCACATAACTAGACTCATTGTCTGTCACAATTTGGATGACATGCTGAACACCAACTTCGTTAATAACCTTGTCCAATAAATCTGCCAACAATTTGACATCTTTCACATGTGCAGAAGCATCAATTGATTTCAAGAAAACAGTCCCACCTAGAGAAAGAGAGTAAGACATAATGACAGTGAGAGACAGAGAAAGAAAAATAGAAAATATATTGAAAGTTGATAGTGAGAGACATAGAAAGAAAAATCTCACCTGGAGAGTTCACAAGAAAGTTGATCAGTGTTCGTCCCTTCACATCTGTCCATACATCGGACATGATGCTACAACCATATCTCACCCAATTTTCTTTTTGGGCATCCATCAACTCTTGAGTTGTTTTTATCTCCTTATGTAAAAGAGTCTAAGCGACGCCTAGGCGGGAAGGCGGTTTTTCCCCAACAAGGCGAGCCCACGCCTTATTGGGCGCCAGAAAGGCGGGCCAAGGCACCGCTTTGGCGGCCTAGGCGCCCAAAGCGGCGCCTAGGCGGCCCCCTTCTGTCTTCATTATTTAATTAAATATTTTAAATTATAATTTGAATTTTATGTCTTTTTTTGCAGTGGTCATCTATGGTACTACCCTAGTTATGTGTTTGTTTACTTTATTATTGATTGTATGTGATAATGGGAAATGTCTTTTTCTTTTGGTATCTGCTTTATATTATATGTATGTTGTTCCGAGTATGATTTGCATATTTTTGAAAGAAATTGACAAACATCATGTTAGTATTTTATTCATTCTGAAAGTCTAATTTTTATAATAATAACACCCAGATTACAATACAAAGAGAGAGTTCGCACCCTTTTATACAAGGAGATTACGGCGCCAGAAGTCAGGGTACCAAAGGCAACAATGCCCTGTTATAAACATAAATTTTCGATCCCCGCGACCTGACCGAGTAGGTCGATCCGCGTGCGAGGGCGCACATTTGAGAGTTCGGGCTCCACACTCTTAACACTTAACGCCTAAGTGCCGCTTAGGCAGGCGCCTAAGCGCTTAGGCACTCGAGGACCCCAAGTTCGCCTTGGTCACCTTGTCGCCTTGACAACTATGATCTCATGATAGCTAGACCCTTTAAATCCCGAACCGTATTATCCTACAGCTTCCAACATTGTTTGAAAGCTAGGTAGACACACAGTATTGAATGGGATGCCAGCTTGATAAATCCATCTACCTACATATTGGCAAACCCTATCGCGATGTTCCTTTTCCCATTTTTTATCTCTTCTTAACTTGTTCCGGATCAGGAGTGCATAACTTGTCCATAGGACCCTTCATCCGTGGTGGCTTTGAAATAATGTCATCAAGTATATTAACTTGATAGACATCCAGAGATTGAGATTGACATGAATCCTTCAACAAATTATCTATACCTTTCGTCTCCCTCACCATTTGTAGCTTCTCAGTTCTAGCTTTCTTGGCATTTTACATATATTCTCGGATTTCTAACTTCACATCCACGGAAACCTTCTGGCAAGCTGTCACATTTGTACCTAGGCCGGCTAAATGTTGTTTCAGCCAGTAAATCCCTCCTTTACTCACCTTTTTACAAAAATTACATGTTATCTCATCTCTATTTTGTGGATTGGCAGAGTTTCCATATTTCCATCCAATTTCCTTTGGTCTGCCCTTTTCTACATTGGGCCCTTGAGTGCTTGCATTTGACGATGCACCACCAGAAACAGACACAGAAGTAGGTGGTGTAGGCGTAGACATCTTAAAATAAAATCAAACAATAAATTTAAATCATATTACAAAAATAAATCAAACAACAAATTTAAATTACAAAAATAAACCAAACAACAAAAATAAATCAAACAACAAATGTAAAAAAATATTTTTACTGACTATTTATTGCCGACGTCGTTTGTCGGTCCTGCACGAATCACGATTGATCGTCACTGTGGTCTGTGAGAGACAAAGAGAGAGGGTGAGATAGAGTGACTAGTGAGAGGATAAGCCCCTCTACCTGTGCATGCGTGTGTCTGTGTGAGAGAGAGAGTGACAGAGTGGGAGAGAACAGAGAGTGGGCGGGAGACAGAGTTGAGAGAGAGAACAGAGAGAGTGGGCTAATACCTCTCTGCGTGTGCTTGTGAGACAGAGATAGAGAGGGGGAGAGAGAGAGACAGAGTGGGAGAGGGATCAAGCCCCTCTCTGCGTGTGCTTGTGTGAGAGGAAGACAGAGTGAGAAAGAGAGAAAGAGAGGAAGAAAGAGAGGAGACGGCGAGACTGCGAGGGGGAGACGGAGAGAGAGAGAGATAGAGTGAGGGAGACAGAGAGACAGTGAGAGGGAGACGGAGAGAGAGGAAGGAGACAATGACGTCGATGAGAGAGGGAGACAGTGAGAGGGAGACGATGAGAGGGAGACAGTGAGAGGGAGATACAGACGATGAGAGGGAGGTATAGGGAGAGTATGAGAGGGAGACAAAGTAAGGAAGAGGGTGACAGAGTGGGGGAGACGGAGAGACAGTGAGAGGGAGACGACGAGAGAGGGAGAGGGAGACGAAGAGAGAGATGGAGACGGTAAGAGAGGGAGAGGGAGATGAAGAGAGAGGGAGAGGGAGACGGTGAGAGGGTGTGCGTGTGTGCCACTGTGTGAGAAAGAGAGGAGAGGGACATGTGTACTGGACGCCGCTGTCGCCGGACTCCCGCCGGACACCGCTATCGCCGCTCGCCGGACACCGCAGTCATCGTTCACTCACCGGAAGCAGCTGTCGCCGTTGGGGATTAGGGTTGTCAATTGGGGAGCAGAGAAGCGACTGCGGGGTGGGATGGCAACGAAACCATCACATGGGTTTAAACGTGGATCCGCGTGAGGCTTAAGCTTAATGGGTATTCAAACCCGATACGCGGCTCCGCTGCGGGCGACTTGGTGGGAACGGCAGGCGAGGCAGGCGACGCGCGCCGCGGAGGGCGAAGCTAGAGAGGCGACGGCGAGGCGTTCGCCTCGGCGAGCCACGAAGGGGTGAGGCGAGTTGGCCTCGCCTCGCCGCGCCGCAGCGCCTAGGCGCGATTTTGACTACATAGGTGTCAATGTTAAGGAGGTATGTCTATGATCCTTCGCATGTGATCCAACATGATGATCTAGTACTGCAAAAAGATTTATCTTATGAAGAGAAACTCATCAAGATACTAGATCGAAAATTACATCAACTAAGGAATAGAGCAATACCAATGGTTAAAATCTAATGGAGCCGTCGTGGACAAGAAGAAGCCACTTGGGAATTAGAGGATGCGATTAAAAAGAAGAATCCATAATTATTTTCAAGATAGTATTGTTAGCACTTCTCATATTTTGTAATGAATCATGTGAATTTGGAGGACCAAATTCTTTTTTAAGTGGGGGAGGATGTAACAACTCGAAATTTTATATATGCATTTATATGCGAAAAAAATAATGAAAGATGAAAATAAAATAAATGATGAATATTTTTTCTGTATGTCTTTAAAGCGTTGAATATATGAACGCGAACCCTATCTCACGTGTTAACACGAACGGCGAGATTCGCGGCACGATTCTGAGAAGGCGAAGACGTCGGTATTGTAACAGTACTGTAGCATCCGATTTAAGAGAGAATTATTAACTCTAATTAAATCCTAATTAGTGGATGATATCATTTTATACATCATTGAATAAATAAGGTCATTGATTATGTCATAGAGGGGGATTTATTTCAATATTCACATATTGGAATTTATTTTCAACATAAGTTGGTGTAATAGTAACATGGGTTGGTGAAATAGAAAAATTAGGAGAAAATTTGACTTAGAATTAAATTAGCAATAAAACATCATTGAATAAATGAGGTAATGTCATAGAGGGGGATTTATTTCAACATTCACATGTTGAAATTTATTGTCAACATAAGTTGGTGTAATAGTAACATGGGTTGATGAAATAGGAAAATTATGTGGAAAATTGACTTAGAATTAAATTAGCAATAAAATACTTATGGGATTTGGCATATAAATAGGCCTGGTATCTTCCCTACTCAAAACACAAATTCATTGGGGAAGTGCTAGTTGTAGTGAGGAGGAAATCTTGAAGTTTGGAGGAGTGTTCTTCGTTCTTGTTCTTCTTCCTCTTCGATCTTCCACTAAGTAGGTTTTCTCTCAGTCAAAACTTAATTAGATCTTCATATATGTTTCTTTGCATGAATATTTTGATTCTATGCAGTTCTTCATGATCATGTATTTGTGGCTTATTTTGAGATTTAAAGTCCAAAAATGAGAGTTTTCGTTGTAAGAACGAGTTTCGATTTTCTATCTAAGAACGCGGATCACATATGGACCGTGATTTGAACATCGTACCCACGCCCGATTTACCTCGTTTATGTGCGTTATTTCAAAACTTAAATTTTGAATTTTAAAATCATGTTCTTGCCTTAAAAAGATTATCGAGAAAGAAATGACTACGTAAATGAACTCGTAAGGCTATCATCAAAAGTTTAAACAACTATGCTCGAATTTTCGTAAAATTTCTATACATGATTGACCCTGTCCATTTTGATCTAAGGTCTATCTGAAAGTTTGACATCTTTTTTTTTCAATGTCTTTTCCTTCATTGAAATTCTTTTACAAATGAACGTGTTAAAATATGCAAGAATGATTTTCGTTCGATTTACGTGTTTCTGTGTTTCCGACAAATCGTGTAGATAGCAAGTCTACCAAGAAAGACCGGTGTCTAAGGCTAAAGGTCCACGGGCAAACGGTTTAAGTGGATAAGTGGTTACTTAATTAAGACCTTACGAATGCGAGTAGAACTTCCCACTGTCCCACCTCTTACTTGGCCGAGATCTCTTTGATTTTCTACTAAGCATCCGACTGTGAAAAAAAAAACACTTGATCTAAACTTATTTTACAAGATTTTCCGCAGAGCTGATCGTGCCTTGATTGGCAAATTATTCTCTTTATTATCTTAATGTCGTTAAACATGATGCCTTAAATCATCCTTGAACTTCTCTTGTAAACTTCATTTACTCTTCATACTACTTGTCCTTGGAAATGAAAATTTTGCTAGATCTGTACTTTAGCCATAAACTACCATTTGAGAGTGTAGGAGCTAAATGCCATGCGGGGCAAAGTACTACGTTATGGGAGCCACCTCTTAAGGCCGGAATGGCACAAAGTGCTACATAACGGGAGCTATCTCTTGAGCCTGTAGGGGCCACCTCTAGAGTCCGCCATAACTAAATGTCTAGTTGTGCGCTATACTACGCTTCTTAAGCTTTTCTTGAAACTCGGATTGGCCATAATTATAAATGAATTGTTCTAGAAATTACATGGGACTCTTGGTCCACCTGAACACTCAATGCCTGGCAAACATAATAACCCTAATCTGGTCCTAAGCGAGTAAAGCCTGAAAGTACTTGTGCCCAAGAGAGTTGAATGATCAGGTGTGACATTGCACCAACTGACATGTAAGATTGAACTAGACAATTCACTTATTACATACTTGACTCATTACATGCTTGACTTTCTGTACATGACATGTTTGACCGGGAGTGTTAATATTCTTGTTACATGACCAATTTTACAATTCTATACTTGTTATTGATCCTCATGCTTACTAATTCTATACAATTCTATACTTGAGTTCTACAATATCCATTCTTGAATTCTTGACTTCCTAATCTTGTTCTCTACTATACTTGTCATTTGTTTTATTTACTTGTTTTATTTCGAGAGTATATAGATGATTCAAAATGTTAATTACTTAAAGTGACCTGGTAAAGAGATATAAGTCCTACTGAGCTTTCTAGCTCACCCTGTGTATTCTTGTCAATTTTCAGGAAATCCCGAAGATGACGGGAATGGGCTGAAGTGACGCGAGTGTTGATAATTTTTATTAGATTTTTTTCCAGTCTGTCTACTTAGAAATGAATGTACTAGATTTGAATAGTATCAAAAGTCCTTGAAGAATATTTGTTGGAAATGTCAGGTTATGAAATAAAGATGTGATTTTGTCAATTTGTTGTTCATACTCATCATCTGAGTCTCTTGATTAACCCTCTCGTATAACTGTTCACGTCTTGATATTCCACCTTGTTCGAGGGGTGACAACTTCACTCCAAATTTTTTTTTGGGAGTTGATGTTGGAAAAGTAGAGGTTGAGCTATCTCCAAAAGATGTCGATTCTTCCTCTTTGCTACTCCATTCTGTTGAAGAGTATAAGAGCTGGAAGGGTCATGTGTGACCCCTTCATCTTCCAAGAATACGTTCAAGTTCTTCCCAAAATATTCTTTTGCATTGTCTGAACGGAACACTTTTATTTTTTTGTTGAATTGGGTGTGTACCATTCTACAGAACACTTGAATAATCCTTGGAACTTCTTCCCTGGTCTTCATGAGATAGATCCAAGTACAATGAGAGAAGTCATCGATGAAGCTAATAAAATATTTATGCCCATCGATGGAAGGAATAAGAGAAGGCCCCCATACATCTGCATGGATTAAGTCAAAAAAGGAAGTGCTTTTATTCAATGAACTTGGAAAATGAGTTCTACAATGTTTTGCCAATTGGCAAATTTGACACTAAAGGGAATAGATGTCAACTAAGTGAACTAAAGATGGAAACAAGACTTTGAAAGACTAAAAGAACAAATGACAGAGACAAAAATGCCACAGAAGGATGTCCTTCACATGACTCCTAGCAGTGGATGACTTATATGCCACGCTTCCTCCAGGTTCAATGTAATAAAGGCCTCCTACTTCATGTCCAGTCCCAATTGTCCGCCCCGTCTTCAAGTCCTGGAAAAGACAATAATCAGGAAAAAAGGTGACTGAACAGTTCAAAATTTGGGTTAAACTGCTAACGGAGAGAAGATTTATGGAGAAAGGAAGGAACATGAAGGGTTGAAGGTAAGATTGGGTGATTATCTAGCTTAATGGTTCCCTTGCCAGCAACGGTGGAATGGCACCATCAGCCACTGTCACCTTATCTTACCCTGAGCTAAGAAGATAGGATGAAAAAGGAGTAAAGATAGGATGAAAAAAGAGTAGAGATACCGGTCATATGATCCGTGACTCCTAAGTCAATGGACCCAGGAGGTGCTGGATGGATGGGAACTTGCAATGCCATCCCAATTGTACCTGACAGAGATGAGGAAGGAGGGTTCTCAAGGTGGAGAGGATCCTCCGAAGGTTGGCAATATCCGAAGCTGACAGCCCCTTCAATCCTGGTACGTTAGAGTTGATGGAGTCCCCATCAGTAGGGACATTACTAGCCATGGTTGGCAATATCGGCCGAAACCGATACGTTTCGGCCGCAACGTATCGGTTTCGGCCGATACCGATCCGAAATCGGACCCCAACATTGTAGCAGGTTTCGATACCTAAAAAAAAATACTTTTTTAATGGTTTCGGACGAAACCATTAAGGGTTTCGGCCGAAACTGACCTGTTTCGGTCCGAAACCGGACGATTTCGGTCGAAACCAGAGAGGATCACTAAATTTTTTAGTTTTTTGAATGGTTTCAACCGGTTTCGATACCGGCCGAAACCAAAACCGATACTGAAACCGATACTGCCATCCTTATTACCAGCCGGTTGAAAACAACAGCATTCCCTTTTGCCTGCTGCCCCTTTTTTCCACCTTTAAATTTTGCTGGTTTCTTCTCGGGGTGAAGCTCCCAGCAATCTTCCTCATGATTCTCTCTGCCACAATGAGTGCAGACCACTCCACCCTTACCCTTCTCTTTAGTCCGTCCAATGCTTCCATTTCTACTTTGGGATGATGAGTTGACCAAAGCAGAATATTCTCCAACTCCTGGATCACCAGGAGTATTTTGTGGAGTGCTCATAACTCTGCCATGGCCGGTCCCAAGTCCGGATGAGAAAGGAGGAGGGTTTGCGTTAGGTTGACAGCCAGCAGTAAAAATTTGTCACATCTCCCACATGAATTCTGATCTAAATACATTTTGTGCTAATGCTAGGGCATCCCCTGGAAGCGACGCATTACATCGGAACTCGGATGGAATGATAAGTGAGCAAGGACTAGCTAGGGCGTTCCCCGTAAGCGACGTGCCGCAATGGCGCCCGATTGCGGTGTCAAATAGGCAAGGATTCCCGTGTGGGGTAGCACGTTCACGGGTAAAGAAACTAGTCCAAAAACTTAGGATCCGTCTAGCTACTTGGAATATAGGAACTTTAACGGGTAAGGGTTTAGAATTAGTTAAGATAATGAAAGATAGGAGGGTTAACATAGCTTGCATACAAAAAACTAGGTGGAAAGGACATAAAGCTAAAGATATTGATGGATATAAAATTTGATATACGGGTAATAATAACTCTAGAAATGGTGTTGCTATAGTAATAGATAAAAACTTAAAAGATAGAGTTGTAGAAGTTAATAGATTAGGGGATAGATTGATGTTTAATTAAATTTATCTTAAGTGAGGATATTTTGAATATAATTAGTGCATATGCACCTCAAGTAAGATTAGAAGAGAGCATTAACAAGTAATTTTGGGAGGCTATTGATAGTTTGATCCAAAATATCCCTAGTGAAGAGAGAATCTTTATTGGAGGGGATCTTAATGGTCATGTGGGTAAAGATAATAGAGGTTATGAGAGGATTAATGAAGGGCTTAGTTTTGGTAATAGAAATGATATGGGTTATACTATTCTAATAGAAATGATATGGGTTATACTATTCTTGATTTTGTTATGACCTATGATCTAACAATTACTAATACTTTCTTTAAGAAGAGGGACAAACACTTAAAACATACAAGAGTGGAACACATATAAGTCAAATTGACTATTTTCTTATTGAGTTTTATGTAAAGATTGCAAAGTTATTCCTGGTGAGAGTCTAGTCCCTCAACATAGGTTGTTAGTAATGGATGTCTTTATCCCTAAATTCAAAAGAAAGATCATTATAAATAAATGTTATAAGATTAAATGGTGGAATTTAAAAATTAAAAGTTTAAAAATATTTAAAAATCATCTATTAAAGGAAAATATTTAGAATTTAGAAGAAGAAACTAATATAATGTGGAATAATGTTACAAATTGTATAACGAGTGTAGCAAAACAACTCTTAGGCGAATCTAAAGGTAAAAAGAATTTAGAAAAAGAGACTTGATGGTGGAGTGAGGAAATCCAAAATACCATTAGAGTAAAAAAGGAGTGCTTTAAAGTTTGGCAAACTAACAAAAATAATCAAACCCTAGAAGCTTATAAAATTGTTAAAAAGAGGGCTAAAAAAATAGTTGGCAAAACTAAATCAAAGGCATTTGAAGATTTATATAATAAATTAGGAACCCGAGAGGGTGAAAATGACATATTTAAACTTGCTAAATTAAGAGAAAGGGAAACTAGAGATTTAGATCATGTTCGTTGCATTACAGGTGAAGATCAAAGGGTTTTAACTAAGGATCTTGAGATTAAAGAGAGGTGGCATAGTTATTTTTAGAAGTTACTTAATGGAGATTGCGTCAAGGATTCTTCTTTAGAAGGTATCTAAGAGTCCACAATATTTGATAAATATCAATATTTCAGGCATATTAAGATGTCAGAAGTGGATGATGCTTTAAGGAAAATGAAAGTGGGCAAGGCCTTAGGACCAGATGACATACCTATTGAAGTATGAAAAGGTCCAGGAGACATTGGTATTCAGTGGCTAACTAAACTTTTTAATAAAATTTTAAAGGAACGTAGAATGCCAGAAGTTTGGAGGAAAAGTGTTGTAGTTCCTTTCTATAAAAACAAGGGAGATATTCAAAGCTGCAATAATTATCGTGGAATTAAGCTTAGGAGTCATACTATAAAACTTTGGGAAAGGGTAATCGAAAAACGCCTCCGATATATTAACTACTATATCCATAATAGTCAAGGCGGGCGCCTAGGCGTCGCCTAGGCGGCGGCGCCTAGGCGTTGTTGAATGGCAGAGGCGGACGGTCGCCTTTCACAACAGTGAAAAGGCGAACCCGGCGGTCACCTAGGCGGGCTGGGCACCAAGGTGGCCGCTCGGTCGCCTTACCTCCGCGAGCCCGACCCGCTAAACCCCCCCCACCGCGGATCCGTTTAACGTTTAAACCCCCCCCCTCGACGTAATACCGCTGTTTGACCGCTCCCCCCCCGTCCCGTTCATTCGACCTCCCACTCCCCCCCTCAATCCTCCTCCTCTCCCAGGCTCCGAACCCTAGTTGCTCGTCCGCCGACGTGCGCATGCCACAGTCGTCGTCGTCGACCACGGGCCGCACCGTCACCTCCTCCTCCGCGCCTACGACACCTCCTCCACCGCCGTCACCAGAGCGGGGAGCCATCGACACATCCTCCACCGCCGCGGCTGCAACGTCCATCTCTGCCTCCGGTTAGCCCCCCCTGCCCCTCTCTCTCTCTCTCTCGGATCTCCCCCCCCCCGGCCCCTCTCTCTGTCTCCCTCCTCTCCCCGACTCCCCCACAGGGCCTCCTCTCTCTCTCTCTCTGTCTCCCTCCTCTCTCTCTCTCTCTCTCGGCTCTCCCCCCCGGCCCCTCTCTCTGTCTCCCTCCTCTCTCTCTCCCTCCTCTCCCCGACTCCCCCACAGGGCCACACCAGTCCCCCCCCGGCCCCTCTCTCTGTCTCCCTCCTCTCTCTCTCTCTCTCGGCTCTCCCCCCCGGCCCCTCTCTGTCTCCCTCCTCTCTCCCTCTCTGTCTCCCGACTCCCCCACACCACACCAATCCCTCCTCTCTCTCCCTCTCTCTCAACCGGGCCCTCTCTCTGTCTCCCGACTCTCCCTCTCTGTCTCTCTCCTCTCCCCGACCCCACGGCCCCTCTCACAGTCTCACTCCCTCCTCTCTCTCTCTCTCTCTCTCTCTCTCTCTCTCTCTCTCCCCCATGGCCCCTCTCAAGCAACCCTCCTCTCCCCGTCACCCCCACAGACCCAGTCCCAATCCCCTCTAAATTATTTTTTAGATTAATTTTTTTAAATTGAAATTAAATTAATTTTCATTATTAGTTATTATTTTACGTGTAGATCATGGCAGATAATAGTTTCACGGTTGAGACCGAGATAAAATTAAAAGCAAAATCAAAAGACCCGGGATAGAAGTATGCATATTGGCCTGACGTAAATGATAAGAACAAGGTCAAGTGCGATCTTTGTGACTTAATTACTAATGGAGGCATCAAAAGACAAAAGGAACATTTGATTGGTGGTTTTGGGGATGTGAAAAAATACCCAAATACTAATAGACAAATTGCTGAAGAGATGCTCAATTGGATGAACAAAAACAAAAAAAAAAAAGCCAAATGAGAGTATTCCGATTGAAGGAGATTCTGATGATGAACGTGAAGTGGAGGGACATGTGAAAAAGTCCCGGCAAGGTTCTTCAACATTGGACTCTTCTGCAAAGAGTTCGGGGACGAGCAAACCACCTACAGCTAAATCCAAAGGGCCAATTGATGCCTTTGCAAGAATGAGTATAGAAGACTTTGTTGATGCTAGAAGAAGTGGGAAGAAAATTCAATCCACGTTAGAAAATAGATGGAACCAAGAAAACAAAAAGATGGTTGATGAGTATGTTGCCACTTTGTTCTATGAAGGTGGCATTCCATTCAGTATAGCCTGTCTAAAATGCTTTGAACATGCAGTGGAGGCTATAGGACGGTTTGGATCAGGATATAAGCCCCCAAGCTATCACATGTTGAGAGTGTCCCTTTTGAAGGACATGGTGGAGAAGATAAAATTGATGTATGAGGAATATTAAAAGCATTGGAAGACATATGGTTGTACAATAATGTGTGATGATTGGACCGATAAAAGATAAAGAAAGTTGATCAACTTTCTAGTCAATTGTTCGCAGGAGACTTTTTTTGTTGAGTCAGTTAATGCTTCTGATAAGAAGGAAGACGCAGGATTGTTATATGAGTTGCTTGATAAAATGGTAGAAAGAATTAGAGAAGAAAATGTGGTGCAAATTGTAACTGATAATACATCATATAATGTAGCAGCTAGTCGTTTGTTGATGGATAAAAGAAAAACATTATTCTGCACACCTTGTGCTGCACATTGTTTGGATCTCATGTTAGAAGATATTGGTAAGTTAAAGGGTTACAAAAGTGTAATTACAAAAGCTAAGAAGTTGACAGCTTATATTTACACTCACACTCGCCTTCTTGAACACATGAGAAAGGAAACCAATGGTAGAGAATTGGTGAGATGTGGTGTGACTAGATTTGCCACATCATTTCTTACATTAGAGAGGTTGAATGATGATGCAATAAAAAGGGCTCTTCGGAGACTATTTAGTTCTGAAACTTGGTATAAGAGTATATGGTTATCAACAAGTGCAGGGAAGAATGCCTCAAGTATTATCTTTCAGGTGAGATTTTGGCATGGTGTTGAAGATGTTTTGAGAGCCTCTCAACCAATTTTGCAAGTGTTAAGATTGGTTGATAGAGATGAAAAACCTGCAATGCCTTATATATACGCTGCCATGGAGTATGTAAAAGAGCAAATTGTTCAAAATTTTGGCTCCAAGGCAAATTTACTGTGCTTTAATTTGCTTATTTTACAATTTTACCTTGCTTTAAACTCCATCATCCATATACAGGAAGTAAAATTTCAGTCAATTTTGAAGATAGTTGATAAAAGATGGCAAGATCAAATGCACCGTCCTTTACATTTGGCGGGATTTTTCTTAAATCCCAGCTTATATTTCAAGGCTAGAGAGAAAGATGTTAGTTCATGTGGGAAGTTTGAGAGTGATTTTTTTACATGTCTTGAAAGAATGATGCCGGATTTGGACCTTCAAGATAAGATAGGTGATCAAGTTACAATGTATTTGAATGAAAGAGGGATGTTCGGAAGAGAACTAGCCATAAGAGCTCGCGATAGGAGAATGCCAAGTACGTGTATCTTTTTAATATTTTTTAAAATTTACTTGGTATTTTTTCAAATAACAATATTTTTGTTTATAGTTGAATGGTGGGTAACATATGGTGGAGAAACTTCCGAATTGAAGAATATTGCGATAAGGATTTTGGGACTTTGTTGTAGTGCTTCTGGGTGTGAACGCAATTGGAGTACATTTGAGTTTGTATGTTCTACAAACTCATCTAATTCCAAATTTTTCTTTTACATTGATTAATATTATCATTATTTAACATTATCCACTTGTATTCTTTGCATGTAGATTCACACCAAGAAGAGGAACCGCTTGGAACATAAAAGATTGAATGATCTTGCATATGTTAAATATAATCGGCGTCTTCAAGAGAGATTCAAAGAGGAAAAATCATCCAAAAAAATGTGATCCCATTTGTCTACCATATTTAGATTGGGGGAGTGAGTGGATGACTCAAAAGTCAAAGAATTTAGTTCATGATGATGAAGATCTTACTTGGACAGATGTTGAACTTGCTATGGAAGCATCATATGAAAGACCAACAAGAAGTAGAGCACAACTAAGAGATTATGATGATCCATCGGATGATGGAGAATTGCTAGAAGAAGATTCTGAAGAGGATAATGATGATGCTCCATGGGAGTCTAGTGAAGAAGGTCAAGCTCACCAAGAAGATGATGAGAATGACAATCATGATGAGGTCATTCCAGCAGAAGTGCCATTTGATTTTAGGATTTAGTCTTTCATGTAATGTTACTAGATGACTAGTATTATGGTTGTGTGAACATTTCTTAGTAGTTATCTTATAACATACTTGCTAAGTACCACTATTTGATTCTTTTTTAATGATGTGATTTGTTATTTGTTAATAACTTATTATGTTTAATAGGATTTGTTTTCCATATATGTCTAATATCTTTCAGGATGGAGCTAATAAAAAGATGAAGCTAAAAAAGTGTAGCCCACAGGTTAGTGTGTTTAACCCTTTGGTCTTTATTTTCTGTAATTTTCTTAATGTTATTATGTTCTTTTGTAATTTTATGAATTGTTTTCAGATTTATTTTTTTCTAGTGTGAGAAACTCTGGTTTTTTCCCGCCACTTTGCCTCTTGTCCTCGTCGGAGCGTCCCCCTCCTTGCCGGGCATGGCCGGTGTGGCGGGGGTTCTACCTTCTCCTTTGGAGCTGCCGGCGACAGTCTCCTCATCCTCCCAAGTTGCTCCTCGCCGGACCTTCGCGCAGGCTCTGATGGAGTCCAAGCTGCGGCCAAGGATTGCTATTCCGGTTAAGGACCCAGCATTCACTGACCGGGGCGAGCCAGCGGTGTTCTTCACCAAGGCGGATGTCCAGGCGTCAATACGTTTCCTGTCTTTCTCCATAGTGGCCAAATGTGCATATGGTCGGCCTACCTTTTCTGATATTAAAAGTTGCCTGATGCAGCGGTTGATGTTATCTTCAGATTTTGTTATTAGCAAACTGAATCCGCCACATCTACTTCTTCGTTTTGATTGTGAATCGGATTTCATGAAGCTTCTGATACAGAAAAAATTATACATTAGGGGATTCTTGTTTCGGTTTTTCCGCTGGACATCTGATTTTAATTTCGATGTTGATCCACCGACGGTGCTGGTTTGGATTGGTTTCCCAGCTTTGCCGGCAAACCTGTACCATGAAGACTGCCTTCGGTCTATAGCTGGAAATTTTGGAGCTGTGCTCCATGAAAGATCTTTGGCACTGACTGATACATCGGAGGCCCTGGTTTGTGTTGAGATTGATCTATCAGCTCCGCGCAGGGAGCGGCTGTGGATAGACATGGATGGTGTCGGCTACTGGCAATCGGTTAGCTACAACCGCGTCCCTGCTCTTTGCTCCTTTAGTCATAAGCTTGGACACTCAATGGATGGATGCAAGAAGAAACAGGGTAGGACGGCCCGGGCTCAATCGGTTAAAGGACCAGATCCAAAGAACATTAGACAGGCTTTCAGGCCTAGGCTGGTTGATCCTCCGGTTGTTCGACATAATGTGGCAATGGACAATAAGTTTGAGATTTTGCAGCAGGCTATGGAGCTATTGGAGGTGCAACAAGCTGACTGTGCAACAAGTAGCAATGTTCAGGATGTGGAGTGTCTGGAGGGGGAGTCTTCTGCCCCTGGCTTACAGCTGTCGAGTACAGTGGAACTTCCCTCCTCCCCCAAGCCTGACCTTGGTGGTATTGGTGGGCGGCAAAGTATAACTCAGCAAAAAATAGAAGGTCCTGAGTTGCCTGTCAGGGAGGGGGAATATATGCCTCCGTTACCAAATGATTTTGTTGATAGAGGTGCTGCTGAAAGTCGTGTGTTAAATGATATTCCTGTGGAGATGGCAATGCCTGAAGCTGAGGCTTCTACTGTGGTAGATACAACCTCTGGTGTGGAGGTCTTGTATAATGTGCGTATGCATGAGCTCCTAAAGGCTAGTATGCAGGTTACGGATAAAGCCTGTCTAGACAACGAACTAATGCAGTCAAACGTTCATGTGAAGAGTGGTGAGTTTGTCAGCAGGCATCAAGATGGTGGGGTAATAACCAGATTTAAAGCTAGATCGATGGAAGATGTCATTTGGGATCCCCAATGATTCTACCACCACTAATTTGGAATATCCGTGGAGTGGGGAACCTTTGTTCCCGAAGAAGTTTGAAATATATAGTGCAATCTAATAAGGTCAATTTAGTGGCCATCAGTGAACCAATGCTGAATTTAAATAAAGCTCCTCCTTTGGGAAGGTACCTCAAGCTTGGGGGTTTTGCAGGTAATAGCTCTTTAGATCCAAAGATTTGGGTCTTCTGGCATGACAGTTATAACTTGGAGGTTATTGCCTCCTCTTCACAATATATAACTCTTAGATTGAAGGTGGACAATTCCTTTCGTACATATTATTCTTTTGTATATGCATCCTGTGATTCCCACCAAAGACAGTCCTTATTCAATGATCCTGCCATGTTTGCTGCCTCAATCTCAATTCCATGGTTGGTAGGGGGACTTTAACTGTGTTCTTCGCCCATCAGAGAAGGTGGGAGGTGGCATTCCGGCTTTTGTAGCTATGTCTGATTTTAATACCTTCTTATGTTCTGCTGGCTTGGTTGATGCTGGTTTCATAGGGCCTGCAATGACTTGGACAAACAATAGAGTTGGCTCTGCTAACATTCGAGCAAGGCTAGACCGTGTATTAGTGAATAGCTATTGCCAATCAGCTTTCCCTCAATTGACTGTAAAACATCTACCTAGAGGTCCCTCGGACCATGCTCCTTTGCTTCTTCTTATGGACAGCATGACTAAAAGTCCTAGTCGGTTTATTTTTCAGAAGATGTGGTGTACACATGCATCATTTAAACAGCTGGTTGCTGATGTTTGGCAGCAAGCCCATATAAGTCATCCTAATGCCTTGGTAAGACTTTTGTCAAGTTGAAGGCAGTCAAGGATTCTCTGCGTAAATGGAACAAAGAAATTTTTGGGGATATAAGTTCTAACATAAGTCTTGCAGTAGCTGATGTAGAACTCAAGCAAGGTCTCTATGACTCTGACCGTACTCCTGATAATAAAGAAAGTCTTAATGCTGCAAATGCTAGTCTCCGTCAAGCTCAGCTCAGAGACGAAATATTTTGGAACCAAAAATCCCGGGTCGACTGGATTGAGAGTGGAGATAGAAATACCTCATTTTACCATGCGGTTGCTTAATGCAATAGAAGGAGAAATGTTATCAGAAGACTCAAAGTTGGCGAGTCAGAAGAGTGGTGTACAGATCAGGATAATCTGAGGCTTCATGCTGAGGCTTATTTCAAGAACTTATTCTCTTCTGAGGAGCATCTTGTGGACCCTGATATATTGGCATGTATTCCACATGTTATCACTGAGACTCAGAATTTAGCCCTTTGTGCAATCCCGGATCCTTCAGAGGTCCGCAGAGCTGTCTGGTCACTCAAAGGTTCCAGTTCTCCTGGTCCGGATGGATTCTCTGGAGAGTTCTTTACAACAGTTTGGGACATTATTGGGCAGGATGTCATAGAAGCTGTAAGTGCTTTCTTTGAAGGTTTCCCCCTTCCTAGGGGAATATCTTCCTCTCTTATTACTCTTATTCCCAAGGTTCAGGAACACAGGTCTTTCAATGATTTTCGACCTATCAGTCTATGTAACTTCACATATAAGGTCATCTCCAGGATTATTTCTAAAAGGTTGGCTCCTCTCTTGCCTAACATAATTTCAGTGGAGCAGGGGGCATTTGTGAAAGGGCGGTTTATTCTGGACAATGTGTCTTTAGCTCGACAGCTAATGATGGATATAAATAGGAAAGTTAGAGGTCATAATGTGATTGTCAAGCTGGATATGGCTAAAGCATACGATAGGATGGAGTGAGACTTCATCTTAGCTGTCATGAGAAAGTTTGGGTTTAATACCAGGTTTACTTCTTTCATTGGCATGCTTCTATATAACTGCTGGTTTTCTGTAAACTTTAATGGGGTGGCATCAGGCTTCTTTAAGTCTAGCAGAGGCATTAGGCAAGGGGATCCAATAGCTCCATATCTGTTCATAATGGCCTCAGAGGCTCTAAGTAGAGGCCTCTCTGCCTTATTCCAGTCTGGGGGACTAAAGGGCTATAAAGGGCCCAGAATGTCTATGCAGATTTCCCACCTTCTTTATGCAGATGACACCTTGGTCTTTTTTAATGCTAGCAGGCGAAATATTGTGGCCTTCCAACAATTCATCAGTAGCTATGAGCACTGCTCGGGGCAGAAAGTTAATGTAGCAAAGAGCTACTTTATCCTCTCAGCTAAAGCCCCCCCCCCCTCTTTAAGACAATCTATTCGAACACTCACTGGATATAAGCATCAGACAGCTGGAATAAGCTATCTTGGAATCCCAGTTAAAAAGGGCAGATACCTATGCTCTGATTTCAAATTCTTGATAGAAAGGATACAGATCAAGTTAGAAGGCTGGCAGTCTAAAGTGTTATCACAAGCTGGCAGGGCAGTGTTAATTGATTCAGTATTGAAAAGTATGCATGTTTATCTTGCTTCAGCTTGCTTCTTACCGAAGAAGATTATCAATTTTATTGACAGTCAATGTGCCAATTTTTTCTGGCAAGGGGATAATGGCACCAACCGTAGGCATTGGGTTGCCTGGTCTGAAATTCAGAGGCCTCAATTAGAGGGAGGACTGGGAATCAGAGATTTATAGTGGGTCCAGACTTCTTTGGCTGTTAAAATGCTATGGAACATAGTCCATGGGTCTTCACTCTGGTCTATGTATGCTCGGTAAAGATTCATCAATTCCCACCTTGCAAACTGTGCTAAACCCTTCCCTGCAGGTATGCCTCTGGCAGTGTTTAGGCAGGCTAGAGATACCTTAATAGCAAATAGTAGGTGGATTGTTGGAAATGGAGCTACAATTGATTTTTTGAGGGACAACTGGACTGGGAATGGTCCGGCTGTATGTGTTGCACAGGCCAGTGATAGGGACAGTGGGGTATCTATTCCAATGGCTTCGGTCAGAGAGGTGCTCCGGGACACTCAACATGAGGCTTGGGGTCTTCTCAGAAATAACTTCCATATTCCCAATATTCATCCCAACAATGAGGCTGATGTCTGTGTTTGGACAGGTACTGCTAAAGGCAACTTCTCTGTTAAGTCAACCTGCAATATGATTCGAACTAAAGGAGTGCTAAGGCCAGCCTGGGCTAAGTTGTGGCATTCAGCCATAGCTCCGAGGGCTGCTCTCTTTACCTGGAAGCTAATTCGTCGGGCTATTCCAGTTGATAGTAGGGTAGCCGACTGTGCGATTCAGATGACTTCTAGGTGCAGCTGTTGTTCCTCCCCTAACTATGAAGATCTCAATCATGTTTTCATATCTGGAGAGCTAGCTTCTGAACTATGGGGTTGGGTGCACCCCTTGGTGAGTAATAAAGTCTGGCTAAGTGATCAAATCACTGCCCAATGCTGGAATATGCTAACTGCTACCAGGATACAATCTGCATTTAGCTTTATTGGGATGTATTCAGTTGTCTTGATGCTGTGGGAGGTATGGAAGCAGAGATGTGCTTCCAGATATGAAGGGGTAACCCTCAACACTACATCAATCAAAAGAAGGATTCTCTCCTCAGTTGCCTTGGCTTTGGATAAGCTAAGCTTCCACAGGCCATTGTCCTCTTCTCAATTCAGTTGTTTGGCTTCTTTTCATTTATTTCCCCGGGTACAACTAAAACAGCCCATCTTGGTAAGCTGCAGTTTGGCCAAGCATGGGTATACCCTGCATGTAGATGGGGCCTCAAAAGGAAATCCTGGCAAGTGTGGAGGAGGTGGCTGTATTAGGGACTCCTCTGGTGGCTTGGTTGTAGGTTTTGCCTTTCACTATGGATATGGTAATAGTCTGCTGGCAGAAGCAAGGGCCTTGCACGATGGATTGGCAATTGCGAAGCAAGGAGGAATTAATCTAATGGCAGCTTATTCGGACTGTGCTCTCCTTGTCGAGGCAAGTCGGAGTGGTATAGCTCCCAGCTGGGTGGTTCATCCATTGTGCAGGAGGACCATGGCTCTTCTCCAAGAAAGTGGGTGTTTGCTTCACCACACATTCAGAGAGGGGAATCAAGTAACAAATTCTTTGGCTTCATATGCATGTAGTACCCTTGTAAACAATGTTTTTACCCAAGTAGGGGATCTCCCACCGTTGGCCAAGGGCGCCTTTAGAATGGATAAGGCTGGGCTGCCAGCTTTTCATTTTCCTTAGATTCTACTGTTTGTAATCCCATCTCTTGCTCTTTAATTCCTCTTGGTTTCATTGGGCTAAACCATTGTCAGCCCCTTGTAATCCCAGGGGTATGCCCCGCTGCTTGTGTATCTCTTTTTCAAAATTAATAAAAATCTAGGGCCACAGGTATAGCCTGGGGGAGTGGGAACACTTTCCCTTTCTGAGGGAGGGTGCACTCGACCAGTGTCTACCCTGTCCGGTCGGTTCTTGGTTTTAAAAAAAAAATATTTTCAGATTTTTCTGTATTTTTTGATGCAATTTAATTTTCTATAATTGTCATGTAATTTAATTACTGTAATTTCTTCATGCTTCTGAATTTTCTGTATTTTTTATATAATATCTTCATTTATTTTATTTTTATTTTATATATTAGGATATATATATTTTAGATTTTTTAATCAGTGGCCAAAGTGTCGCCTAGGCGACGCCTAAGCGGACGCCTTGTCGCCTAAGCGCTTAGAGACCCCGTGAGCGCCTTGGTTCGCCTTGTCGCCTTGACAACTATGACTATATCGGAAAATCAGTTTGGTTTTATGCCGAATAGATCTACTACATAAGCTATTTTCTTACTACGGCAGCTAATGGAGAAGTATAGAGAGATGAGAAAAGATTTGTATATGGTGTTTATTGATTTAGAGAAGGCGTATGATCAAATAACGAGAGAATTGATTTGGTGGACATTAAGAAAGAAAGGAATCTCTCAAGATATGTTGATTTGATTAAGGATATATACGACGGTGCTATTACTAGTGTTCGAACTATTGCTGGAGAGACTGGTGAATTTTCAATTTCTATAGGTTTGCATCAAGGTTCTGCACTAAGTCCGTATCTCTTTGCCTTAGTTATGGATGAAGTAATAAAACACTTGCATGAGGATATCCCTTGGTGTATGTTATTTGCAGATGATATTGTCTTAATTGATGAGAGTGTTGATGCTTTAAATGCTAAGTTAGAGCGTTGGAGACTTGCCTTGGAGTCTAAAGGTTTTAAAATTAGTAGGAGTAAGTTAGAGTTTATGCATTGTAATTTTAGTAATGGGAGAATGGTACAGGAAGACATGGTTCTAATTGATGGGCATAAAATTCCGAAGAGTAGTAGCTTTCGACACTTAAGGTCTATCATACAAGAGAATGGGGAGATTTATGACGACGTTACACATAGGATTAAGGCAGGCTGGTTAAGATGGAGAAACGTATCAGGAGTCATCTGTGATCGTCGTATGCTTGTGAAACTTAAAGAGAGATTTTATAGAACGGCTGTGAGACCTGTTTTGTTATATGGTATCGAGTGTTGGTAAGTACGAAAGGAACACATTCACAAAATGTGTGTAGCAGAGATGAGGATGTTGAGATGGATGTGTAGCAAGACTAAGAAAGACAAAATTAGGAATGAGCGCATTCGTGAGGACTTAGGGTAGCTCCAATTGATAGTAAAATGAGAGAAAATAGACTCAGGTGGTTTGATCAGGTGCTTCGTCGCCCTAACTCTGCGCCAGTTAAAAGCTGTGATTGAATCTTAGTGGATGTTAGTAAAAGAGCTCGGGGAAGGCCTAAAATGAGATGGTGCGATGTTATTAGGAAGGACATTAGCTTCTTGGGTTTAAATATGAATATAGTAGTACTTGATAGAAATCTTTGGCGGAACACAATTCATGTAGCTGACCCCAAATAATTGGGATAAGGTTCTGATGATGATGATGACTTGCTCCAAGGAAGATACACTCTCCATATTTAATATCTGACCCCTTAAGAGTCCCATACTCCTCATTCAAACCAGCAAGGAACTTAAAAGTTCTGTTTTTTTGAACATACCTCGTGCTGTTTATGATCTTCCAAACATGACCAACTATCAATGGCATAATAATCCAATTCTTCCCACCTGTTTCTCAAACTGTTAAAGTAGGAAGTAACTGAGGAAGTTTCCTGTTCCATTTTGTGAATCTCTCTAGTCAACTGATACACACGGATAGCATTTTGTTTGTGTCCATACATTTCATTCAGAAGTAAGCACACATCCCTAGCAGTTCTCTTTCTCAAAATTGAGTGTTGCATTTCTGGACCAACATAATTAAGAATATAGGATCTCACAATGCTGTCCTCCAATGACCATGCATCATACTTCGGGGCTTCCCTAGTTGGAGCCTTGATTTTACCATTAACATATCCGAGTTTCCCTCGACTTGTGAGGTAAAGTTCAGCGACAACACACCAGAACATGAAGTTCTTTTCGTCCAACTTCATTGGAGTAATCTGCAGTGTAGGATTGTCATTCCCAACAACCACAGTTGTCCCATTGGCGGCTGTGGAGTTGACTTCAACTTCAACAGTCGACATTGTTTAGGATCAAGGGTCTTCCTAAACTGGAAAGGAAGGGAAGAAGTGCAACCACAGAAGGGAGATGAGAGGAGGGCGGAGGCACCAACTGCACCTGTTTCCTTTGGTCCGCAGCCCTTCCTGGGCCCTAGTTCCGGTGAGAATATGGCACGCCCCTTGCTCCTATTCCGGAGTTCTGAGAGGAGGGGGTACCCCAACGGTGGCTTCCCACACTTTTCCTCTTGCTCAGTAGCCTGTGACCTGTCCATTCATGCCCCTGCCCTACTCTGATACCATGTTGTACTGCGTAACAGAGAGAAGAGACAAGAAAGAGACACGCAGAGAAAGAGGAGGCTGGAATAGGTTGTCCGCCATCTCTACCAGTCGGACCCTACAACCCTTCATTTATATTTAGGGTTAACCATCTTAATTACACTGTTTGACCCTTTTACCCTCAAATTAAAGAGAAAAAACAGAAAAGGGAAAAACAGACTATGCGCTAGACCAATAACACATAATCGGGTCTAAACAGATCTAATAACCCACTAACCCACTAACATACAAATAATAATGAAGAGGTGAGATCTCGTGCCAAGCAATAAATCGTCAGATCTAGGGCGATCGCTAGGCGCAGCCACCTCAGAACGGAATTCTGCAAGAAGGGGAAAGAGCGATCAGGAGGCCCGGGGTTGTGAACCCGGGAAAAACCCTCCGATGCCTAAGTCAGCGAATGGTATGAGCGAGGTGCAGAAAGGGGGCAGAGAGATGAAGGGCACGAGACGGCGCTCCACCAGTTGAAGTGGCTAGAAATATGCTTACCTTTCTGGAGGGGTTCCCTAGATTTATATTAAGCTCCCTTCCCTGGGTAAAGGAAGCATGAGGACCTGGGGGACGTAACATCCACAGGAGGAACTCTTGCCGTTCAAGGACTCTCGCCCTCCCCTTATCCTCTTGAGCTTCTCACACCCAGGCACCAGCGTAATATCCGCTTGGATAGGTGCCCAGTCGCGAGGACTTTGCCCTGGCTTACGCGGAGTCTTAATGACGGGCTGATCCCTGCAAGACAAGGAGTATCCCCTACTCACGCCGGCGGCCGAAATGTTGGGCACCCCTAAGGGAGCATTCCTCCGCCTTATGATCGCTCGGTATAATCGCCTGTATACTTTTCCCGAGCGTTGGGGAGGCCTGTCGATCGGGCCACCGAGCCAAGGCTCGATGGGCTATGTTGGCCTTGAGCGAATGAGGTCCCCTAGTAAGTGGGCCCGGTAGAGGCTGTCACCTATTGGGTCTGGTGGGCCTTAATGGGCCATTGGGCCAGGCGCATGGTGGGCCGCGAATCTCCCCCTCTCCACTTGCTCCCCCTACTCCCGAGCCAAGGATGGGCTCGGTGAGTAGAGATTATATATATCAGGGTTTTTGGCAAGGGCGAGAATTTGGCCACTATGAGCTGTCCTGGCTTCAATTCTCGGGTCCATAAATGCGGTTGCCCTAGCACGCGGGGACTCGAGCGCAATGATCACATCTTCTTGCACCGGTTCGAGTGCGCCGTCTCGGGGTGTGTAAGCTTGCGAGACGTCGCGACAGTTCTCTCAGGGTCGCCTAGGGCTATAAGTGTCCCCTGGCTCCTGTCCTCCCCGTCTTCCTCGTTAGGGTTCGTCTATCTCTCCCCCACTTCTGTGAGTTCTCAGGGAGATACATGTTCCAGGATGGGAACCGGAGAGAGCGGGAGATTGCCAGAGCTTTCGCAGAGCTTGCAGAAACCTCTGCGGAGGCGATTCTCCAGCTTCCTCCTCTCGCGAGTTCCTCAAATTCAAGCACTTCTCCGTCGTCTCTCGCATCCTCTATGGCGGAGTGCAACGAGGACGCTGGCGGAAGGAGGTTGAGCAAGGAACGGGAAGTTCCGCCCCAACGTCATGCCGCCAACTCCGCAGCGAGCTCACGGAGGCGGATGGGAGGGAGCTTGAAATCCGCTACTAGCTGCCCTGGCGGTACTCCTCTCCCTCCAAACCACACGAGTCAAGCCTGAGCACTCACTCAGGCGCTTTCTGGAGTTACCTTCTGGCCTGGAAGTGTGGCTTCCGTCTCCCCCTCCACCTTTTTGTCGTCCAATTGTTGGACTCCTACCAGCTGACTCCCATCCAGTTGGTCTCCAATTCGTACACCTTCATCTTCTCTTTCATCGTCCTTTTCCGCAAGTGTGGCCTCTCTGTATCCCTCGACCTCTTTCATGCTTTCTATGAGCTGACAGAGCATCCGCAGGCTAGGAAGGGCTTCTTCTTCCTTCGGACCAGGAGAGGGATGAGATGTGTTACCCTCTCCCCCCGGGATTCCTCGCACAAGGGGTGGAAGACCCAGTACTTCTGGGTGATGTACTCCAAGGGTGCCCCCTGGGGTTTCTCGGTCATGCCGAACTTCCATCCGGTGCTTCCCTTGAGGCCTTCGGCGGTTTCCCAAGAGGTCGAGGACGGCATTAAGATTCTTCAAAGCCGTAAGCAGTCAACTGTGGAGCTTATGTCTAAGGCCAATCTACAGCCCTATACTCGCGTCCCCTTGAATGTCAGAGGTAAGGACTTAGAGAGCTCGACCCCGCTTGCTGATCTCGCTGGCCTTCCTTTGGTGATTTCTCTTCGGTTTGCAAAGACTGCTCGTGGCGCAGGAGAAGATCGGCCGACCGAAGTCGCTTCCGAAGAGGGAGCCGAGGAGGAAGCGACTGCCGTCGCTCGGGATACCCCTCCGGAGGCCGAGACAAGGGCAATCGGGTCCTTACCGGGGAGGAGTTAGAGCGACGGGGGTCCAAACGAAAAGACCCCGAGCAAAGGCTGATGCTGGCCTCTATAAAGGCCACGGCCGCCGAGCAAAGCAGGCAGAAAAAGGCAAAGGTTCCTTGCTCGACGGGGGCCCCTCCAGCCGAAGCACCAACACCGAGTGCTCCGGTCCTTCAAGCCCCTGTCGAGGACCCGGCCACTGAAACTCCGACAGACCAGGCCTCAGCGGAGGGGGCCATCGTCGAGCCACACGGAGGGGATGTTGATGCGGCCCCTCCGACCGAATCGGGCCCCACTGCCCCTGGCTCGAAGATGGAGGGGTCCCTTCGTCGCTGCCGAGGGCGGTTTGCCCTTCGGGCATCGATCTATGACTGCTGCCCATCGTTGGCGACTCCCCTTGTACGGGACGAGTTTCAGTGCTTCTCCTCCCAAGCACTCCTGGAGCGAGTCATGGAGGGGGGTCTCTTCATGGCCCAGTTGGGGGCCGAGGTTGTGGACCGCCTAGTGCGGGCGGAGAAAGGCGAGGCGGCACAAGCCTAGGCCCGCGCCGAGCTAGATCGGAAGCTCGGCCTACTTACGTCCGAGCACGAAGCCCTCCGCCTGGAGATGGTATCACTCAGCTCTCGAGCCCAAGCTGAGCAAGAGGAGGTGCGGTCTCTAACAGGGCAGCTATCCCAGGCCCGGTACTCGGCCAAGCTCAAGAGTGGGCTCTTAGAGGAGCGCCAAACTCATGAGGCGAGCTCGAGGCAATGGGAGGCCGAGCGGGAAGAGCTCAGGGGCCGCCTCCTAATAGCGGAGCATGAGAGAGGGGAGGTCGAGGTGAAACTGGCAGAAGCCGAGGCAAAAATAGTGGAGGTTGAGGCAAGGGAGGCGGTGGCAAAGGCGAAGGCGGTGGAGCGATACCTTGCCTCGGAAGAGTATCAGGAGGCTCTGAAGAAAACCGCCTTCACTATCTACGGGCCGGGCTATAGGCGCGGGCTGAGGAAGGGTTTCGCGCAGGGGTTCTAACGAGCAGTGTGCCTGGCCCAGGACCAAGTCGCCGAGGAGCTTATCTTCAACTTTGAGCAGCGATACGACTCGGATGAAGAAAGTTCGACCCCTCCGTCCACGCCCGAGTCTAGTGCCGCGGATGAAGAGAGCGAGGGTCACCCCGACCCGCGGAGGAAGAGCTGCCAGCCCTAGCTGCTTCAAGAGATCACTCGATCAAGGCAATTCCCACACAGGTGGGGTCAGTGCCCCAGCCAATGGCTCCCGAGGGGACCGAGCTTGCGAAGCCTTCGATCATCGAGGTGGCGCCGGACACCGAGGACCCTCCAACTGCCGAGTCCTCCAGAAGGCAACTCTTCCATAAGCTTGTCAAAGATCTTCTCAGTATTCTCCTTGGGGAAAGACCACTGATGAGAGGGTCGCCATCCTGGGTACCACAGTGTGGATTTGGGTGGCTGGGAACTGCCTCCCTGGAAACTGACTCCCTCCTCCTGCGGCTCCGGGAGTTGGAAAGCGACTGAAGCATGTATGACATTGACGGAGAAATGAAAATTCTCCTACACATGCGGCTGCGATGGATTGACCATGAATTCACCCATATTAACCTTCCCTCGCCTGATTAAATCCTCAGCGAGGTCCTTAAACGGCTGGCAGTTGTGGATGATGTGGCCTACCACCTCATGGTATAGGCAATAGCCCTGATGAAAAGCAACCCCTGGTGCCTGCTCAATGGGCGATGGGCTGATCAATCCCCCGCCCGCTAGCACGCGAAGAAGATGTTCAGGGTCTTCTCGCGAGGGAAGGAGTACAACTTCTCTGGCTGCTCGCCTTCAGGTGAGTCCTCCTCGCCTTCAGATGAATCCAAGGATTCCCCGGAAAGCCAACTCCTGAGCGGAGCCTGGCCAGTAGGTGGTACACCTGTCTCCCGTATGTTGGCTGGAGCTAACCCCCTGACAAACGGGCCAAAGGGGAAGGTGGCCAACTGCTCGTCAATGCTCTCTAAGAACTGCAACTGACGCCTTTGTTCCAGTTGCAATTGCCGAATCTCCCCTCGGATCTTCCGAATAGTCCTTCGCAATGTCAAACACTCAGGGAGTGAGGAAGGGGCGGCTCTGCGACTGCCATTGGGTTGTTGATTTGAAGGCCCGGCCTCAGAGGTATTGGAGCTCGAAGCCGCCGCCACCATGTAGACGACATTAGCCGACCGGTTCGATCGACTCCAAGCATGAGGCTGTGGTGGGTCGACCGCATGGCCCAACATATTTACCAAGCCCTTTTGAATGAGCTCTTCCGCTCATAGCAGTCCCCGACGGTATGACCCAACCTTCGATGATACACACAAAAGGTAGGATCATCTATTTTATCCACCTCTGAGGGCTTCCGCGGATCCAGTAAGGTGACGAGTTTCTCTTTCATGCACAAATCAAAGAGCATTTTGGTATGCTCTTTTCTGAAAGAATAAGGCGTCTTCATGCGCTCCGCTAACAGAGACGCACTCGCCTTGGCGTCAAGCTTTTTGCCATTGTCTTTTGATTTTCCTTCCCCCTTGTCTCCATTTGTTGGAGAGAAGTCCACAGGATTTACCTCCGTGCCGCTAGCCAGACGGTCTTTGGAGGATTTGCCTTTTGCAGATACTTGTGCCGGGTGATCCGCGAAGAACATTTCAATCTCTGCCACCATCGTATTTAGCTGGTCAAAGCTTCTGATATTTGAGCCCAGAAGCTTTTCACTGACTTCCGCCGACAGACCCCTGCGGCAGATGGTGATCGGGTCTTCAGGCGTCGGGAGATTATCGCAGCGCATGCTGACGTCCCTCCATCGCTTGATGAAGTCCAACGCAGTCACACCTTTCTTCTGACGAAGGGCGCAGAGTTCCGCCAGAGAGATTTTGCGTTCGACCGTCTGGAAACGGTCGACGAACTTCTTTTGCATATCAGCCCAATCAGGCACTAAATTGGGCTTTAGCCTGGAGTACCACTGGAAGGCGGTGCCAGTCAAAGACGTGGCAAAATACCGCAACAAATATGCCTCTTCCAGCGCCAATTCACACATGGCCGTCATATAATAGGCCAAGTGTTCATGTGGAGAGCCCTGGCCATTGACCTTTTGAAGTTTCGGGGCTTTCGAGCAATCGGGCCGAAACTTCTTAAATTGATGGTGGAGGGGATATGGCACGCTGTACAAATCAATGGTGGCCACACCCTCACCATGTTGAGCGAACTTCGTCTCCATGATCCGCTCGATCATCTGCCTTTGCGCCACAAGGCTTTCTGTAGCAGGAGTGGCAGATGACCGCGCATTGGCTTCATGCTGCGGAACTTCAAATTCCACCGCCAATGGTAATTTTGCTATGGTGACGGAGGCGTTGGCCGCGATCGGGATAGGAACGGGAGAAGGCTACTGTTCCATCCCAGTTGGTGCCGCTTGAGGCGGAACATGAACCTCCTTTTCGCGCAAAAGAGATTGCAAGAGGCTCTTCAATTCTTGATTTTTCCATCAGAGCTCTTCCAACGTGAGAGTCTGTGCCTCTTTCCCAAGATCTTCATCGTGCGCAGGGTTGTTGTCCCCATCAACACTATGGATGTCCTCTTGATGTTCTTCTTGCCGCACGGCTCAGGCTAAGATGTCCTGGCAACCGGCCTCTGCTGCGTCTGCGCTAGGATCCAAAACACGGGCCTCGACCTCCTTAAATATTGAAGAGGCTGGTTGAGCTCCCCCGAAGTGTCCTCCGACTGCTTGTCGGCGGAGATAGTGTAGCAGGTGAGTACTTTGACAGAGTCATTGGTCACCTGAACCACCCGCTTCTTCCTGGGCGGTTGCCTGCTAGGCTTGGGTGGCATCCCTATTCTGTCAAAAACAGATACTCGGGACGTAGAAGCCTGGGTAGAGCAATCCTCGTCCGTGTGCGTTGAACTAGCCCACGGAGAGGTCGGCCGCACTTTCCTACCGGCTCCTCGGCGCTTTTGCCCACGTAGGGGCTAAGTTGCAGGCCTCGGGGATGCCGAGACTTCAACGCTTGTCGGGCTCCGTATTTGTTGCAGATCCGACATGCGAAAAGACGCTTCCGCCCTTACTCGCCTTATAATTCGGGCCTCCTCCTTGGTGACCCAAATTTTCTTCAGTTGGAGCTGGCGCTCCTCCAATAGATTGCCCCGTGTCTTTGACCGGGGAGCTCGTGACTTGGGTCGCTGTATGGGACCCTGATCTGCCGCCGGTACGGCGAGCTTCTTCAATTTCGCTCCGTCCACCCGAACTTGCCAGAGGAGCTCGAAGCGGTTGGAGGTAGAGATGGTCGGGACGTGTCGGTCCCTAGGTAGAATCGGCTCGCCCCCATCGAGCCGGATGCGAAAATCTCCGACGAGGACAGTCTTGCCAGAGCGGGATGTAGCTGCCGCAGGCTTTGTGCCCTGGCGGCTACGACGTTGCCCCCGTTGAGTAGGGGTGGCCTTGGTTACGCCCGCCGTAGGCGCGACGTCGTTGTGCCGACGACGTTGCCCCCGTTGAACAGGAGCAGTACCTCTGAGGGTTGCCGCAGTAGAATTGGCGCCGTTGCGGCGACGGTGGTGCCCCCGTTGAGCAGGAGCGACGTCCCTCCATCGGGGGATTATCGCAGCGCATGCTGACGTCCCTCCATCGCTTGATGAAGTCCAACGCAGTCTCACCTTTCTTATGGCGAAGGGCGCAGAGTTACGCCAGAGAGATTTTGCGTTCGGCTGTCTGGAAACGGTCGACGAACTTCTTTTGCATATCAACCCAATCAGGCACTGAATTGGGCTTTAGCCTGGAGTACCACTGGAAAGCGGTGCCAGTCAAAGACGTGACAAAATACCGCAGCAAATATGCCACTTCCAGTGCCAATTCACCCATGACCGTCATATAATAGGCCAAGTGTTCATGTGGAGAACCCTACTTGTTGAACTTCTGAAGTTTCGGGGCTTTCGGGCAATCGGGCCGAAGCTTCTTAAATTGATGGTGGAGGGGATATGACACGCTGTACAAATCAACGGTGGCCACACTCTCACCATGTTGAGCGAACTTCGCCTCCACGATCCGCTCGATCATCTACCTTCGCGATATAAGGCTTTCTATAGCAGGAGTGACAGATGACCGCACATTGGCTTCATGCTGCGGAACTTCAAATTCCACCGCCAATGGTAATTTTGCTGCGGTGACGGAGGCATTGGCCGAGACCGGGATAGGAATGGGAGAAGGCTGTTGTTCCATCCCAGTGGGTGCCGCTTGAGGCGGAACATGAACCTCCTTTTCGCGCAAAAGGGATTGCAAGAGGCTCTTCAATTCTTGATTTTCCCGTCTGAGCTCTTCCAACGTGAGAGTATGTGCCTCTTTCCCAAGATCTTCATCGTGTGTGGGGTTGCTGTGCCCATCAACACTATGGATGTCTTCTTGGTGTTCTTCTTGCCGCACCGACTCAGACTGAGATGTCCCGGCAGCCGGCCTCTGCTGTGTCTACGCCAGGATCCAGGACACGGGCCTCGACCTCCTTAAATATTGAAGAGGCTGGTTGAACTCCCCCGAAGTGTCCTCCGGCTGCTTGTCGGCGAAGGTAGGGTAGTAGGTGAGCACTTTGACAGAGTCATTGGTCACCTGAACCACCCGCTTCTTCCTGGGCGGTTGCCTACTAGGCTTGGGTGGCATCCCTATTCTGTCAAAAACAGATACTCGGGACGTAGAAGCCTGCATAGAGCAATCCTCGTCCGTGTGCGTTGAACTAGCCCACAGAGAGGTCGGCTGCACTTTCCTACCGGCTCCCCGGCGCTTTTGCCCACGTAGGGGCTGAGTTGCAGGCCTCGGGGATGCCGAGACTTCAACGCTTGTCGGGCTCCGTATTTGTTGCAGATCCGACATGCGGAAAGGCGCTTCCGCCCTTACTCGCCTTATAATTCGGGCCTCCTCCTTGGTAACCCAAATTTTCTTCAGTTGGAGCTAGCACTCCTTCACTAGATTGCCCCCTGTCCTTGATCGGGGAGCTCGTGGCTTGGGTCGCTGTATGAGACCCTGATCTGCCGCCGGTACGGCGGGCTTCTTCAATTTCGCTCTGTCCTCCCGAACTTGCCGGAGGAGCTCGAAGCAGTTGGAGGTAGAGATCATAGATGGCAGTTTCGGCCGAAACCGATACGTTTCGGCCGAAACGTATCGGTTTCGGCCATAACCGATCCGAAACACACATTAAACACTGTAGCAATCCGAAACTAAAGGGGGGTATCGGTTTCGGGCGAAACCGATACGAGTTTCGCCCGAAACCAAACGGTTTCGGCCCGAAACCGTTTGGTTTCGGCCGAAACTAGTGACTTTATGGCCAATGTTGGCCCCCGAAACCCCATAACCCACAGGTTTCGGCCGAAACCTTCCCCCCCTGGTGTGACAGTCGCGGGTGGTGTCTGCCGCTGCCGCTGCTGCCGCTGCTGCCTCTGCCGCGCCTGTGCTGCTGCCGCTGCTGCCGCTGCCTGCTGCTGCTGCTGCTGGCGGCCTGCTGCTGCTGTGCTGCGGCTGCTGCCTGCGGCTGCTCCTGCTGGCTGCTGCGGCTGCTGCCTGCCGGCAGCTGTCCGACCAAGGGTGAAAGGCCGTCCGACAGGGAGAGGCCGAGAGGGACTGAGGTCTGAGGGAGCCTTCTTGCGCCAACACAACTTCAACTTCAAGGGTTTGATTATTTTGTTTGAGGTTAATTTCATTGGGTTTTGTTTGATTATTTTGTTGTGTTCTTTTGGTTGGGTTAAAAATTTGGGGTAAGCAAGTCTTGCTTATTAAGTTTATTCCAAGGGTGATTAAGGGCTTAAGGGTTATTTGCTAATTAAACCCTAATCAGATTTTAAAAATTGGGGCTTTTGTCTAAATTGGTTTGCTTAGGCTCAATTGAAGTTAAATTAAGGTTCATTGAGGATTTTGGGGTTGGATCATGCGGGTAATTAGTTTTTCCCAAGGGTGATTAATAGTTAATTGCTAATTAAGCCCTAATTAGGTCATAGAAATTGGGGCTTTTGTCTAATTCGAGTTTTTTAGCCACAATTGAAGGTTAATTAAGCTTCATTGAAGATTTTGGGGTGGGATCATGCTGCCAATTGATTTTTTCAAAAGGTGATTAAGGGGTAAATGATAATTAACGGTTAATTAGTATATAAAATTTGGGGCTTTTGTCTAAGTCAGTTTGCTTAGGCTAAATTGAAGCTCAATTAAACTACATTGAAGATTTTGGGGTGGGATCATACTGGTAATTGATTTTTTGCAAGGGTGATTAAGGGTTACTTGCTAATTAAGGGTTAAGTTTTTAATTGTACTTATACCTTTTTGTGTGTCACTGTCTTAATGCAGCATCATGCCTAGACGTCAGCAAACACAGGAGCAGCAAGGGCAGGAGGATCCGGGGTGGGCCCACATGTCTTTAATAGATGCTAAGAGAAGAAAGGTGAAATGCAATTACTGTGGTAAGGAAATGTATGGCGGAATTACCAGAGGAAAACAACATTTGGCAGGGGTAAGAGGAGAGGTCAGACAATGTGACAACTGTCCCCGAGAGGTGCGAGAAGAGATGCGCCAATGCCTTCTGGGGAAAAGGGAGAGGGTGCAACAAAGGGCTGAGGATGAGGCTGAAATTGCTGAGGAGATTTCTGGCAGAAGGGTTAGAAGGGATGATGATGAGGAAGGCACTGAGGATTCTGATCCAGAGCTGACTGAAGCAAGGGAGCGTGAACAAGCCGCTCGAAGGAAAGGGAAGGGAGCCATGGGATCAGGGACCTATGAGAGTACAGCTGCACGACGTCCTGACGTTGGTGCTGCCCCACATACGCAGGGAACAGGTCCCATGGACAGCTATCTGCACAGAAGGCCCCAAGCTACACAACCTAAAATCAAGCAAGCAATGAGAGGGGTCAAAAAATCAGCAGAAGTTGCAGGGCATGCATTTAAATCTATTTGCAAATGGTTTTTTCATGCAGGTGTCCCTGCACATGCAGCTTCAAGTGAATATTTCCAACCTATGATAGATGCCATAGCAGATGCTGGCCCTGGCTTGCAAGCCCCCTCACGTCGAGACATATACGGGCGTGGCCTTGAGGGAGAGGTTGAGGAGCTCCATGATTGGGTTGAAAGCTTCAAGCATATATGGGTGGAGAGAGGATGCACCATCATGTGTGATGGTTGGACTGGTACCACGAAAAAGTCCATGATAAACTTTTTGGTGTATTGCATCAGCGGTACAGTGTTTGTGAAATCAGTTGATGCATCAGATTATGAAAAGAATGCAAATTATTTGTTTCATTTGATGGATGGCATGGTAGAACAAATTGGAGAGGAGAATGTTGTGCAGGTGGTGACTGATAATGAAGCCAGTTACAAGGCTGCAGGAAAGAAATTGATGCAAAAGCGCAGTCATTTATATTGGCTCCCATGTGCAGCACATTGTCTTGATCTGATGCTTGAAGACATAGGGAAGGAAAAGCATGTGAAGAAGACAATTGACAAGGCACAAAAAGTCACACAGTATATCTATGGCCATCCTAGGATACTAAATATATTCAGGGCGCATGCCAGTGGAGGGCGAGATATCATCCGTGCAGGCCCAACCAGATTTGCTTCCAATTTTATTTCTTTGGAGTCTTTGCACAGGTATAAGATTGATCTCAATTCTTGATACTTTATCCTTACTGATATGTAGCAGTTGATGCAGCTTCAATTTTCATTTATCTGCACAGGTACAAGAATGAGCTGAAAGCTTTCATGTACCACAATGCCCTGCGGGAATACATCGACAAGGGCAATGTTGATACACAGATGGATTATCTGGATGTCTGCCACGTCGTGGACGACAACAAATTCTGGGACAGGGTGTCACGGTACTTGAAAGTAGTCACACCTCTCGTGAAGGTCCTAAGAATGGTGGATGGCGATGAGAAGAATGATATGGGCTATCTATACGAGGCCATGGACCGTGCCAAATTGGAGTTGCAGCATTCCCTTCCCAGACATTATGCAAAATGGTGGAAAATTATTGACCAGAGATGGGACAACACATTACACCATGACTTGCATGCAGCTGGTGAGTGATTAATTGTACTGAAATTGAGGTAATGCCTTTATGTTATTTTATAAATTTTATTTAGTTAATTATACACAAATGCAGGTTATTTCTTCAACCCTCGATTTATGTACGGTGCCGATGCACATGTTGATGGCGAGGTGCTTCAAGGGACTTTAAAAGTTATTGGTCGTTTATCGAGGAATCCAGAAAAGAGACTAGAGGCCGAAGTAGAGGTTCGCCTTTATTTGATATTGTCAATAACATGTATAGAATTTATTTAAGTAGTTATGTTAATCTATTACTTTATGTTTGTAGATGAACCATTACAGAATGAGGACTGAGACATATGCTGACTCCCAATTGCAATACGCTGTGGGAAGAGTGAGCCCAGGTATATTTTATTTTTTGGATTTCTTAACCTGATGAATATATATTTTTACAACTAAAATGCATTTTTTTATGGTTGGTGGAACAGCTGACTGGTGGATAATGGTTAACAACCGAGATATGGGTAGCAATGCATTGGCTTTCATTGCAATTAGGGTGCTCAGTCAAACAACATCAGCAAGTCAATGTGAAAGAAATTGGAGCACGTTTAGCCTTATACACTCAAAGGTTCGCAATCGGCTAAAGGCTGAACGGTTAGAGAAATTAGTGTACTGCCACTACAATATGAGGTTGAGAATAAAGAATATGAGGTTGAGACAACAGCTGCGAGACAAACGCGCCGCCGGGGATGCCGCCGCAGAAATTGATGTGGATGCCTTATTTGATGATGAGAATCCGTTGCAGTCTTGGGTGGAGACACGAGAGCAGGTTGATGAGCCCGTTTTTGATGATGATGATAGAAGATGGGCAGAGGGCATACTAGATGAAGATGAGCAAAGGGATCCCGAATTAAGAAGAAAATCAAAGAGGGCCAGAGATACTCATGCCCACATGTCTAGGGTTGTTGAGGACACTGAGGAGCAACATGATTTTCAGCCAGCTAGACACTCCGACTCGGATAGCAGGCCAGTCACTCCTAGAATGGGCAAGGCACCTATATCCTTAAGAAGAAGTACATCAGTGCATGGACAAACTGAGAGAACAAATATTGCTGCTCGAGAGGACCCGGCAATTGAACAGTTAAAGCAGATTTATTTGAGGCACACGCCAAGGGGAACAGGATTCATGTCAAGGGTGCAAGAAGAAAGCACACCGGCACAGGAAAAAGCATCCCCAAAGGCCAAAAGGCGACTGGAGACTGCAGGTTTCGTGATCCTTTGATTTTTTATTTTGGAAAGTAACTTAAATTCTTATTATCAGTTCGAATCAGAAAAGGTTTTGCTAGGAGATAAATTATATATTTTCGTATGTGCCAGGTGCTACAGGTGCTACTACTGGCGGTGGGGATGCTGGTGGTCCTTCCTCCTTCCACGCAGACACAGGCAGAGGATACAGTCAGGGTGAGGGAGGACATGAGTCACAGAGTCAATATGGGCATCCATCAGGTTATGGAGGTGGCCAACAGGAGGCAGCGATTTATCGGTCGTGGGGTTATGAACCATCATTCAACTTCCATCCGGCCAGTTCCTCTTCTCTTCCTCAAGATTCTTATGCTGATACTGGATTCGGCTCAAGCCAACCAAACACTCCAAGAGGGATCCAAAGAGGGATGCAGGACTTGGCTACCTCATTGTTTGGTTATAGTGAATATAGACCATACATGCAACATGGTTATGGGTATCAACATCAAGGGCCAGACGATGAGGGAGAAGGTTCTTCTAATAATTATTATCCATATTAGGTAAGAATCAATGAATTTTTGTAACAATTATTTTATCTATTTTGTCTAATTTTGTACTGCTTGTATTAATGTACAATGGAATATTACTTTAACTATCACATGTTCAATGTTTGAAGTTCAATTTTTGTAGTTGTCTACTTCAAAGTTATTGCACTAACTTATTCAGTCAAATGCATGTGTAATGATTTTTGTGATTTTAAGTGATTATTAATATTTTTTATGATTTTTTATCATATTTTTTAGAATTAATTTAATTTTTTTGACCTTTTATATGGGTTTCGGCCGGTTTCGGCCGAAACCGAAACCGAAACCGAGTCAACTCGGTTTCGGACCCGGGCGAAACCGAGACCGAAACCGAGTTTGCCATCCTTGGTAGAGATGGTTGGGACGTGTCGGTCCCTAGGCAGAATCGGCTCGCCCCCCATCGAGCCGGATGCGAAAATCTCCGACGGGAACAGTCTTGCCAGAGAGGGATGTAGCTGCCGCAGGCTTTGTGCCCTGGCGGCTACGACGTTGCCCCCGTTGAGCAGGGGTGGCCTTGGTGACGCCCGCCGTAGGCGCGACGTCGTTGTGGCGGCGATGCTGCCCCCGTTGAACAAGAACAGTACCTCTGAGGGTTGCCGCAGTAGAATTGGCGCCGTTGCAGCAACGGCACTGCCCCCGTTGAGCAGGAGAGACGCCAGCAGTGACTTGATTGACCGAGAAGACTCGGCCATTTGCTGGGGCAGAAGGCCTGACACCTTCGGCCATCATCCTGGCAGCCGAGCAAACTCGGCCAGTTGCTGGGACAAAGGGCCTGACACCCCTGGTCCGCGAAGAGATGGCCGAGCGAATCCGACCAATGGTTGAAGCTGAGGGCATGACACCCCGAACGGTGGTCTTGTTGACCGGGCTGACCTAGCCAACTGCTAGAGCCGAGGGCCTGACACCCCCGACGGTTGTCTTCTTGACCGGGCGGACCCGGTCGATTGATGCAGTAGAGGGCCTGACACTCCCGACAATGGGCTTGTTGGCCGAGCGAACCCGGCCAGTTGTTGAAGTGGAGGGCCTGACACCCTCAGTGGTTGTTGCCGTAGGCGTGGCTGAGCTGGCCTCAACCACAAGTACAATGTCCAGACAGAAGGGCGAACCGACGACCGTTGGAAAGTCGTCGAACACAAGTGGGGTCGCTAGGTATCCGAACCTGGCCTGGTTGGCGATGATTTGAGGGCCGTAGGTGACAGCGGTCATCGCTGCTGTTGCTGTTGGTGGTGGTGGTGTTGCATAGCACGAATGGAGTGGCGTGCGAGTGCACGAAGAGCTCTCGAACGAACAGAGAGATGTGCCCTCCTCTTCCCGTCCTGTAAGAGGAAGAGAGGTAATCAGAACCTTGAAGAAAGTTTAGGGACTTTCTTTGATAGAAAGAAGAAAGGCGGGAAAGGTCCCACCGGGCGTGCCAGTCTGTCGGCCACATAAGTTTTTCATAGAAAAATAAACATTTATGTTCTTATTGAAAAGAAACATTTCCTCTATGTGTAGAGGTTTATTACATGGGTGCGCATAATATCAGATGATTTAGGTTCGGGTGCTGGACCTCTCCCCACTGACCGCAGTCAGTGTTGATTTACATCGGCCTAACGTCCGAACACCTTTGTTTATCTGTCAAAGAGATTCCAAAGTCTTCTATGGGGGTTCTGATGTTGAGGGCAAGCTCATTTGGAGGGCTCACAATATCCACTCACTTACCACCGACCAACAGAATGACTAAGTTAGGGTTTCAACTGAGGCCCCTCATACTTAGGCAAAACCCTAGAATTTAGAGTAGGAAAATGATTTAGTGGAGGCCGTAGGCATATTTAAAGTCACGGGAGGTTTCCTGGACCCTGGGGATATTTTGGTAATTTTACACTTTCAGGGGTATCTTGGTAATTTTACCAGGCCAGGGGTATTCCCGAAATCTCAGGGTTGGAAAGAAAGTAGGATAGGATTCCTGACTTTCCAGGGCGCTGAGGCCATTTATGAAGGGTTTTAGGGGCGACTAGGCCATTTCTAGGTCACAGGGGTACTTTGGTAATTTTGCCCCACCTTACATAGACCTAGGTTCAAGGCAACATCTAGGTGTCGGACTGAGCTAACAACACTTTCGGACCGAAGGAATGACAAAGGCTTCATAGAAGGCTCACATATGTCAACTTGGCCGAAGGAGGGGGCATATACACGATTCCCACAAGTCGGGGGTTTTCTTATAATTTTCCCCGATCGATGTACAAAGAAGATTTGTGGAATATATCAGACAATTTTATGGCCCCAATGGGTGCAAGAGTTGTCGGCGAGTTGTCGACTATACAAAAATCTACACTAACGTGGGAGGTGGGGGCGTAGTCCCAATTATAACAAGTTGCAGGATATAACTACAAATGACAGGACATTTGTTTCTCAGACCCCGGGGGGGGGACATTTGCGTAATTCCCCCATCGTAGAGGTAGAACTATATAATTCTACTGTCCCGGGACGTAGAAACTTACAAACACAGCCCGCTGAGGGGCATAATTACAAAAATACCCCGTAAGGGCATTATACAAAAGACCCGAGGACTTACCCCTCACAGGCCAAGACAGACAAAACAAGGTCCTTCGTAGCTTCTCCTATGTTGTCCCGTTGTGTGTGTCCTCCGCTTGGACCCTTGGAGGTCTATTTATAAAAGGTAGGAGGACCCAAGTTGACAAAACTATGGTGAATTGCTCCGGTTCTGACAGAGTGGGGTGCCTTTTCTGTCAAGGTGGGGTGGCAAAAAGTATTTTTTGACCCCTCTCCTCCTTTTCTCTTTTCTCTTTTTTTTTTGAAAAACACGGACCGGGGAAGGGGGGGCTGACCCGCGGGACCCAGCGGGGTCGCGTGACCCCGCTGGGAGACCAGCGGGTCGACGCGACCCCCCCTCCCGGGCCGGTCACATCCGGAGGGGTCATTTGACCCCCGAGCAGTCTTTTTGGCTCCTCTGGACGCCGTTTTCCCCCGTTTCTGTCGCCCTGGGCTGAAGAGAAGCCCCGTAGAGCATATATTGCTCCCCGAGGCCCACTCTTCGCCGCGTGGCAGCAACACATCGGTGAGACTCGTGGGGGAGCGAAAGATCGTCTTGTTTGTTGTTTGTTTGCGCTTCGCCGCGTGGAGAAGAATCCTTGCATCTGTCTGTGCCGTGTGATACACTTGCTCGACTACTTTGGCAGGTATGCGCGTGTATTTTCCTCATTAATTTCCTTGTTGCGACGCCATTTGTAGCTGTGAATTGTTGGGCCAATGGACCATAAATCACGGAGATACTCCGCAATTCAACGGTGTCGACGCTACGTCATATTTCCGTCGGTTGTTTCACAACGAGATTCTCGAAATATTTCGAGAAAATTTTGGGTGCAACAAATGCCCCCCACGGGACATCCGTCACGGCCAGAGACGGGGGCGGACGGCCCGTGCCCTGTGAAGAGAAATATTATGCACCCTGTGCATGGGCTTTGGGCCTTGTAAGGCTGCATTCCATTCTTGTACTGCTGTCCTGGAGTATTTTGACCTGACGTCCTCCTTTTCTTTCCCTTCTTTTTTTTTAGGCATGGCTCGCAGCAGTAGCGATGGGAGCCGGTCGAGGAGGCCGAGGGCCAGGGGCACAGACGAATGCCGTGTTGAGCGTACGGACCAGCATATGCTGCCTTTTCCTCCCCGTGTTATTGATGAGAAGAATTTCAACCGACTTGACTTCGGCTATCTGTGGGTCGCTGAGGGCCCAACTGAGAGTGCGGGCGATCATGAAGGCCTCGTGGACATATATCCCGCATTACCCGAAGGGACGGCCTCTATACATATGACCGTTCGGGGGGATATCCACGTCACTACCCTCTGGACCGTCACCTCTACTGCTTCCTTCAGAGCTTTGCACCGATTGGCATGGAGGACGACGACCCCTCATTGCCAGAGGAGAGGCGCCGCCTTGAGCGGGCCATATTAGCATGGAGGGACATCATACAGGGATTATGTTCCCTGGCCTATCCGAGCTTTCCAGAGGGTTTCACTCGCCAGAGTCAGTACCTAGATCGGCAGAGTCTGGGCTCTTTTCAGCGACACGAGAGCCTCACGGTTCGGGTTGCCCCACTAGCTCTAGCAGTCTGGCACATGCATGGGCAGCATAGAACTATGGATCAGACCGTGGATGGCCTTTTTTTGACGCCCTCGGGGGCGAGTTTTGCACAGGAGTACGCCCATGACTGCATGATCGAGAGGGTTATAGCATTGAAAACCCCCAGTTGGTACGGGAAGTGGTGAGTTCTTCCGTCTCAATGGCTACCACCGTGGCGCGACAGAGTGGCTCTGGGGCGTCTTGACTGTCTATCGGGTGGTGCTGGATAGGGTGGGGATCCGTCATGCAGTGACGGCTGCTTTGTACTCCTACCCTTGTCACACAGGCCTACTGCAGGCCTTGGTGAGAGGTTCAACCGCCGGTGGAACACTTTTGTCACAGTTGGAGGAGAGACTTCTTTGGACCTCTGGGCTTTCTAGAGCATTTCTGGTCTTCCGATCTATGGGAGGCCCTACGAGGAGCTGTCGCTTGATGATTTGCATCTCAACTCCACAGACGGCACTGGACGGTATACGCTGTCATATTGCTTCAGATTTCTCGTGAAGACCTAGAGGGATCTTGCTCGAGCTGGCACAGACCGGACACAGACCGGACCCCCTCACACCCCGATGGTGACTCTGAATGCATGGGTGAGCCATTTTTACAATGGCCCTTTCTGCTTCCACGAGGAGTTTGCGCAATCCGACACCACTTGGGAAGAACGCAGAGGTCAGGGTAGATATTCCTTGCCACCCACGCCATTTGCCTGCACCGACACAGGGATGGAACTCGAGGAAACTGCCTCCTATTACACATTTGGCGGCTTACTTGGCCTACTGGTTGGCCAGCTTTGTGGTTCCTCACGGAGAGGACGGGCTCCTGCGACCGGAGGTGATATACCCAACCTGTTCGCTTGCTTGTGGTCAGAGACTCGCCATTGCACCAGCAGCCCTGGCAAATATTTTTCATTCGCTCAGGACTTTGTCTTCTCATTCGTCACCACAGGAGAAGAGCATTATGCTGCCCACTCATTACTTGAGTGCCTGGGCAGGGCTGCTATTTCCAGAGCTATCCCGGAGGCTGATTTTTTGGTTCATAGGGCAGCCATCACAGGACTCAGTGGTTCAGCTTGTAGGGGCCTGGCGAGCCTTGTCTTTTGTTCCAGTGAGGAGAGGAGAGGCCTAACCCTTGACTACTTCTCCTATCTTCACCGCCCTTATGTTGGGCAAGAGGGAGATGTCGTTGTTAGCAGAGTTTCTACACATGCTTTACTCTCTCCTCAAGGTTTGGCAGAGTGGGTTATCAGCATCCGTCCCAGTGTTCTTGTATACCGACGCTCCTGCACAGCTATACTTGAGCCCTATTACCCGCACCGGTTCGCCAGGAACTTCGGGTATGATCAGGGCATTCCTTCGAGTGCAGAGTTTCCTCTGGCCCTCTGATTGTATAGGCACAGGGATGTGCACTTGGTAGTAGCAGCATGGCAGGACTTCCTCTGCCGCGAGGTGACGCAGGGATACCCCGCTCCAGAGCAGGAGCGCAGAGGCCAGTTTGATATCCATTACGCCCACTGGTGGTTCAAGGCCAACAATGTCTTCGGGAGCATCGCAACGCCATTCGAGCCGCTGAGCAACAGCGTCTGAGGAGGGAGGATCTGCCTCCTCTATCTGTAGACCCAACCTTTATCAGATCTCATTTTTCAGCAACCGCCCGGGTAGTCAGTGACATTGAGGCACAGTGGCGCGAGAAAGGCTGGACGGTTCCTGTGGACAGGAGCCAATATAATGGGGCTTTGAAGCCCTTGAAGAGCACGCTGGCAACAGCACCTAGAGCTCCTTCTTATGCCTCAGGGGCAGCCCTAGGCCCTTCAAAGGCCTATTCTTGGTGGACAGATTTGCAGGCATCTTGCGGGGTGAGGAGGAAATCCCAGTTGTCCCAGCCGATACCTGATGGAGCGCTCGGGGGCAGCACTTTTGCAGAGTGGAGGGCCCACGTGATTAATGCCGTGGGCTGCACAGGCCCGCTGGAGTATATTTCTGGCCTTGAAATGGCGATGACTCCTATTGCCCTTTTTGAAATTGTAAAGGCGGTCGCACATGTCCTCCGAGTGAAGCCGGAGCAAATAGTTTTGAAACCCGTAAGGCCAATAGAGGCCATAGGTAATTATCTCCTTTGCTGGCTTTTTTTTTAGTGTGCATACATGTTCTCATATCTTGGAACATGTATCTTACACATCCCTTTGATAACTGCAGGTGGGGCTGCTAGGGTAGCCGGCGCCGGGTCATTGGAGGGTCCTCCCGATACCGAGATTGAGAGGAGTACTGCTGCCTCAAAAAGACCTCGCACTGAGGGTCCTGGAGAGGAGGACGTGAGGTCTTCGTCCCGCCTTCGGCTTGAGGAAGAATCTCCGGCGATCGAGGCTATCTCCAGTGAGTAACATATTTTAATACTTGCTACTTTTAAGCTTTAGATGCAATGTCATGAACATATTTTGCCTTGCTAAATGCAGCTCACCCGGAAGCCAGGGCCGACGCGAGCTTCTCTCCTCCTCAAGCAAACACTTCTGCGGGAGCAGATACGCCTCTGGACGAGTCTGCGCCAAATGTTATTTTCAGTTTTGAAGAGCTGGTCTCTCCCACAGATGATTATACGCCGGTGACGGCTAACTCTCCCTCACCCATTGCCGCGGGGACCATAGGTGGTCAGCCCTCAAGTAATATACCTAGCCTTGTCTCTTCATTGATGCATGAAGCTCTGGAGATCACTAATTCTTTAGTGTTATGCTCTGGCTGTACAGGAGTTTCCGATGTTGTTCCTCCCGTCTTGACAACGGGAGACAATGCCGGCTCCTCTTCGGGGGACGGGTCCACTTCTGGGAGTGGTAGCTCCGCGACTTCTGACCCTCTTTCTAAAAGGAGCTCAAGTTCTACTTTAGGTGCTAAGACCTCGAGCTCTTCTTCCAGCAAGAGTGGCTCCCGGGAAGAGGGAGAGTTGGAGGATGCTGGCGGTGAGTGCAAATGTATTTTTGCCTTTCTCGCCCGATCTCTTCTTATAAAAATTTGTTTGGCTCATATAGTTCATTATTGAACAGGAGTTGACCTGGCCGGCTCAATGGAGGAGTTCTCACAGCTTATGAAGTCCGGCTCATTCATGGATCTCCTGAATGGCGACGACGCTGCAAAAGCTGCAAAGGGTGTGGAGGTGGCAGGTGTTGAAACTGCGGCACCGAGAAATTTCTCCATCGCACTGCCACCACTTCCGCTGGGGCATTCCCCTCATGCTGGCATTGGCGAGGATAGCATGGCTGATCCTTCAAGTAAGAAATCTACAGACTTGTGTTGCCTCTCCTTATTGCTTCATTGCTGAGTTGACTAACACTTGTCGCATTGGCTATATATAAATAGCAACAGGTCGGGCTGCAGAGGACGGCATACCGCAATCCGGTGGGGATGCCCTAGGAGAGGGAGTTCCCCATGGTTCGCCAGAGGGCCAGCGCAATTCCGGGCATAACGCCCCACCCGTGGATGCCCAGCTTATAGGTATCTGCCAATGGAGAGCTCAGATTATGCCTGTATTTTCTTTATGGTATTGACCATTTCTTCATATCTACCTTGCAGATGCTCTTTCCATAGAGCCGACAGCTGAGGTCCCTGTGACAGGGGAGTTTCCAGGCGAGGCCAGGCCGACTTTTGTGGGTGAGCAATCTTGCTCCCAAGAGGTCCCCGATATGGAGTCCGCCCCTCCTAGCATAGCTAGAGGAGGGGATGGAGATACCTCTGTAGCGATTCGCATACAGGAGACAGCTTCAAGTATCTCACCATGTTGTGCCTCTCAGGGCTCTTCCTGCATATCCTCTTGATTGCGAACAAGCACTTATTCTACTTTTCTTTGATTGTAGCCCCCTTGGGAGAGGCTCCAGAGGTGCCCGCGGACTTCCCTGCTCTTGGGGTTGAGTGGCCTGACACCCCTGCGCTTGAGATGGCATTGAATGCCGCCATGGCTGACCAGCTTCTCCAGGGTCTTGATCAATTGATCCAGGTTGACCCCTTGCCGTCTGTAGAAGCTTTGAGGGGTAACCTGGAAGCCTTCACCAGGAGTTACCACATGTTAGGTCTCCCCAGAGATGCATGGGCGGCGAAGCTAACAGCGTTGTGGAGCGAGTTCGCCCGCTTTCATATCGCGCAGGAGCGGAGACGGAGGACCCAACTGCAGATCCAGCAGGAGGAGGAGGAGCTCCGCAGACTTTGAGCGACCCAGGCCGAGCTCTGTGTCGAGGTCGAGGCTGCTCGCGAGCGTAGCAGGAGAGCCTTTCTCCGAGTCGAGGAGCTACAGAGGGAGCTTCAGGAGGCTGAGTTGGCGTGCAGCAGTACGCAGGCCAAGGTAGAGGCTCTCTGCTGCAGACTAGAGAGACTCCAAGAGGCCGCCCTTCAGAGGGAGGCTCGCCTTGCTGACCTGAGGCGGAGCGAGTCCAGTGCTTGACGAGCTTTAGCACTTTCTTGTACATAGGGCCCTCGCGCCCCATTTTTGTCTGAGTTATCCCGAGGGCTTGTCTCGGGCTCCATCGAGAATATTAATGAATAAAGGACAGAACTTAGCAATTTTTTGTTTCTATCCTCTTGCATATATGCTTTTTTCCTTTTTTCGATCACTTCACCAACCCTACCGCCCTTTTGGGTTTTCGCCAAGACTGACCCCCTTTAGCTTTTTCCAGTGCGCCCTTGCAGGTTTTCACACTAAGGGGTACCCATTTTTTGCCTAAAGCGCCCTTGCGGGTTTTCACCTTAGCCGAGTTAAAGCCTTTTTGCCCTTGATGGCTTCCCTAACAGAAACAACCAATCTGAGACATCAATATTTTTAACCCCGTTTTTTTTTGAATACCTATAATGCCAAAAGGCAGAGAGGGTGTGACATTCCCGGAGGGACATATGCGCCACACCAGTGGGACAAGTGGGGGTGGATTTGACAGCCCTAGCAGGATGCGCTTAGTCAAATCCAAAAGTTGATAGGTTGAATGGCCGGTAGCCCGAGGAGGGCATGCAGAGGCCAAGCCCGGTCGAGACAAGAAATAAGTAGGCTTAACGGTCCGAGAGGAACCTGTGGGTTAAACCTGGAAGCCGATAGGCGAGACGGGTTGGCAACCCGAAAGGGGCATGCATAAGCCAAGCCTAGTAGGATGAAAGAAGGGATTTGACAGCCCGGGTGGGACATATGGATCAAATTCGCGAGCCGATAGGCAAATAGAGCTGGCAGGCTGAGGAAGGCATGCATAGGCCAAGCCTGTGGGGACAAAAGAATGGACTTGACGGTCCCAGGAGGATATGTGAGTCAAGTCTGAAGCCAAGAGGCAAGATGGGTTGGCAACCCGAAAGGGGCATGCATAGGCCAGACCCAGAAGAAGGAAAGGATGGATTTGACAGCCCTAGTGGGACGTGAGAGTCAAACCCGAAAGCCGATAGGCAAGAGATGGGTTGGCAGCTCGAGAGGGACATGCATAGGTCAGACCCAAAGGAAAAAAAGAGATGGACTTGACAGCCCTAGTGGGACGTGAGAGTCAAACCCGAAAGCCGATAGGCAAGGGATGGGTTGGCAGCCCGAGAGGGACGTACGTAGGCCAGACCCAAAGGAAGGAAAGGATGGACTTGACAGCCCTAGTGGGACGTGATAGTCAAGCCCGAAAGCCGATAGGCAAGGGATGGGTTGGTAGCCCGAGAGGGACGTACGTAGGCCAGACCCAAAGGAAGGAAATGATGGATTTGACAGCCCTAGTGGGACGTGAGAATCAAAACCAAAAGCCGATAGACAAGGGATGGGTTGGCAACCCGAGAGGGACGTACGTAGGCCAGACCCAAAGGACAGAAGGGTAGATTGGATAGCCCGGAGAGACACGGGATCTGAACCCAGGGAAGTCCCAAAAGCATGGGTAATCCTCGAAGGGGCAAAGTATGACAATGTCGGGACGCCCTGGTGAGGACTGGGTGTCGCAGAATGACATAGGGGATATAGCCAAAGCATCAGTATAATGTCTTCGCCATTATAGGATGGAGTCACTGACTTAGAACCACCCATAAAGCATACTGAAAGATGATTTTTTTTTTCACATTACCAACCTCACCGCCCTTTCGGGTTTTCGCAGAGGCTGGCCCTCTTTAGCTTTTTCCGATACGCCCTTGCGGGTTTTCACATCGAGGGGTTGTCCATTTTTGCCCGAGACGCCATTTCGGATTTTCACTTCGACCAAGTCTATGACCTTTTTGCCCTTAGCCAACTGTTGAAGGGTGACTAAGTCCGCCGGGGTATCAATGTTTTTAACCCTTTTTTTTTAACTTGAACCTTCACTGGGAGAGGTATGTCCTGTGAGGACTGCTGCAGAAACTCTTGCGGTGGCGCATGGTAGAGCTTCATGTGCTTGCCATTGAGCGGAGGGAAAGGATTGTTTCCCTTGTGGTCGATGACAGTATAGTCCCCTCCTTCATAGACCTTCTGGATGACGTAAGGTCCACGCCAATTGGGCTGGAGTTTGCCACTAAATCTTTCCGCCAGGACCTCTTTTTCTTTGACCATGACGAGGTCGTCTTTCTTGAATGCCCTTTGCTTGACCAGCTTATCATAAGCACGTGTCATACAGACTTGATACACTTGTAAGTGTTTATAGGCTCTGAGTCTTTCACCTCGAGCCTTCTTTCAATTTCAGATTGGTCTTGGCCTGGCAGTCCGGCGAAAACAACAACGCGATAGGACGCCAGCTCAATCTCCACAAGGACCACCGTCTCGGCTCCGTAGACCAGACAGAATGGGGAACAACCTGTAGGGGTTTTGTAAATAGTTCGGTAGGCCCATAGGGCTTCGCGGACTTTTTCGCCCCAATCTCGTTTGCGACTGCCTATTATTTTGGACAGCAGCTTACAGAGGGTCTTGTTGAAGGCCTCGGCCAACCCGTTGGCTTGGGGATTGTAGACTGACGACGTCCTCCAATCAATATGGAACTTAGACGCCAAAGCATAAACAACCTTGTTCCTGAATGGCATGTCATTATCAGATATAATCCGACTGGGGGTGCCGAATCTGTATATAATGTAGTGCCTTACGAAACGGGCAACTATTTCCCCTATAACTTCTCGTAGCGGAACGACTTCAGCCCATCTGGAGAAGTAATCAGTGACAGCCAATATGAACTTGTGGCCTTGGGATGATAACGGGAATGGTCACACAATATCCATGCCCCACTTCGCAAATGGCCAAGTAGGCGCAGTTAGATGGAGCGGATTAGGCGGCCTCGAGGGACTGGCCCAAATGCTTGGCATTCGTGACACATACGAGCACATTGGTTGCAATCTTCGTACATGGTGGGCCAATAAAACCCTTTGAGCTTGATGCTGTTTTTCATCTTGCCCCCTGCTTGATGAGCCCCGCACAGTCCGGAGTGGACCTCGTGCATGACAATATTTACTTCCTTGGATGAAAGGCAGCGTAGGAGGACCGACCGATCCTTTTCATGGATGAGCCTGAAAAGTAGGCCGTCAATCAGCTGGTAGGATGTTGCCCTGCATAGCAGTTGCACCCTCTGAGCCCGATCAGGAGGAAGCCAACCGGTCTTTATCTTTATGATTGGCTCACGCCAGTTTTCTTCTTCGAGAGCATTCTCCTCTTGAATGTTATTGACCTCATAGACGGTGAGGTCAGATTCTTCGTTGAACAAACTTGGCATGAACCTTCGGTGTCTGACAGTGATATTCAACTCTCCCTCAGGTGGGAGCTTTAAGGCTGCTGCCAACTTTGCCAGAGCGTCCGCTTGGGAGTTGTTGCCTCTTGGGACATGGCCTATTTCGAATAGGTAAAAATTTTCCTTCAACCTCATAACTGCTGCATGGTAGGGAATAAACTCCTTTTTCCGGACGTCATAGACGCCCAGTACTTGTTGGATGACGAGCTGAGAATCCCCGTAGACTTTGATGCACTTGATGTCCATCTCTAATGCCAGTTGAAGCCCAATGATCAATGCTTCATATTCGGCCTCATTATTAGTTAGCGACTTCATGAGAGCACAGGAATTGTGGAGGACGCCGCCTTGCGGAGATACAAAAACTATCCCCGCGCTTGAGACAAAGTCTGCAAGGCCGCCAGCCCTTTTGATTGTCCAGGAAGCACCGTCAAAATACAACTCCCAGTGTGGGAGGTCGAGAGTAAGGACGCCCGGCTCCATCTGTGGTGGGACTTTTTCATAATATTCCCTAATTTCTTGAGAAGGCACTAACACCTCTTCATCGGGCAACTCGAAGTTAAGTGGGGAATCTTCTGACACAGGGTGCGCAGCTAAGAACTCCGCCATTCCTTGCCCCTTGATCGCCTTACGCGGGACAAGGTGATGTCGAATTCCATGAGGATAAGCACCCACCTGCCGAGTCTACCAGAGAGGACGGGCTGACTGAGCAGGAATTTGAGTGGATCAGATTTTGAGATGAGCTCCACTCTATGAGCTAGCAGCTAGTGCCTTACCTTCTTGACAGCAAATACTAAAGCCAGGCAGACTTTTTCCATAGGAGCATACCGGTGCTCAGGCCCGACCAGTTTTCAACTGAGGTAGTATAGTGGCTGCTCTTGCCCTCTTCATTAATCTAGGATAGCAGAGCCCCCAAAGAGGCATCCATGGCAGCAATATAAAGGATAAAGGGCTTCCCTCTGACGGGTGCCCCTAAGACTAGGGGAGTCAATAGATACTCCTTGATTTGCTCGAAGGCTTTCTGACAGTCTTCGTCCCATATAAAGGGTGCTCTTTTCTTCATCAATTTGTCGAAAGGTAGACATCTTCTTGAGAGATTAGAAATGAACCGCCTAATATAGGCGAGTCTTCCTTGTAGAGATCTGAGCTCTGTTAAGTTCTTAGGCGGAGGCAGTCCTCTTATGGCCTTGATTTTGTCATGGTCGATTTCTATGCCTCGGTACCTGACGATGAAGCCGAGGAACTTGTCGCTGGAGATGCCAAAGGCGCATTTCATTGGGTTCATCTTGAGCTGATATTGTCAAAGCCTTTCAAAGACTTGACGCAGGTCAGCTAAATGATCCTCCCACTTTTTTGTCTTGACGACCAGATCATCGACATAGCATTCAATGAGGTCATGTAGCATCTCGTCGAAAATCTTGGTCATTGCTCTTTGGTAGGTTGCACCAGCATTCTTCAGGCCTAACGGCATCCTTTTATAATTGAAAATCCCCTTAGGAGATCGGAAAGCCGTATGGTCTTTGTCTTTGGTAGCCATGCGGATTTGATTATAGCCCGATGACCCATCCATGAAGGACAAGACTTCGTGACCAGTGGTCATGTCCACCATTGTCTCGGTAATCGGGACATGGAAGTCGTCCTTTAGGCATGCCTTGTTCAAATCCCGAAAGTCGATGGAAACTCGGACTTGGCCATTCTTCTACTTGACGGGGACTATATTGGCGAGTCACACGGGGAACATGCACGGCTCTATGAAGTCCACGTCGAGCATCTTGTCAACCTCAGCATTGACCTTTAGCTCTAGCTCGTGGCGCATACGCCTTTGGGCTTGCTTGACTGCCTTGACTGTTGGAAGTATAGCCAGCTCGTGTTCAGCCACAGAAGGGTCAAGCCCGGGCATTTCTTTGTAAGTCCAGGCGAAACAATCCATGAACTCTTCTAAGAGCTGTCGATATGACTGCCTTTCTTTCTCGTTGAGGAGAGCACTTACAAAGGTTGGCCGATAATCTTCTTTGCTTCCGAGATTGATCTCGATCAACTCGTCCACAGTTGCTTGGCGGTCGTCTTCGAGCTCCGGTGGAGCTGGCTGAAGGTCGACGAAGTCTTCCTCATCATCAGTATTTGCTTCATAGACTTCAAATTCTTCGAAGCTCTCTTGCTCGTGGCTTGAAGTCGAAGGACTTGCGTCGTCATGTTGATAATCAACGAGTTGAGCTGTCCCTCGCTCGGGGAGGTGATCATTATTGACTTCCGATAAGGGTGATCTAGGTATTCCATCGGTCTCCTTTACAGAGTTGTCAATCTTGGGCTCAACTTCAATTTGCCCGAGAGGAGGGGATAGCAGTCATATGGTATTGACTGCATAGTGGACCTCGAAGTCCCTTTCTTGGTCATAGCCGATCCCCCGCGTGTCTTTGCGGAAGAAGGGAGGTTGTCCACGGACTTGTGGAGGGTTCCACAGCTTGTGGAAATATGCCGCTCGTGCGAGGTCCTGAGCCTGCAGGATATGCTGCTTTTTGCACATTTCCCTGATGTGCTTTGGCATATCGTCCATCTCCTGGACTGGCTCTGGTGCATCATCGGTGGGAGTATCCCAGCCGAAATCATCCTCGGGAGGGCCCCGTGGGACTAAATCACCTTTATAAAAGATGATCAGCTTGTCCCCTTTGCCCTTGTTGCTCCTTCTTTTCCGCTAGTAGGAGACTATGAACGTCTTCAACTGCTCCACCTCGTACTCTTCTCGTTGGGACGAGAGTTGGAGGCATTTGGGCGGTAAGGAGATGCTTCGGTCAATGACCCGGCTAATGAGGTTGGCTTCAAAGTCAACACTTCGCCTCTCCGGCTGAGTCGGCTTGGAGGCGGTCTGGAGGCTAAGCCTATGCAGTCTTACTAAGTCTTGGTTGACAGTGAACAGCTGTCCTTCCTCGACTTCATGGTTCACTTTTTGCTTCCCTTTGTCTTTTATGAGCTCGGGGATTGCCAAAGCGGGCTCCCAAAAATATAGGGAAGCATCGGCCAAATGGCACTCATTCAGGTGGAAGGGAGCCTAATCTGCGAAGACAGTATGTTGCTCCCCTCCTTTGGCATATTTAATGCACTGATGCAGAGTTGATGGGACAACCCAATTCTCATGGAGCCAAGGCCTCCCAAGCGACACCTTATAAGATATGTCGGTGTTGATGATATAGAATGTCGCCTGGGTGACAAATCGCCCAAGGCTAGCTTGACTTCAACCCGACCAAGCGTCTCCTCGGAATCCTGGTTGAATCCCGAAATTTTGACCGCGTTCACCTTTTGCAAGTATGGGGCCAAGTATAGAGACTTAAAAGTCTTCAGAGGCATAATGTTGATGGCCGCTCCGGCGTTGACCAAAATGCGATTCACATCATGCCCATTAATCGTCCCCCGTATATATAAGGGGCGATTGTGATACGGAGAGGACAGCAACATGTCTTTGTCTGTGAAGGAGATGTTGGCTGCAAATGCCTCATATGCCTGGGCTTGCAACTCTGCAACATGGGCTTCATAGGCCTCTGGGTCTTGAAGTATTTTGACAAGAGCTTTCCTGAGATCTTTGCTCCAAGCGATGGCTTCCCAAATGGTGACATTTTTTGGGAACCGCTTCATATGATGAATAATCTTGCAGTCCGCTCGAGCACGGGTCTTATCAAATGGCGGGATGATCTCCGCCAAAGTCTTCGGTGCCTGGCGAGGCTTCTCCCGTTTAGAAGGACGTTCCTCCCCATTCTGGCCCTCCGCATTTTCTTGGAACAGCGGTGCCAGAGACTCCTCCGGAGGTGGCAAAGGCTCGTCATGTTGGCCCTCATTAGAAGGACCTGCCTGGCTTGCGGATTCAACCCTGCCGGAGGGACCAGCCTGCTCCGAGGCCTCCTCGCGTAGTGGCGGCTTGGCTGGCTCCTCTTCTTCATCAGAAGAGGCGATTATAAAAGGGACGCCACCCAATTTAGTTTCTGAGCTGGGGTTCGAACTCTCTGAGGAGTTGAGGATAAAAGGGATTCCCCGAACTTGGGTTTCCGGGATGGGACACGGTTCCTCCCCTCTGAATAATATGACCCGGTCGAGAGTTAGGGGACCTTCACGCCCACGTCCTCGTCCCCGGCCACGTCCCTAGCCGTTTTTCGCCGAGCGACGTTGATATGTTGCCATGGGAGTTTTACCCCCGGTGTTATCAACCGGAGGAGTGTTAATGTTGTCGGGCGGCGGGATCGCCACCATGTTGCAGGAGAGCTCTTGCAGCATTTCCTCGAGCATTTCAACAGTGATCTCCTCATCTTTGTAGAATAAGGAGAGCTCCTCTGGGATTGGAAAGTCCTCACCTTCTTCAAGACGGTGAACCATCTCCCGAAGCCACTACAGAAGGCGGGCTTTCCGCCCAAGCTTGTCCCAAGGGATATATTCGTCCAGAGTGACGACGCTGGTGGGACGAGGGGGAGTGTACTCCTCCAGCTCATCTATAAGCTTTTGTAGCCGTTGTAGGGGAGTCGGCTCCTTAGGGGCCTCCATAGCTGCTGCTTGCTCAGCTTGCTTCTTTAACCTTCTCTTCAAATTCTTCCTGCGGTTCTTCTCTTGCTTCTTTTGGCATGCCGCCTCTTGAGAAGAAAGGGGACTTTGCTTTGAAGGTGGGACTGGTTTGCCCCCAGAATTCTGCTTTTTGCTCCAGGCCGGCTCCCTTGGAGCCTTAGTGCCGCGGCTCTTTCTGGGAGTAACTTTAGTCCAATCGGCCTCCTCCGACTGGACCTGGAAGGTGGCATTGATCGCCTGAGCAATAACCTCAGGCGGCAGCTCCTGGAACTCTGCCAATCCACAGTCGGGCCCTTGGGGGCTTTTCTATTCCACCGATTTTGTTTTGACTGGCGCCTTCACGAGTTCGAGCTGTTGAGATCTTTCTACAACTGACGACCTTGTTGGCTCGACACGAGGCTTTACTTCCGGCTCCCTCGCCTTAACTTTGCCTTTATTATCTGGCAGAAGGTTTCCCCTTATGACGATGCTAGGTTGGCTCGGCCTGGGAAGGGGTTTGGAACCTCCTCCCGTGGCTTGGCTTTTTGGGCTTTGGGCCTTAGGCCCCTCGCACCTAGCCTTGCCTTCGGAGTTTGGCTGAGGGTGGCCGCTGCCTGTAGACTTGCCATATTGGACTTGTTGAGAGTTGGGCTTGGCCTCTTGTGGCTTGATCTTGCCCTTGTTGAGCCTGTCGGAGAATCTTCTTAGCGGCCTCTTTAAAACGCCAACTCGCCATAGAATTCCCCTACGGATAGATCTCCCCTCCCTGGATGAGGACTTCAATGCAATCTTGGACTTCCGGGCATTGCCGGGTGGGATGAGACACCCTGGCATGGTATTTGCAGTAGCGGGGATGACTCTTGGCCGTCTCATTATAGTAGGACGGCGGATCATGCGTCATCACCCGACCATCTTCCAGAAGCTTGTCAAAGATCTTCTCAGTGTTCTCCTTGGGGAAAGACCACTGATGAGAGGGTCGCCACCCTGGATACCACAGTGTGGATTTAGGTGGCTGGGAACCGACTCCCTCCTCCTGCGGCTCCGGGAGTTGGAAAGCGGCTGAAGCATCTTCCAGAAGCTTGTCAAAGATCTTCTCAGTGTTCTCCTTGGGGAAAGACCACTGATGAGAGGGTCACCACCCTGGATACCACAGTGTGGATTTAGGTGGCTGGGAACCGACTCCCTCCTCCTGCGGCTCCGGGAGTTGGAAAGCGGCTGAAGCATGTATGACATTGACGGAGAAATGAAAATTCTCCTACACATGCGGCTGCGGTGGATTGACCAAGAATTCACCCATATTAACCTTCCCTCGCTTGATTAAATCCTCAGCGAGGTCCTTAAACGGCTGGCATTTGTGGATGATGTGGCCTACCACCTCATGGGATAGGCTATAACCCTGATGAAAAGCAACCCCTGGTGCCTACTCAATGGGCGATGGGCTGATCAGTCCCGCCTGCTGGCACGCGAAGAAGATGTTCAGGGTCTTCTCGCGAGGGAAGGAGTACAACTTCTCTGGCTGCTTGCCTTCAGGTGAGTCCTCCTCGCCTTCAGATGAATCCGAGAATTCCTCGGAAAGCCAACCCCTGAGTAGAGCCCGGCCAGTAGGTGGTACACCTGCCTCCCGTATGTGGGCTAGAGCTAACCCCCTGGCAAACGAGCCAAAGGGGAAGGTGGCCAGCTGCTCGTCAATGCTCTCTAAGAAGTGCAACATGCGCCTTTGTTCCAATTGCAATTGTCGGATCTCCCCTCGGATCTTCCGAATAGTCCTTCGCAATGCCAAACACTCAGGGAGTGAGGAAGGGTCGGCTCCGCGACCGCCATTGGGCTGTTGATTTAAAGGCTCGGCCTCAGAGGCATTGGAGCTCGAAGCCGCCGCCACCATGTAGACGACATTAGCCGACCGGTTCGATCGACTCCAAGTATGAGGCTGTGGTGGGTCGACCGCATGGCCCAACATATTTACCAAGCCCTTTTGAATGAGCTCTTTCGCTATATTTTTGAAAACATAGCAGTCCCCAACGGTATGACCCAACCTTCGGTGATACACACAATAGGTAGGATCATCTGTTTTATCCACCTCTGAAGGCTTCCGCGGATCCGGTAGGGTGACGAGCTTCTCTTTCATTCACAAATCAAAGAGCATTTTGGTATGCTCTTTTATGAAAGAATAAGGCATCTTCATGCGCTCCGCTAACAGAGACGCACTCGCCTTGGCGTCAGGATTTTTGTCATTGCCTTTTGATTTTCCTTCCCCCTTGTCTCCATTTGTTGGGGAAAAGTCCACAGCACTTACCTCCTTGCCGCTAGCTAGACGGTCTTTGGAGGATTTGCCTTTTGCAGATGCTTGTGCCGGGTGATCCGTGAAGAACATTACAATCTCCGCCACCACCGTATTTAGCTGGTCAAAACTTCTGTTATTTGAGCCCAGAAGCTTTCCAATGACTTCCGCCGACAGACCCCTGCGGCAGATGGTGATCGCGTCTTCAGGCATCGGGGGATTATCGCAGCGCATGCTGACGTCCCTCCATCGCTTGATGAAGTCCAACGCAGTCTCACCTTTCTTCTGGCAAAGGGCGCAGAGTTACGCCAGAGAGATTTTGCGTTCGGCCGTCTGGAAACGGTCGACGAACTTCTTTTGCATATCAACCCAATCAGGCACTGAATTGGGCTTTAGCCTGGAGTACCACTGGAAAGCGGTGCCAGTCAAAGACGTGGCAAAATACCGCAGCAAATATGCCACTTCCAGCGCCAATTCACCCATGACCGTCATATAATAGGCCAAGTGTTCATGTGGAGAGCCCTGCCTGTTGAACTTCTGAAGTTTCGGGGCTTTCGGGCAATCGGGCCGAAGCTTCTTAAATTGATGGTGGAGGGGATATGGCACGCTGTACAAATCAACGGTGGCCACACTCTCACCATGTTGAGCGAACTTCGCCTCCACGATCCGCTCGATCATCTACCTTCGCGCTATAAGGCTTTCTATAGCAGGAGTGGCAGATGACCGCGCATTGGCTTCATGCTGCAGAACTTCAAATTCCACCGCCAATGGTAATTTTGCTGCGGTGACGGAGGCATTGGCCGAGACCGGGATAGGAATGGGAGAAGGCTGTTGTTCCATCCCAGTGGGTGCCGCTTGAGGCGGAACATGAACCTCCTTTTCGTGCAAAAGCGATTGCAAGAGGCTCTTCAATTCTTGATTTTCCCGTCGGAGCTCTTCCAACGTGAGAGTCTGTGCCTCTTTCCCAAGATCTTCATCGTGCGCGGGGTTGATGTGCCCATCAACACTATGGATGTCTTCTTGGTGTTCTTCTTGCCGCACCGACTCAGACTGAGATGTCCCGGCAGCCGGCCTCTGCTGCGTCTACGCCAGGATCCAGGACACGGGCCTCGACCTCCTTAAATATTGAAGAGGCTGGTTGAGCTCCCCCGAAGTGTCCTCCGGCTGCTTGTCGGCGAAGGTAGGGTAGTAGGTGAGCACTTTGACAGAGTCATTGGTCACCTGAACCACCCGCTTCTTCCTGGGCGGTTGCCTGCTAGGCTTGGGTGGCATCCCTATTCTGTCAAAAACAGATACTCGGGACGTAGAAGCCTGCATAGAGCAATCCTCGTCCGTGTGTGTTGAACTAGCCCACAGAGAGGTCGGCTGCACTTTCCTACCGGCTCCCCGGCGCTTTTGCCCACGTAGGGGCTGAGTTGCAGGCCTCGGGGATGCCGAGACTTCAACGCTTGTCGGGCTCCTTATTTGTTGCAGATCCGACATGCGGAAAGGCGCTTCCGCCCTTACTCGCCTTATAATTCGGGCCTCCTCCTTGGTGACCCAAATTTTCTTCAGTTGGAGCTGACACTCCTTCACTAGATTGCCCCCTGTCCTTGATCGGGGAGCTCGTGGCTTAGGTCGCTGTATGGGACCCTAATCTGTCGCCGATACGGCGGGCTTCTTCAATTTCGCTCTGTCCTCCCGAACTTGCCGGAGGAGCTCGAAGCAGTTGGAGGTAGAGATGGTTGGGACGTGTCGGTCCCTAGGCAGAATCGGCTCGCCCCCCATCTAGCCGGATGCGAAAATCTCCGACGAGGACAATCTTGCCAGAGAGGGATGTAGCTGCCGCAGGCTTTGTGCCCTGGCGGCTACGACGTTGCCCCCGTCGAGCAGGGGTGGCCTTGGTGACGCCCGCCGTAGGCGCGACGTCGTTGTGGCGGCGATGCTGCCCCCGTTGAACAGGAGCAGTACCTCTGAGGGTTGCCGCAGTAGAATTAGCGCCGTTGCGGCAACAGCACTGCCCCCGTTGAGCAGGAGAGACGCCAGCAGTGACTTGATTGACCGAGAAGACTCGGCCATTTGCTGGGGCAGAAGGCCTGACACCTTCGGCCATCATCATGGCAGCCGAGCGAACTCGGCCAGTTGCTGGGACAAAGGGTCTGACACCCCTGGTCCGCGAAGAGATGGCCGGGCGAACCCGACCAATGGTTGAAGCTGAGGGCATGACACCCCGAACGGTGGTCTTGTTGACCGGGCTGACCCGACCAACTGCTGGGGCCGAGGGCCTGACACCCCCGACGATTTTCTTCTTGACCGGGCGGACCCGGCCGATTGATGCAATAGAGGGCCTGACACCCCCGACAATGGGCTTGTTGGCCGAGCGAACCCGGCCAATTGTTGAAGTGGAGGGCCTGACACCCTCAGTGGTTGTTGCCGTAGGCGTGGCTGAGCTGGCCTCAACCACAGGTACGACGTCCAGAAAGAAGGGCGAACCGACGACCGCTAGAAAGTCGCCGAACACAAGTGGGGTCGCCAGGTATCCGAACCTGGCATGGTTGGCGATGATTTGAGGACTGTAGGTGATGGCGGCCATCGCTGCTGTTGCTGTTGCTGGTGGTGGTGGTGCGTAGCACGAATGGAGTGGCGTGCGAGTGCACGAAGAGCTCTCGAACGAACAGAGAGATGTGCCCTCCTCTTCCCGTCCTGTAAGAGGAAGAGGGGCAATCAGAACCTTAAAGAAGGTTTAGGGACTTTCTTTGATAAAAAGAAGAAAGGCGGGAAAGATCCCACCATGCGTGCCAGTCTGTCGGCCACGGAATTTTTTCATAGAAAAATAAACATGTATGTTCTTATTGAAAAGAAACATTTCCTCTATGTGTAGAGGTTTATTACATGGGTGCGCATAATATCAGACGATTTAGGTTCGGGTGCTGGACCTCTCTCCACTGACCGCAGTCAGTGTTGATTTACATCAGCCTAACGTCCGAACACCTTTGTTTAACTGTCAAAGAGATTCCAAAGTCTTCTATGGGGGTTCTGATGTTGAGGGCAAGCTCATTTGGAGGGCTCACAATATCCACTCACTTACCACCGACCAACAGAATGACTAAGTTAGGGTTTCAACTGAGGCCCCTCATACTTAGGCAAAACCCTAGAATTTAGGAGTAAGAAAATGATTTAGTGGAGGCCGTAGGCATATTTGAAGTCACGGGAGGTTTCCTGGACCCTGGGGATATTTTGGTAATTTTACACTTTCAGGGGTATCTTGGTAATTTTACCAGGCCAGAGGTATTCCCGAAATCTCAGGGTTGGAAAGAAAATAGGATAGGATTCCTGACTTTCCAGGGCGCTGAGGCCATTTATGAAGGGTTTTAGGGGCGACTAGGCCATTTCTAGGTCACAGGGGTACTTTGGTAATTTTGCCCCACCTTACATAGACCTAGGTTCAAGACAACATCTAGGTGTCGGACTGAGCTGACAACACTTTCGGACCGAAGGAATGACAAAGGCTTCATAGAAGGCTCACATGTGTCAACTTGGCCGAAGGAGGGGGTATATACACGATTCCCACAAGTCGGGGGTTTTCTTATAATTTTCCCCGATCGATGTACAAAGAAGATTTGTGGAATATATCAGACAATTTTATGGCCCCAATGGGTGCAAGAGTTGTCGGCGAGTTGTCGACTGTACAAAAATCCGCACTAACGCGGGAGGTGGGGTTGTAACCCCAATTGCAAAAAGTTGCAGGCTATAACTGCAAATGACAGGACATTTGTTTCTCACGACCCCGGGGGGGACATTTGCGTAATTCCCCCATCGTAGAAGTAGAACTACATAATTCTGCCACCCCGAGACGTAGAAACGTACAAACACGGCCCGCTGAGAAGCATAATTACAAAAATACCCCGTAGGGGCATATACAAAAGACCCGGGGACTTACCCCTCACAAGTCAAGACAGACAAAACAAGATCCTTCGTAGCTTCTCCTCTGTTGTCCCGTTGTGTGTGTCCTCCGCTTGGACCCTTGGGGGTCTATTTATAGAAGGCGGGAGGACCCAGGTTTGACAAAACTATGGAGAATTGCTCCGGTTCTGACAGGGTGGGGTGCAAAAACCACTTTTTCTGTCAAAGTGGGGTGGTAAAAAGTATTTTTTGACCCCTCTCCTCCTTTTCTTTTTTCTCTTTTTTTTTAAAAACACGGACCAGGGAAGGGGGGCGGACCCGCGGGACCCAGCGAGGTCACGCAGTCGCTTGACCCCACTGGGAGGCAAGCGGGTCGACGCGACCCGCGGGGGGCCGGTCGACCCGGCTGGGCTCCCGCGGGGTGGCCGCGACCCCCCCTCCCGTGTCGGTCGCATCCGGAGGGGTCATTTGACCCCCGAGCAGACTTTTTGGCCCCTATGGACGCCGTTTTCCCCCGTTTCTGTCGCCCTGGGCTGAAGAGAAGCGTACAGCATATATTGCTCCTTGAGGCCCACTCTTCGCCGCGTGGCAGCAACACATCGGTGGAGACTCGTGCGGGAGCGAAAGATCGTCTTGTTTGTTGTTTGTTTGCGCTTCACCGCATGGAGAGGAATCCTTACATTTGTCCATACTGTGTGATACACTTGCTTGACTACTTTAACAGGTACGCGCGTGTATTTTCCTCATTAATTTCCTTGCTGCGACGCCGTTTGTAGTTGTGAATTGTTGGGCCAATGGACCCTAAATTACGGAGATACTCCGTAATTCGACGGGTGTCGACGCTACGTCGTATTTCCGTCGGTTGTTTCACAATGAGATTCTCGAAATATTTTGAGAAAATTTCGGGTGCAACATCAGCATAGCAGAATGGAGGACGACTGGGTGGACGACATAGCAGAAGGGAGGACACACGATTGGTCCTTCCCCGCATGCCCGCTGCCGCCCACGTAGGGAGAGGGAAGGGGCCCCCGAAGACGTGCTCTCTATCACATTCTTCCTGCTGGGAGAGCGAGACACCTTAGGAAGACCGCTCTGGGCTGCGCGGAAGAAGCTTTCCCCTCGTCCGCCTCCCCTCCCTCTTCCTTCCAACGAGGGGCTCCCCCCTCATTCTTTTTCTTCTTCTCTTTTGCTCCTCATCTTTTCTTTTTCTTGTTTCTTCTTGCCCGCACCATCTAGGCCTGGCAATTATCCGTTTAAAATTCGATTCGAATTCATATTCATTTGGTCGGATAATTATCCGAATAAAATATCCGACGGATAATTTAATCGGATATCCGATAATTAATCGGATACGAATTCGGATATTGAGATATCAGTGTCGGATATTATCCGACCGAATATAAATATAGATTTTTTTGAGATTATGCATGAATCATATAATTTATTTCAGTAAAAATATATGAGAAAATCACTATGAGACATTAGAAAATGGCGATTGCGAAGGATTGGAGTGATTGCACTGTTGCTATGCTGCATGTTTTCGATGAAATTTATTATGATAATAAATGAGCATTTTATCACGGGTAGAAGACGAAGAGTGAGTAGTGGGTACTGGCCTACTGGGTAGGAGACGAAGAGTCTCTGGACTCCTATCTCCGTGTCTAGCGTGAGTGTTAGACCTGATTTAGCAGTGATGGTCTCCTCAGTCCCACCCCTCGGTGATGGCGCATCTGCTGCACGTGTTTCGGAGGAAACCCGAGAGGCTGCCTCGACAGCACTCTTCTGCTCCTTCTCGCGCCACCTCTTCATCTCTCCTTCCACAGCTGTCCTCGCTGCATCGGCCATCTCTGTTATTTTTAGGGCCTCCTCTGTCGCTGACTTCAGCTCTTCCGTCTCCTTCCGCAAGGCTTCCAATCTCTTAACCGCCTCGTCCTCACTCCTCACTTGCTCTAGCTGCTTCCACTTGGGCCAGCGCAACTGCCACCTTCATGTCAGCCAACGACTCAGACTCCTCCACCATTCTGCTCAAGGACTCATGCTCCTCTGCCGATATCTTGATCTTAGCGCCAGACTCTGATGGGGAGGCCCATGCGGCATTTGCTTTTTCAGAGAGAACCTTGATCTGACGAAGGGCACTCGCCTCAGCCACTCTTGCGTCTTCAGCCTCTCTGAGAGCAGCTTGAAGCTTCTTCTCAGCCTCATCGAGGGTTAGTCGGGCAGCTTCGGCGTCTTTTCTCAGTTCCTCAGCACTCTGTTTTGTTAACCCAGCTTCCTTTACTCCATTCTCAGATTCTGTAGCTAACTTCTGGCAAGACAAAACCAGCTCGTCACATGCAGCTCGTGCTTTTAGCTCGCTGGCTTTGGCAACATCAAGCTCGGCCTTCTCTTCCTTAAGTTTGTTCTGAAGATTTGCAACAACGGATTCAGTCTGAGCTTCCTTTTCTGTCAATTCCAACTGCTCTTTCCTTATATTTTCCATCTCCAACCTTAGTGACTCCACTGAGCTGCTAAGAGAGCTTTTTTCTCCCAATTCCTTCTGTAATACCTCCTTAGCGCCATCCAACTCAGCAGCCACACTTGTAACGGATTCCAAGTCAGACAGTTTAGCATTCTACAACTCTTTCTGAAGAGTTTCAATCTCAGCTTCTGTTTGTGCCAGCTTCACCTGAACATTCCCAAGAAGTTCAGCATCAAACTCGTTCTTAAGAGAAGCTAACTTCTTTTCTGTTTCTTCCAAAGCACGTCTATAAGCCTGCCGACTAACATTTTCTCAGCCAGGATCTTTGATTCTTCCTGCTATGCTGTTAGAAAAGCAAGCTTCACAAGCGCAAGTGACTCTTGCACAGCTATAACTTCCTTTGACAGCTGAGCTGCCTTCTCCTTGTTAGCGTCTGCCAATTGTTTGGCTTTCGCGTGGCTTTCGCTTCTTGCTGGAAAGCAGAAACCTGGAGTCTGTGGATGCTTCAAAATCTTTCTTGATCGTTTGAAAATAACGATTTCCCAACGTGCTCTTTCCATTATCACATTAGGTTGGTTCAGATTTGTCAGTTAATAATTATATTTTATATTTATTATATTTTTAATTCATTATATATATGTACATATTTAAAAATTAAAAAATTATGAATATATAACATATTTTTATATCTAATCGGATAGTCGGATATATCCAAATCCGGATAATATCCGTCGAATTCGAATTCGGATAGTGATAAAAATACACCCTAATATAATGTGTCGGATTCGGATATCCGACCGATTATAATCGGATACGAATTCGGATATCAGACTATCCGCTCTGTATCCGCTCCGTTTACAGGTCTAGCACCATCTTCCCAGATGGTAGGCATAGTCCGACACTTCTTTTCTGCCGGGCCCTTCTGGTTTCTTTTTTCTCGTCATCTTCCTAAGTAACACTGACAGATCTGGGCATTACTGGGTATGCAGTTTCACCACCCGAGCCAGTTTCCACCCTTGGTGGAGTCAGTGGCTCGGTCGGAAGCCGCTCGCCCTGTACGTGCCGAGTAATCACTTTCTTATTGTAAGGGCTATTGGCCCTCCCAATGTATGAACAAGCACAAGCATGCAATAAAATTTCATTCTCTTTTGCCTTCTGCATTTATGCTTATATGCTTGCGTATCGTGCATGAATGGTATCAGAAATACAGAATAAAACATGAGTTCAAAAATAAAATTTACGCAATGCCGTAGCATTCCACGTCCGCGGGATCGGTTTTCTTTCCACGGTTGCCAATCTGTAGGCCCCTTTTCCGAGCGTCTCGACCACTCGGTAGGGGCCTTCCCAGTTAGGGGCCAGCTTCCCCACCGCCTCCAGTGGTCGAGAGGTTTCAGCCTTCCTCAGACTAGGTCCCCTGGGAGGAACTATTGATCCCGAACCTGGGTATTGTAGTAGCGGGCCATGCGCCGCTGGTACTCCATCGTCTAGATTCTCGCGGCTTCACGTACTTCGTCGGTCAACTCGAGATTCTCCAACAGCTTCTGGTTGTTAAGCTCGGGCTGAAAGTTGACAACCCGAAGAGATGGGCTACCGATCCCCAATAGAATGACGGCCTCGGTGTCGTAGACCAGTTGAAACGGGGTTTCCCCTATAGAGGCCCTTGGAGTGGTGCGGTATGACCAAAGTACGCTAGGCAATTCTTCGAGCCAATTATCCTTAGCCTTATCGAGTCTGATTTTTATGCCTTTAAGAAAGGTCTTATTGGCATTTTCGACCAAACCGTTCGCTTGCGGGTGGGCCACCGAAGTGAAGTGATTGTGAATATGTAGATCGACACACTTATTTCAAAAATACGCGCAGTTGAACTGCCGGCCGTTATCGCTTACTATCACTCGGGGGATGCCAAAGCGACATATGATCGACCGCCATACAAAACACCAAATTACTCCTTCCGTTACCTTTGCGGAAGCCTCGACCTCGATCCACTTGGAGAAGTAGTCGATGGCAACGATAATGAATTTTTTCTAAGCCCGGGCCACAGGGAAAGGACCGAGGATAGCAATTCCCCATCGAGTGAAAGGATAAAGCTCGGAGAGCATTACAAGTGTCGAAGCCGACTGATGGATCAGATGGTCGAACCGCTGACAACGATCACACTCTCGAACGTAGGTCGAGCAGTCGCGCTGCAAAGTCGGCCACCAGTACCCCTGTCGCAGCAACATTCTCGCGATCGACCTCCCTCCTTGGTGCGCGCCACAGATTCCCCCGTGAATCTTGATCGCTCGTCAATCCTCCTAAGGTTCAAGGCATTTAAGGAGAGGTCTGGCAAAAGATCGTCGATAAAGCGATCCATCAAGTAGAACAAACTGTCGGGCTTGATACTTGAGACGCCTGGCTTCTCGCGGGTCGGAAGGCTCCTGATCGTTGATTAACCAGGCGATGTAGGGCGCCCTCCAATCGCCAGGTGACACCTGAACAGTGGCTACGAGCTCAGGGTCCACGTTGGGGCGCTCCAACTCTTCGAGGAGGACCGATCGAGTCCCATATGGGCTAATGAAGGAGGCGAGGCAAGAGAGTGCGTCCGCTCGGGAGTTTTCCTCCCGAGCTATTCGGATCACTTGAAAGCTCTCGAATAGCCGAGCTACCTCCTTCACCAGCTAAAGGTACTTAATCATCAGCAGTTCCCGAGCTTCGTAGTCTCCGTTGATCTGGCTGGCGACTAGTTGCGAATCGGTGTAAATCTTGACTCGCTCCGCTCCCAGGCGCCTTGCCATCCGGGCCCCAAAAATTAGCCTCGTATTCGGAGGCGCTGTTGGATGCCACGAATTTAAACTTCAGGGCATACTACAATTCCACTCCCTCTGGGGAGCTAAGGAGGACTCCTGCGCCGTTGCGGGCCGAGCTTGACAATCCGTCGACGAAAATCTCCCAGACCGGGCCAGCTGGAGGCGGGGGAGTTTCATCAGGTTGAGCAGTATTTTCTGCCACGAAGTCCGCGAGTGCTTGACCTTTGATGGCGGTACGAGAGCGGAAGGAGATATCGTAAGCCCCGAGCATGACCGCCCATTTGACGAGGCGCCCCAAAGCTTCAGGGTGAGCCAGAATCTTCTTTAAGGGTTCGCCAGTCAGTACCACAATGTTGTGCCCTTGAAAATAGGGCTGGAGACGCTTGGCTGAGGTCACCAACACTAGCACGAGCTTCTCGGTTGTGAGGTACCTCTTCTCGACGTCAAGGAGCACTTTGCTGACGTAGTACACTGACCTCTGAGTTCCCTAATCGTCTCGGACTAGTACCGAGCTAACAGTAGAGGATGTCGCTGAGAGGTATAAATACAAGGTTTCTCCCGACACGGGCTTCGAGAGTACCGGAGGATCCATCAGAAACTGTTTTAACTCGACGAAGGCTTTTTCACATTCATCATCCCAAGTGAAAGTAGGGGCAGCTGTCTTTGGCCCTCTCAATAATTTAAAAAAGGGCAGACAACGCTCTGCGGCTCGAGACAGGAAGCGGTTCAGCGCGACAATCCTCCCTGTCAGGCGCTAGACGTCCTTGACGTTTGTGGGTCGCCGCATATCCAGGATAGCTTGGATCTTCTCGGGATTCGCCTCAATCCCCCGTTGGGTTACTAAAAACCCCAGGAACTTTCTGGACTTGACTCCAAAAGCACACTTTGAAGGGTTAAGTTTCATATTGAGAGTTTGAAAAGTCTCAGCCAGGTCGGAGAAGTGATCTTCGGCCTTCGGCAACTTAACGGGCATGTCGTCAATGTAGGCCTCGACGTTCTGACTGATCTGGTCTTCGAAAATCTGATTGACCAACCTTTGATAAGTAGCTCCGGTGTTCTTCGACCTGAAAGGCATCCGGGTATAGCAATACATGCCGAGGTCAGAGGTAAATGCCGTTTTCTCAGCGTCCTCAGGATGCATCCGGATCTGGTGATACCCGGAGTAGGTGTCAAGGAAGCTGAGGAGCTCATTGCCCGAAGTCGAATCGACTAGTTGGTCGCTGCTCGATAAGGGATAACAGTCCTTCGGAGTAGCCTTGTTGAGGTCGGTGAAGTCGACGCACATTCGCCATTTGCCCGAGACTTTGGGTACCAGGACGACATTGGCCAACCAAGTCGGGTAAAAGACCGGGCGGAATAGCCCGATTTTCTTCCCCTTGTTGATTTGCCCTTTTATAATCTCCTGTTTTGTCGGGGCATGCCTTCTTTTTCTCTGTTGAATTGGCTTCCCAATTGGGCCAAGGTTGAGGCGATGCATCACAGTTTCCTCGGGAATTCCGAGGAGATCATCGTCAAACCATGCAAAGACATGAACATACTCCGAAAGAAAATCCTTATATTGAGCTTGAACTTCGGGAGATAATTCCACCCCAATTCTGACTTCGAGGGCCGGGTCATCTTTGAAGAAGATTGGCAATAGCTCCCCACCGGGTTTGCCTGTCGTCGCCTTATCCTCGATGATACCCGAGCCTTGGCTTGCGTCCTCGAGGCGCACGGTTTCCACCGAGATTACATAGCACCTTCTAGTTGTTGCCTGATTGCCTCGAACCTCTCCCGTGCCAAATTTAGTGGGGAACTTCATTTTTGGGTGGTAGGTGGATGGCACGGCCTTTATTCGGCCGATGATGTCTCGGCCAAAGATGGCATTATAGGTCGTTATCCCTTTGACTACAATGAAGTTCGCCACAAAAGTTACGGCTCTGGAGAGGAGTCCCGAGAGTAACAGGCAGGCTTAGGGCTCCCTCGGGGTAAGTTGCTTGACCATTGAACTCACAGAGAGGGGTTCGGATCAGACGTAGTTTTGATGGATTTTCACCCATCTTTAGGAAGCAGCATACGACAAAACATCAGGCGCACTGTCATTATCGACCAGCACCCTATCTACATTACAATGATTTATAGTTGCCGAGATTACAAGAGCATCATCATGCGGGATAACCACCCCCTCCAAGTCTTCGTCGGAGAATACCAGGACTTGTTGCTCATTCGCCGGAGTCGCGGGCTTGGCGGATTCAACGGCTCGGCTGGCTCGCTCGGCATGGCGCTTTCTTCCTCAGTTGTTGTCTCCCCCGGAGGCCGATCCCCCCGAGATGACATTGATGTGAATTCCTCGGGGATGGTTATCGATCTCCTCCGCAGGGTCCAGATGGACGTCCCGACGCTCGGCCACATACTGAGCCAGATGCCCGCGGCGGACGAGACTTTCGATCTCGTCCTTGAGCTACTGGTAGTCACCCGTGTGGTGGTCGTGATCATCGTGGAACTGGCAGTATTTCCTGGTGGGTGCGTCAATAGGATCTAGAGAGGGGTGAATAGATCCTTTTAAAAACAATGTCCAGTTTAAAACTAAATCCGGTCACTCAATGAACTGCAGATTAATGGAACACTAATGTTCCCAACAAGATATGCTGCATCGGAAGTATGCAGTCCTTTACAAAGGATGATCACAATACACCGAGTAGAAGATGGCTTACGCCAAAGCCTGGATGGCACACTTAGTGGGTGTGGGTGTGATCAACTCGAGGTATGCATGTGTAATGTAAGAACACATAAGAATGTGTAAATCTGTAACACTCAAGATCCTGTGAACGGAGATAGGAGACAAGGAACAATCGCACGCACACACCACTACACAGTATGTTTTTAAGGTGGTTCAGTCTGCAAACCCGTAGACCTACATCCACCCCTCACCAAACCCGGTGAGGCTTTTACCACACTGCAAATGCAGCGACGGGGACAAGTCCCCTACAACCGCTGATACACAGCTTAACACGAGGACACAGTCCACACACTGCTACTCGTAGCACCACACGGGGACAATGCCCCCCCCACACACACGCTGCTACACGCAGCAACACATGGGGACAAGCCCCACACACACGAGGACGCAGCCCTCACGAGGACACAGCCCTCATGCTGCTATACGTAGCAGCACACGGGGACGAACCCCAAAAAAAAAAAAAAACAGAAACAAAACACGCTGCAAAGTTGCAGCAAAAACACGAGGACAAATCCCACAGACACACACGACTGCACTACAACAAAACACTACATCGGTCTCTAAAATAGAGCACCAGACAACACTGTAAGCACATCACTACACACGAAGATTCAGAGTTTCAAAAAGAAAACACAAAGCGAAATAAGAAAACAAGTGTAGCTTCAGAACAAGTTCATGAAGCTGTATATGCAGATCTGAACTTAGATCTGACTGTCTTCTCTTCAAGCTTAGGCCAGCTGCAAGGCTATTCTCTCTCAAGACTCAAGGCTCTTCTTCTCTTCTTCTTCTCAACACTGGACTGGGTCGGACCAGGTGGTGGGCTGCTCACTCTCTTCTCTTCTTTTTCTTCCTCACAGATTTTCTGCTGAAAGGCTCAGGTACTCTCTGGTTTTTCCCGCTCTTATCTTCTCCAAGGCAGCAGCGGCCTCTTCTTCAGACGGAGGCTCATTTTTACAGAAGGAAGGGGTAGAAATTTTTTCTTTCCCAAATCTATAATCTGATTGGTCCAGGATCAGAAGTAATCTGATTTGTCCATTGGAAAAAGGAGGGTTCCTTGTCCTTGAACCTTTTCAGGTCTTTCTTCTGATTGGACCACTGTAAAAAGGAAGACAACCTGGAAAGTGACTTTTCCCAAATTTGTTTTCTGACAGAACCTTCTCACAAAAAGGTATTCTGACTATCTCATGATGAAAAGGACATATCTCTGTCCTAGGACCTTTTTGGACCTTGAAGCATGTGTCCTGGAGACTTGTGTTGTTGATCCAGAGTAAATGATCACGTAACTAGTTCGCCCCAGACAGGGTCGACTCCCAGGGTCGACACTTGAACCTTGTGCAAGGGTCCTTGTACAAAGAATAACCAGAACATAACAGAGACAAAAAGGAGTCGACTCCCAAGGTCGACTCTTCTTATGAAACAAGTGCTTCTATGCAGAGTCTGGGCAGAACAGATCCCAGACTGAAGGGGGTCGACCCCAGGGGTTGACTCCTCTGCCTGGCAGAGCCTTGTGGCTTTAGTGCTGGATGCTGCTGGCACTGCTAATGTTGCGTCGACACCAAGGCTTCATTGTTTAAGGGTGCGTCGACTCCATAACTATGTTGCGTCGACGCAAGCTTCATGTGGCCTTGTTGCATGCTATTGCTGGATCGCCGGTTAGGTCGACGCACCTAGTGAGGTGAGTCGACGCATTCTTGTAAAGTGCTCTTTAAGCAACTCCTAAGCTCAACTCTGTGTTGACGCATCAAGAGGATGGTGTCGACGCAGTCTTGTAATAAGCTCCTGAAGCCTGCTGGGCTGCTAACTGTTGTTGGTGCTACTTATGCTGCTGTTGGTGCTGACTTTGCTGAAGCTGCTAGTGCCGATGCTGTTGCTTGTTGCTAGCCTTGCCGTTGCTTGTTGCTGAATTGGGCGAGACTCAAGGCCTCTGGAAGTCAGTAAGTCGACTTGGTATTGGGCTTGAGTCGACTTGCTCTTTGAGCTAGGTGAAACTCAAGTTTCTGGGAGACTGTAAGCCGACTTGGTTACAACCTTGAGTCGACTTACTCTTCTCTAAGTTGGAAACATAACACTAGATGACTTCCTGAGTCGACTTGGTCTTGGACTTGAGCCGACTTGCTCTTTGGACTTGTATGATCAAGCTTCTGGAAGGCAGAGTGAGTCGACTTGTAGCTAAGGCAAGTCGACTTGGTCTTAGTTGCGTTGCTGCTGGCCTTGTGCTTAGTTGCTGCTGTTGGCTGTTGCTGCAGGCATATCAATCGACTGACTTTCCCTTGGGTCGACTGACTTTGCCTTTTTCAGTCGACTCAATTTGGGCAAGTCAACTGACTTTTGCTTTTTCAGTCGACTGAACTTGAGCGAGTCGACTGATTTTAGCATTCTTCTGACAATTCTTCTTCAACGCAGCCCATCTTCATTGCATCAGTTCAATATGCTAATCAACCTCTTTGAAGACACTTGCCAGCTCATTTGAAGACACTTTCCAGCCCAAGAGAAGTCCTCCTACAAGTTGGCTTCTTCTTGCTGAAAGTCTTGAATGTCTGTCGACTCACTTTGGCATGGCCAAGGTGCGTCGACTCCATAAGCAATTTGTGTCGACTCAGTGTTCACATGGCCTAGCTGATAGACACTGAACCCTTTAGCCTTCTTCTGCTGCGTCGACGTTCTTCAAGCTCTGCGTCGACTCATCCACTGCTGGCTTTGTGAAAATCTGTCGACTTGAGAGAAAATCTGTCGACCGGAGCTTCATATCGGTCGACCGAAATCTAATGTCGGTCGACTGATTTTGTATTCAGTCGACTGAATTTTCCTTTCTTTTGTCAACTTCATTTTTCATCTGTCAACTTAAAAAGAACTCATTTACTCACATCATGAGGGGAATGAACATCATTCAAAATGTTATACCAATAAAGATTTCGTCATGATTCAAGAGATTAAACATGAGACTCTTATGAAATGAGATCTTTACACATAAGATTATCTTCATGAAGAACATAAGATTATCTTCATGAAGAACATAAGATTATCTTCATGAAGAACATAGCATGGCAGCATGAAAAATATAAACGCACACATGGAAGCATAGTTGAATCATTCTCAATAGCCCAATAATAAATCATGGTTGGACATCATCAAAACCATCAAGACCATGCATGAACCACACATGCACGACACTTCCGACGGTTACGACGTCGGGGGTCGGCCCTCATTGACTCGGGCCGATGGAGCAGACCAGAGTCTTTGATCTCCCGATAAATCTCGTAGACGGGAGTGGACAGCGGGGTGTATCGCTCAAACTTTCTTGGTGGCTCCTTACGGTCGCCATCACGATTCCTCCTTTTTCCCTGGTTGGTGGCCTGCTCAGACGATCGCTTCCTTTCCCCCTCCTTCCCTTAGCCGGGAGGATCCCGACAGGCAGTGAGGACCTCCTCGCACTCTGCATGACGCAAGACCAAGGTCACAAGGTCGGCGAGGGTGGCGGGGGGATGAAGCACCAGTTCTCTCCGGAGCCCTTCGTCGCGAGTACCCCCGGTCAACGCGACGGTGGCAAAAGCGATGTCAAGGCGGGGGATGCGCAGGGCCTCCGCTTTAAAAAGGTTAATATAGGCCCATAACTTTTCCCCCGAGACTTGCTTGAGCGCCAATAGCCCCGCAATTGACCTTGGGGGTCCATTCCCGGCGAAGCTCTCCTTAAAAAGTCGCCCAAACTGTCGGAAGCTTGTGATGCTCCCGGGGGCGAGTGCTCGGAACCAAGCTTGAGCCCCTTGTACTAAGGTGGTAACGAAGGCTAGGCACTTGATGACATCTGTCGCCCCCTACAGAGTCATCAGGACATCAAAGCTATCAAAGTGGTCGGCAGGGTCGCCCAGACCATCGTAAGACTTGAAGGCCGGGAGAGAAACTCTTGGGGATATCTCGGCCTCCAGAATCTTGAGGGAGAACGGAGATTGCTCCTCGCCCTCCTTACCCATGGAATTTTGCTGTAGAGCGCGGAGTGCGCGCTCCTGCTCGGAAAATCGGCGCTCGAAGTCCCGGAGCTGAAGGGAGAGCTCCGGATGAGCGTGAGATGGCACCGAGGTGCCCCCAGCATGCCCCTGTTCTCCTCCCTGCCGCTTCGTGGCTAGGGCGGCTATCTCTGTCGGTTGATGGGGCGGTCCCGCCTTGTTCCTCCTCCCTCGTGGGTTGGAGGAGGCCTCTTGTTCCGCAGCCGAAGGTGGGGGTTGAGAAGGTCGACCTGCCCTGCTCCGGATGATGTGGCCATCTTGGAGGATAAAGCGGCCTCCGGCTGTCAGTCGAGAGGCCTCTGCCTGGGGGGGGCCTGAACGAGAATGATGGGACCGTTCCTCCCTGGCTACCTGGGCCCTCATCAAATCGATGAGGGTGTCCAGTTTGGCGTTGAGGGAGCGGAAAGCATCTGGGTCTGCCATGGTAGGCTGTCCCCCCAGAGGTGGCGGTGGGGGCGGGGCGTTGGCCTGGTCATTAGGAAGGGGGCCAGTCAACGAATGTGACGGCACGGGCCCTTCGTTTGCGACCGTCGGTGCCTTCCCCTTGTCGCCGGTAACTCTCCTGCTACTGCTTCTTCGCACCATACTGGCTTCTCGCTCGTTTCCCATAGACAGTGCCAAATGAAGAGGCAAGATCTCATGCCATGCCGTAAACCGTCAGATCTAGGGCGATCGCTGGGCATAGCCACCTCAGAACGGAATTCTGCAAGAAGGGGAAAGAGCGATCAGGAGGCCCGGGGTTGTGAACCCGGGGAAAATCCTCCGATGCCTAAGTCAGCGAATGGTATGAGCGAGGTGCAGAAAGGGGGCAGGAGAGATGAAGGGCACAAGACGGCTCTCCACCAGTTGAAATGGCTAGAAATAGGCTTACCTTTCTGGAGGGGTTCCTTAGGTTTATATAATTGTCGGCTCCCTTCCCTGGGTAAAGGAAGCGTGAGGGCCTGGGGGACGTAACGTCCACAGGAGGGACTCCTACCGTTCAAGGACTCTCGCCCTCCCCTTATTCTCTTGAGCTTCCCACACCCAGGCACCAGCGTAATATCCACTTGGATAGGTGCCCAGTCGCGAGGACTTCGCCCTAGCTTACCCGGAGTCTTAATGACGGGCTGATCCCTGCAAGACAAGGAGTATCCCCTGCTCACGCCAGGGGCCGAAGTGTTGGGCACCCCTATTGGAGCATTCCTCCGCCTTATGATCGCTCGATATAATCGCCTATAGGCTTTTCCTGAGCATAGGGGAGGCCTGTCGATCAGGCCACCGAGCTAAGGCTCGATGGGCTATGTTAGACTTTGAGCGAATGAGGTCCCCTAGTAAGTGGGCCCGGTAAGGGCTGTCACTTATTGGGTCTGGTGGGCCTTAATGGGCCGTTGGGCCAGGCGCATGGTGGGCCGCGAATCTCCCCCTCTCCAAATAACATATTCCCTACAAAGTGCTATATTCGTATTTAAATCCAAGAAGCCAATGTCCCTTCTAATAACATCACACCATCTCATTTTAAGCCTACCACGAGCTCGTTTACTAGCATCTAGTAAAATTTACTCACATCTTTTAACTGGAGTAGAGTTAGGGCGACGGTGCACATGTACAAACCATCTGAGCCTAGTTTCCTCATTTTACTATCAATTGGAGCTACACCCAAATCCGCACAGATGCGTTTATTCCTAAACTTATATTTCTTAGTTTTGCCACACATCCATCTCAGCATCATCATCTCCACCACACACATTTTGGAGATGTTTAATACTTTAATTATCCCTAGAAAGAATTGAAGTTGTGCTTGATGAAGTGTTGAGCAACAATGGGAACTAGAACTTGGCTGTTGGAACCACCAGGAATAATGCTAAGTGTTTCTACAATCTGTGTCTTTCCTTTACAATATTTTCAAACCAGGACAGAACCTGCCCAATACTGATTTCAATTAATTCTTGAATGATCCCATGATCTTGGACTATTATTGACTAGTCCCAGCCTGTTGTATCTGAACCTTTACAAGGATCAGCAGCAAATTAGATCAAGGTGTGATGCCAACATTCCTAATACAGTAATTCAAAGCCATTTCTGCTATCTTCTCTTCAACACATCCCAAACATCTTCTGTTCTTAGAGAATTCTGCTCATGCTTGGTGCAAAAAATCCTGAATGACCAGTAAGTTCTATTGGAAAATGAAGACATCTTTCTTTTCGCCCCCTGCATCCTCATTTTCTCTCCAATTCATTTCAGCTTTCTGGTGAAGGGAAGGCAAGCACACTTGTCAGCGGAATTCTTTTCAGCAACTCCTCAAGAATGGTACAAAATCATAATTGGAAGAATCCTTTTCCTTGGAATTATCCAAAGCAATTAAAAGAATACAACCTGGGACAAGTCATGGATGTCTCTTCACCTCCATTCTAAGCCACTCCCTTTTCCTACTCAACTGAAGCAACATATTCAAATTGTATGGCAATGAACAGATTCTTCAGATTTCCACTAGTTATTTTTCTTTCCTTCAGATCACTACGCAGCACTTGCTTCCCATAACTCATCCCCCTAAGGGGACGGCTACCTCCCGGTTCCCTGAAAATTTGTAACTCTGGTACTACACCTGTCCTGCCAAAGATAAATCTTCTCAATGAGAGGGATATCTTCAAGAAGACAAGTCCACTGGGGTTAAGATGCCCTTTCATATGCAATATTTCAAGCTTTGGATCCCCTACAGCATTTCTGCTATTTGACTTTGAGACAAAGACCACTTTCTTCCATCCTAGCTTCTATAACCCTTTGTTGAGCAAGGCTATGTTAAAACATAAAATCTTCTAAGTTCCTAATTCCAAGTTCATTGATCTCCCTTCCTCAGTTAATATCATGTCATCCTTGACATCTTCCTCCACTTTCGTGCCATGAAAACCTTCCTTCGATGGACTCCACCTCTAGCCATGTCTTTGGGATCCAATACAGGTATACAAAAAGGGGATGGATATACCAAGCTCCATAGGAAAGAAAACCTGGTTTCAAACTTCCTAACCTTCTATCCAATTTCAGGGTTATCCCCTCTCAATAATGTTCATGAATTACTTGACTTGACAACATGGTTTGTAATCTCCCGAGAATCTCTCAAGATTCTGTGTCTCTCCGCCTTGCTGAGAGCCAAAACTCATAAAACACATAATGAAACATGCAGAATAGTCATGACCATTGTGCGCTTGAACCAGCTGGTTCATAGGGACCTTTTAGTCTGTCATGAAACTTTAAATTCAATTATCCATTTTTAGACTAAAGTTTAATTGTTTATTCATTTTCAGACTAATCGTTCTCATTCGTTAATCTTTATAGTTATTGATCCTTAAGGCTTGAATTCATCACAACTAAGGGTTTCTCTCTTTTTTTGTGTTTTCGCTTGTATGCATGAGCATTGTTCTTATCATTATTGTTTACATTTTATTTTGAGTAGCTTAACAAACAAAATTTTAAGTTTTCACTAAAAACTATAACCTTATCATGAGCCTGCTGCCATTCCCAATTTCCTGAGAGTTCCCTGAGATATCTTCAAGATATCTACTCTCCGACACCCTCAAGACGAAGTCAAGATTCAATACAGCATTCCTTGCTTGATAATGGAAGGCCCGGATCAGTGCTGTGAAACTCCCACTCCCTCCACTCAGGAACTTGACTGCTATATAGTCTTGATCTCTTCCATGCCCACATTGATCCACCCTACACCCGCGAATCTCAACTAGGCTAAATCTAGTGTTGGCATAACTTTGATGCCATTCATCTTCGCAAATGTTAGCTGTAATGGCAAGATGACAACATACTGGGAATATGGAGGCAAAGCAAAACCCTTCCATATGAACACAACAGACCTGAAATCATCTTTTCACTTGCAAACTAGAATACACTAGATTTTTTTTGGAAATATAAATACATGACAGCTTCCACAGATCAGCACCCAAGCTGCATTTGTCAAATTATGTAAATATCTGCTCATCCAACAAATTAGTCAATTGGAAAATTTGACCGATTATGCTACATGAGTGGGGCTTCTCCCGATAGACATGGAGAGAGAAAGAGGGGGGAAGGAAGATCTAATCATATCATTATATTCACTCAATAAAACATTTATCAGGCAACTACACACTAACTTGTCTAAAGGAAGAGTACCATAATGTGCTTCCAGGGATTGGTAAGTCTCTCCCCTTAACGGATGTGTGCAAGGCTTGCAAAAGACACTTATCCAAAAGAGCGTCTACTTCTTCACTGGACAAATTGTGTTGATCCTTATCATCATTTGGCTCCTCAGCAGAGGTGTTCTCAGATACATTCAAACTGCTCAAATCTGTTGCTACTTCCTCAGAAGTTTCATTATTCACGTTGCCTTGCTCCAGTGAATCAACATCTCCAGTATGGAGATCAGAAGTCTCAACGGCTTCTTGACCTTCACAAGCACCATTGTCACGTTGATCTGTTTCAGATGTTTGACAAGTGGAAGATGAAGCAGGATCTTCAATCACTACATCCTCCAAAAAACCGGCATTGGGAACATAATGCCCTTCAGCTGACTCCCTGAAACAATATAGGCACAAATTACGTAGGTCATAAACCTGTACAACCTTAAAAAAAACAACCACTTAAATATTATACTTGCCACAATGAGTCGCGATAATAATGTGTTATACGCAGAGCCTTGCCACGCAAACCAGCTTTTATGGCTTCCTTACTACTCATTGTAGTCGTTCCAACCTGTATAGTTACAGAAGATTCCTCATCTAAGCAACATCAACAGCCAAAAACCATTCCAACAGAATAATTTGTTGTCTAGAGGATTAAATTGAACATGAACTTGTGTTATTTGGAGGAAGACAAAAATGCATATCTATACTCATTTTTCAGAAAGAATATGCAGATTTGTAACCATTACTTAAATCTAATCTAATATAAAGCTCATTACAGATATGTGTTTCTGTGGAAGTATTAGCATGCTATTTCCTTTTTTGGGTTGTTTGCCACTATACCCCTCAAATCCTTAGTATCTAACTCTGCACCTTTAGAATCAATGTATTAGCTCATATACCCCTAAAATTTATGTATATTGTGTTTTATACTCTCACCATCAATGTCTGCAAGTATAACTCAACCACAGTTGAGTTAGTTATTACCCCAACTCGAATAAATCACTTTATCATCTTTATCCCATTGGCGCAGAGAGAGAGAAAAGGGAGTGGCTGGTTAGCCCAGTCCCACAGAGAGAGAGAGAGAGGGGAGGGTTGCGATGAAGCCATCTTGCAGCAGGGTGGGGGGAGAGAGAGAGAGAGAGAGAGAGAGAGATGTTTCACAGTGAAACAGGGGGGAGAGAGCCTTGCAGAGGCAAGAGGGAAGGCTTAGAAATGTACGTTCTTTGGTTCTTAACTCCGCTAGGCAATATTCTCAAGAATATTCTTTTATAAGAAACAGTAGTTAACCAGAAGGATATGTATATAGTTGTTTTTGCAAATTCTAGGGATATAATAGCTAATGCTAAGATTTTAGGGATACAAAGTTAAATGCTGGAGAAACGAGGCGCATAACAGCAAAAAATCCTCCTTTTTTGAGTGATGTCCCATCTTGTTAATGCTTTGCTTTTTTTTTCTTCTTCAAATTCTATGTCTTAAATAAATCACTTTAGTGCATGTGACGCCGTGATGGAGGTGACTACTCCTCACTACTATGTCTAGAACATTGCTATAGCAGATATGCGCATATCAATTACAGGAAAAATCAATGTTGGCATCAGATCTAGAAAATCCAACTTCATTTGGATGGTGGAATTTGTTTGTGCAACTCATTCAATTCAAAACAGCTCCAGAAATAGTAATAAACAGTCTTGTACTTTTAATGGAAAATCAGCACTGTGAAATCAGGAGATTCAAATCCAACCCCCCCACCCCATTTGGAGAAAAGGAATCGTGCAAAAGGAGGGAGTCACAACAACTGCACCCTCACAACAATTTGTAGGGTCAAGGGTGCTTTTGATTGTGAACATAATTGCGAATCAAGTTTGCCACATCAGTTCTTGGGAGCACCTCGGTTGGATGTGCATGCACACAAGAGAGAGAGAGAGAGAGAGAGAGTTCTTGAATGGATATCAGAAATGCCACAAAGATCTCGGAGAGATTATGCAAGTATCTAAAGAGACCTGAATCAAAAAGAGGAGAGAAACGATCTTTGAGCCCTGACAAAAAGAAATTGCAGTGAGATCTGGAAAGACATCAATCCTTGGGGAGTATACCTCCAAAAAAAGATTAAAAAGTAACATCCAGCATCGAGAGTTGAAAACTAGTTTTTCAATCAAAATAAAATAGAAGAAAATACAAGCTTTAAAGGTCTACATGATTCTCTTTTGATGATGAAGAATGCCCCTCGTGCTAGATTAGACAGTAACGGTAAATTCTGAATGCATGAATCTCAGCTCTGGCAGTGTGGAAAGAGAGATACATAATCACTCCTATCCCTCCCTCCCTCTCGCTCTTACCATGAGCAGACATTTGCTCTTCCTTCTGTTTTAATAATCCAATTTCTGATTTGCATGTATTTAAAGAGGACAAAAAACAAAGGGGGATGTTGAGTCTCATTTCTTTTTATGGAGCTATGGCTAACAATAGTGTTTCCAGCCTCTTTACAAAGGTTACTAGTCTATGTAGAACTCATTGATTGATTATTTAGATTAAAATCATAAAATATTTATTATCCATTCATCTGAAAATTTTTGATACTTCTCAATTCTTCTATTCTATATGATAACACTCAAACATTTTTATGATATTCAATGTATAGATGAGAACACTTAAATATTTTGACAATATACATTGTATAATTGCATAAAATTACATAAAATTATTCAACAGGAAAGAAAAGTGACAAGTTTTTAAGATTTCTACATGGATTTCAGAAAAAATCCCTGTAACATATTTAGGAGCAGCTCCTCCATAACTTTTTTTGTTTAAAATTCTCACTGCCTATCTTATTAGCTCTTAAAGAGTTAGCCACCGTTTGATCTTAGACTCAGATAGCTAATTTGGACAACAAATGACTTTTACCCTCATCTAATGCAACATGTGGAATCCTGTCCCATTGACTCTTATAATAGATACATAATGTTATACATAAGATGGGAATTGAAATATAAAAACCAACCAGTACATTTGAGCATTGGATAACTAATTGATAAGTCGTCCCTACCAACCCAAAACCACAACATTAAATGTTTGCCTCTGAGGGGACTTTTTCACAGGAGTTCAGCTGGATGTACACAGTGGTTGGTTTTTCTTTCTTTCTTTTTTTCTCCGGGTTTGGGGGTTACGCGGGGTGGGGTGGTAGGGTAGACTTCTCCTTTTATTCAATGAATTTGTGGTATCAACCATTTTCCTTTTTGTGCCTCCGTTCCTGCATTTTGCAAGTATGCATGCCACTGGCTCATCCATCATCCATTAGATACCTTGAACTAAAGAAGGAATCATGACCACAGTAGTCTTGTGTGTAACAACAACAACAGCAATAATAATAATGCACCAAAAAAGTCTGTTAAAGATTACTGCAATTGGAGCTGGATTGCCAGGAACTTTCACTGCCCATGGCTGTCCTGCCAGAAAAGAAGGAAGACCCTCTGGGGGTATACTAATGCCAGGGAACATCAAATCAGCACCTCCTAGGACAAAGCGAGATACTTCACCTCCTTTTAGTTCAAATAAAGGCAAGAGATGGGGAACCTTCCAGAGTGAGTAAACTGCAAGGACCAAGATTGTGCAAATGCTCAGGCAATCATTAAGAAAGAAAGTTTCCAAAAGAATCACGAAGAAAGAAAATTATGCCAGATAATGACTTTGGAGCAATAACTGAACAGCAAATCATGAACCCAGAGCACAACAGATTCTTCATGCGGACAATCAAATCAACCAACACCGAGAGTTTAGTAATAGAACATAAACAAGCTGCATAACAAGAAACACTAAACAACTCTGCCAGACAATGACTTCCGGAACAGTTGACGGAAAACAATTTTCAATCCTGGAGTGCCAACATGTTGTCCTTGTGAGCTGCAGTTTCAACCGAGGTCAAGACTTTATGATAAAACAGAACCAAGCTTCTTTCCTATTATATGGTATTTTAAATAGCCAAATAAGAAACCATGCATGGCTTTTCTGTGAATGGAATTTAGTATTCTATAGGAAGCTCTTAGTTATACGATGCCATGAGGGCTAGTTAATGCTTGCTATTCATGACCATGAAAAAAAAACATCATCTAAATGTCTGATGGCACTTGATGCCAGCATCATCATTATGGCTGCATCCAGATTCTGACAATCAAGGATCAGCTTAAAATCCTGAGTGTTTTGTGCACGTTCTAAGCCAATTCCGTCTTCCTCATTGTTGAAATCCACAAAACCACGGTGTTGAGATACACAGGCCCAGGGTCATAAGCACATGAACCACAACCCATTTAACCAATACGGGACTATTGCCCAGGGGACTATGTCCAAATTCCAACACTCCCCCTCACGGCCAAGATGGACCGTGGAGATTAATTGGGTGGAGGTGGCAAGATAAAAAAGAAATATATGGGGTTGGGCCCAAGACCATGCTCTGATACCATGTTGAAATCCACAAAACCGCGGTGCTGAGATACACAGGCCCAGGGTCATAAGCATATGAACCACAACTCATTTAACCAATACGGGACTATGCCCAAATTCCAACACTCCCCCTCACGGCCAAGATGGGTTGTGGACATTAATTGGGTGGAGGTGACAATATATGGAGTTGGGTCCAAGACCATGCTCTGATACCATGTTGAATCTACAAAACCGCGGTGTTGAGATACACAGGCCCAGGGTCATAAGCACATGAACCACAACTCATTTAACCAATACGGGACTATTGCCCAAGGACTATGCCCAATTCCAACACTCATCTAGCCCAGAAGTGTCATGCTATGGTCTCACATTAGCCAGTTGGTAGGCAAGGAAGGTCCCCCTGGCTGTAAGGCACTAGAGCCTCTGGTATAGCATTGAAAGATGGAAATAAACCAAAAGACAACAAAGGCACTGATGAAAAATGCGACAATCTCCATAATGGATTGGAAGCAAGGAAAGATGGATTTGTGGTCAATATTGTTTTCTCATCTCATTGAGGTTAAACCCTAAAAATCCCAAGGTGAAAAACCAAAAAAATAAAAAAAAGGTGAGGAAAAAAATCCCAGAGCTTACCCAGGGGGAGTTAAAGCCAAGAAAAACCTCCCCCAATTTAGCCTCCCACCTCCTCTCCTCTCTCTCCCGGCTAAACCAGGAGAGGTGAGCGGAGGTTGCGGGGCTCACACCAACCGCCTCTCTCTCCTCCCTCTCCTGCTAACCGGGAGAAGTGAGAGGGTGCCAGGCTGGCTCTCCCACCTCCCCCGGTTTACTCCCACTCTCTCCCTCCCTCTCCTCTCTCTCCTGCTAACCGGGGAAAGTAGAAAGGGGACCGCAGGGCCCCACCAGATTCCTACCTCCTTCCCTCTCTCTCAGCCTAATCGGGACGGGTGAGGGGATGAGCGGGCCCCACTCAAGCCTTCACCACCCCCGGCTTAGCCCTCTCCCAGCAAACCGGGAGAGGTGAGAGGGGGTGCCGCAGGGCCCACAGCAATCCGGACCTCACACCTCCCCCGATTAAGCTGGGTGAAGATAATTAATGCCCTGGATTCTCTCTCCCCCCCCCTTGTGTTCTTTTAAGAAAAAAGATGGGGTTAAGTATAAAAAACCATGCTTAACCGGAGGAACTAAATGAAAAAAGGAGTTAACCAGAGGAACTCAAAGAAAAACCCCTCTTAACTGGGGGAACTCACAAAGGTTCACCTCACCCGCATAAATCCTCAAAACCCCTCTACAAGAGGGGGGCATAAAAGAAAAATAAAAACACACAAGGTGAAGACCTACGGCGTGGAGAAATCCTCTTGGCGGAGTCCAAGGTGTTCTCGTGCATGTGCTTGTGTGTTTACAAGAAATAAAAAAAGGGGAGCACAATGCATATATGCCCTTACGCATATGTTTCCCAAGTCCTAATGGACAGTTTGGGAAATCAATTCAAATGAATGGACCAATCATGATCATGCGGCGATCTGACGGTCATACTTCGATTCGATGGACCGATTGAGATCATATTGACAATCTGACATTCAATCGTGATTACACATCAATCCGACAGCCGATCGTGATTATAATTCAATCTGATGGCCGAATCATGATCATATGGTGATATGCAAGCTAATCGTGATTATATGTTGATCCGATGGACCGATCGCGATCGTGCGACAATCCAACGGTCATACTTCGATCCAATGGACAAATTGCGATCATATTGACGATCCAACGTTCTGATCGTGATTAGGAACAAATCTAACGATCCGATCGTGACCAGGAACAAATCCAACGATCCAATTGTAACCGATACAAAATCCAACAGTCCGGTCGTGATCAGATACAAAATCCAATAGGCCGACCATGACCGGATATAAATTCGATGATCCAATTGTGACTGGATATAAAATCCAACAGTTTGATCGTGACTAGATACAAAACCCAATAGTTCGATCGTGATCAGATACAAAGTCCAATAGGCAGATCATGACTGGATACAAAATCCAACAGTCCAATCGTGACTGGATACAAATCTAGTGGTCCGATGGTGACCGGATGCAAATCTAACAGCTCGATCGAAACCTAAAATAAAGCCAACGGTCCAATTGTGACCCGATATAAACCCAACGGCCCGATTGTGACCTGATATAAACCCAACTGCCCGATTGTGACTGGATATAAATCCAACGGCCCGATTGTGACCGAATATAAATCCAACGGCCCGATTGTGACCGGATACAAATCAAACAGTTCAATTGTGACCTAATACGTATATAACGGTCTGATTGTGACCGGATGCAAATCCAATGGTCCAATTACATAATCATGATCAATTGTATGAGTCTTTATAGACCAATTGTCATACATGTACTTTTTTTTTGAAAGTCATACATATGGTACATTCAAGGAATGAAATCCTCAAATTGTCTGCAAGGGTGTACCTCTAATAGGCGATCATCAAGATCATCACCATTAGACAAGACACCCCAATATCATAACAAATATTGATAGAGGTTATAGACTTCTTTGATAGTAAATCAAAGGTGTTCGAATTTGTCACCGATGTAAATGAACAACAACTAAGTTGGTAGGGAAAAGTTAACTACACAAACCCATATCATCTGATAAACCCAATTCCGCAAAGTCAATAATGCATAAGCAAATAAACTAGGCTGATGACATTATAATTTATTCATCATCAGCGTGTTGCATTTTTTGCGTCAACAGGTGGTGACCAAATAAGTATACTTAATAGGAGGGAAAACCTCCAAATATGATGTGATTCCACTACTCTAAGTACAAAAGAAGGATGTATGGAGCATTGATGCAAATAAAAGACATTGAGGAATATACAACACAGCTATTTATCTTTCTAGCACATCCTCAAACCCAAGGTGGATAGCACAACAAATTTGCTCAAATTTGCTCGATAGAAATTCTATGTTAGGTGCAATATGAGACTTCAAGTGAAGAAATTGGCCAATTGCTCATTAGAAGATGAGGTGGGGTTACGCAATCAGTGAGATAATTTGTATGTATGCAACAATATGTCAGAGTAGTGTTCCAATGTCACAATGAAGAGGTACAGTGAGCGGTACATAAACTCGCAATTTATATAGGAAGAATAGAAGCAAGCTCATAGCTGTAGGTAGTATTGACAAAAGCATGACAATTTGACTCACGATGAGAAACAATATCCTGTCTCTTATGCTGCAAATGATGCAAGGTTGCCTCCCCCACCCACATACACCCCCAAAAAGGACAATGCAGTGGCAACATTGGCAGTGTGAAAGTATTTAAGGATAACCAGTCAAAGGAGAATTGACAAACTGGTTCGGAAGGTGATTTTTGTTTGAAAAATCAAGGGAGAAAATGATCAGAAGACCAATTTCAACTCATTATGCAAGGTTGAGTTTGGAAGAGACTTGCCATCTGTAGCTTGAAGGTTCAAAAGCAGCTACATCAGTGTAGAAGCAATGAAACATGCATGCATTCTAGAACTAAGAAGAACTGTCAATCTGGTCTTCATATAAACCCATTTGAAGCCGACAGGGCCCTTTCCAGTAGTAGCATGCCAGGGAGCCTGATACTCATTGACATAGGTTGCCGCCACTCATAAGACAAAATAGCCTTGCAAATTGCAATAGGATCGAGGCTCCTGGATAGAATGTATGAAAACAAAAATAAGCCATACATGTAAGACTAAATAGCCTCAAGTGGTCTGCCCTCCTGGACAGATATGACAACTAAATAGCCTCAAAGTACAAGGGTGTTGCTTAAAATTTGTCTCTTTCATATGTTTCACAACTTGCCGGCCCTATCTTCAAAAGCAATATTTTCTCTTTCATTCAGTCATATATGTTGACAATCCCTCGAATCCCGCCCCCATGTTCCGAAGCTGCTCGTCCACATGCTGTCAGCCTGCTCTTGCCTGAGCTCTACTAATGCTCTCACTTTCATAGTTGACCTATTGTCATCCACCATCCATCCACTTTGACCAACAGCCAAATAGCCAATGCAGGAGGTGGCATCAACAGAGTAATAGCAAGCAGGGGAAGGGGGGGGAGAGAGAGAGAGAGGTGCTAGAATGCAGCTGGGGCCATACATGTGGCCTGGCAACATTCTAGGGGTAGCATGTTCCCCGGTGGCTATGCCTGAAACTGCCATCACTGGTCCTCGACTATCCTTGGACATAAAGGTGAGTTTGCAGTTAAGTCTCTCCCAGAAATATTCAGCATGACAACATTGGACATGGAGCTCACTTAACATCACCTAAAGTACAATAAATATGCCATCTAAAGACATGACAACTCTTTTCTTCTCGAAGACCCTAAAAATGCAGCAAGTAGTAGCAGCCAAGAATATAACCTGAGCACTGCACTTTCACATCTATCAAAAGATAGAGCTGTTGGATCAAAACAAGTACCAAATCCAGTTAGGAAAAGACTTGGGTGCAAACTATTTTTACTTTAACCTTTTTATCCCTCTTATGTGGGTAAGAAATGAGGATTAATAATAAAACAACAAGAATGTCAATCAGTGAAAACCTGTTGGAAATATTTCATTGCCCCGTCCATCAATGTCAAACAGCATTGGAAGGCCACCTTCTATGCCATATACGAGAGCACGATTTGGGAACTTCATTACAGTTATCTCTGCCTAAAATACAAAATAGATGAATAAATAGATGGAGAAGACAGGACATGTAGATAAAAGCGCAAAAGAACACTCATTTTTAACTTCTCAAGAACTTGTTGATGAACATGAGTTTGAGAAAATTGTAAAAGAACTAATGATTCTAAATATTCAACAATTGAAGGCCGTTAAAAAACTATCATACAGAAGTAGCCCAATTTTTCAACCAAAAAAAGAGCTAACTGTATATGACTAGTAAATATCATAGTTGTCACGACAACAACGCGACCCAAGACGTTCATGGGGAGCCTAAACGCTTAGGCGATAAGGCATCCACCTAGGCAACTCTTGGCACCTCTTTAAAAACCAAAAAAATATACATCCCCAACATACAAATTAAAAATAAGATACATGAAAAAATTATAGATTTTAACATTAAAAATTAAGAGAGAGAGAGGGGGAGTTGGAGAAGTGTGTGGAGAAGGATCTACCTATGAACCAGCCTCACAACACAGATCGAAGTGCCCACCCTTGCCAGGGGGTTGCTGGGGGGTGGACCCCCCCGGGCCCGAAAAAAACTTTTGGGGTGTACTATAGGCTATGCCCAAGCCAGACAGCCCAGGCAGGGCACCTTGGCCCGGCTGGCTTGCCAAGGCAGGCGCCTTGCTCGCCTTCTTGGGGGGCAGAAAGGCAGGCTGGCACCTTGGCTAAGGGCACCTGGTCGCCTAGCCTAGGCGACTGCCTTCACCTTCACAACTATGCTAGTAATCACAGAAGGAAATCTACAGCTGGATCCTTGGTTTTGGGTTTCTGTATAGATCTTAGTACAGAATGCATCTTGCAGCTCCTGCAAGATGCTGCTCAGGTATGGGGAAGATGTAAGCCAGGTTTTGTGTGCATCCATGGAAGCCTCTTTGAACAGGATTGGGCAGCTCATCTTTTCTGCATTAACTTTAGGTCAATCTTCTCTATGTTGAATTCTATATAACAAAAGGAGATTTTATCCAGTTTTAGCTGCTGTGCCCTTTGTCTACTACGCCCTATCTAGTTCCACTTCCCAAGCTGCTTTTCAAAGCTAGCTTTGTAAGAATAGAACTTAGAAATTCTTACTATCTTGGCCTATATTCACTGCACATACTCATTGACTAGTTAATTAAATAAACCACCCTTGTTGCATTAAAGAAAGGAATGTACAGCGATAGGGATTAATCTCTAAAGGTTTTATCATGTTTTAGGTCCTATACCCTCTGTTTAACGAAATTAATGGAAAACAAATTAGCACGAGGCTACAAGCAATCTTTACCTTTGGTGGGAAAATAACATCCATATCAGCATCAGAAGCCTGAGGGAAGCGCTCCTTTATTGTTCTTCTCAGCTTCTTCCTATCAGCTCCAGATAATCTTTGCAGTGACTTTGCCTCAACTGGTTTCTTAAACATGATTCTCTAGATTTATCTGACAATAATCTCACTAAATAAAAACAACATGGAAAAACAAAAAAACAAATAAGAACATTCCCTATATTTATATAATCCTGAAGAAACAAAGTCAATTTTTTAATAAATGATAAACATTCTGTATCAACTAGTGGGCAGAGAAAGATGAACATAACGAATTCATAGGTACATTTTATTTCAATCACTTCAGTAGAAAAGAAAAGCATAGGAACTGCTTTTTCCACCAACATCAATACACTTACAAATATCAGGAAATTTATGACTAGTTCTAACTCGATTATGTGAAAGCTACCTTTTCCTGTTCTGAAAACAAAATAGTGACAAAAACAAAGTCATCCATGGACGATAATGTTCTGAAAACATTAGCAGACATGCACACAAACTCACAGCTGCAAAAATATGGGTACCAAAGCCTCTGCTTCTGCCCAAACCTTCCAGAATACAGGAACCAGTCATATCAAGCACTATGACTATGCTCCTTATGGAAGTATTGACAAATCAAGTAAATAGGAAATTCAAGACCCAAACAAACTTCCAAATAGGTAACGCAGCTCCATCATCATCACATTTTTAGTACTGGAAACCTTGCCAAATGCAGCTCCTCAGGTGCCTGTCTCATGATAGAGAGCAGCAGGGCATTTGCTCCAGCTGTCATCTCTCCTCCGTCTCATATAGAGCAGAAGAGTCTTAAAACCACCCTATCAAATGGCATGGGTCACCTGGATGGTCCATAATGGGCCAATTGGCCTTAGATCAGTTGACCAAGACAGATTAGTGAATGGAAGGCTGATTTGACTAGCCAAGTTTTGGACAATTTTTTGGTAAGTGTCGAAGATAGCACTGGATATAATCACTCTCTATTCATGAATTAATGAAATTGGTGCAAACATTAAAGCACACGTGCACCCCCTCAACCGATACATAAACACTGGATATCATCTGCATCCTAGATACAACCCTTACATGTACTTAGATAGCATAAAGTCATAAGCCTACTCAAAGTCTATCATCTTAAATTCAGTGCCATTCCTTTTGTCAAAATAATCAATTTCTGTCTACACGTTCAAAACTAGTGCCAACCTTCCTCCACGTCCACATGCCCCATGGATGATAACCTTTTCTTTACTTGGTAACTTGGTATCCACTAAAACCCCATTCGCTTCAACTCCCTAAAAGTTCTTCCTTCACATCTTCACCCAACAATCTTCGAGGGGCATAAACAATAACAAGGTTCATGTTTGCCCCATTCATCACCTAATTAACTAATATATGATGTCCCTTGTTCGGACACTTTAACTACATTATGTCTTATTTCTTTATCCATTGCAACAGTACAGAGATAGAAGGCAGTAATGTAACTATACGTAACTAAAAGGACAAAGGTAGCAGATATACAATAATACGATTGTTCCCACCACAACTTATGAAATATCAGCAATCAGCAAAACCCACAAATACTGACCACCAATTTCTACTTAATAATGTGACAATGTGACTGCCAGTAGAAATGTGTTAGGATAATTATTCAGTTTCTTTTTATTCCTATTATCTGTTGTATGTCTCATCTCCTTGAGGAGTCCCTCCTCTCCTAGAGTCCTGCTGGTTGTTGGGAGATATTGGTGGAGAGTCCAGGTCTCAGGTGGTTTGTTAGCCACCTAAGAGTCCTATTCTTCTTCCTCTTCTGATTTTGCTTCTGGTGTCACTCCTCCCTCCTTTGCTGCTCCTATGATTCCCAATGTCAGCCACTACCTCTCCATTAAACTGACCCCGACAAACTATGTGATCTGGAAGCAACAATTTCTTCCTCTTCTCAACAGCCAGCGCATGAGTGGCCTCATTGATGGCGCTGATCTAGCGCCATCCAAGACCATCGAGCAAGCCTCTGATGAGGTTCCTAATCCGGCCTATGACACGTGGTTCATTCGAGATCAGCTCATGCTCAGCTAGATCTCATCATCCCTCTCTGAAGAAGTGGCACATCTCCTCACCAGTATCTCTCATGCGCGTGAGGAATGGGAGGCACTCGCCACTGCCTTCGGCTCCTTCTCCGAATCACGCGTTCTTCAGCTGCATGTTCAGTTGCAAAATCTGAAAAAAGGTACACAATCTGTCTCAGCCTTTCTTCATAAGGCCAAATCTATTGCAGATTAGCTTGCAGAAACCGGCCAGCCTATGTCCTATGCGCACCTCACAGCTGTCATCGTGAGAAACTTGGGTCCTGAGTTCAACGCGGTCCTCTCTGTGCTCTCCATCAGGGAGCGCCCCCCTCCTTCCATGAGCTTTACAATCTTCTCACTACCATGGAGTTCAATCTGGAAGCCTCAATCACACTTGCGCCTGAGGATGCTCCTGCAGTCAACCTTGCTCAACGCTCTCAGCAGTAAGGGGGATCCAATCGTCGCCACAATGGCCGTGGTCAAGGGAGAGGCAGGGGCTGGTTCCCTCCATGCCCTCACTGCCATCGCACCAACCATACACCGGATCGTTGCTTCCAACATCAGCGGGCTTCTCCCGCCTATGCTTCACCGCCGACTGCTGCTCACATAGTCGCCTTCCAGCCGCGCAATGCTCCCTCCTATGGTGCACCGCCTCCTCCTCTTGATGATTGGTACCCAGACATGGGCGCCACCCATCATGTGACGCCGGATCTAACCCGGCTCTCCATCGCTGATGACTACACCAGCTCTGATCACGTCCGTGTTGGTAATGGTACTAGTGCGCCTATTGCTCATACTGGATCCACCTCCTCCATCTTTGGTAATCGTCCTTTTTTCTCTCACCAATCTCCTTCATGTTCCTAAAATTCAAAAGCACCTTCTATCTATTCGGCGTTTCACCACTGACAATGATTCCATTGCCTTGTTAAGGACAAGAATACGGCGGCAGTTCTACTTCAAGGGCACAGTAAAGATGGACTCTATCACCTCCAGACGCCACGGAGATCTCCACTCACTAGCTCTTCCAATAAACACCGTCATCCGAGTTGCTTTCTTGGTGAACGAGTGCCTGCTTCCATCTGGCATGCTCACTTAGGTCATAGCAATTTCAGAAATGTTATTTCTCTCATTAGGTCTAAGTCTTTACCTTATGTTGGTCCTTTGTTGGTGTCCAATAATTGTCATGCTTGCAAGTTAGGAAAGCAAGCAAGTTGCCCTCACCCCCTACTCTGACGTGCAGTTCTAAACCACTTGAGTTGATCTATTCTGATGGATGGGGGGCCTGTGCCTCTTGCTTCTATTAATGGTGATAAGTCCTTTGTTTTTTTATGGATGATTTTTCCAAGTTTGTGTGGCAATGCGACAGTCACATAGCAACGGTTCTACCATAAAACATGTAGCAGCGCTGAGCATTCGGGGTGGTAAGGATGCTTATGTTACATAGTCCCCAAACAAAACAAAAGCATGCTATCAGCACGAACCCAGATAAACGCGAGGGACCCCAACTATAAATCCCACCCAGAAAGAAGCGAATTCACTTGCAACACTAGCAACTATTCTGGGAATGATAGGAAAAAGAAAGAAATCCCACAACTGCCATTACGTTTTCGCAACCTGATTCCGGAGAAACCAAAAGGAAGACGGATAACAAGGCTATGGTATAAAGCAAACGGCCGTGCAAGCAAACGTCCCCGGGGGAAAAGCCTCACCTGCAATCATCCAAAAAGGAAACGGGGAAACCCGGAACACAGTTCACACGCAGAAAAACCCCCCTTCCCAGAAGCTTAAAGGAGAAGAAAAAAAAAAGGAAAGGAAAGGAAAGCAACCAGTTTGCCGTACCGGAAGTAGATCACCTGCGGGAAGCGAACCAGGGCGTGGCGACGGGCCACAGATGAGAGCTCGTCGGAGAGGGCGGCAGGGAAGGAGGGCAGAGGGGCCTGGCAGGGCTGGGGGAGATTTGCTTAAAAGGAGAGGAGGCGCTGTAACACAAACGCACGCACTCACTATCGTTTGAGAGGGGTCGGGTCGACGGACTTTACTCTGTTAATACAAGGGAACAATGTAAGAAAAATGCAGCGTCAAGAGGCCAAATTGCGTCTGATGGAGGACTAACGAGGGACAGCTTTGAGCATAATATGACAATATCTCTTTTAGGGCAGAATGTCTCATTCTCTCTCTAGTTTCCATCTCTCTTTCTATATAGGGGATTTTTTATTTCGGCAGAATACATAGTCTTTCTTTCTATTTTGGCACTCTTGGGTGACCAAAGGGGCGATCATTATTATTCGGGTTTAATTTGAAAATTAAATCGAATCGATCTTTGGATTAAAATTTAAAAAAATTAGATTTGAGTTCAAATCAAATCGTATTAAAAATTTTAGTTTGGTTTGATTTTAAAATTCAGAAAATTGAACCGACCCGAATAACCTGAATTTATGGATATTTTTGTCAAGTTAATATCAATGTATATATAACTATAAATCATAATTTAAAAAGTCTAATCCCGCCATCTTGATGGGATTTATGACTCTATGAAAGAGGTTTCAAATCACTTTCCATTTTACTGTAACTGAAGTTCTTAAATTTTTATGTGAAAATATTATGGAGCCTGTTCTTACAAGTTACAAATTTTTATTTTTTAAAAAATATTTACTTTATTTGATAAAAATTCTTTTACCTTATCTTTTTCTACTCTTGTTTTAATCCAATCTAATTTCTAAAAGGAGATATGAATATGATTCAAATCGAACCAAACCGATTTGGATTGGTTTAGTTTTAAAGTAGTTTGGTTTGATTTCATTCGGGTTGAAGTCTTAATTCGGTTCGATTTGATTTGAGAAAAATTCTCTTCAAACCAAACCGTGCTCACCTCTAATCACAACTTCTAAAATAATTAAAAGTGATGAGTGATAAATGGCATTTTACTTTTCGATCCCTACAAATAAGGGTATTTCCTTTTTAGTCCCTCAAATGCAACAATTTCTTTTTTAGTCTCTCAAATCTTTGCCGTTGCCCTTATGAGTCTATGTTGTTCCATCACGAACGTAATCAGAGTGAGACCTAGCCCTGGTTAAACTAACCCAATAATAGTAAAAGACTAAAATGCCCCTCGCTAATCAGCCTCGAGTCCCCTCTACTCTACTCTTTTCTCCTCTTCCTATTGCATTGTTCACCATTAACCCATCAAAACTAGGGCTCTCGCGGGAGAGGGGAGGAGGAGAGGGCGATCTGACGTCCACTTGCTTCGCCTCCGCCGACTGTACGATGTCTGACTCCTACCGGCTTTGTCACGTCCCGACGGAGAATATCGGAGCGCGACAGTTATATCATGTCAATCAAAGTAAGAACAAAATGACATCCACAAATTTAAATAGACAACTCTAATTTGCAAAATGAGCAAAGTCATAATTTTATTGATAATCAAATTTCAAACTGATAATTATTACCGTGACACCTTAGTGACTCAAATTACAGATCCAACTCTTTAAAAAAATTTTGAACCATTTACATGATTCTCACACCTTCTAGACTAGACTAATCTATAATCTATCTATCTATATATATAATCTATAACTATAATATAAGAGAGTTTAGGATCTTTTCGTCGCCGGTTCAAGTTTGTTAAGTCTATGATTTAAAGTTTGCATCTGGTTTGACTTACACGCAGGGTAGCGTTTCACCTGGGTTGATTTGTTTGCTTTGTTCCACGTCTTATGCTGACACTTGATTTGTTTACTCCCCTTTGTTCTTTCACTGCAACAACTCAAAGAAAGTGAGACTGTCGAATAGCTCCCACCCAACCCGTAGTGCTAATTAATATTACTAACTAATGTTATTAGTGTTAATTAATTATGTTAATTAATAATACTAATTAATCTCATTAGTTCTAAATAATATTATTAGCACTAATTAATCATACTAATTAATCTTATTAGTGCTAATTAATAAATTTATTATTTAATTATAATAGTGCCACTTAATCTTATTAGTGCTAATTAAGGTTATTAGTGCTAACTAATATTTAGTGCTAATTAACTGTGCAAATAATCTTATGTGTGCTAATTAATAAATATAATATTTATTAACATTAAATAATTAATTATAATCACCTCGTTACTACTAATGAAGAATGAATCATGTTAAAATTAACAATATTAGTGTTAATCGTGACCGTTAAAGATAAATATATTAAAAAGTTAATAATATTAGTATCAATTATGATTATTAAAGATAAATATTAGTGCTAATTATGATCAATAAGAAGAGTAAAATAATATTTTTTTTAGCATTTATTCTCATTCGTATCCATATTTTTTACCAAACGAGTGATAGAGATATCATCATATTTATTCTCTCGCATACCAAATATACATGAGAATAAGAGTAATGATAAATTAACTCGGAATGACTTATGTCTACTCTCCTCAAAATTTATTCTCGAACCAAACAACACATAAGAAGTTTATTTATAACATTATCTCGTGCTTAATTTTTTTCCTTTTTTTCTTATTATGTACAGCCAATACACATGAAATATCTACAGTAAGTATTGTTTCCAAGTTCAGTCTAATTTTAGAGTTCTCTAAAAAATTGACCTTGAGAAGTATTGTTTTATTCTTCCTTAACAGCACAGTGGTGGTGTAATTTTTTTAATACCTATTGATTCCCTATATATTTATGACATGCCATGTAAATGTCATAGTGTTTTCCTATCTATACCAAGCAATCGTAGTAACAGCAGAAAACATACACATAACTCGTTTATTGTAAAAAAGTGTTGATGCATCATCCGTCGTTAATTAACGTATACACTCGGTAGAACTTTTCAAAAAACATATACATCTCGTAGAAAGAGTAAATAAATAATATTTGAGGAATAAAATACACAATCAGCACAAATTTTTTTTCCAAAAATTGATGAGCAGTTCTCAAAGATCATTCACCTATGGATACATAAGAAGGGTATAATAATATTTTTTTAATATTTATTCTCATTTGTATTCTTATTTTTTACAAATTGAGTGATAGGGATACCACCATACTTATCACATCGCATATCAAATATACATGAGAATAAAGGTAAGGATAAATTAACTCGGAATGACTTATACTTACTCCTCAAAATTTATTCTCGAACCAAACAACATCTAAGAAATTTATCTATAACATTATCTCATGCTTAGTTTTTCCCTTTTTTTTCTCATTGTGTACAACCAATACACATGAAATATATGCAGTAAATATTATTTCCAAGTTCAGTCTAATTTTAGAGTTCTCTAAAAAATTGACTTTGAGAAGTATTATTTTATTCTTCCTTGATAGCATAGTGATGGTGTAATTTTTTAATGCCTATTGATTCCCTATAAATTTATTAGATTTATGACATGCCACAAAAATGTCATAGTGTTTTCCTATCTATGCCAAGCAATAGTAGTAGCAGTAAAAAACATACGCAAAACCTGTTTATTGAAAAAAAGTGCTGATGCATCATCTGTCGTTAATTAACGTATACACCTAGTAGAACTTTTCAAAAAACATATACACCCCATAGAAAGAGTAACTGAATAGTATTTGAGGAATAAAATACACAACTAGCACAATTATTTTTTCAAACAATGATGCAATAGTTCTCAAAGATCATTCACCTATGGATACAAAGGTTACAAAGAAAATTTTTATTAATAAGGTTACAAAGAAAATTTCTACTAATCACCTCATTGTTACTGACGGAGAATTAATCATATTAAAATTAACAATATTAGTGTTAATCATGACCATTCAGAATATAAATGTTTAAGTAGATGCTAGAGATCACTTCATAATGGCAAAATGTGGAGTTTCTTGAACATGCTTATGACTTTAGAGAATCAATGTTGCCTGACAAAAAAAAGTGTCTTATTTTGCATAAAATTATAAGTCATCTTATGGACTTGACCTTCTTTATTATTCTAACACAACCATGGTGCCATTTTATATGTACTAGAGAATCTTACTCTGTGGACAAGTTTGGAAAATCCCCATTGCTTGGAGCTTTAGAAATGATATACCTCTATCAAATTGAAATCACACGAAAATCTATTTTAATTTGAAAAAAAATCTCAAAGTAAATTCAAGCGCGTAGTGCGTTCGTTTGACTAGTAAAATAAAAAAGAATGATCTTCTAATGACTATTGGAGCACTCGTTCACTCTCGGCCCTCTCCATCTGAGTAGATTTCCTCGTCATAACTATCTAAAAAATAATCAATAAACACTGAATGAGTGAAATCTCAATAGGAATTATATTTCTTTATCAGGTAAATTTAAGTGATTAACATGTTGGCAATATAATATGTACTAAATGATGAAGCGGTGTGGATACATAAAGTAAATCTATAGGATAATAATCAAGGGTGACATAAGCGGCAAATCAATAAGATATAGAATTCAAGTAGATAGAATTTAGAGAACAAGATATATATTCTATCTAAACAATTCAAGAAACACTTTACTTTTATTAAATTTCAATGAACAGGTAACAAGTGTAGCATATCAAAGATTGACCATATAAATGAATATCCTTTTGGGCCAAACATATCACAAGTCAATCATATAACATGTGAATTATTTAGATCAATCTTACATATCATATTTGGTGCAATGCCACGTTGATTATTCACGCTCTCATAGGCACAATTACTTTTAGGCACTCCTCCCAACACCAGATCGGGCCCTATTGCACAGGCATTAAGGACATTGGATCCAAGATCCCATATAAATTTCTAGATAATTCAATATAACAATGGGCAAGTAAATTCCAAAGATTAGGCTTACGTAAACAAGGTATAAAACTTTAGTATGATTTCATGATTCAAGGAATCAAAATATCAAGTTTGCTTGTATAAAAAACTCTGTTTTCATAAAGATTAACATGTTATGACTTCAGAGATGGTAATAGTCAGATTTCATAGAAAATCACGTAAAACATGGGTCAAATCGTGTCTTCACAGTCAGACACAGATTAGAAGACAATTAGATGAACATGTTCAGTAGTCGGGTCACGTTTATTAGGAACCAGGTAGAATACAGTAGTATCATGGCCGCGTTCATAAGAAGTTGGGTAAAATGCGGTTTATCGTGGTACCGCTTTCATAAGGATAGTAGGATGAAGCGGTCTCTAGTAGTGTCACGTTCAGAACAGATTTTGTAGAACTGTGTCTCGGATAGGAAATACATTTCAAAAGGCCGGTAAAATCACATCTTCAACAGTAAGACATGATTTGGAAGTGTCTTTAGGGTTTTTATGGTGTACGACCAACTCAACGTCTATGTGAGAATCTATAGCTCGCGGAGATTTACAGAGCTCTTAGTGAAGAAGTTCCAGTCCGATAGGAGAAATACCCGACGGAGGGTCTTAACTTCACCAAGAAGGTGTTTGCGAGAAATATAGTCTTTTGAATTACATCACAGTAAGATGGTGTGATTCCAAATAAAACATAGAACTAAAACATCGATCCAAGAACATCATGTATTCGTATTGCTAATCAAATCAAGTGAAACATGTAAAAGTATATACTAAACATGAGGATTAAAATCTCTAGCAAAAGGAATATAGGCAAATTGGCAAGATTAAGATTTAAACTTTTAAAGCACGAATGGATCAATAAAAGAGGAAATCAATACATGATGTACAGATAAGGACATTAAGATATAATCAATCAAATATGAAATTTAGGAAAAATTAGAATATAGTTGTTAAGGAATTCAATATAATTTCAAAAATTTATTACCTAGTCAAATTTATTCCAGATGGCATGGTTAAGGGAAAACATGATTTGAAAATGAAATTAAGAGTTTAAAATGTTGTTTTAAAAATGGGATTAACTCATGAGTCGGGTCAAATCATTGTCATCTCAAACGTCACATTCTGGATGAAAACCGAAGAACGTGGTCGCTAAAGGTGATGCGACCTGGGCTAAGAGGATAGGAATGCGGTGTATCGCGAGACCGCATTTAGAATGTAGTCTCTGCACTAGACGTGTTCTCAGTCCGTAAATAGAAACACATTCTTATAGTAAGAAAAAGGGGGGAACTCTGATATCTCATGCTTAAACCATCAAATTGACAAAAAACTTAGGATTATAGAGAGCGAAACATGCATAAAATCTAAGTAAACAAGCAACTAAACATACATATGAGTTTAATTAGATTTGGCCCGAGATAACACCTACCTATTTGAAGATTATAGGAAGAAGAAGAAGATGAACTCAAAGAACTCACCTGATCCTCCCCTCTAGCACACGATGTAATGACCCAAGATCCTGATACTGGGAAATACCCAATACCATTCGAATCATGGCCCGCCACCTAGAGTCAGAGGGCTCGGAAGGGTTAATCGGTGTGTAGAGGTACATTGAAATTTAAAACAATGCAAGAAATAACTACATAATTAATTGTTTCATGCGTGAAGTATCTTTGGTAAGTCTCGCGGACCGTTTAGCTTATTACTGTTATTCTTTGCGTGTAGTTAAAGGTACCTTTGGTATGACTTTTCCTCTCGATTAAGGAGCTTATTGTTTGGAATCTCAAGAAAAATTAATATTCTTATGTACTTTACCTTGATTACATGAGCTTGATCTTGGAACTCTTGGCCATTTTATTCGTGGATGTCTAGATTTCATGAGATCTATGATCCAAATAAATCAATGCCAAGGCAATCATATTTAAGGGCCAGGCTATACATATCTGAGGATCAATTTTTGTAATGATTTACCAGCCACTATTAAATAAGCTATGCATCAATCAAGATATATTTGAGTATAAATTATTATTTCATTCAATCGGATATTAAAATTTCACATGAATTTACATTCAGCTGATATGTGAACCAATCTACTGGAATAAAATATAACCCATTATTCTAAAATTTTTGATTTCAAATTTCTCTAGGTTTTTGTTCTGTACGAGTTGCAGAGGTCCCTAACGTACACAATGATCATTGTTCATCGGTGATGTCATTAAAATATGTCATTATGTAATCTGTCTGATTCTCAAGCCAAATATACCATTATCTTTAGATGTTGGATATTGAATGACTCAGATTCCCTAAATAAAATAGCTCAACTTTACACTTATATATCCTATCAATGGCAAAACCATTATGCACTTAAAAAAAAGTCCATTCAGTTTTCTCCGACAAAACCCTTTTCTAAACACACACCTTCCAAGCTTTGAATCGGCGGAAATAAAGGCGTCTAATTTTCTCAATTGAACCGGTTCAGTTTTCTCCAACAAAACCCTTTTGACCTTTTCTAAACACACACCTTCCAAGATCTTTCCTTTGAACCCGCGAAAACAAACCCATCTAATTCTCTCAATTGAATCGGCGGAAAAAAATCGCCATTTTCTCTTATATGTATAGTATAAAATGATAGATAGATAGTAATAGATAGATATATACACTTTCACACGGTGCCGTCACCGTGTGAAGTCTCCCGTACGGCTTTCATCTAGGCCGTTTATTTCCCTAGACACAAATCTAACCATTCATTAAACCATCTTTACATTCACAAAAGAAACAAGCAAAATTGAGAGACCGGATAACCCCCGTGCCCCTCCCTCTTCCCCGCCCTCCTGGCCTCTCGTCTGTAGTCCCTCGTCGTGCAAGACTACCCCGCCGGCGTTTGCTACGTGCCGACTTCACCAGATGAGCTCACATCCACCTCTGCGGAGCACTTCCTCATCGACAGGAAATGCTTATGGAGTACCTGCAAAAATCGCAATAGAGCATGTGTTTCCTTTATATTCATCATAACTTATGTCTTTTTTTGATCAACATGACAAAAAAGTGGGAGAAAGTGGAGACTGTGTGAGAAGGGTAACTTTGTAAACGGGGGTGTACCCTGTGAATTTGTTTACCTAATTAAGATTCACAGGGTTTGTAGAGACATTGTTTACTATTTGGCGGAAACCATACGCCCTTTACCACGCCTTCCTCTTCTCCACCCCACATATGATAAAAGGGATCCCCAAAAGAGCTCCACACGCTTCACCTCCCTCCAGAAAATGAAACCCCCCACCCCAAACCCTAATCCCCGTAACTCTTTTCTACTCCCTTCCGAGTGCTCTCGATCGCAGGTGGAGGGATCCGAGATGTACAGCCAGATGGACGGTCCCTCCCTCTTCTCCGGCGGCGGATTCATGCCCTGCTAGGCCACACAGGTCCCTGATTCCGACGCATCCTTCATAACCATGAAGGCTATGCACTAGAATGTCATGTAACAAGCAAGAATGTACTCTTCACTTAGTAACAAGTACTTCGTGAATTTATGTGGATTTCCGTAGATCCCGTGGATATTTCACTTATTTATAAAGAAAGTACTTCCAGCGCAATGCTACGCCGGTAGCATCATACCCCATGGTTTATATAGTATGTTTCCGACAATCAACAGAGGGGACTAGCATAGAGCCCTTGAACACAATCAGTGCTCAATCCGCATCTTCAAGTATAAATCAAGCTACTTCTATGTTTATAACAATAATGTGGCCAAGAATGTACAATTTCAACTATATTTCCATGGTAAAGTAACAAAAAATAAGAATGCTTCTATTGAGAATAAGAGATTTCAATAAATGTATTTAATAACTAGGTTATGCCATGGAAATAAATCGGCAGCATAATGGTATGAAGAGGGGCGATCTCGCGCTGGTCCTGAGCTAGGGAGATGATCACCGATCAGTGAACTGCCAGGAAGGGAAATGGATCAGGGGGCCCACGGGTGGTTCCCTGGGGTAAACCCTTCGATGCCTAAGTTAGTAGAGCAATGGTGGAAGCTATGAAAAGAGGAGTGGGGAGATGCACGAGATCCCTCTCCACCAAGGTGGTGAAGTGATTCCTGCTCAGGGAGTTTTAGGCGTGTGTAGGCCTTACCGTTTGCTGGAGGGAGTCCCCAGTTTAAATAGTGCGCTAATCTCATGAGTCCCGTAAGCTGAGGAGTTTCAGGCGGGAATTACGTCCTCAACGTGGGCTCTTTACATCCTCATCGTGAGATCTTTATAGCCTTGAGGAGTCGTGGGTCCATTATCTTTGTGAACTCCTGCTCATAAAGGGCTCTCAATGACAGCATGGATAAACAATCGTCGCTCGACCCAAGCATGAAGAGTGCCAACCCTATCAGGGCGATAGGCATAGCTCGGATGAGGCTCGGCCGGAGTGGATGGGGAGCGCTAGCCTTTATCCCAGCGAGGGGGATAGGTTGGGCTTGGGTCTTCCTCCGACCGGACCGACACTCGGGCCTTCCGAGCCTAATGGCTGTCGAGGAAGGGCTCGATCCCGAGTGACTTTATTGGGCTTTGATGCTAAGTGGGCCCTGCGGGGCTGTCACTTAAATGAGCTGGGCCTCGTTTGGTCCTGGTGGACCTAGTTCGGCCGCTCTTAGATGGGCTATAGAAATTCACCTCTCCACTTGTCCCCCTCCTACTCCCGAGCCTTGGTAAGATCGGAAGAGTAGCCGTTAGGGTTTTAGACCAGCGTGGCTGGGGTGGGTGGAGATCTGGCAGTGTTAAGAAGCCGCGTGTCATGGTCACCTGGGCCCATAATAATGATGATCCTGACGGATTGGACTAAAGGGGCCCCCTTTTCTCGGAGGTCGGAATGATGCGCCGCCTTCCGCGTGGGAATATAGGCGTTGTTCGCTTGTCGTCGCTCCAGACTCCCTCCGTTTTAGGGTTTGGCTCTCCTTCGTGCTTGCTTTGGGGCTCTTTGATGCGTCGCGAGGACACGACGGAAGAGCAGAGGCTTGCAGCAGCGTTCGCAGAGTTGGCGGAGATAACCGCAGAAGCGGTCCGACAGCTTCCTCTTCCTCCAGAGTCTTCGGAGTCTCGGGAGCATTTCTCTTCAAGTTCCTCTCCAGATTCCATGGCGGATCAGCATCTGGAGGTCGAAGAGTGGGAGGGCGAGCCTGCGGCAAGGGCGACGGTGATACCGCCGGCTCTAAACTGCAGCGAGCTGGGGGAGACGGAGGTGAAACGGCTGGAGCACCAGTTTCGCCTGCCCTATAAGTTTTACTTCACTATGGCTGCTCCGCACGAGACGAGCTTGGATTCTCGTACGGGCCATATCTGCACCTTCCTTCTGTCTTGGAAGGGTGGGTTCCGCCTTCCCTTTGAGCCCTTTGTTCTTTAAGCTTCTCGATTTCTTTTGGTTGACGCCCGTACAGTTGGTAGCCAACTCTTATCTTCTTCTTTCCGCCTTTCGCATCCTCTGTCGTCAATGCGGGATTCCTCCTTCCTTGGCCCTCTTCCATTATTTTTTTGAGTTGAAGGCGCACCCCTCGGTCGGGAAGGGCTTCTATTTCATCCAGGCGAGGCGAAATAGGAGCTGTGTCTCCTTGGCCGCGAAGGATTCATCGCACAAGGGATGGAAAACTCAATTCTTCTGGGTGGGGATTTCTTCGGTGGAGGAGACTTGGAGGTGTCCCGTAATCCCCAATTTCTATCCGAACATCCCTCTGAGGCATGATGAGTTTTCTTCGGATGTGGAGAAGTATGCGGCCATTCTGCTGAAGCATCACCAGTCCACGGAGGAGTTGATTACCCCGGAGAACATCGAGCGGTGCCTTCTCATGTGGCTACAGCCGACAGGTTCGGATGCTACAGATCAGCTTCTTCGTCAGATGACGAGACCATTTTTTTTCCTGACCATATCTTCTTCTGCGCAGACGCCAGGTGGCCGGCTGTGGAGGAGGAGCTTGCGGCCGAGCGGGCGGTGATCGATCTCGGCGATGATTCGGCTGTCGACAAGTCGCGAGCTCCCGAAGGGCGCTCTCGAGCCCAAGACAAGGGCAAGGGAATGGCCCAGGAGGGGACTTCCAGGCCGCGGGGGTCCAAGCGTAAAGATCCCATAGAGGGCATGATACGGGACACCTTGAAGGCCAAGAAGCGGGCCAAGAAGGCCGGGTTCGACCCTGTTGTCGAAGGGGACTCTGGCTCGGCGGCTCTCCCCTCTTCTGAGCGAGATAGGGCCGACCCTGTTGGGCCGGCTCTCCTATCCGCCGAGCGAGAGGGGGCCGAGGAGGCTCGGCGTCACTGGATTGGCTCTCCCCTCAGCGGGAACCGAGGGGGCCGGGGTTGAAGCGGGTGATGCTGGGACCACGGTCGAGACTGGGGTGTCGATTGAGGCGGGCGACGCTCTGGGTGGCAGTGCAGGTGCCGAGCCGGTCGAGGCCGGGGGGTCGCGAGGAGCTGCGACACAGCCCCAATCGACCAAGGCAAGAGGGGCGATGAAGCAGCGGCTCGATCCGGGCCGGCCGGTGGGGCTCCCGAGGAGATGCCGCTCGGAGGTGGGGACCTTATTTCGGCGGCTCTGGAGAGGCTGGGCATCCAGGGCCCTCTGTATCAGGTATGTCGCAGCATAGCTGTGAAGGTGGTGAAGGGGGGAGATAGGCAGTGCTCCCCGCCCACGGCTCTCGAGCTGGTTATGGAGGGCAGCTTGGTCTTGGCTCAGATGGGGGCCACTCTGGCTGAAGCTTACGCTCGGTCGGAGTCAAAGTGGTCGACCCTCGCCTGGACCCTTGGTGGGTCGGACAAGAAGGTGGCTCAGCTCACCGAGGAGCGTGACGGGCTTCGACGGGAGCTCTCCTCAGTTAAAGAGCTGGCGCGGGCGAGCAAAGTGGAGGCCCAGACGATGTCCGAACAACTGGCTCGGGCCCGCGAGTTGCTCGAGAGGAAGAGCAAGCTTCTGGAGGAGGAGCGTTTGGCTCGCGTCGAGCTAGATGGCCGGTGGGAGGCTGAGCGCGCCGAGCTGGTGGACTGAGCTGAGGAAGCCGCGCGTCTTCGAATGAAGGTCGAGGCTGATCGGGCCGAGGCGGAGAAGCAGATGGTCGAGGTCGAGCGGAGGTTATCCGAGGCGGAGCGGGAGAAGGCCGAACTCGCCGGTAGTTTGGAATCGGCCGGGGTGGAGGCACTCAAGCAATACAGACGCTCGGAGGCCTACCGGGTCGATCTTAAGGAGGCTGCCCTCCCCTACTATGAGTCAGCACTTCGCCGGGGCATCCGCAAGGGATTCAAGCAAGGCTATGACCGGGCCATCTCTTATGCGGAGGAGCAGGTGTCCGAGATAATCAATTTCCCGTCCGGCCAATGCTATGACTCGGATTTATCGTCTTCCGGTTCTTCTGGTTCGGCGTCGGAGAAAAAAGACCAGGGGGACTATTCGTTTGAGGGGTCGCCAACTCCGGATGCCTTGGGAGGGTGCGCAACCGAGGCAGTTCCCACGCCGGTGGGGTCAGTGCCAGGGTCGACCGTCGTCGAGGGTGCCGAGGGAAGACCGTCCGAGCCTCCCACTTCCGAGCCTCAGGATGGTCCAGAGGCCTAATGTATCTGTTTTGCTTTTTCTCCTTGTATGTTTTCCTTTTTTCAAAGAAAAGCTTCTTTTTGTGTGTAAAGAACGTTATGATGAAGAGTTAACTCTTTTGTGCCACCATTGCCGTAGTTTGACCAGCGTATCTACAGTAGTTGGAAAGTGTCAATACTTTCTGCGCGGATCTCGCATGATGGCTGGGCGATCGTCTGACAGGGTGTCTTTCCATTTTCTCATGCTTTAACTGCCCGACCGCTTCGTGTGTCTCGTTAGGATGGAACCGAGGAGTCTGAGGTGACCGTCCGTAAGGAGAAGTCCCTTTAGTGTGTTTTCGAGGGGAGAATCATTTAAGGCAAGCAACCTCCCTTCGCCTATAAAAGGTCTGAAGGGCGTCTCTCCCTCTCCATCGCTTAGGGTTTTCTCTGACAGTCTTCCCTCTCTCCTTCTTCACGAAGCGTTGTGCCGTCGAATTTGAAGCATGGAAGACGCTTCGGAAGACGAAGCTGCCGATGATGGAGTGCAGAGAGTCCTTGCTGATTTGGATTTGAAGGGAGTTCGACGGTCGGCGGGCGGATTTGAAGGGGGCTCGACGTGTGGAAACACATCGCCCACTTTTATCAGTTCCGGCGGCGCTGGCGGGGATGTTACTCGGGAAGGAGGTTCGACATTCTGGGGCATGTCAAACTGCTGTCCCTGACCTGCCGACTCCATCTCGAGGGGAGGGGAAAATAATTAAGCTCCCTCCTTTCCGGGCTTTCCCCTGCCTCCTCGTCCAGCTCTGCTGGTTTCTTTTTCTTCCCCCCTTTTCACTCTTTGGAGGGTGCCTAGACTCTCTTCATTCCAAAGAGTTGGCAGAGAGGAGGCCTTCATTCGTATTCCCTCTTCCCCTTCCTCCATCTCTATCAACTTGGAAGGTAGCCTTCTTCTTCCTAAGCCCTCTGTCACCTTTGATCCGAGTTACCCGAGCCAACGGGGTCGACTACCCTTAATCCGAGCCAGTTTCTGCACGAAGCAGAGTCAGTGGCTGGACGCGGGAAGACTAACCAAGTCAGCCGAGCGATGGGCTCGTACGGCAGTGCCAGATGGATTTTTGTTTTTTTGACATGTATTGTCTTGGCTTCAGCTTTTCTGATGTACAAGTTGTTTGAATAAAATAGGAAAGGAAACTTTTGTTTTATTTCATACTGCTTACACAATGCTCGGCGTTCAGAAGTAGAACTTGCGTAGTGTAGTCGTGTTCCACGTTCGAGGGATGGGTTCTCCTTCCATAGTAGATAGTCGATATGCTCCTTTCTCGAGCGTCTCGACCACTCGGTAGGGGCCTTCCCAATTATGGGATAACTTGCCCGCCGCCTCAAGTGGTCGAGAGGCTTCGGCTTTTCTGAGAACGAAGTCCCCCGGCTGGAAGTGTCTATCTCGGACTTTAGCGTTGTAGTATCGAGTGAGGCGACGTTGATATTCCGTTGCTCGGATGCTGGCAATCTCTCGGAGTTCATCCGCTAGGTCAAGGTTTTCGAGCAGTTTCCGATCGTTTGCCTCGGGCGAGAAACAGATGACTCGGAGGGGAGGATTGGCAATCTCCAACGGGATCACGGCCTCAGTGCCGTACACCAGCTGAAAGGGACTTTCACCAGTTGCCGTTCTGGGAGTCGTTCTGTGTGACCAAAGTACATTCGGCAATTCCTCAAGCCAGCTGCCCTTGGCTTTGTCGAGCCCGGTCTTGATGCCTTTTAAGATAGTCTTATTGGCATTTTCGACCAGCCCATTAGCCTGAGGGTGGGCGACCGAGGTGAAGTGATTGCGAATATTTAGGTCGGCGCATCTATCTTGGAAATAACAAGAATCAAATTACCGACCGTTATTGCTTACTATCACCCGGGGGATGCCGTAGCGACAGATGATCGACTTCCAGACGAAACTCCAGACGACTGTCTTGGTGATCCTAGCTGTGGCTTCTGCCTCGATCCACTTGGTGAAGTAATCGATGGCGACGATGACGAACTTCTTCTGGGCCGGCCCGAGGATGTCGATTCCCCACCGAGCAAAAGGATAAGGCTCGGCTAAGGTGACGAGCTCCGTTGCCGGCTGATGGACCAAGTGGTCAAATCGTTGGCATCGGTCACAGTGTTGTACATAGGTCGAGCAGCCACGTTGCAGAGTGGGCCACCAGTAACCTTTCCGTAACAAGATCCTGGCAAGCGACCTCCCTCCCAAATGTGCTCCGCATAGGCCTTCGTGAACCTCTTGAATCGCTCGGTTGGCTTCATCAGTACTGAGGCACTTCAGGAGAGGACCAAAGAAGGATCTTCGGTATAGAGTGCCGTCCAGAATGACGGATCGTCGAGCTTGGTACTTCAATCTCCGGGCTTCCTGGGGGTCGGGAGGTTCTTGAGAGTCTTGGAGACACGACAGGTAGGGGGTACGCAAGTCGCTTGGGGAGGTAGAGTCAACAGCCAGGAGCTCCGAATCAATGCTCGGTCGCTCTAGCTCTTCAAGAAGGACCGATCGAGTACCCTCGGGGTAAAGAGAGGAGGCCAGCCGAGAGAGGGTGTCCGCTCGGGAGTTTTCTTTCTGAGCTATTCGGACTACCTCAAAACTCTCGAACTGTTGTGCCACGGCTCTGACCAGCTGGAGGTATTTGACCATCGGTGCTTCTCGAGCTTCGTAATCGCCGTTGACCTGGCTAGCAACCAGTTGGGAGTCAGTGTGAATTCTGACTCGCTCAGCCCCCAACTGCCGGGCCATGCGGGCTCCCGAGATAAGGGCTTCGTACTCTGAGGCATTATTGGACGCCTGGAAGTTGAACTTCAAGGCGTATTGTAGCTATGCTCCTTCGGGGGACTTCAGGAGGATGCCGGCGTCGCTCCCTGCTGAGTTGGAGGATCCGTCGATGAACAATTCCCAGGTTGGCCCGAGCGCGGACAGAGATTTTTCTTCGGTCGGGATGATGCTCTCGGCGATGAAGTCAGCAAGCGCCTGTCCTTTGATAGCCGAGCGAGGTCGATACGATATATCGTAGGCCCCGAGCATGATAGCCCACTTGACGAGACGTCCCGAGGTTTCAGGGTGAGTGAGGATCCTCTTTAGTGGTTCACCGGTTAGCACGATGATGGAATGCCCTTGGAAATAGGGTCGGAGGCGTTTGGCTGAGGTAACCAACGCTAGCACGAGTTTCTCGGTTGCGGGGTACCTTCTTTCATCCTCGTTGAGCACCTTGCTGGTGTAGTAGACCGGTCTCTCGACTCTTGAGTCATTTCTGACCAGGACCGAGCTAACTGTGGATGGAGTTGCCGAGAGATAGAGATGCAAGGCTTCACCTGGGACAAGCTTGGAAAGCACCGGGGGCGAAGCCAGGAACTCTTTAAGCTCGATGAAAGCTCTTTGGCATCCTCGTCCTATGCGAACGTAGCAGATGCCATTTTGGGCCCCCTCAACAGTTTAAAGAAGGGTAGGCATCATTCGGCCGCACGGGACAGGAATCTGCTGAGCGCGGCAATGCGCCCGGTAAGGCGTTGAACATCCTTAATGTAGGTGAGTGGGCACATGTCCAGGATGGCTTGGACTTTGTCGGGGTTGGCCTCGATCCCACGCTGGGTTACCAAGAAGCGTAGAAATTTCTCGGATCTTACTCCGAAGGCACACTTGGTGGGGTTGAGCTTCATATTGTATCTCAGGAGGGTGTCGAAGGTCTCTGCTAGGTCGGCGAAGTGGTCCTCAGCCTTGGGGGTCTTGACGAGCATGTCATCGATATAGGCCTCGACGTTCCGGCTGAGCTGTCCCTCGAACATATGATTGACCAGCCTATGGTACGTGGCCCCAGCGTTCTTCAACCCGAAAGGCATCCGGGTGTAGCAGTATACGCCGAAGTCGGTGATGAAGGCGGTCTTCTCGATGTCTTCTAGATCCATTCTGATCTAGTGGTAGCCTGAATATGCATCCAGGAAGCTGAGTATCTCGTTGCCCGAGGTTGAATCAACCAGTTGGTCGATGCTTGGCAATGGATAACAGTCCTTTGGGGTGGCTTTGTTCAAGTCGGTGAAGTCCACGCACATTCGCCACTTTCCCGAAGCTTTTGGCACTAGGACGACGTTAGCCAGCCATGTCGGGTACATGAACGATCTAAAAAGACCAATCTTTTGCCCCTTAGTGACTTGCTCCTTGATGATCGCCTGCTTCTCTGGCGCGTGCTTCCTTCTGCGTTGTTGTAAGGGCTTCATGGTCGGGTCGAGGTTAAGTTTATGCATTACCGTCTCTCTTGGTATCTCGGGGAGTTGATCATCAGACCATGCAAAGACTCGGATGTACCTAGAAAGAAAAGCTTTGTATTACTGCTGAACCTTAGATGGTAGGTCAGGTCTAATCTTTACTCCTAGGGTCGGGTTGTCGTTTAGGAAAACCGTTAGCAGCTCGCCTCCAGGCTTGGAAGTTGCGGGTTTTTTCTCGACTTCCCGGGGGCCCTTGTTCTTCCCGTCCGGCCTTGTGACTTCAACCGAGATATTATAACACCTTCTGGCCGTCACCTGGTTGCCCCGGACTTCCCCCACCCCATTTTTAGTGGGGAACTTCATCTTTTGGTGATAGGTAGAGGGCACCGCTTTCGTTCGGCTAAGGATGCCTTGGCCGAAGATCGCGTTGTATGCTATCATACCCTTGATCACTATGAAGTCCACCATAACCGTAACGGTTTTGGGTGGGGTGCCGAGAGTAACTGGCAGGCTTAGGGCTCCCTCGGGATAAGTTACCTGGCCATTGAACCTGCAAAGGGGGTTTCGGATCGGGCGGAGTTTAGACGGATTCTCCCCCATCTTAAGGAAACACTCGTAAGACAATACATTAGGGACACTTCCATTGTCAACTAGAATCCTGTCTACGTTACAATGGTTTATCGTGGCCGATATGACTAGGGCGTCGTCATGCGGGGTGGTCAGCCCTTCCAGGTCTTGGTCGGAGAAGACTATGACCTGGGGCTCACTTGGCGGGGCCTTGGGGGGCTCGATGGCTCGGCTCGCCTGCTCAGCATGACGCCTCCTTCCTTGGCCACTGTCTCCTCCTGATGCAGCTCCTCCAGCGATGATGTTGAGGTGGACCCCGTGAGGAGCGTTGTCGATTTCCTCTGGGGCGCCTCGGTCTTCCTTATGCCCGGCCACGAACCGGGATAGATGTCCCTGGGGACGAGGCGCTCGATCTCATCCTGGAGCTGGTGGCAATCGCCGGTGTGATGTCCGTGGTCGTTGTGGAACAGGCAATGTTTGCTGCCATTACGGCTTTTCGACCTCATTGACTCGGGTTGGCGGAGGAGGCCCGAGCCTTTGATGTCTTCATATATCTCGTACACTGGAGCGGTTAAGGGAGTGTACCGCTCGTACTTCTGGGACGGTTCTTTGTGCTCCCCATCTCGGTTCCGCCTCTTTCCTTGGCCCGAGCTTGACTCGGGTGCTCACTTCTTGTCCCCCTCCCGACCCGAGCCGGTTGCGCCTTGGCATGCGCTGAGAACTTCTTCGCACTCAGCATGGCATAAGGCCAGAGTCACTAGCTCGGCAATGGTCGAGGGAGGGTGGAGGACAAGTTCGCGGCGGAGGTTCTCATCCCGGGTACCTCCGGTCAGTGCGGTTATGGCCGAGGCTACATCCAGGTGGGGGATTCTCAGGGCTTCCGATTTGAATCGGTTGATGTAAGCCCGGAGTCTCTCCCCTTGCGCATGTTTGAGAGCCAATAGCCCCACTACCGACCTCGGGGGGCCGCTGCCTTCGAAACTCTCCTTGAATACTCGCCCAAACTGCTTGAAGCCTTGGATGGATCCTGGGGTGAGGGCCCGGAACCATGCTTGGGTGCCTTGGACCAGGGTGGTCGCGAAGGCTCAGCATTTGATGGCGTCGGATGCCCCGTGAAGGGTCATCAGGGCATCGAAGGTGTCGAAGTGGTCGGCCGAGTTGCCTTGGCTGTCGTAAGGATTGAAGATCGGGATGGAGGTTCTGGGAGATACCTCTGCCTTTAAGATATAGTCAGAGAACGGGGATCTCTCCTCGTCCTCTGGCGGAGAGGTCTTCTGTAAGGCGCGTAAGGCGCACTCCTGCGCTGTAAAGCGTCTCTCGAACTCTCGCAGATGAAGGGATAACTCCGACTACTGTTGTGCCGTGGGGCTAGGGGGGCGTGATGGCAGGCTGTCCTGGCGCTCCCTGGGGACTTCGGTCTCCGGGTGCAGACGGCGTGCCCCAGGTTTCCCCCGTTTCGGTGCGGAGGAGACCTATTGCTCCGGAGGGGGGGCTTGTGAAGGTCCTCCTGACCTATTGCGAATAAGCTGCCACCCTCGGAGGGTAAAGCGACCTCCGGCACTGTGTTGGGACGCGTCTCCATGGGGAGGGCTTTCCAAAGGGGCACGCGACCTTCCTTCCCTGGCCGCCTGGGTCCTCATGAGTTTCACGAGGACATCTAGTTTTGCATTGAAGGTTTGGAAAGCGTCAGCGCCCTCGTTGGATGGTCGCCCTACTACCACGGGCGGAGGTAGTTCGTCGGCTGGGGTGCTGGCGTTGGAGGGGGGGTCTTGTAAGGTTTCGCACAGCACCTACGGGCTACGCAGCGGATAACAAAAATTCATTTGCCCGATCCCGGTATTGTGGAAAGCTTAATCTGTGCTCTAATTGGTGTTTTTAATACCCTAATTACGGGCTACGTGTTTCACCTTGCGCGGAACGACGTTGTCCGCTAAGCCCGATGCAGAAAAATTGAGCCGCACAACAGTACAGCCTCTAGAGACGATCCACACGGACCCTTGCGCAGCGACGGTACCTCCCCGACACGACTATCCCCGACTCTATCACCTTCTAGAGAGAGAGAGAGCAAGAGGGAGAAAGGGGGGAGACTAATCCTCTCCCTTAAGCTTAATGCTTGGTTAGCTTAAGGGAAGGAAAGAAGAAGCTCGAATGAGCTTCACGTAGGATCTATATATAGAGTTTAGGCTTTTTAGAAAAGGATTCCAAAAGACCGAAACTGTATATATGTCATATCTATTATTATACATATGTATTAAGCTCCATTTACACTCCTTTCCAAAAGGAATTAAAAGGAATTAATACATACACTTGTATAACAATAATCCGTCACCCAAGAATCTATTGTGTGTGATCCTCTAGGCCCATAGTCACTCTAGTTTAAGGCCCATTAACTTCTAATTCCCAATTAGAAGTAAATTAAACATATTCTTCGCTTCTACAAGAGCCGAATAATAGTTTAATTTATTTCGAACCTTTCGATCACGTTGGGTCAAGCAAATCCGCGTGATCCTAGAGGACGCCAGGTATAAACCAGCATGTCTGGTACCTGTAAGTCCACAGTTACCGCATCGATATAATCCCTCGCTCATTCTATGAGTCTGGTACGATCGAGGGTATGGTTTCTGTCAAACCCCATGATCGTGCCATTTGACTATGACCCCCTTAAAGTGTATGACGTCCGTTCTAAACGAACTCACACGACCCTGGCCAGGGATTTAACGGAGCGTCAATGTCATGACCCATTAACTGTCTGATATATACCCGACAGTGAGCGATCCCCTCTTGACCATTGATGATCTTCACACGTCTCCTGGAGTGGTTAATGACTCGGCAACTCATGACTTATGGTTAAAGTCACTTAGCTAAATAATTAAACCATTCCAGTCCTCGTGTAAGATCCGATCAATGTCTCAGGTCAAAGGACCAACGATGCTACTGTGACCGTTGGATCTTCAGTTGACATTAGGTATAATCAACCATCTGAAGATCTAATAGCGGATCAGTTCAGTGCACATCCTCCAAGGACATACACCTACACATATGTGTTGGTGTCCCGCACCAATGACCATGAGACTGGTCACTGACACATCATGTGTACTGGTTTAATAGGTAATCAAAGTCCCCGAGTGATTACCCTCCAACCAAGAACAGTTTAAGGTATGTGTTCATGTAAAGTAAGTCTCATGTTCGAGATCTCATCTCGAGCTGACTTTACAACCACATATCCTAGGGACAACGTAAAGTAACACAATCGCATATTTACGCTCAAACACCACTTTATTAATGAACAAGATCGTACAACTATTGGACCTACCCGACCTGAAATTGGCCTGTAGCACACCAACACTAACAGGTCTTGTGCGGCCTGAGAAGGGCCTTCTCCCCCCACCACCATGGCCTTCCCCCTATCGCCGGCGGATCTCCTCCCTGTACTTCTTCGCACCATGCTGGCTCTTTGATCGTTTCCCACAGACGGCACTAGATGAAGAGGGGCGATCTTGCGCTGGTCCTGAGCCGGGGAGATGATCACCGATCAGTGAACTGCAAGGAAGGGAAACGGATCAGGGGGCCCAGGGGTGGTTCTCTGGGGTAAACCCTCCGATGCCGAAGTTAGTAGAGCAGTGGTGGAAGCTATGAAAAGAGGAGTGGGGAGATGCACGAGATCCCTCTCTACCATGGTGGTGAAGTGATTCCTGCTCAGGGAGTTTTAGGCGTGTGTAGGCCTTACCGTTTGCTGGAGGGAGTCATCGGTTTAAATAGTGCACTAGCCTCATGAGTCCCGTAAGCTGAGGAGTTTCAGGAGGGAATTACGTCCCCAACGGGGGCTCTTTACGTCCTCATCGTGAGATCTTTATCGTCTTGAGGAGTCGTGGGTCCCTTATCTTTGTTAACTCCTGCTCATAAAGGGCTCTCAACGGCAGCATGGATAAACAATCGTCGCTCGACCCAAGCTTGAAGAGTGCCAACCCTATCTGGGCGATAGGCATAGCTCGGATGAGGCTCGACCGGAGTGGGCGCAGAGCGCTAGCCTTTATCCCTGCGAGGGGGATAGGTTGGGCTTGGGTCTTCCTCCGACCGGACCGACACTCGGGCCTTCCGAGCCTAATGGCCGCCGAGGAAGGGCTTGATCCCGAGTGACTTTATTGGGCTTTGATGCTAAGTGGGCCCTGCGGGGCTGTCACTCAGATGAGCTGGGCCTCATTTGGTCCTGGTGGACCTAGTTCGGTTGCTCTAAGATGGGCTACAGAAATCCCCCTCTCCACGATACATTCTTTAACTTTCAAAATTACTTAGGTATCTTTGGAATAATGTGACAGATTCTAGATAATTAATTGGACCATCTAGGAACATAAGAAAATCAACCCTTGAGTCAAACCCCGGGTTAATCAAACTCAGAAAGCTAGCGGTCGTTTACTGGACCGTCTCTTGATCATGTCGGTCTAGTTCAGGACCGTTAATTAAGATAGTTCGATATTTTGAAAACAGAATATCTGGAGTATTTAGCGGTCTAATGGATGGTCGTTTAGGATCCATTAGCGGTCTAGTTAATGGCCGCTAGCAGACTCTGGCGGTCAAACATATGGCCGCTAAGGGGTCCAGAATATAAAACTCCGGTATAAGTGCTTTCTAGATAATTGGGTTTTAATGGTACAACCAGCTAGGCGTCCTAGTGGGAATCCCAGGCTTGCGGAGTCTTACGGAGGTCTTGAAACAAGATTTCCTAATCCGTTAGAAGGAATATCCAAAGGAGAGGTCATCATGTCCAAGATTGTGTTCCCTAACATGCAAAAAGTGTAACTAATGACAACATACCAGGATATGTGCCATGTACTTAAGAAAATGACTCTTAGAGAGAGATAGACTCGTGATAAAACAATGATCAAGTTAAATCATGAATCATCTATCATTTGGAACATATATTTATTACAAAGTATACCATTTTGGTCACAAATTAACATAAGTCAAAATAAAACCAAATATGCTTAGAAGCATGGAATCTATTATGATAAACAATGAGATCAACTAAGTATATAAAACCAGTACTTGAATCAGGCTTAAAATTTAGTTAACTAGGCTTATTGTATAATAACTATGGTTAATTCTACAATATGGTTCGATTTACCAATATTACAAAATCAGAAATAGAAAACGGTCTAATACAGGACCATCGCTTGCGGTTAGTGGTTTATCGTACGACCGCTAGATTCTCTGACGGTATACATGAAGACAGTTTATTCCTATATTAATCTGAGTACAAATGCTAATGAAATAAAATACTAAAATAAGACATATCATGTCTGGAAATCAACATATTACAACTTCAATAACCATGATAGAACAAATATGGACCGACAATATGCATATGTTCATGTAATTTACAAGAAAATTTTCTTTTTAATTCATTAGGGCTAGTTCATGCATGAGGAATATACTAGATGCATAGTCCTAAGTAAAACATGAAATTCTCAAAGTACAATGCATGAAAATGAATGAAATCAGAGGGTTTTTATTCCTGACTTCAAATTTGAGCCTTTCATGAGATAACCTACCTCTGTCTTGGGCTTTAAAATTTGAATTTAAGGCTGAAAGTCAACCCTAGTTCTCTGCTTGTCCTGAACTAAATCAGCAACTTCACGCCCTTGTATCTCCTGATTCCCTTGACTTATGGACGTGAAATTTTGAGGGTAGATAGAAGATATGAAGGGTAACAAAAAGTTTTAAAGACACTTCTCCTAAATACCTCTTTTAGGGCTCCGAATTCCTTGATCTTTTTGGGTCGGATGCACTAATTCCTGAGTTCTTAATATAGAATCAGCAACTTTGGAAGACTCTAACTTCACGTAGGCTTGATCTCCTAGATCGAAAATTAGAGGGTAGTTCCAAACCCTTAACTGTCACACCCCGAGATTATGCATCGGAAATAATCGGGAACGCGAACAGTCGGCATGGTAAGCCTCGAGCAAGCAATATAATCAGAGCATAAGACCAATCACACAAAGTAATTGTACAATAATTTAATCAAAACTTTTAACTTTATTCCTTCAGGAAATAATCCCAAATTACATAAGAACTCTGATTCTCATTGCTAGACTCAAGAAAATAAAGATTACATTCTGACTCGACTAGACATGAATAACTAAGGCTTCTCTCGAGTCTTTAACCTTCAATCGCTCTCGGATCCTTCACTTGAGTAATCCAAATCGTCGCACTAGAATCTCCTGAAAAATATTTAAAAGTAGGGTAATGAGCACACTTGTCCAGTAGGTATCTTCGTATCAACATGTAGCAATGTTAAAGTACTTAATATTTTAGCTCTAAAGAAATAAGATAAACCATGTAGATATGATGAAACAATGCGATTAAAGCTAAAATAACAAGATGCGATCAAACTTGAGATATGAGAATATGATTTGATCAATCAAGAATGTAAATTTGACCGTTTCAAGAATATAACAAGAATGTACTTTTCATAACCATGAAGGCTATGCACTAGAAAGTCATGTAATAAGCAAGAATGTACTCTTCACTTAGTAACAAGTACTTCGTGAATTTATGTGGATTTCTATGGATCCCGTGGATATTTCACTTATTTATAAAGAAAGTACTACCAACGCAATGCGACGCCAGTAGCATCATACCCCATAGTTTACATAGTATGTTTTCGACAATCAGCCAGAGGGACTAGCATAGAGCTCTTGAACACAATCAGTGCTCGAACTGCATCTTCAAGTATAAATCAAGCTACTTCCACGTTTATAACAACAATATGGCTAAGAATGTACAATTTCAACTATAGTTCCATGATAAAATAACCAAAAATAAGAATGCTTCTATTGAGAATAAGAGGTTTCAATAAATACATTTAATAACTAGGTTATGCCATGGAAATAAATCGACAGCATAACGGTACATTCTTTAACTCTCAAAATTACTTAGGAATCTTAGAATAATATGATAGGTTCTAGATAATCAATTGGACCATCTAGAAAGTAGGAAAATCAACCCTTGAGTCAAACCGTGGGTTAATCAAACTCATGACGTTAGCAGTCGTTTACCGGACCGTTTCTTGATCCTGGCAGTCTAGTTCAGGACCGTCAATTAAGATAGTTCGATATTTTAAAAATAGAATATCTGGAGTATTTAGCGGTCTAGTGGAGAACCGTTTAGGATCTGTTAGAGGTCTAGTGAATGGCCGCTAGCAGACTCTGGCGGTCAACCAGATGGCCGCTAAGGGTCCAGAATATAAAACATCGGTATAAGTGCTTTCTAGACAAGTGGGGGCTTTAATGGTACAACCAGCTCGACGTGCTAGTGGGAATCCCAGGCTCACAGAGTCTTACGAGGTCTTGAAACAAGATTTCCTAGTCCGTTGGAAGGAATATCTAAAGGAGAGGTCATCATGCCCAAGATTGTGTTCCTAATGTGCAAAAGTGTAACACCTTATTTTGGTTGGCACCTCCGAAAATGGTTGTTTTTCATGATTTGATTTGTGAGCTGCTCTAGCCTATCCATGCTATGGCACCTCGAGTTTTGACCTATTGTTAGTCTATTGACGACATTATCCATTCTAAGTCATTCCCTTGAATGACTTTTCCTCTCGATTAAAGAGCTTATTATTTGGAATCTCAATAAAATTCTAATAAATGCATTCAAAATTATGCATCACCTTAACCATTGTGCATTTATTCGGAGCCGTGTAACTAAGTATTTCACATTATTCCAAAGGTATCTAAGTAATTTTGAAAGTTAAGGAAATTACCTTGATAATTTCGAGACTTATTGAACATTTCTCGCCTGATTGTTCTAGGTCGAGGTATTCGAAGATTCGGAATCAAAGGCAAACTTACTCTAAGATTCATTGCCCCCTTTAAAATTCTCGAAAGGGTCGGTGAAGTTGCATATCGTATTGCTTTACCCCCTTAATTAGCAAAAGTCATGATGTATTTCACGTCTCAATGCTCAAGAAGTATGTTCCTGATCCTTTCCATGCCATCACTTACGACAATCTGGAGATTGAGAAGGATTTGACATATGAGAAAAAGCCAGACAAGATCATTGAACGAGAAATACGTCAACTTCAGAATAAAACTATTCCTATGGTCAAGATCCAATGGACTAAAGCAGAGAAACATGAGAAACCGAAGAAGCTATGCGTAAAAGATTTTTAGAATTATTTGAATGCAAGTACACTATCCATAAATCCATGTATTGAATTTGGGGACAAATTCTTTTTAAGTGGGGGAGGGTGTAACGCCCGATAATTTTCTAAACTTTTTTAGATTTAAAATAAAATTACAAACCATTTAATGGACTGTAAATGAATTTTATTTAATTAAAATTCAATTATTTAGGCCCTACATTTGATCCAAGAGAATTAGGCACATATAATAAACCGAATAGGCCCAAAAAGGTTGTGTTGGACTTTAGCCCATATTCTAGAAGCTAGGAATGGGTGTAATCACGGAATTAAGGAGATAATTACTTCTTGGGATATAAATAAAAGGATAATATTAGGGATAATATCAAAAGAGTTTGAAGTATTTCAAATTCGGCGTCTGGAATGAAAAACGGTCTTTCGCGAGACTGTTACCAGGAAGAAAACAGTCGTTCCAATGACTGCTACCCACTGCAGATTCCGTGAGAGAAGGAAAACATGAAAAGGTTGGATTTTTCGTGTCCAAATCATCTAGGATCGACCCTATCAGTTAATTAGATAAGTCTAGAAGGATTGTAGATCGAATGGAAAGTCTAATTAGGACTCTAAGTTTTTTCTAATCCTCAAACCCTAGCTAAAGCATATAAATAAGTCCCAGATTTGACATGCGCGACCCCTACTTTGGCACGCATGGAACCCAGGTAAGGAGGCCAATTTTGAGGTAAGTTTCTTCTAGGAATTTGTTCATTATAGTTAGAACTAACTACCATCCAATTTTTGTTCTATAAGATCAAGCCTACGTGAAGTTAGAATCTTCCAAAGTTGTTGATTCTACATTAAGAGCTCAGGAATTTATGCATCCGACCCAAAAAGATCAAGGAATTCGGAGCCCTAAACGAGGTATTTAGGAGTAGTGTCTTTAGAACTTTTTATTACCCTTCATATCTTCTATCTACCCTCAAAATTTCACGTCCCTAAGTCAAGGGGATTAGGAGATACAAGGGCGTGAAGTTGCTAATTTAGTTAAGGATAAGCAGAGAACTAGGGTTGACTTTCAGCCTTGAATTCAAAATTTAAAGCCCAAGATAGAGGTAGGTTATCTCATGAAAGGCTCAAATTTGAAGTCAGGAATAAAAGCTCTCTAATTTCATTCATTTTCATGCATTGTACTTTGAGAATTTCATGTTTTACTTAGGACCATGCATCAAGTATATCCTCATGTATGAACTCCCTAATGAAGTAAAAGGGAATTTTTCTTGTAAATTACATGAACCTATACATATTGTTGGCCCATATTTGTTTTATCATGGTTATGGAAGTTGTAATATGTTGATTTCCAGACATGATATGCCTTAGTTTAGCATTTTGTTTCATTAGCATTTACACTCGGATTAATACAGGCAGAAACTGTCTTCCTGTAGACCGCCAGGGAATCTAGCGATCGTATGATAGACCGCGAACCGCAAGCGACGGTCCTGTATTAGACCGTTTTTTGTTTCTGATTTTGTAATATTGGTAAATCGAATCATATTGCAGAATTAACCATAGTTATTATACAATAAGCCTAGTTAACTAAATTTTAAGCCTGATTCAAGTACTGGTTTTATATACTTAGTTAATCTCATTGTTTATCATAATAGATTCCATGCTTCTAAGCATATTTGGTATTATTTTGACTTATGTTAATTTGTGACCAAAATGGTATACTTTGTAATAAATATATGTTCCAAATGATCGATGATTCATGATTTAACTTGATCACTATTTTATCACGATTCTATCTCTCTCTAAGAGTCATTTTCTTAAGTACATGGAACGTATCCCGGTATGTTGTCATTAGTTACACTTTTTGCATGTTAGGAACACAATCTTGGACATGATGACCTCTCCTTTGGATATTCCTTCTAACGGATTAGGAAATCTTGTTTCAAGACCTCCGTAAGACTCCGCAAGTCTGGGATTCCCACTAGGACGCCGAGCTGGTTGTACCATTAAAGCCCAATTGTCTAGAAAGCACTTATACCAGAGTTTTATATTCTGGACCCTTAGCGGCCATATGGTTGACCGCCAGAGTCTGCTAGCGGCCATTCACTAGACCGCTAATGGATCCTAAACGGCCATCCATTAGACCGCTAAATACTCCAGATATTCTATTTTCAAAATATCAAACTATCTTAATTAACGGTCCTGAACAAGACCGCCATGATCAAGAGACGGTCTAGTAAACGACCGCTAGCTTCTTGAGTTTGATTAACCCGGGGTTTGACTCAAGGGTTGATTTTCTTATGTTCCTAGATGGTCCAATTGATTATCTAGAATATGTCACATTATTCCAAAGATACCTAAGTAATTTTGAAAGTTAAAGAATGTACCGTTATGCTGTCGATTTATTTCCATGGCATAGCCTAGTTATTAAATGCATTTATTGAAATCTCTTATTCTCAATAGAAGCATTCTTATTTTTGGTTACTTTATCATAGAACTATAGTTGAAATTGTACATTCTTGGCCATATTATTGTTATAAACGTGGAAGTAGCTTGATTTATACTTGAAGATGCAGTTCGAGCACTGATTGTGTTTAAGGGCTCTATACTAGTCCCCTCGGCTGATTGTCGGAAACATACTATATAAACCATGGGATATGATGCTACTGGCGTCGCATTGCGCTGGGAGTACTTTCTTTATAAATAAGTGAAATATCCACGGGATCCACAGAAATCCACATAAATTCTCGAAGTATTTGTTACTAAGTGAAGAGTACATTCTTACTTGTTACATGTCATTCTAGTGCATAGCCTTCATGGTTATGAAAAGTACATTCTTATTCTTGAAACGGCCAAATTTACATTCTTGATTGATCAAATCATATTCTCATATCTCAAGTTTGATCGTATCTTGTTATTTTGGCTTTATTCACATTGTTTCATTGTGTCTACATGGTTTATCTTATTTCTTTAGAGCTAAAATATTAATTACTTTAACATTGCCTATATGTTGATACGGAGATACCTACTGGGCAAGTGTGCTCATTACCCTACTTTCTAATCTCTTTCAGGAGATTCTAGTGGGACGGATTCGGATTACTCAAGTGAAGGATCCGAGAGCGATTGAAGGATAAGGACTCGAGAGAAGCCTTAGTTATTCATGTCTAGTCGAGTCAGAATGTAATCTTTATTTTCTTGAGTCTAGATATGAGAATCAGAGTTCTTATGTAATTTGAGATTATTTTATGAAGGAATAAAGTTAAAGACTTTTTATAGTGTGCAATTACTCTTATGTGATTGTCTTACACTCTGATTATATTACGTTCTCGAGGCTTACAATGCCGACTGTTCACGTTCCCGACTATTTTCGCTGCATAATCTCGGGACGTGATAGTTAAGGTGGTCTTGAATAAAACTTTTGTGACTTTTGTTCTTGGGTCTTGGATATTCCTTCCAACGTACTAGGAAATTTTGTTTCAAGGCCTCCGCAAGACTTCGCGAGCGTGGGATTCCCACTAGGACACCGAGCTGGTTGTACCATTAAAGCCCAATTGTCTAGAAGGCACTTATACCGGAGTTTTATATTCTGAACTTTAGCGCCCATTTGGTTGACCATCTGACTCTGCTTGCGGCCTTGCACTTGACCGCTAATGGATCCTAAATGGCCCTACATTAGACCGCTAAATACTCCAGATATTCTGTTTTCAAAATATCAAACTATCTTATAAAACGGTCCTGAACTTGACCGCCATGATCAAGAAATGGTCCGGTAAACGACCGCTAATGTCATGAGTTTGATTAACCCGGGGTTTGACTCAAGGGTTGATTTTGTTATGTTCCTAGATGGTCTAATTGATTATCTAGAACCTATCACATTATTTAAAGATACCTAAGTAATTTTGAGAGTTAAAGAATGTACTGTTATGCTGCCGATTTATTTCCATAGCATAACCTAGTTATTAAATGTATTTATTGAAATCTCTTATTCTCAATAGAAGCATTCTTAGTTTTGGTTACTTTATCATGGAACTATAGTTGAAATTGTACATTCTTGGCCATATTATTGTTAGAAGCGTGGAAGTAGCTTGATTTATACTTGAAGATGCAGTTCGAGCACTGATTGTGTTCAAGGGCTCTATGCTAGTCCCCTCGGCTGATTGTCGAAAACATACTATATAAACCATGGGATATGATGGTACTGGCGTCGTATTGCGCTAGGAGTACTTTCTTTATAAATAAGTGAAATATCCACGGGATCCACGGAAATCCACATAAATTCATGAAGAACTTATTACGTGACATTCTAGTGCATAGCCTTCATGGTTATGAAAAGTACATTCTTGTTACGTTCTTGAAACGACCAAATTTACATTCTTGATTGATCAAATCATATTCTCATATCTCAAGTTTGATCGTATCTTGTTATTTTGGTTTTATTCGCATTGTTTCATCGTATCTACATGGTTTATCTTATTTCTTTAGAGCTAAAATATTAATTAACATTACCTACATGTTGATACGAAGATACCTACTGGGCAAGTGTGCTCATTACCCTACTTTTCAATCTTTTTTAGGAAGTACGAGTGAATCGGATTCGGATTACTCAAGTGGAGGATCCGAGAGCGATTAAAGGAATATGGATTCGAGTGAAGACTTGGAATGTCAAAATATATCTAGATTGAGTCTTTATATGTAATTTCTCTTTTATTAAGTCTAGATCCAAAAGAGTCAAATATTTGTGTATTTGGATTATGTTCATTTGATATGAAATAAAGGTGAAGGTTTGATTAAATTATTGTGTAATTACTTTGTGTGATTGTTGTTGTGCTCTGATTATATTGCTTGCTCGAGGCTTACCTTGCCGACTGCTCGTCAATTGTTCATATCAAAGGTATAGCTTATTTAATAGTGCCGGAATGAAAAATGGTCTATCGCGAGACCGCTACCAGGAAGAAAACGGTCGTTCCAATGACCGCTACCCACTGTAGATTCCGTGAGAGAAGGAAAACGTGAAAATGTTAGATTTTTCGTGTCCAAATCATCTAGGATCGACCCTATCAGTTAATTAGATAAGTCTAGAAGGATTGTAGATCGAATGGAAAGTCCAATTAGGACTCTAAGTTTGTTCTAATCCTCAAACCCTAGCTAAAGCCTATAAATAAGTCCCAGATTTGACATGCACGACCCCTACTTTGGCACGCATGGAACCCAGGTAAGGAAGCCAATTTTGAGGTAAGTTTCTTCTAGGAATTTATTCATTATAGTTAGAACTAACTACCATCCAATTTTCGTTCTAGAAGATCAAGCCTACGTGAAGTTAGAATCTTCCAAAGTTGCTGATTCTACATTAAGAACTCAGGAATTTATGCATCTGACCCAAGAAGATCAAGGAATTCGGAGCCCTAAACGAGGTATTTAGAGAAGTATCTTTAGAACTTTTTGTTACCCTTCATATCTTCTATCTACCCTCAAAATTTTACGTCCCTAGGTCAAGGGGATCAGGAGATACAAGGGCGTGAAGTTGCTGATTTAGTTCAGGACAAGCAGAGAACTAGGGTTGACTTTCAGCCTTAAATTCGAAATTTAAAACCCAAGATAGAGGTAGGTTATCTCATGAAAGGCTCAAATTTGAAGTCAGGAATAAAAGCTCTCTGATTTCATTCATTTTCATGCATTGTACTTTGAGAAGTTCATGTTTTACTTAGGACTATGCATCTAGTATATTCATCATGCATGAACTAGCCCTAATGAAGTAAAAAGGAATTTTTCTTGTAAATTACATGAACCTATGCATATTGTTGGCCCATATTTGTTCTATCATGGTTATGGAAGTTGTAATATGTTGATTTCCAGACATGATATGTCTTATTTTAGTATTTTATTTCATTACCATTTGCACTCGGATTAATATAGGCAGAAACTATCTTCCTGTAGACCGCCAGGGAATCTAGCGGTCGTACGATAGACCGCTAACCGTAAGCGACGGTCCTGTATCAGACCGTTTTCTGTTTCTGATTTTGTAATAATGGTAAATCGAACCATATTGCAGAATTAACCATAGTTATTATAAAATAAGCCTAGTTAACTAAATTTTAAGCCTGATTCAAGTACTGGTTTTATATACTTAGTTGATCTCATTGTTTATCATAATAGATTCCATGCTTCTAAGCATATTTGGTATTATTTTGACTTATGTTAATTTGTGACCAAAATGGTATACTTTGTAATAAATACATGTTCCAAATGATAGATGATTCATGATTTAACTTGATCACTGTTTTATCACGAGTCTATCTCTCTCTAAGAGTCATTTTCTTAAGTACATGGCACATATCCTGGTATGTTGTCATTAGTTACACTTTTTGCATGTTAGGAACACAATCTTGGACATGATGACCTCTCCTTTGGATATTCCTTCTAACGGATTAGGAAATCTTATTTCAAGACCTCTGTAAGACTCCGTGAGCCTGGGACTCCCACTAGAACGCCGAGCTGGTTGTACTATTAAAGCCCAATTGTCTAGAAAGCACTTATACCGATGTTTTATATTCTGGACTTTAGCGGCCATTTGGTTGATCGTCTGACTCTGCTAGCGGCCATTCACTAGACCGCTAATGGATCCTAAACGGCCATGCATTAGACCACTAAATACTCCAGATATTCTGTTTTCAAAATATCGAACTATCTTAATTAATGGTCCTGAACTAGACCGCCATGATCAAGAGACGGTCATGTAAACGACCGCTAGCTTTCTGAGTTTGATTAACCCGGGGTTTGACTCAAGGGTTGATTTTCTTATGTTCCTAGATGGTCCAATTGATTATCTAGAACCTGTCACATTATTCCAAAGGTATCTAAGTAATTTTGAAAGTTAAACGGTCAGCCGTGTAACTATTTTGAATGCATTTATTGAAATCTCAACTTCTGCTAATCTTAACTAAGTTAAGGCGAGAAATGTTCAATAAGCCTCGATTAAGGTATCTAAGTACTTCGTGTGATAATTATGCGTGAAGTACCTTAACTGTCACGCCCCGAGATTATGCAGCGGAAATAATTGGGAACGCGAACAGCCGGCATGGTAAGCCTCGAGCAAGCAATATAACCAGAGCGCAAAAATAATCACATAAGAGTAATTGCACACTATAAAAAATCTTTAACTTTATTCCTTCATAAAATAATCCCAAATTACATAAGAACTTTGATTCTCATTTCTAGACTCAAGAAAATAAAGATTACATTTTGACTCGACTAGACATGAATAACTAAGGCTTCTCTCGAATCCATATTCCTTTAATCACTCTCGGATCCATCACTCGAGTAATCTGAATCCATCCCACTAGAATCTCCTGAAAAATATTGAAAAGTAGGATAATGAGCACACTTGCCCAGTAGGTATCTCCGTATCAACATGTATGCAATGTTAAAGTAATTAATATTTTAGCTCTAAAGAAATAAGATAAACCATGTAGACACGATGAAATAATACGAATAAAGCCAAAATAACAAGATACGATCAAACTTGAGATATGAGAATATGATTTGATCAATCAAGAATATAAATTTGGCCATTTCAAGAACAAGAATGTACTTTTCGTAACCATGAAGGCTATGCACTAGAATGTCATATAACAAGCAAGAATGTACTCTTCACTTAGTAACAAATACTTCGTGAATTTATGTGTATTTCCGTGGATCCCGTAGATATTTTACTTATTTATAAAGAAAGTACTCCCAGCGTAATACGACGTCAGTAGCATCATACCCCATGGTTTACATAGTATGTTTCGACAATCAGTCGAGGGGACTAGCATCGAGTCCTTGAACACAATCAGTGCTCGAACTGCATCTTCAAGTATAAATCAAGTTACTTCCACATTTATAACAATAATATGGCCAAGAATGTACAATTTCAACTATAGTTCCATGATAAAGTAACCAAAAATAAGAATGCTTCTATTGAGAATAAGAGATTTCAATAAATACATTTAATAACTAGGTTATACCATGGAAATAAATCGGCACCATAATTATACATTCTTTATCTTTCTGAATTACTTAGGTATCTTTGGAATAATGTGACAGGTTCTAGATAATCAATTGGACCATCTAGGAACATGAAAAATCAACCCTTGAGTCAAACCCCGGGTTTATCAAACTCATGACATTAGCGGTCGTTTATCGGACCGTTTCTTGATCATGGCGGTCTAGTTCAGGACCGTTAATTAAGATAGTTCAATCTTTTGAAAACAGGACATTTAAGTATTTAGCGGTCTAATGCATGGCCGTTTAGGATCCATTAGCGGTCTAGTGAATGGCCGCTAGCAGAGTCATATGGTCAACCAAATGGCCGCTAAAGTCCAGAATATAAAACATCGGTATAAGTGCTTTCTAGACAATTGGGCTTTAATGGTACAACCAGCTCGGCGTCCTAGTGGGAATCCTAGGCTCGATGAGTCTTACGGAGGCCTTGAAATAAGATTTCCTAGTCCGTTGGAAGGAATATCCAAAGGAGAGGTCATCATGTCCAAGATTGTGTTCCTAACATGCAAAAAGTGTAACTAATGACAACATACCAGGATATGTGCCATGTACTTAAGAAAATGACTCTTAGAGAGAGATAGACTCGTGATAAAACAGTGATCAAGTTAAATCATGAATCATCTATCATTTGGAACATGTATTTATTACAAAGTATACCATTTTGGTCACAAATTAACATAAGTCAAAATAATACCAAATATGCTTAGAAGCATGGAATCTATTATGATAAACAATGAGATCAACTAAGTATATAAAACCAGTACTTGAATCAGGCTTAAAATTTAGTTAACTAGGCTTATTTTATAATAACTATGGTTAATTCTGCAATATGGTTCGATTTACCAATATTACAAAATCAGAAACAGAAAACGGTCTAATACAGGACCGTCGCTTGCGGTTAGCGGTCTATCGTACGATCGCTAGATTCCCTGGCGGTCTACAGGAAGACCGTTTCTGCCTGTATTAATCCGAGTGCAAATGCTAATGAAACAAAATGCTAAACTAAGGCATATCATGTCTGGAAATCAACATATTACAACTTCCATAACCATGATAGAACAAATATGGGCCAACAATATGCATAGGTTCATGTAATTTACAAGAAAATTTCCCTTTTACTTCATTAGGGCTAGTTCATACATGAGGATATACTAGATGCATAGTTCTAAGAAAAATATGAAATTATCAAGATACAATGCATGAAATCGAGTGAAACAAGAGGACTTTTATTCCTGACTTCACATTTGAGCCTTTCATGAGATAACCTACCTCTATCTTGGGCTTTAAATTTCGAATTTAAGGCTGAAAGTCAACCCTAGTTCTTTGCTTGTCCTAAACTAAATAAACAACCTCACGCCCTTGTATCTCCTGATCCCCTTGACCTAGGGAAGTGAAATTTTGAGGGTAGATAGAAGATACGAAGGGTAACAAAAAGTTCTAAAGACACTTCTCTAAATACCTCGTTTATGGCTCCGAATTCTTTGATCTTCTTAGGTCATATGCACAAATTCCTGAGTTCTTAATGTAGAATCAACAACTTTGGAAGATTCTAACTTCACGTAGGTTTGATCTCCAAGAACAAAAATTGGAGGGTAGTTAGTTCTAACTATAATGAATAAATTCCTAGAAGAAACTTACCTCAAAATCGGCCTCCTTACCTGGGTTCCACGCGTGCCAAAGTAGGGGTCGCGCATGTCAAATATGGGACTTATTTATAGGCTTTAGCTAAGGTTTGAGGATTAGAACGAACTTAGAGTCCCAATTAGACTTTCCATTCGATCTACAATCCTTCTAGACTTATCTATTTAACTGATAGGGTCGATCCTAGATGATTTGCACACGAAAAATCTAACATTTTCACGTTTTCCTTCTCTCACGGAATTTACAGTGGGTAGCGGTCATTGGAACGACCGTTTTCTTCCTGGTAGCGGTCTCGCGATAGACCGTTTTTCATTCCATGCGCCGAATTTTAATACTTCAAACTATTTTGATATTATCCCTAATATTATCCTTTTATTTATGTCTCAAGAAGTAATTATCTCCTTAATTCCGTGATTACACCCATTCCTACCTTCTAGAATATGGGCTAATGTCCAACACAACCTTTTTGGGCCTATTGGGTTTATTATATGGGCCTAATTCTCTTGGATCAAATGTAGGGCCTAAATAATTAAATTTTAATTAAACAAATTAATTATGCGTGAAGTTTGTTCCATTCATGCAAGAAACAAGATTTACGGAGCTCTTAGTGAAGAAGTTCCAGTCCGATAGGAGGAATACCCGGCGGAGGGTCTTAACTTCACCAAGAAGGTGTTCGCGAGAAATATAGTCTGTTGAATTACATCACAGTAAGATGGTGTGATTCCAAATAAAACATCGAACTAAAACATCGATTCAAGAACATCATGTATTCGTATTGCTAATCAAATCAAGTGAAACATGTAAAAGTAGATACTAAACATGAGGATTAAAATCTCTAGCAAAAGGAATATAGGCAAATTGGCAAGATTAAGATTTAAACTTTTAAAGCATGAATGGATCAATAAAAGAGGAAATCTATACATGATGTACAGATAAGGACATTAAGATAGAATCAATCAAATTTGAAATTTAGGAAAAATTAGAATATAGTTGTTAAGGAATTTAATATAATTTCAAAAATTCATTACCTAGTCAAATTTATTCCAGATGGCATGGTTAAGGGAAGACATGATTTGAAAATGAAATTAAGAGTTTAAAATGTTGTTTTAAAAATGGGATTAACTCATGAGTCGGGTCAAATCATTGTCGTCTCAAACGCCACATTCTGGATGAAAATCGAAGAACGCGGTCGCTAATGGTGATGCGACCTGGGCTAAGAGGATAGGAACACGGTGTATTGCGAGGCCGCATTCAGAACGTGGTCTCTGCACTAGACGTGTTCTCAGTCCGTAAATAGAAACACATTCTTATAGTAAGGAAAAAGGGGGAACTCTGATATCTCATGCTTAAACCATCAAATTGACAAAAAACTTAGGATTATAGAGAGCGAAACTTGCATAGAATCTAAGTAAACAAGCAACTAAACATACATATGAGTTTAATTAGATTTGGCCCGAGATAACACCTACCTATTTGAAGATTATAGGAAGAAGAAGAAGAAGAACTCGAAGAACTCACCTGATCCTCCCCTCTAGCACACGATGTAATGACCCAAGATCCGGATACTGGGAAATATCCAATACCATTCGAATCATGGCCCGCCACCTACGAGCCAGAGGGCTCGGAAGGGTTAATCGGTGTGTAGAGGTACATTGAAATTTAAAATAATGCAAGAATAACTACATAATTAACTGTTTCAAATAATAGGAAATAAATTTATATTTTTAATTAACAAATTAACTACAGAGTACAGTCCAACAAGTATAATCTACAGGGAAGGAAACTTACCCAAGCGTCGGGTAGGCCCCCGGCTCTGGCAAGCTGGCAATTACGAACCCTTGCGCTGCACCTCCGAACCTCGAGGTGGAACCGCTACACCTGAAAAGAAAGGGGTGAGCCTGATCTCATTGGCACAGTAGGGGTCCCGCGGATCCCCACCACTAAATAACAGCGGTAAACAATAGTGATAACAATAACAACAGTAGCAGGAGCAACAATAGTAATAACAACAACGGAAGCAATAGCCGTAGCAAGAACAGTAACAACGGTAGCCGGTGAACCACAACTCTCTAACCTACTCCTAACGGCAATGAAAAGTAAACCCCGATCTCACGGTCGGGGACAATGAGAAACTCTAGCTACACTACCGAAGGAAATACCATGACATCTCCGTCGTGGAGGCCTGTCCTAGTAGACAGAGGCCCAACCGGACCACAAGGTCCAAGGGTACAGTCACGACCTCGCCATCGTGAACTCTACACTATCTATGGGTGAAATCTCGATAACTCCACCGGAACCCTAGACCTCATTGTCGGGAACAATGAAACCACCCGAGAACCACGTCTCGCTGACGGGAAACTAAACCTCGAGTCACGAGTGTCACGTATTGCGTGACAGGAGCACTACCCACTAGAAGTAAGGCCGGATGCATCCACTGATGACTTAGTCCGCGCCTCGGGTGTCTCCCTACTCACCCCAGGCAAAAACTAAGACACAGTACAAAGTAACACAACGACAAGAGTCTAGTCAGGGTCGTGCTCGTCAGCACGTGTCTGAAGTCCCTGACCACTTGTGCACACACTGACTGACTGCACTACGTCAGGCCCTGTAGCGGGTTTTCCTCCCGGCCCGGACTCGAGCCGCCATAGTGGGAGGCCCTACGATAATCAGCTGTTGTAATCAGACATTTTCCCAGCAAAAATAACAAGAAATAAGGGCTCGAGAATTTTCTGAACACCTTTTGGGCGTTATTTATCCAACCCCTTCTACGTCATACCGGGCCCAACCAAGGGTTCTAACCAGCTAACCGTGACCCACGACGACATTAACAATTGATTGGGGCCACCCCCGATCACCCAACTTGTAAGTTTACCCGCCTTCAACCAAGTCACCCGGGCCAACCCGGGGGCTCCCTGACCACAAGCCACGACACGTGGCACCCAGCAACGAGGCCGGGGTTTATCCCCATAATGCCACCCGTCAGCCGTCTAAAGTCAACAGAAGACTTATCCCAGTTAACCACAGGCTTTGGAAGCCCATAACACGCTTATGCGGCCCATGCACGTGTATCAGGAATTTTCCTGAGCACCTTACAGGTGCATATATTCCAACCGTTCTACAGCAAGCCAGGGGCCAAACCGCTGCTCGAACACACCAGCTGCATCCTACGGTAACCCACTAGCAAGTTGGGGCCACCCCCGACCCTCAGACACACGGCGTTGAGCCATTTATTTTCAACACCCGGGCCAACCCGAGACTACCCTGTCAACCCACTATGCAACGCGGCTTAACCCACCAAGGCCGGGCCCATACACCCAAAACGCCTTCTCTCAACTCCTACGAGCTCTCACCCCCAGCCCAAGGCCAAATCCGGGGCCCGCCGGCCAACTACCCGAGCCGTTCGACAACCCAAAGTGTGTCGGGAATTTCCCCGAAGACCTCGCGAGTGGCAGCAACAACACCAAACAATTGACCCTCACGGACCAATCCCAGCACCCCGAAGCCTTGAGTCCTTCAAAGGATGACTCAGAAGAACAGCAGAAGGCCCCCAGGACCATCCCCCGTGGCCATGGCTCGCCCGGGGGGGGGGGGTGTTCGCCCCAGGCGCGGTTGTGCCCTGGTGGGGGCGAACTCTCCCAGGGGGGCGGCCCTTCCACCCAGCCCGGTCAACCCCAGCGTGAACTCATCCCCGTCCCATCTTCGTGCAAGGTCAATCGATGTACCAACGTGGAGAAACTCACGAAGATGGAGTCTCGAGATCACGCGGGTCAACTCCTCCAGTCTACACGCACACGCTGCCAGCCAACTAGTCTGAGCTCGTATCCTTTGTTCTCTTGCGGTCACACGGAGTCAAAGTGGGCCCAAAGGGGTAGAAAATACCAGGTTTTATAGGCTGGGGAAGAAAACCCCATGTTGGCCCGCGTAAACCCCCCTTGGGGGGGGGGTTACGCGGACAAGCCCGCCCCCCCGGAAAAAAACCCTCAGGATGGCCCGCGTAAACCCCCTAGGGGGGGGGGGTTACGCAGACCAACCTGCCCCCCCGGGCTGGTCCTCGTAAACCCGGGCCCACAACATTAAAACAAAAAAAACTGATTCTAAAGAAAAAATGGGGGGGTTTACGCGGACCAGCTCGCCCCCCTGGGCTTGTTCGCGTAAACCTGGGCCCACACCCCCTAAAACAAAAAAAAACAAAGTACATGGTTTCTCCCTGCGTAAACCCCCCTCCCCCACTCTGAAACCAAAAAAAATATTTTTCTTTATGGTTTTTAGGGGGTTTACGCGGACCAGCCTGCCCCCTCTAATCCAGCTCGCGTAAACTCCCCCATGACCCTTCATATTCTCCTATAAAATCCCCTTAGAATCTCAAGGGACAAAGATACATGCATGCAAGGGCACTCAGCTACAAACTCAAGGACTCAAGCCCCAAGGCTTCCGACAAAGAACGCGAGGAGCTAAGCGCGTGTTGGGTGGCTTGTTGATCGGCTCATACACGCCGAGAGTATGTCACACATACTCCCCTCACATGGCGTCTAGCCGTCTCACTCAAGTCCGTCCACCCGCATATGAGGCGTTATGATAACGGCGATCACACCCGCACACCGGGTCCGCCCGTGTATGGCACGTTATGATAGCGACGCGCACGCCATAATGCTGGATTTGCTCCTGCCACGGGACCGCGTGCCCATCACTCGCCCCTAGCCGGCCACTGACGGTCCCGACCATTGTCCCTAGTTAGCCGGACCTGTTGTGTCCCTGTGTTTTGATGATGACAAATTATGACTCAGTTATGAGTCTTCATGAATGCCTTTGATGATATCAAACTTTCATAGTGTATGAGCATGTATTTACAGTGTTGATAATGAGAATATCATATTCTTATTTTGGCATGTTTTGGCATCAAAGTTATGCTAACAGTGTCCATAAGTTCTTCAAGTGTCTCTGTAGAAATAGTAGTTTAAAAGTCAAGTTTGAAGTCACAGGCACAAGGGTAACAAAGAGAGTCTTCGGGTGTCAAATGTGTTATAAAGCCAACAAATAAATGAAGAATGGTGAAGAACAGATTAAATGAAGTTGACAGAAGAAAGAAGAAGGAGTTTGAAGAAGAAGAGTCGACTAGAGTCGACTTCGTATGCATTAGGAGCCGACTTGGCTTCAACCCGCAAAGCAGAAGAGCCAAGGTCAAGGGCGACGGGTGATGCTGAATAGCGGTGACAAATAGATGCTCAACGGTGACAAATAGGCTATAAGGGTGAAAAATAGCCTAGTAAGAGTGAATAATGGGCAACAAGGCTGAAATTGTTCAAAACAAAGAAGCAGCGTCGATGCAATGCTCAAGGGGAGTTGACGCAGCCAAGCGCAAGATGTCAAAACTTCAAACAATAGGCAAAAGACTATCAAGGAAGTCAAATGGGTAATATCTATGAAGAATGGCTCATAAGGGTGAGATATGGGTAGCAGAGTTGACAAAAAGTCAACAATCGTGAAGAATAGTCAGCAGAAATGAAGAGGAGCTCGTGCAGGTAACAAGGGCCTTAACAATGACAAATGGAGCCTTAGTGGTGACAAATGAAGCTTCAACGGTGTATAATATACACCTACGGGAGACAAATAGCTCTAAGGCGACGGTTCTCATAGCAAGAGACAAAAAGCTCCAAAGGCGACGACTATCAGAGATAAGGGTGACAAATAGGTGCCTAAAGGTGTAAAATGGACGATAAGGGTGAATAATAGGTGGCTAATTCTGGCAAATAGCTCAGAAGGTTGAAATCCAAGAAACTTATGTCTGCCACACGCTGTCTTCGAAGCCCATTCATCCTGGCACGTGATCCAAGGTATCTGACTTGTCTGACATGGCCTATGATAGAAGAATATTCTCTTGCCACCTGGACAAATGGGAAATTAGCAAAACAAAGATTACATTATCCAGAAGAATTACGGAGCCCCAGTTCTATATAAATGGGTGTTCTTCTCCATGTGAAGATGGTGCTGCGAGGGAAGAAAAGGCGGGAGAATTGGAAAGAAGAGAGGTGCGAAGTCTGAAGAGAAAAGAGAGAAGAGTAAGAAGAAGATCTGTGAGAGAAAATCAGAGAGAAGATATGCGAGAGAAGATCGTGAGAAGAAGAAGAAGAAAAAGAGAGAGAGAGAGCCCGTGAAGAATAGTGTGCAGCCGGTGCTTCATTGAAAACTTGATCGTGTGTGGCCTCTGGATCAGATCCAAGTCATTTTGCTCTTTGAGAGCTACATTGTTTCCTACTTTCGTATTTGTTCCTTTTTGTTTTTGTTTTCGCTCTTCCTTGTTCTTACATCAAGCTGTGAGTCAGCGGACAGTAAGCTGTGTTGCTTAGTAGTCTTGTAGCAAGCTGTGAGGCTCAGCGGTCTTGCAAGCAAGCTGTGTTGCTCAGCAGTTAGAGAATTTATTCCTCTGTGTAGCAAGCTATGAGGCTCAGCCATTCAAGCTGTGAGTCAACGGAATCCTCACCCAGATTGAGTGACGGGTGGACGTAGGTCTGCTCGGTGCAGACTGAACCACCTAAAAATCACCTGTGTAGTGTGGTTTGCATTTGTGCGTGTGATCCATTTGTTCTACCACCTTTACAGAGTTGGTCGTATGCTGATTTGGGTTCATAGTTCTAAACTGGCATAGCCGTTAAGTGTTTGACCTTGTGTCTGGTAGAAGCGTGCATAGTGTTCGATATTAGTTATGTTTGAAGCATCCGTTTTGTGAGAGAGTTTTGCGATCTATCATTCATTTCCGTCCAGTTTAATTTGATTTGGGTTGAATTTTTAATTCGAGAATAAGTTTTTGAAAGGGGATCTATTCATCCCCCTCTAGATCCCGGCCTTGCACCTAACAATTGATATCAGAGCAAGGTTCCCCAACATGTGGTCCAACGACCAGGGGAGATCTAATGAGGTGTAGTCTCGTAGTTTTCAAGCTGAAGGTTCTTTGATTAATAGACCACCGTTCTTTACTGGCAATAACTATCCTTATTGGAAGAACATGATGCAGGTCTTCATGCGAGCTCAGAGCCATGAGATGTGGAGAGTCATTAAGAAAGGACCATATACTCTCTCAAAAAATGAAGATGGCTGGACAAGAGAGCAAATCCGCCAGTCAATAGTAAATTAGAGCACCCTCAATGCAATGTAGTGTGCCATCCATCTTGAAGAGTTCTCAAGGGTCGCAACATACAAATCATCCAAGGAGATGTGGGACCAGTTGGAGGTAATTTATGAGGGTACAGCTGAGGTAAGAGCCACAAAAGCCAATCTGCTAGTTTCAGAATATGAGATGTTTAGAATGAAGCCTAGTGAGTCTATTTCTGAAATGTATGCTAGGTTTTCTAGACTAACCAATGGTTTGAATTCACTCGGTAAAAACTATTCTGACAGTGAGCTGGTCAGAAAGATTTTAAGGTCAGTTCCTCCTGTGTGGCATACCAAAGCCACTATTATTGAAGATTCTAAGGATCTGTCTACTATGAAAGTAGACGAACTAATTGGGTCATTGATGACCTATGAAATAAATTTCAGGAAAACTGAAGAGAACGATAAGAAAATCAAAATAGTAGCTCTCAAGGGTTCTGAAAGTAGTGGAGAAAGTAGTGAGGATTCGAGTGAGTTGTGTTGGCCCGGTTAGGAGGCAATCGAGAGAGGGGGGGGGGGTGAATTGATTGCCCACCCTTTAGAACAATTTTAAACTTAATTAAAATGATGGTAGAAAAACACAAATGCTCTTTTAATAAACTATAGAGATGTGAATATAAAATGACAAATCTCACTAAATCACGCTTGATTAAAGTATTTAAATGTTCAGCAAGCAAGCACTCACAGCTTCACAACGCAAGACGATGATCACTCAGATGAAGATAAATGTGCGGATAGTTGATAAACACTCGGCTCACCGAATCACACTCGTATATGAACGGGTGATATAAACAAGCAACAACACAGAGCAAACCACGGCACAAGTAGTTTTTAGGTGGTTCAGACTCACCCAAATGACGTCCTACGTCCACCCCTCTCAACCCGAGAGAATTTCACTATAAACGCTGCACGACGGCAGCAAACCACCACACACACGGGCGTGACGGCCCACACACGTGGGTTCTCGCACGACGACGAGAAACCGCACACACACGGAGCAAGCTCCAAAATAGTTTAAGATAAACAAAGATGGAAAATACAAAGCCCAGTCTAAGAATGAAAATCTAAGCTCAAAATATGATAACCAACATGATCTTCCCCATACATCCTCAACCAAACACAGAGATTAGAGAAGGGAGCACTAGAATGATAGAACCGAGAGATGGAAGAAGCTGGTGTTAAAGATTGGTGCGCTCGAGGCAGTGGACGAAGAGGACACCGACTGCGGCCTCCAGATCTTGGCTCGGGCTCATGAGGGAACGATCTCGGTGTTGCCTTCCTTCTCCCCCAGCGGAGTGCAAAGGCCCTTTCCTCTCCTTTTCAACCTACAAGAAGATGGACTCGTTAGAAATCTCAAGGTGTTCTTCCGATCGGACAGAGGGCGGCCATATATACTCAAGAGAAAACAAAACATTAAGACATAAAAGCCCTTGCCAAAGCCTCTTCATACCACATACAAAAGATGGTGGATGCCCTAAGGCCAATATAGTAAACAACCAAGGCAAACGGAACTCAAGTAAATGGGTTCGAACTAGATCCGGAAATCACGATCAGAACGCTCCGAACAAGTGTCGACTCATGGAGTCGACTCTTGCTCCACGAGTGTTCTGCCAGAACACATAAAATCAACACACAGGAAACAAGTGTCAACTCATTGAGTCGACACTTTTTCCCAAGCGTTCTGACCTGAGAATAAAATAGCATTTGTGGTGAAAAGTGTCGACTCTTGAGGTCAACACCTTTTCACGAAGCTTCTGGCAGCACGAAGAATGGCAAAACTTTCCTGTAAGTGTCGACTCTTGAGGTCGACACTTTTTCCCGAGGCTTCTGACTTCACAAAACCAACAGAACCCTGGTGAAAGTGTCGACTCTAGGAGTCGACACTTTCTGCCAGCGTTAACAAAATCAACGCACAACAGAAAGGTGTAAACAAAGTGTCAACTTCCAGAGTCGACACTTCCAGAGTCGACTTCCAAAGTTTCAAAAAAACTTCGATAGTTGATAAGGCCACACAATGCTGTTTCTTTGAAGCCTATGAGACCATACAACCCCCTAGAAACTGACAGTGACAGCTTGTGCTCTTACGATCCATTTTACATCCAGCATAATCAGAATCAGTGAAAACATGTAAATTAAAAGAGTTATTTTTAGGATACCACAAACCAAGGTCAAGTGTTCCATTTAAATACCTGAAGATTCTTTTCACGACTGACAAATGAGAATCCCTAGGACAAGATTGATATCTTGCACAGAGACAGACATTAAAATGTATGTCAGGCCTACTAGCAGTCAGATATAACAATGAACCTATCATACCCCTAAAAAGTTTTTGATCAATTTTATTACCTTTCTCTTCTTCCAATTTTAGTGAGGTGGACATGGGTGTAGCAAATGGTTTGGCAGTTTCCAGTTGAAATTTCTTCACGATCTCTTGTGTGTACTTCTTCTGGTTGATGAAGATGCCATCTTCCAATTATTTTATTTGAAGTCCCAAGAAGAAGTTCAGCTCGCCCATCAAGCTCATCTCGAACTCTCCCTGCATGAGTTGAGTAAATTCATCATTCATTTTTAAATCTGAGGCTCCAAATATTATGTCGTCTACATAAACTTGAATAATTAAAGCATGTTCATCACAAGTCTTTGTAAACAACGTATGATCTATGTTACCTCGTTTGAATCCATTATCAATAAGAAATGAACTTAAACGATCATACCATGCCCGGGGAGCCTGTTTTAATCCATACAGTGCCTTGTCCAGTTTGTAGACGTGGTCCGGAAATCTTTCATCTTCAAAGCCCGATGGTTGTTCCACATATACCTCTTCCTTGATTACTTCATTGAGGAAGGCACTCTTCACGTCCATTTGAAACAGCGTGATGTTCCTGTGACAAGCATAGGCAAGTAAAATTCGTACAACTTCTAATCTAGCCACAGGAGCGAAAGATTCATCAAAATCAATGCCAAATTCTTGGGAGCAGCCCTTGGCTACCAACCTTACCTTATTCCTCACAACCACCCCATCTTCACTAAGTTTGTTTCGAAAAACCCACTTAGTTCTAATTATAGGATGGTTATCAGGCCGGGGCACGAGGAACCACACCCGATTCCTTTGGAATTGGTGTAGTTCTTCTTGCATGGCGAGAACCCAAGAGTTATCATTTAAAGCATCATCTAAAGATTTAGGTTCAATGCTAGAAAGTAGAGCTAAGTTATCATGAATTTTAACTTCCCTCATTGAAGCCTACGTTCTCACTCCATCATCCACACCACCGATCACATTCTCCAACGGATGGTCCTTGTGCGTGGTCCATTGGTGTGGAAGAGGCGGATGTGCTTGTTCCTCTTGTTGTTCTTGCTCTTTTTCTTTCTCTTTTTCTTGATCTTGATCTCCTGCCTCACCTTGTTTGCTTGACTCTCCTTTCTCAACATCACACTCACCTGTAATCAGAAAATGATCATTATCATTTGATTTTCTCATGGAGTACTCATCAACAACAACATGTGGACTCTCCTCGACCACAAGTGTTCTAGTGTTATAAACACGGTAAGCTCTAGAAGATAGAGAATGCCAGAGGAAAATCCCTTTATCACTCTTCGCATCAAAATTTTCAAGATTGTCTTTACCATTGTTCAAAATGTAACAAATAGACCCAAATGACTTAAAATGTGATATGTTCGGTTTCTTACCTTTGTACAGCTCGTAAGGAGTTTTCTTAAGGATCGGTCTTAGCATCGCTCGATTTGTGATGTAGCAGGCAGTGTTCACTGCCTCTGCCCATAAGTACCGTGGAAGACCGTTCTCCGCAAGCATGGTACGCGCCATCTCCACGAGCATCCTATTTTTCCTCTGGACCACACCGTTCTGTTGCGGGGTTCTAGGTGATGAGAATTGATGCTCGTAACCCTGCTTCCTACAAAATGCATCAAACTCATGATTTTCAAATTCTTTTCCGTGGTCACTTTGAATTTTCTGAATTGAATATCCTTTTTCATTCTGAACTCTAGCACAAAAATCAATGAATGCATTGCATGCATCACTCTTGTTAGCTAGATACAAAACCCATGCATATCGTGAGAAATCATCGACAATCACGAAACCATAAAGCTTCCCTCCAAGACTGCGAGTCCTTGTGGGACCAAACAAATCCAGATGCAACAATTGAAGAGGTTTTTCTGTTGAAACAATGTTTTTGCATTTAAAAGAAGTTATGATTTGTTTTCCTTTATTACATGCTTCACAATTTTTTGATGTTTCAAAATTTAAACTCGGAAGACCTCTAACTAAGCCATGGTGATTCAACTTCCTAATGACATTAAAACTGGCATGCCCAAGACGGCGATACCACAACCAAACATCTTCAGCCTTGTTAGCAACTAAACACAATTTTTCAGAAGCAATTTCATCAAAGTCAACTTGGTAAGTATTGTTACTCCTCACTCCTATGAATTTGATTTCATGTGAATTAGCATCGACAATGGTGTAGTGAGAAGACTCAAAAACAACCTTGTAACCCTTGTCACAGAGTTGACTAATATTAAGCAAGTTATGGCAAAGACCTCTAACAAGTGAAACATCTTCAATACAATGGTTGAGATCCTTACCAATTCTCCCAATTCCGATTATCTTACCTCTGTCCTATCCACCAGAAATTATCATACCGCCATTTTTCTCTGCAAGGTCTGCAAAAAATTGTTTATTCCCTGTCATGTGCCTGGAGCATCCGCTGTCCAGGTACCATTTATTTTCTACTGCCTTCATGCAGACCTGCACCAATAAGCAACCGTGCTCATTTTGATTTGGGTACCCAAGCAAGCTTGGGTCCCTTCATGCTAGCATTTCCAAAAGACTCACTGTACTTGGAGAAAAACATATCATCATCATATTGCATTAACTGGCATATATACATGTCATGCCCTATCTTCTCACAATAAAAACAAGTGGGTCTTTTCCTACCAAAATTTCTTCTGTTATTTACATTCCTAAAGATGGAGGGGAAATGAGAATTAACAGTTTGTGTATTGTCATGTGTGTCTGAACATTCTGCATGATGCGATGAACTCTTAACAACATAATGAGAATGATTTTTATTGCCATGCTTAGTATTTGAACTCTTCACAATTTATTTTTCTTTTCCTTTCAACATCTTTTCACTTGCATTCTTCACCTTTTCAATTTCAATGATAAGACTTTCATTTTTGCTGTTCAACTTTTCTTTCACTTTCTCACATTCAATCAGATTAACATTCAATTCTTCCAACTCCTTTTTCAAAAAGTCATGCCTTTCTTGGATTTCATCTTTGATTTTAAAAGCATTTTTCTTTTCTACTTCTAGGCATGTAATTTCATCTTCAAACAGAGCCAATTTAGATCCCAAAACATCATTTACATTTTTAAAATTTTTAACTTGCATGTCAAGCAAACTACATTTCTCACATGAATTAGATGAATGCAAGATTTCATGGATCTTCTTATTCAAGATTTTATTCTCATTTTTCATTCTTTTGTATTTTTCATCCAATTCCTCATATGCAAGTTCCCATTGCTCATTTGTGATAAGCTCTGAGTCAGAGATTACCTATTCCTGATCGCTCCTGGCCATAAGACACATGTTCTTTACCAGCTCTTCAATATTTTCTTCTTCATCGGACGTAGGCCCATCCTCGTCCTCGTCACTCCACGTAGCCTTCATCGCTTTGGGCTTCTTGCCCTTCACCATCTCTTCTTTCTTCTTTTGCAGCTCGGGGCATTCACCTCGCATGTGCCCCATCTTCTTACACTCGTAGCACATCACTTCAGCCGCTTTTGATGGTTCGTTTCTTTGCTTCAGCTGCCTCTTTCCTTACTTGAATTTTCCGCCAAATCGTCTCCTTTGGCGCAGAAACTGTCTTACTCTTCTTGTTAACATGGCAACTTCTTCATCGTCGGTGGTTCCCATTGACTCCTCTTGACTTGAGACACTTTCCGGGTATGCTTTCAAAGCGATTGACTTTTTCTTCTTCGTGTCCTCTTCCGTTCTCTTTATATTAATCTCATAGGCCATCAATGACCCTATGAGTGCATCCACGGTGAGGGTAGACAAATCTTTAGAATCCTCTATCACAGTCACCTTGGTGTGCCAGCTTGGTGATAGGGACCTCAACACTTTCCTTACCAAATCGGTGTCCTTGAACTCTCTTCCGAGTGATTTCAATCCATTTGTGATCTCCATGAGACGTGCGAATAGCTCGGAGATACTTTCTTCCTCTTTCATATGAAACAGCTCATAGTCTCGGATCAACATTTTTGCCTTTGTCTCCTTTACCTCTGTGGTACCTTCATAAATCAACTTGAGCTTATCCCACATTTCTTTACCGCTACTGCACATGGAGACACGAGCATATTCATTAGGGTGAATAGTGCACTGAATAATATTTAAAGCATTAAAGTTCACAGTGGCTTTCTTGATACTATCATCATCCCACATATCCTCATCCGGGTGTAAATTGTACATACCATTCCTAATGACAGTCCATATTTCATGACTTTGAGCACGTAAAAAGACAGTCATCCTATTCTTCCAATAGGGGTAGTTACTACCATCAAAGAAGGGTGGCCTGTGAATAGAATGCCCTTCGGGCATTAACCCCTTGTTAAGATTGTAAGCCATTCCTAACAGATCTCTCTAAACCGCTAGGTTTCTAGATGAAAACAGAGCCGAGACTCTGATACCAATTGTTGGCCCGGTTAGGAGGCAATCGAGAGAGGGGGGGGGGTGAATTGATTGCCCACCCTTTAGAACAATTTTAAACTTAATTAAAATGATGGTAGAAAAACACAAATGCTCTTTCAATAAACTACATAGATGTGAATATAAAATGATGAATCTCACTAAATCACGCTTGATTAAAGTATTTAAATGTTCAGCAAGCAAGCACTCATAGCTTCACAACGCAAGACGATGATCACTCGGATGAAGATAAATGTGGGGACAGTTGATAAACACTCGGCTCACCGAATCACACTCGTATATGAACGTGTGATATAAACAAGCAACCATACAGAGCAAACCACAGCACAAGCAGTTTTTAGGTGGTTCGGACTCACCCAAATGACGTCCTACGTCCACCCCTCTCAACCCGAGAGGATTTCACTATAAATGCTGCATGACGGCAGCAAACCACCACACACACGAGCATGACAGCCCACACACGTGGGTTCTCGCACGACGACGAGAAACTGCACACACACGGAGCAAGCTCGAAAATAGTTTAAGACAAACAAAGATGGAAAATACAAAGCCCAGTCTGAGAATGAAAATCTAAGCTCAAAATATGATAACCAACATGATCTTCACCATACATCCTCAACCAAACATAGAGATTAGAGAAGGGAGCACTAGAATGATAGAACCGAGAGATGGAAGAAGCCTGATGCGGGACGGACTACGGACACGACTCCAAATGGATATGTGATCCTCGGACTCTAAGCAAGCTCACGATCGTCCCTAACGAGGGAAGCATCGGACGTGCGTAGTTGAGAAACCGACAAAGAGCTAGGGTGGTCAACTCACAAATTTGTGCCCGGATCAGGTCACGGGACGGTCTCGCTCTCTCTCGTAGCAGCAGCGAATATCAATAAATAGCGAGCTAAGTTACCCTATCATGCTCTCTAGCAGCGGCATATAAAGCATATACGAACTAAGCAAAGTGCCGAGTAAGGAGCGAACATGATACCTCCATGCTACCGAGCGTGGGGAAGACTTCCCGGCCGATCTCGTACTCCCGGAACAAATATTACACAATAATTACAGCAATACAATTACTACCCACTCCACGCAGGGAGGTAAAGGGCGACACAATGGGACTCGAGAGTAGCGGTTTCGGGTTGACGGGCCGCTTCTTGTGTTGCTTCGATGGCACATGTACTCATGACCGTGGGACCCACGTGCTGGTCCGAGGGGCCATGTGGGACCGGGGTGGTACCACTGTGGTGGGGATGCCTGGAGGGGCGCTCCCTGGGATGGCGGTGTGCTGGTTCACCGGCCGGAGGCCGGGCGGCTCCGATCTCCACTCGCCGGAGTTGCTGGCCACGGATCTACAGTTCTGTTTTACAGCGCGCGACCCGGCGAGATCTGCTGCTGCGGTCACTCCCAATGTCGGATCGATGCACAAGAGGTACCGATGGAAAGATGACTTGAAATCCTTCGATCTATGGCCAGAGAAAGAAATTTAAGTTTTCCATTGATGGGCTTTGTCGAATTTTCAAGCTGCTGACTCACAGGATCTGAAAACTCAGGGAAAAATTAAGTTTTCCTGAGAGTTGGCGTTGACCGCGATGTAGAACTTCGATTCAGCCTTTGAGCCCTTCATGAAAGTTGTAGAGGCTGAAGAGAGAAAACTGGAGATATATCCTATGAAAGGTTTGGTGGAAGTTTTGATTTGTTGTGGATTTTATACTGACTCATGGTCGGATCTGGACATCAGAAACAGATCTGAATTTGGGGGAAAGACACAATTTCTAAAAATAGGTAGAGGACTTTATAAATTCGAAGAAAATTTGTGGAGGGTGAGGATGGTGGACAAAACCTCCAATAAATTTGGAGGTTCCAAAAAAAAAATAAAAAAGGATGTCGAAAGGTGGAAGAACTAAGCTTCTATTACACAGATATGAAAAGGGACAGATTAGGAAGACAGAAAGACACGAAAATAGAAAAATATAAAACGAAGTCTAAAGGACGTGATTTTTTTACTGGAGGTTGGGAATCAAGAGAGGAACCAACTCTGAAAATCTCAACGCCATATGATGTCGGAGTTGGGAGTTAAAAACAACATCCCGGAGTGAGACTCTGTCCAACCAAATAGAACCTTGGACAGAACTTCGGAGGCGGCTTCGCGGCGGCTCGATGGCGGCACGAACGGCGGCGACGGCACCAGAGATGAAATCAGAGATAGAGGGGCTCAGGTAGAAAAGGTTCTCAACCCTAAATGGTAGAGAGAAGAAGAGGAACCAAGAGGAGAGAGGGGAGGGGCGCACCAGCTCCAATGCTCATTCAACAAGTTTTCTTCTCATTAATTCTAAAAAATGGAAATTACATGCTATATATATGAAACTGAAAAAGACTCTTAATACCCTCAGATCTAGGGTTGGGAGGGGTATACAAGGTATAGAACTAATTAGTTCTAATGGCCTTTTTACAAAAATTAAAATGGAACAAAATAGGGGGGGGCGCCCCCTTGACTAGGTGGGTGTGGTAGGTGGCCTACCCTTGACATTTTAAATCACTTGTCTCCCCCATGTGTCAATTGACTTGTCAAACCTTCTAGATGCCACCTTGGCCTTTGACCAGCCCCACATGGATGAGGTGGACCAATGGGATAGAAGTGGGCCCCCCCTTGCAGGTCCTACAGGTATTTTGCACATAAACCCACACAATCCTAAGGAAGAACAAATAGGCTCATAAGGCTTTACAATTACGAATCTACTTCCCCTAGGATATAAAAATAAACAAAAGGACACAAATATAAAAATAAAATGTACATGTTCGGAGTTGATTCCCATAAATTCTCCCCGGGTGGGAAGAACTCGACCCCGTCGAGTAGGGGTATGGCTGCTCGAGTCGCTCCGGCGGATCCTTCACCGTTGCCAAGTAGCGCGGGTACGTCCCACTCCACATGACCGTCACCTGCTCATTCTGTATATACTCGATATGCACAAGTGCTGTGGGAACAAGGCCAGTGGTGGACACTCCGGGGTGGGGCCACTCTCAAAGGGAAGGGGGCAGCTCGAATACTCACTAGGAATCACCGCTGGATCCCTATAGGTGACTAGATCCGGATATAGATGTAGAGCTGATCCCATACTCATCGAGCGAGTCCACTCGCCTCTCACTCATAAGAGACCAACAACGAGCTTGCACAAGACACATGCAGACTCACCATGTACTAACACACGTATGCAAACCACACAAACAAGAAACTGACTCATGAATGACTCGAGACAAACCTATTGTTAGTCCGACCCGTACATGGGTGACGGTGGACTAGGACACCCGAATGTGTGCCATGCATGCATGTTATGTAACTGGGGATGGGTGACATGGGGGACACCGAAACGTCTAAGTATGACCTAGTCATGCATGGACGGCCCTTTGGATTTGGGAGACTTGAGAGGGCTAGGAGAGCCGGGTGTGGAAGAGCCAGGTGTGGGTGTATCGAGGATGGGCTGAGGTGGGCCGGGGGAACCAAAGTCTTCATTACCCCCAAATGATGGTTCAGACCTATTGCTATGTGGAGGTTGCTTGGCCCGAGTGGAAAAGGTGTGATAGTGAACTCCGCGGAAGAAGTGGAGTGAATATGAAAGCTCGGGAGGTTCACTAGTGAAGGGGTCAAAAGGGTCGAAGAAGGTATGGCTCCATGAAGTGGGTTGTTGAGTCCCGGAGGGTGGCAATCAAGAGGGGAGGGGTGAATTGATGGCCAATTAAAAGAAACTACCTACGTGAATTCTATACTAATTATGCATACAAGCTCTAGCCTTACACGAACAGGATCACACTCGTGAATGCGTGTGAAGTGGGTGTGATTGATAGAGAAAATGGTGAATGCTCACCTCACCGCGAAGCCCACTCGACAAGTAAACGGAATAGCAAACCACAATTGACACACGGAATTTTTAGGTGGTTCGGGTACACTGCCGTGTCCCCTACGTCCACCCCTCACACGGAGGATTAAGGCTTCACTATGTAGTGAATCACACACACACGCTGTGTAGAACAGCAAGCACACACACACACACACACACACACACACACACACACACACACACACACACACACACACACACACACACACACACACACACACACACACACACACACACACACACACACACACACACACACACACACACACACACACACACACACACATCTGAAATGATGATTACAAACGTATGCTCAAGTTTAAGCTAAATGATTCAGAATAGAAAGAGTGAAGAAGGATTGATTTATCCTGGTTGGAGGTCCCCCTTTCTCTTCTGCGAATTTTATCAAACACTTGTGCAGCACGATGACCGTTCTTGACTATCTTGGCTCGGATGTGGCTGAATCTCGATTTCGCTCGCAGTCAACAGCAGAGGCTTGATTGGAACTTTGATTCCTCCTTCTTCCCTTCACATTCACGCACACACCAAGGTGGAACAAGGGCTGGAGGTGGCTGCTGCGACCTGCACACACAAATGTTAGGAAGAAACCCAAAATCAGGACATACGAATTTCTCTTAGGATTGTCATCCTCTACAAGTTGTTATATAGGCCAAGGGTGGTCAAGGGACAGCCATGGGACAAGATCCACTTGTTATGGAGTGGATTAAGGACAGCCACACAAGTGAGGTTGGACCATTTGGTCGAAATGCCAAAAGTCCACAATCACAGCGCCGCCCAGACCAGAAAGGGTCGACCCTTGGGGTCGACCCTCATGAGGGGCCAGATGGACCGTTGGGGTCGACCCTTGCGGCTGGGGGTCGACCCAATGGGTCGACCCTTTCAGCTGGAGATGAAAGACCCACGTTAACAGAACCAGGGGACCTAGGGGTCGACCCAATGGGTCGACCCTTGTTCCAGAACATCCAAAAGATTGATTGAAAGACTCACTAAGTCCAAGAACAAGTCTAGGGGTTTCAAGATGGTATTTAAAGCATGAGAGGGAATAAAACTCAAACCATTTAAACTTAGATGAGTTCTAAACCAATTTAATACTTGAGATCAAAATAAAGAACTTCAAACCACACATTCAAAAGTCAATATGTTGAAGTCGATCTCACCAACCGTCCTAGAACGTTGGTAATCTTTGGCCATATAGAGTGTCTTGTCAAAATAACTTCTGAATTAGATTCTTCGTCCAAATTCAAATCAAAACACTTACTCTTGAGATGATGTTCTTGAGCCTTCTAAACGCCAAATCCTTATGTGATGTGATCACTTCCAAAACGTTAGAAAAGCTCATTTTCAGTTCATATAAATTCATTTGGTCATCATCAAAATCCATAAGACATAATAAATGAGGAGGGGGTTCAATAATCTCCCCCTTTTTGATGATGACAAAATTCTATATAAAAACTTCATTCCATGAACAGTTGAAACCACATTAGCATGAATCATTCCATCTCACCATATTGGACCGATATAAAAGACAACACAATATAAAACAACACAATATGTAAGATTGATTAACATTGCATATTTCCACAAGGTCTTACCGACAACAAGTTGTAAGGGGAGCAAAGTCTGAAATGCAAATAGCAAGATGCAATTTATGAGACTCAAAGGAAGTGCAACTGAACACAACTGAAATGCAAACTGAAATGAAACAAGACTTAAATGCAACATTGCTAATGAACATAAATGTCGGAAATATGATGAAATCACACAGGCATGCAAGCACACAACACACACATAGAATATAAGTAGCCGATAACCGATTGCCTGGGCACACATATAGTACAAGATTTCTCCCCCTTTAGCATCATCAAAAAGGAGGGGGTGACAAGGGATAGGAAGTGTGCCATTCTGCAAGAGCATAGCCGTCTAATCGTCATCCGGAGTCGGTGAGCTTGGCGGACGCCTAATATACTCCAAGACTTCTTCAAGCAAGTGGGATTGAGTAGCCAAAGTATCAGTAACATACTGAGAGTGCTCTTGATGAGATAGCTTCAGATCAGCGAGAGCATGTTGCATAGTCTCCATAGTCTCCCCATAATTGTCTAAACGATCATCAATAGTATCCAAACGGTCCATGAGCAGCTGAACCGCCTCGGAAGGCATGTCCTCAACAGGAATATGTGGCTGTTGCACACCGGCCTGTGCATCATCGCCATCCTCCTCCTTAGAACTAATTTCATGTGCAACACTTTTCAATGTCCGGACCAAGTTACCATCTCGCAGTTCATAGCCCATATTATGACAAATAGAATGAACAGTAAATATATCATCCTCTCTAATGGTTTGAGAAGATTCTTTTGAGAGGTTGATGTCCAGGTGTGCAAATATAGCAGAAAGTGCGGCGGCATATGAAAGAGTTCTATTCTTGTGCTTCATGCTGTTACACATATGAGCTAAAAATATAGCTGGAAAATTAACTGGAATACCACCCAAGAGACAGTAAAATAAGAACATATGGATCTCTGTCACTTTGTCATGGCCTCCTCCTCTTGGGAGCAGGATAGTAATGATCATCCTGTGTAATATATGCTGCAGGGGAGGAAAATGATTGGCGTTTAACCCAACAAGAGAATGTTCACCTTGCTCTTCAGATGTCATCATTTGATAAACAGTTTCTTCAGGAACCAAAATATCTCCAAATGTAAAGCCTTCATGAGGGAGATTAAATGCCACTCCTAAAAATTCTGTGGAGAGTATAACTCGTTGGCCATTAACCACAGTAATCGGATGTTCCCCGGACATGGTGAAGTTGCTATAAAATTGATGCACCAAATTCGGATAAATGCGTCGATGTTTAGACATGAAGAAGTCCAAATTTGGCTGACTGCAAAGAACATCCACTAAACTCGGAAGATGGCGGTTAAGATTGACAAATGATACCGCTCGAGGTTGGAGTACCTTTCTGTCCAAAACCTTGCTCGAAGGCGTAGATTCTCTGCCATATGCGGCCGCCCTACCACGACGTGCCATGGCCGCACTAGACTCCCCTCTGCTGCGAGAAGAACGCCTCTTTGGGGCCATCTAAACATAGACCGAAGGAACCGGTTGATGAGGGTGTAGATCTAGATGGTTCAACGAGAGAGGAATGCTATCCACAAAGATTTATGATCCTCCACACATCAAGAACATACCTCAATGGGAGTGAAGCTCAAGGAAGACGCGTTGGAAGCGCTCGGAAGGATTTGTGCGCGGGACGCCACCGAGAGGGCCGCGGCTAGGGCTTGAGCATGTGGGTGCCAAGAGGGGATTTGAGGGCATGAAAGGAGTGGTGGCTAGGGCTAGAAGGGGGCTTTGGGGGTTTTAGGAGATGGGAAGGGGGAAACATAGGGTTTCTACCCCGTTTAGGGCGGTTCGGATGCGGCGGACGCCGCCCGACCGTAATGGGTCGACCCCTCTCACCCCGGCCCCAGACAGGATCCGCTATCGTGAGGGTCGACCCTTGGGGTCGACCCTTCCACTATTTTTCACCAAAAAATTTGAAGGGAAAGGGAAGAGGAAAAAATGATGTGGCTCGAATCCCCAATGATAATATCATGTTGGAATCAAGAAATTGGAGTTGTTTTATGGGTGAATGCATTGGGGAACTTGTTTCAAGAAAATCTAGGATCATAGTAGACATTCATATTCTAACGTCTCCAAATTTCAGATTTCGAGGGAGTATGCTCTCTTGCTGGCATTAAAGGAACTCAAGGAAATATCGGCCATAGAAATTACAAAAAACATGGTTGTATTCTATAAATAAAAGACATGCAAGACATGCAATCAAGATTTTTCATACAATTTTTGTTTGTTTTTCAAGCAATAATAATGCACATGCATGACAAGGGATATACTATATGCATGGAACTTGATACAATTACATGTAATGCAGTGATCTATTTATACATTGATGCACATGGCTATTATTCAGACTTGTCTATCCTACAAACCCCTAGTTCTCTTCTAAATGATGTGAACTTGTCTTCACTAAGAGGTTTGGTGAAAATGTCGGCAATCTGACGATCTGTCTCAATAAAGCTGATATCAATATCACCCTTGCTTACATGATCTCTAATGAAATGATGTCTAATTTCAATATGCTTGGTGCGAGAGTGATGAACTGGGTTTTTGGACAGGTTTATGGCTGATGTGTTGTCACAAAGAATTGAGGTGTTTTTAAAGGATATGCCATAATCAATCATTTACTGTTGGATCCATAACACCTGGGCAACACAACTACCGACAGCCACATACTCGGCTTCGGCTGTTGATAATGCCACTGAATTTTGTTTCTTGGAGGCCCATGAGACCACGCATCCCCCAAGAAACTGGCAATACCCGCTGGTACTTTTCCGATCCATCTTACAGCCCGCGTAATCGACGTCAGAATAAGCAACTAGTTCAAAACACGAATTACGTGGAAACCACAATCCTAAGTTAACTGAACCAGCAACATATCTAAAAATCCGTTTTGCAGTCGACATATGTGATTCCTTTGGATTTGACTGAAATCTTGCACATAGGCAAACAACAAACTGAATGTCGGGCCTGCTGGCAGTTAAATACAATAGTGAACCTATCATGCTTCTAAAGAGTTTTTTGGTCCACTGATTTACCTGTCTCATCTTGATCAATTTTTATTGAGGTGGACATAGGAGTTGGTTGTGGTTTTGTTGATGTCAAATTGAACTTTTTCAGCAACTCCATTGCATACTTCTTTTGATGTATGAACAGCCCATCTACCGTTTGATTTACCTGCAATCCCAAGAAAAATGTTAGCTCTCCCATAAGACTCATTTCAAACTCACTTTGCATTAATTTTGTAAAGTCTTTACTGAGAGTATCATTAGTGGAGCCAAAAATAATATCATCAACATAAACTTGAACAATTAAGATTTCCTTACCATTCAATTTTATAAAGAGGGTTTGATCAACATTACCTCATTTGAATTCATTTTGAATGAGAAAATCACTTAACCGTTCATACCATGCACGGGGTGCTTGTTTCAGACCGTAAAGTGCCTTGTCCAGCTTGTACACATGGTCTGTATGCTTTGTGTCTTCAAACCCCGGTGGTTGCTCCACATACACGTCCTCCTGGATATAGCCATCCAAAAATGCACTCTTAACATCCATTTGAAATAATTTGATATTGTGACAACATGCAAATGCTAAGAGAACCCTCACTGCCTCAAGTCTTGCTACTGGAACAAAAGACTCATCAAAGTCAATTCCTAACTCTTGGCTATAGCCTTTGGCTACTAGCCTGGCCTTGTTCCTAGTTACCACTCCTTGATCGTTTGTTTTGTTTCGGAAAACCCATTTCGTTTCGATCACGGAGTGATTCTTAAGGCATGGAACAAGGAACCACACTTTGTTCCTTTGGAACTGGTGTAGTTCCTCTTGCATGGCCATGATCCATGACTCATCATTCAAGGCTTCTTCTATGGAGTGAGGTTCAAATTGAGAAAGCAAGGCTATGTAATCATGATTTTCAACTTTCCTGAAAGAGGCTCGTGTCCGTATTCCTTCTTCTACATTGCCCATCACATTGTCTGGCGGATGGTCCTTTGGAAAGGTCCATTGCATTGGTAGCTGCTGTTCAACTTGAATTTCCTGATTAGCATCATCTTATTGTGGTTATTCTTCTTCTTGTTTCTCAGTTTTTCTTTCTTTCTTCCCGATATCTCCAACATCCAACTCATCATCCTGCAAGACAGATTTTTCATTAGTTCTATTTTGAGATGATTCATCAATAATGACATGGGGGCTTTCCTCAACTACAAGAGTTCTCAAGTTGTACACTCGATATGTTCTTGAGCTAAGTGAGTACCCAAGAAGTATACCTTTGTCACTTTTGGGATCAAATTTTGCCAGGTCTATCTTACCATTGTTATGAATGTAACAGGTTGAGCCAAATGGTCTAAGATATGAAATGTTTGGCTTCTTATCTCGGTACATCTCATAGGGGATTTTCTTCAACAACGGTCTTACCATGGCACGGTTGATTATGTAGCAGGCTGTGTTCACTGCTTCAGCCCAAAAGTACCTCGGTAGATTATTCTCATTTAGCATGGTTCTTGTCATTTTTATCAGTGTTCTATTCTTCCTTTCTACAACGCCATTTTGTTCGGGGGTTCTTGGTGCGGAGAAGTCATGAGTGTAGCCTTGAGCCCTGCAAAAATTACTGAACTCATGGTTATCAAATTCCCTGCCGTGATCACTCCGCACGGTTTTGATGCAAAACCCCTTTTCATTTTGAACCACCCTGCAAAATGCTTCAAATTCCGTAAGGGCATCATTTTTATGTGAAAGGAAGTAAACCCAACAGAATCTTGAGTAATCATCCACAATTACAAAATCATATAATTTACCACCCAAGCTGTGTGTTCTGCTTGGTCCAAAGAGATCAATGTGGATGATTTCAAAGGGTCTCGATGTGGTCACATCATTCTTACTCTTGAATGATGTCCTTGTTTGTTTCCCCATGCTACACGCCCCACACACTCCATCATCGACGGCCTTCAACTTGGGCAGTCCAATTACCAAATCATTTCTAGATAATTTCAGCAAAACATTGAAACTAGCATGCCCAAGTCGGCAATGCCAGAGCCAAGCATCATCATTGTTCCTTGCAACTAAACATAAATTCTCATGAGAGGCATCATTCAGGTCTATCATATAAACATTGTTATACCTGAAACCAATGAACTTTATCTCATGAGTATTTCTATTCAAAATAGTGCAGTGGTTAGAATCAAAAATCACATTGCATCCTTTATCACAAAGTTGGCTTATGCTTAAGAGATTATGATGCAAACCTTTCACAAGCAATACAGTTTCAATGATATGATTTTGATTCTTACCTATCTTACCTTCTCCGATGATTTTACCTTTGTCCTTACCACCGAATGCTACCGTCCCACCATCCTTTTCATGCAGGTCCACAAACCATTCATTGTTTCCCGTCATATACCGAGAGCAGCCACTGTCCAAATACCATTTGTTCCTTTGAGCTCTCGAGTAGACCTGCAATTCAACCAAAGTGCTTATGGAGATTTTGGTACCCAAGCAAGCTTGGGTCCATGATGGTTAGAAGCATGATGCATATATGATCTATTTCTGAATCTAGCAGAATTTTCTTCATCATATTTCAGAATTCTACAATCATACATGTCATGACCCATTTTTCCACAATAGAAACAAGTGATGGCTCTATCTCTTTTTCTCCTTCTACCAACATTTGAAAAGGAATTATGCATGTGTTTCTTTGGTTTGGAGGATGCTGAACTTATAGTGGACCAATGGGTTGTTTGAACTTTTGATTTTTCAAGGATGGCAAGAGCATCCTTTAGCTCTTTTATTTGAGCCATTTGAGATTGGCTTTATTTTTCAGCCTTTATTTTGGCTTCATTGCAAGTAATGCTTTCAAGCTTTTCTTGTTTCATATCATTTTTCAATTCTTCATGCATTTTCAGAAATGTAGATTGTTCTTCTCTCATGCATGAAATCTCTTCTTAAAACAGTTCAATTTTGGATGCAAGAATTTCATTTTCATGCTTCATGTTTTCATTTTCTGATTTTAAAGTATGGCACTCTTCACATGATTTTTTAGTATGCATAAAATGATCAATTTTTTTTTTCAAATTTCTGTTTCAGATTTGAATCTTTTGCATTTTTCATATAAAGATTCGAATGCAATTTGCCATTGTTCACAAGTAAGAGTTTCAGTTTCAGAATCTACCTCATTTCCTTCGTCGTCATTGGCCATGAGACATAGATTCTGGACTAGCTCATCTAGTCCATCTTCATTTCCGGATTCCTCCTGATCTTCATCATGTGGCCATCGTGGCCTTGGGCTTCCTGAACTTACCTTTCTTCACCTTCTTGATGAGATCGGGGCACTCACCCCGCATATGGCCGGGTTTCTTGCATTCATAGCAAACCACTTCTTCTTTCTTGCTACTTTCTCCTCTGTTTGGTCCTTGCCTTCTTGGTCCCTCCCTGAACTGACCACCAAAGTTTCTGGTTCTTTTGACGAACCTTCTTGCTCTTCATGTGATCATGGCAACCAGTTCCTCATCTTCAGTGTTGCCAATGGAATCATTTTCACTGCCCTCTTAATCTTGTGGATTCACCTTTAGGGCCAATGGTGTGACAATTTTCTTTTTCTTGTGATCTTCCTCGCTCCTTTTGATGTTTATTTCACATGTCATCATTGAGCCGATCAACTCATCAAGAGTTAGAGTGCTGAGATCCTTGGAGTCTTCAATTACAGTGGCTTTTGTATGCCACTGTAGAGAGAGAGATCTTAGAACTTTTCTGACAAGCTCCTTGTTGGAATACTCCTTGCCAAGTCCCTTTAGTCCATTTGTAATTTCTGTCAATCTCGCAAACATGTCAGAAATGGACTCATCTTGCTTCATTGCAAACAGCTCGTAGTCCCGGACTAAAAGATTGGCTTTGGTTTCCATTACTTCTGATGTTCCTTCATAGATAAGCCGTAGCTTGTTCCACATCTTCTGTGCAGAGGAACACGTAGATATACGTGAGTATTCATTAGGATGAACAGCACATTGAATTATATTCATAGCTTTAAAATTCGCTGAACACTTCCTAATATCTTCTTCATCCCACTCATTCTCATTTTCAGATAATACATATGGACCCCTACTTATGACACGCCAAACATCATAGTCCTGGGCACGTAGGAAAACATACATTATGTTTTTCCAGTAGGGGTAGTTTGATCCATCAAAGAATGGAGGCCTTTGAATAGAATGCCCTTCGGGCATCATCCCCTTGTTTGTCATTTAAAGGGATCTAGCTCTGACGACCGTGTGGTTGAGATTAAACAGAGACCAAGGCTCTGATACCAATTGTTGAGTCCCGGAGGGTGGCAATCAAGAGGGGAGGGGTGAATTGATGGCCAATTAAAAGAAACTACCTACGTGAATTCTATACTAATTATGCATACAAGCTCTAGCCTTACACGAACAGGATCACACTCGTGAATGCGTGTGAAGTGGGTGTGATTGATAGAGAAAGTGGTGAATGCTCACCTCACCGCGAAGCCCACTCGACAAGTAAATGGAATAGCAAACCACAATTGACACACGGAATTTTTAGGTGGTTCGGGTACACTGCCATGTCCCTTACGTCCACCCCTCACACGGAGGATTAAGGCTTCACTATGTAGTGAATCACACACACACGCTGTGTAGAACAGCAAGCGCGCGCGCACACACACACACACACACACATACACACACACATCTGAAATGATAATTACAAACGTATGCTCAAGTTTAAGCTAAATGATTCAGAATACAAAGAGTGAAGAAGGATTGATTTATCCTGGTTGGAGCTCCCCCTTTCTCTTCTGCGAATTTTATCAAACACTTGTGCAGCACGATGACCGTTCTTGAGATCTTGGCTCGGATGTGGCTGAATCTCGATTTCGCTCGCAGCCAACAGCAGAGACTTGATTGGAACTTTGATTCCTCCTTCTTCCCTTCACATTCACGCACACACCAAGGTGGAACAAGGGCAGGAGGTGGCTGCTGCGACCTGCACACACAAATGTTAGGAAGAAACCCAAAATCAGGACATACGACTTTCTTAGGGTTTTCATCCTCTACAAGTTGTTATATAGGCCAAGGGTGGTCAAGGGATAGCCATGGGACAAGATCCACTTGTTATGGAGTGGATTAAGGACAGCCACACAAGTGTGGTTGGACCATTTGGTCGAAATGCCAAAAGTCCACAATCACGGCGCCGCCCAGACCAGAAAGGGTCGACCCTTGGGGTCGACCCTCGTGAGGGGCCAGATGGGCCAGACAGCATGGGTCGACCCTTGGGGTCGACCCTTCCAAGAGCCCGTGCTGGTTTAATAATTCTGGCAACATGGGTTTTGAGGGGTCGACCCTTGGGGTCGACCCTCGAGTGAATGGGTCGACCCTTGGGGTCGACCCTTGCAGGTATGGTGAAGGAGCCCGCCGGGTTCTAAAAAATAATCACCAGGGGTCGACCCTTGGGGTCGACCCTTGTGGCTGGGGGTCGACCCTTTCAGCTGGAGATGAAAGACCCACGTTAACAGAACCAGGGGACCTAGGGGTCGACCCAATGGGTCGACCCTTGTTCCAGAACATCCAAAAGATTGATTGAAAGACTTACTAAGTCCAAGAACAAGTCTAGGGATTTCAAGATGGTTTTTAAAGCATGAGAGGGAATGAAACTCAAACCATTTAAACTTAGATTAGTTCTAAACCAATTTAATCCTTGAGATCAAAATAAAGAACTTCAAACCACACATTCAAAAGTCAATATGTTGAATTCGATCTCACCAACCGTCCTAGAATGTTGGTAATGTTTGGCCATATAGATTGTCCTGTCAAAACAACTTCTGAATTAGATTCTTCGTCCAAATTCAAATCAAAACACTTACTCTTAAGATGATGTTCTTGAGCCTTCTAAACGCCAAATCCTTATGTGATGTGATCACTTCCAAAACGTTAGAAAAGCTCATTTTCAGTTCATATAAATTCATTTGGTCATCATCAAAATCCATAAGACATAATACATGAGGAGGGGGTTCAACATGGGTTCTCCCATGACTCGGTCCCAAGTTAAGAATTCATAACCACCGTCATACATTGTGATCAGTGGGATGACGGTCATGTCTAGAAAATAGGATTCCTCCCTTGGGAAAAAGGGAACGAAGTCGGACTCGACCGGCATCGGGAGGAATAGAAGAATCTCCGTGGTGACACAACCCACGGTGCACACGGAGGTAATGGACCCTATGGCCGGATGGGTGAATCTACAACTAGCGGGTTGGTCGAAGCCTCGGGCCAATATATGCGTCAACTTCCATTGCCAATCTAAACCCAAAATAAGGTCACCCAATGTGTCAACATGGTGACTAGAGTGGAATGTAGTGTGGTAGGAGTTGACGGGCACTAGGGGTAAGGTGGGGTCCATGGAGGGGTAAGGGGGTGGGACCAAGCCATCCTTGAGCCAACTAAGAAGTGGCTCGGCTATGTATAGCGTACCCGTTAGAAACACGGGTGGCTCGGGCTGAGGTGGCTCCCAATAAGATGGTTCCGAATAAAGTTCGGAAGTAGAGAGTGGTAATGGAGCACTCACGGGTGGTGAAGGCAATGGGGTAGGCAGTCCGATCAGCTCGGGACTCGGTTGGGAGGTAGATGTTTACCGAAGGGTAGCCAGGGCAGCATCGGCTCGTTGTAGGTCATCATTAAATCGAGACTCAAATGGCTCGACCTCCAGAGTGACCTTATAGGACTGTGCCAGAGAGAATGCGTCACGGATAAGACATTGGATTCGAAAGTAAAGCCGCAAACCTCTCTGGAACTTAAAATCAGTCGTGGTGCTCTCCTCTCCAACTCCATATTCCAATCGGTACTTATCATAGTCCCGAATGTACTCAGACACGGACCTATCGCCTTGGACGGGTCAGCATGGGTTGGCCATAGGTGCCGAAAAGATGAGAATGGATCCCTAGGAGTGGATATGCAAGGCCATTTGGATAAGACACTAGACCAACTATGCAAGGTTGGAATGCATGCACACTAAGGACCCAAGACTTAAACCAAGACTTGGTATGTGGCAGAGTTAATCGATCCGAAGATCACTCGCGCAAGTGTGCGGCCTTCCCGATAGGCGTAGCCTAACGTTCAGACAACACCTTTTGATATACCAATTAATGGTATGCAAATGTGACACTTAGACCGACTTAGACTTAGACTCGACTTAAACGACTCATTTTTTTTGTTAAGCAAAGACTAATGATTACCCTAGACGCAAACCTGGCTCTGATACCAAATTGATGCGGGACGGACCACGGACACGACTCCAAATGGATATGCGATTCTCGGACTCTAAGCAAGCTCACGATTGTCCCTAACGAGGGAAGCGTCGGAGTACGCGGTTCAGAAACCGACAAAGAGCTAGGGTGGTCAACTCACAAATTCGTGCCGGGATCGGGTCACGGGATGGTCTCGCTCTCTCTCGCAGCAGCAGCAGTGAATATCAATAAATAGCGAGCTAAGTTACCCTATCATGATCTCTAGCAGCGGTATATAAAGTATATACGAACTAAGCAAAGTGCCGAGTAAGGAGCGAACACGATACCTCCACGCTACCGGGCGTGGGGAAGACTTCCCGGCCGATCTCGTACTCCCGGAACAAATATTACACAACAATTACAGCAATATAATTACTTCCCACTCCACGCAGGGAGGTAAAGGGCGACACAATGGGACCCGGGAGTAGCGGTTTCGGGTTGACAGGCCGCTTCTTGTGTTTCTTCGGCGGCACACGTACTCACGACCGTGGGACCCACGTGCTGGTCCGAGGGGCCGTGTGGGACCGGGGTGGTACGACTGTGGTGGGGACGCCTGGAGGGGTGCTCCCTGGGACAGCGGTGTGCTGGTTCGCCGGCCGGAGGCCGGGCGGCTCCGATCTCCACTCGCCGGAGTTGCTGGCCACGGATCTGCAGTTCTGTTTTGGAGCGCGCGACCCGGCGAGATCTGCTGCTGCGGTCACTCCCAAAGTCGGATCAACGCACAAGAGATACCGATGGAAAGCTGACTTGAAATCCTTCGATCTATGGCTGGAGAAAGAAATTTGAGTTTCCCGTTGATGGCCTTTGTCGAATTTTTAAGCTGCTGACTCATAGGATCTGAAAACTCAAGGTAAAAATAAGTTTTCCTGAGAGTTGGCATTGACCGCGATGTAGAGCTTCGATTCAGCCTTTAAGCCCTTCATAAAAGTTGTAGAGGCCAAAGAGAGGAAAATGGAGATATCTTATGAAAGGTTTGGTGGAAGTTTCGATTTTTTTGTGGATTTTATACTGACTCGGGGTCGGATCTGGATAGCAGAAATAGATCAAAATTTGGGGGAAAGACACAATTTCGAAAAATAGGTAGAGGGCTTTAGAAATTTGACAAAAATTTGTGGAGGGTAGGGATGGTGGATAGAACCTCCAATAAATTTGGAGGTTCCAACAAAAATCAAAAAGGAGGTCAAAAGGTGGAAGAACTAAGCTTCTGTTATACAGATTTGAAAAGGGACAGATTAGGAAGACAGAAAGACACGAAAATAGAAAAATATTAAACGAAGTCTAAAGGATGTAATTTTTTTACGAGAGGTTGAAAATCAAGAGAGCAACCAACCCTGAAAATCTCAACTCCAGATGATGTCACTCAGAGTGAGACTCTATCCAGCCAAACAGAACCTTGGACAAAACTTCGGAGGCGGCTTCGCGGAGGCTCGATGGCGGCACGAACGGCGGCGGCGGCACCAGAGATGAAATCAGAGATAGAGGGGCTCAGGTAGAAGGGGTTCTCAACCCTAAAATGCAGAGGGAAGAAGAGGAACCAAGAGGAGAGAGGGGAGGGGTGCACCAGCTCCAATGCTCATTCAACAAATTTTCTTCTCATTAATTCTAACAAATGGAAATTACATGCTATATATATGAAATGAAAAAAGACTCTTAATACCCTCAGATCTAGGGTTGGGAGGGGTATACAAGGTATAGAACTAATTACCTCTAATGGCCTTTTTACAAAAATTAAAATGGAACAAAATAGGGGGGGGGGGGCGCCCCCTTGACTAGGTGGGTGTGGTAGGTGGCCTACCCTTGACATTTTAAATCACTTGTTTCCCCCACGTGTCAATTGACTTGTCAAACCTTCTAGATGTCACCTTGGCCTTTGACCATCCCCACATGGATGAGGTGGACCAATGGGATAGGAGTGGGGGCCCCCTTGCAGGTCCTACTAACATTTTGCACATAAACCCACACAATCCTAAGGAAGAACAAATAGGCTCATAAGGCTTTACAATTGCGAATCTACTTCCCCCAGGATATAAAAATAAATAAAAGGACAAAAATATAAAAATGAAATGTACATGCTCGGAGTTGATTCCCATCAAAGCCGGCGTTAAAGATTGGTGCGCCCGAGGTAGTGGACGAAGAGGACGCCGACAGCGGCCTCCAGATCTTGGCTCGGGCTCGTGAGGGAATGATCTCGGCGTTGCCTTCTTTCTCCCCCAGCGGAGTGCAAAGGCCCTTTCCTCTCCTTTTCAACCTGCAAGAAGATGAACTCGTTAGAAATCTCAAGGTGTTCTTCCGATCGGACAGAGGGCGGCCATATATACTCAAGAGAAAACAAAACATTAAGACATAAAAGCCCTTGCCAAAGCCTCTTCATACCAAATACAAAAGATGGTGGATGCCCTAAGGCCAATATAGTAAACAACCACGGCAAACGGATCTCAAGTAAATGGGTTCTAACTAGATCCGGAAATCACGATCAGAACGCTCCGAACAAGTGTCGACTCATGGAGTCGAATCTTGCTCCACGAGTGTTCTGCCAGAACACATAAAATCAACACACAGGAAATAAGTGTCGACTCATTGAGTCGACACTTTTTCCAAAGCATTTTGACATGAGAACAAAATAGCATTCGTGGTGAAAAGTGTCAACTCTTGAGGTCGACACCCTTTCACGAAGCTTCTGGCAGTGCGAAGAATGGCAAAACTCGCATGTAAGTGTCGACTCTTGAGGTTGACACTTTTTTTCGAGGCTTCTGACTTCACAAAATCAACAGAACCGTAGTGAAAGTGTCGACTCTAGGAGTCGACACTTTCTGCCAGCGTTAACAAAATCAACGCACAACAGAAAGGTGTAAACAAAGTGTCGACTTCCAGAGTCGACACTTTTCCTGACATGATTGAAAACTTAGTAAAATCAAATGAAGCACACATGTTTTCAAACAAGCATTAAGATCTATCAAATATGCATATGTAAAAGAGATTGACAAGTATTACACAAGATTTGAACCATGTACATTCCATCCATTTTGGAATCGAATTGAAACATTTGTTCTTACCATGACTTTGACGATTTGAGTGAAAATTCCACAATGAATCTGCACTTATACAATTGACATACATTTCAAACTTCAAGTTAGCAAATGAAATCCATGTCATTCATTTCAAGCTCAAGATATAGCAAATGAAATCCTCAAGTCAATACACATTAAGAAGATCACTTAGTCCATCCTTTCAAAGACAAGCCATTCATAACCTGCATTTGAAGAGGTTGGGTCGGTGCAAAGCTTAAGCATGTCAGTGCAATGATTTAGCATTCAACATAGTTCAATTAACATTCAACACAACATTTACAATATCCTTTTTAACATGTCTCAAATTCATCAAACATTAATTTTAACCAAGAATAATTTGAATTTAACTCAAACATTCACTATGTCATTCAAACCCCACATTCATCAAATATATATATCAATGCAAATCATATAAATCGAACTCATTACTTTTTCACACAATGTCTTCGTCAAAATAGCCCGGGGCACAACAAGTTGTCTGCAAGTGAACAAGCATTTCTCACCAGGAATTTTAAAAAGTTTTTAAGAATGATAGGTATGCATAGAAAGAATAGGAAAAGCCATCATATAAATAGAGAGTCACATGATAAACCTAAAATGCACAAAAAGACTTACAAATTCACTTGTTATCACTGCAAGAAGCCTGGACACCTTCGTGATGAATGTCTAGAATTGTTAAAGAAGAATTTCAAGGTCAAGGAAAGGAAGCAAAAGGCTATGGTCACAACCTGAAGTGAAGAGGAGGAGAGCATTCCAAGTGAAGAGGAAGAAAAGGAAATTTATGGACTCATGGCAAATACAAATCAAGAGGATGAAGAAGTAGGTTCTCTATTTGAAAACTTCTCCATAGATGAATGGGAACATGTCTATACTGTTTTGTTTGAATCCCATAAAAAAATAAGAAAATAAAACAAAGCCATGAAAAAGAAATTGAATGTTGTCATTGATTCTAGTTCAGAAAATACAAATTCAGAAATGCTGAAATCTAAAAATGATGATATGAGAAAACAATTGAAAGATTTTCATGCTATATGTTTTAAACTAGAAAGATTAAAATCTGAAAATGAGAAACTCAGAAATTAAATTAAAGAAGCTAAAAATCCATGTTCAACCAATTCTACCTGCAATGATTGCTTATTTATGAAAGATTTGAATAAAAGTCTTCACTCTGATATTGAATGGCAGAAAGACTTAATTGCTTCTTTGAGAGAAGTGAATAGAAATATGCTTGACAAGAAAATTGAACTTGAACAGTTAGAGGAGTTGTATGCGAAATTAAGCTCAATCCCCAATGATAAAACTCGTGAAGAAGGAATTAAAAGTCTGAAAGAAGAAAACGAAAAATTAAAAGAGCTAAATTCATCTATATCAGAAAGACTGCTTGTGTTAGAAAAAGGAAAATACATTTTGAAAGAAAATAAATCTGAAAATGAACATCAATTGAAACAGGAAATTGAAAATCTCAAAAGTTTGAATGATGTTCTGCATCAACAAATTATTTCATGTGAGAAAGACATAGTGAGCTATGAATTTCAAATCTCATCTCTTCAGTCAGAAATCAACGATCTGAATAATTCCATATCAAGGTTTATTGATGAGAAAGAAAACTTGAATAAACTTCTGGGAGTTAAGGTTAACTTCCAAAGGGAAGGGCTCGGCTATAGCCCTATGAATAAAAAATAATTTGAGTGAAAAATGCAGACTTCATTTGTTCTTGCTTCAAATGATTTTGATATAATGAAAGATGTGAACAGTAAATTCATAAATCATGCTGGTCTCTCTTTGCATGCTAGTCACAATGCTGTCTCACACACACATGCAAGTAGAAAGGAAATTAGAACTTCATGCTTTTATTGTGGAAGAAATGGTCATATGATGTATTACTGTCTTGTTATGAAGTCTGATGATTTGATTGCATGTAACAAAGAAAATGGATTCAAAAATTCAAGAAGGGTTATAAATAAGAGAAATTTTCATGCTAAACACCATGTAGCTAAGCAAGCCAGAATTCAATGCTTTAATTGTGAAAAATTCGGCCATACAGTCAAGGATTGTTGGCACATGAAAAGGAAACAGAATTTCTATGTCAAGAATGATAAAATTTCTGTCAACCCACAGAAATTCCATGATTATTTTTATAATAAAAACACAAAATCATTTGTCTACTATAATTACTATGGAAAAATTGGCCATATCATGAGTGATTGTTTCATGTGTAAATTTGATGATCTTCAAGCTCAAAAGCTATGGAGAGCACCAGTGAGAGGTGCTACTAACTCTTCAGGACCCAAGAGATCTTGGGTACTTCTGCATAGAAAATGAGAATTTGGTTGCAGGTGTGCCTTGGAGCCAGAAGGAAATAAAAGGGGGTTCAATAAAGTCAAGGCACATGCAGTTTGATAAAAATCCCAATTTTTGTTTTCATTGTTATATTTGTTGATTGCCATTTCCCTCTTGATAGTTGCATATCTGATTAGATTAGATTTATTATTTCAATTGGTTGAATAATTAAGGGGGAGTTGAAATAAATGTGTTGCATGAGTTCTCATCTCTGCATATGCTCATTTGCATTGTTATGCTTCACTAGAAATTTGTTGTTCACATAGGATTGCACTGCATTTGTTATGCATTTACATGCATGATCCTATGGTATATAAAATGGTATTTTGGGAGAAGGGCAGATCATGTCTGTCTGGAAACCCACTCTATGCGTGAGGTGGTCTTAAGATCTAAGTTCTCCGCCTAGTACCATGGGTCAAACTTACATATAAATCACTCTAGATATTCATGAGCATAATTCAGTAATCCCCTACATGGTCTTTATGTCATATTTGATGTTTTAGTGCATTCAGATAGGGGGAGTCCTTGTATTTCACGGCCTACCCATATGCATCGGTTTGTCCTCATGCATTGTTTGCATTTAGGTAGGGGGAGTCAGTTCATATCTAACTTCTCGTGCATACAATTTGAGTCAAAAACTCTCAAAAAGGATTTGAAATGCATGCATACACTTAGGGGGAGTAATTCCCTGCATTTGTTGAGGGGGAGTCCCATTTGAAAATTTTTGAACTGCTCTAAATTTAATGAAGCTTATCTCTATGAAAAACTGTTTCAAATTGCTTCATCCTGAGCTCTCTAACAATCTGTCACCTGCTCAGAAATGCTGATCACTCTTGCCATATATGTGCCTTAATCATTATGATGTTTGCCCTATTTTGTTCTCATTGATGTGGTCATTCTTGAAGTCACCTATTGACTGCTGCTCTGTTGAAATCTTTTATCTGCCAAATATTTTTGAAAATTCTTGAATTCATTGTCTACTTATTGAACATTTTTCTTGGCTGCCACTTTCACCTTCATAATACATCAGAATTTTAGAGGAATTCCAATCTGATTCACCAATTCATTAATTCGAGCAAATCACATTTAGGAATCTTCTCTTATAAGACAATATGATGTCCCATGAATAAAATTATTGGTTTGAGCCTAATGAATTCAAGAGTTTAAAAAATTAAATTTCATGAAAAAGATTGTATTTAGAACTTAATAGGTCTCAACCAATTCCCACATGTTGTGTCTTGTGCAATCTTTTAAGATATGAAAATTTAAGGTTAAGACAACCTTGGTTGAGAAACTTGGATTAAGTATTATTCTTAAACATAAAGCAATCTGAAAAAATTCCAAAGGGCAACACATGATAAAAAATTATGAATCAAGCTCAAGATAGAGCAATGGCTAAGGGTTCACTGAGAAACTAGATCCTTCATCAAAGAAATGAAGTGAACTATGTCATGAGGTGCCCTTGCTATATATCTCTATTCAAAATGAGGCAGGATAGTTAGTCTCACTGAGTAACTAGGGGTGCTGGCGTCTAATCAACGTGCACTCTTATGTAAAAAAGTGTGGACTACACTAGACTGTTCTTAAAAATGATGAGCCAAAATAAAAATCTGAAAATATTACCAAAAGGTCAGAAAAAGTGCTGTAACCCTAAGGACAAAAAATCAGAAATGTTGAATGTGTTTAATCTCAATACTAGTCTTGAGTTACTTCTAAGGGAGTCATTGATTTTGAATGAGTAAGGTTAAACAAGAATTAAACATGTAACCGTGGTTTATTTCTATTAAGTATGAGTGCAAAATATTTCAAAGAGTTTAATTGATAAACTCTACATTTATTATACTTAAACCAAGCAAAAAATAAGGGTTGCATCATAAGCGTTCATATAACAGAAGAATCTGAAAATTAAAAGCTTGTCTAATGAATGCTGTTTTAGATTGTGACTCTTCTAATCCAATAACTTTCTTGAACTTCATGTCACCTTACTAATTTTGTTTGCCCAGAATTTTGATGATATTCATTGCCTGCTACAATTTATATTGAAACTCCTTGTTTGATCCTTTGATTAATACCTTGTCTGATGATACTGATCTTAAAATTCTTGGAAATGCCTTGATATCCTCACTTGGTATCTAATTCTGTGTTTTCATGTGACCTTATTCATTTCTGAACTTGTCTTGTCTCAAATTGCTCATCTCCACATTATCATCTGAGCATCAAACTCATTTTTTTTGATGATGTCAAAGGGGGAGAGTTTGATGAGTCACTATAAGGGGAGAGAGTTAGTTGAGAGAGTTAGTTGCTTCATTAAGGGAGAGATGATATTTTAATTGCTCTGATTGTGTCTTGATTCTTGATTACATCGCTCATAATGACTCATAATTGCCATTATCAAAAAGGGGGAGATTGTTGTGTCCCTGTGTTTTGATGATGACAAATTATGACTCAGTTATGAGTCTTCATGAATGCCTTTGATGATGTCAAACTTTCATAGTGTATGAGCATGTGTTTACAGTGTTGATAATGAGAATATCATATTCTTGTTTTGTCATGTTTTGGCATTAAGGTCATGCTAATAGTGTCCATAAGTTCTTCAAGTGTCTCTACAGAAACAATAGTTTAAAAGTCAAGTTTGAAGTCACAGGCACAAGGGTAACAAAGAGAGTCTTCGAGTGTCAAATGTGTTCTAAAGCCAATAAATAGATGAAGAATGGTGAAGAACAGATTAAATGAAGTTGACAGAAGAAAGAAGAAGGAATTTGAAGAAGAGGAGTCGGCTAGAGTCGACTTCGTATGCATTAGGAGCCGACTTGGCTTCAGCCCGCAAAGTAGAAGAGCCAAGGTCAAGGGTGACGGTTGATGCTGAATAGCGGTGACAAATAGATGCTCAACGGTGAAAAATAGGATATAAGTGTGAAAAATAGCCGAGTAAGAGTGAATAATGGGCAGCAAGGCTGAAACTGTTCAAAGCAAAGAAGCAGCATCGACTCAATGCTTAAGGGGAGTTGACGCAGCCAAGTGCAAAATGTCAAAAACTTCGAACAACATGTAAAAGACTATCATGGAAGTCAAATGGGCAATATCTGTGAAGAATGGCTCATAAGGGTGAGATATGGGCAGCAGAGTTGATAAAAAGTCAACAATCGTGAAGAATAGTCAGTAGAAATGAAGAGGAGCTCGTGCAGATAACAAGGGCCTTAACAATGACAAATAGAGCCTTAGTGGTGACAAATGAAGCTTCAACGGTGTATAATATACACCTAAGGGTGACAAATAGCTCTAAGGCGACGGTTCTCATAGCAAGAGACAAAAAGCTCCAAAGGCGATGACTATCAGAGATAAGGGTGACAAATATGTGCTTAAAGGTGTAAAATGGATGATATAGGTGGCTAATTCTGACAAATAGCTCAGAAGGGTGAAATCCAGGAAACTTCGGCCTGCCACACACTGTCTTTGAAGCCCATTCATCTTGGCACGTGATCCAAGGTATCTGACTTGTCTGACATGGCCTATGATAGAAGAATATTCTCCTGCCACCTCGACAAATGGCAAATTAGCAAAATAAAGATTATTTTATCCAGAAGAATTACAGAGCCCCTGTTCTATATAAATGGGTGTTCTTCTCCGTGTGAAGATGCTACTGCGAGGGAAGAAAAGGCGGGAGAACTGGAAAGAAGAGAGGTGCGCAGTCTGAAGAGAAAAGAGAGAAGAGTGGGAAGAAGATCTGTGAGAGAAAATCAGAGAGAAGATCTGAGAGAGAAGATCATGAGAAGAAGAAGAAGAAAAAGAGGGAGAGAGAGCCCATGAAGAATAGTGTGCAGCCGGTGCTTCATTGAAGACTTGATTGTGTGTGGCCTCTGGATCAGATCCAAGTCATTTTGCTCTTTGAGAGCTACATTATTTCCTGCTTTCGTATTTGTTCCTTTTTATTTTTGTTTTCGCTCTTCCTTGATCTTACATTAAGCTGTGAGTCAGCGGACAGCAAGCTGTGTCGCTCAGCGAACAGCAAACTGTGTCGCTCAGCGGTCTTGTAGCAAGCTGTGAGGCTCAGCGGTCTTGTAAGCAAGCTGTGTTGCTCATCTGTGAGAGGATCTGTTCCTCTGTGTAGCAAGCTGTGAGGCTCAGCGATTCAAGCTGTGAGTCAGTGGAATCCTCACTCAGGTTGAGTGGAGGGTGGACGTAGGTCTGCTGGGTACAGACTGAACCACATAAAAATCACCTGTGTTGTGTGATTTACATTTGTGCGTATGATCCATTTCTTCTACCACCTTTATAGAGTTGGTCGTATGCTGATTTGGGTTCATAGATCTAAACTGGCACAACCTCTGTCATGCCCTGAGATTATGCAGCGAAAACAATCGGCAACGTGAATAGTCGGCTAGTACGTCTCGAGCGAGCAATATAATCAGAGCGCAATACAATCACACATAAGGGTAATTACACAATGTAATTCGCCAAAACCTTTAACTTTATTTCTTCATAAAATAATTCCCAAAGTACATAAATTCTTGACTCTCTTGTCACTAGACTCAATAAAATAAAAATTACATCATGACTCGACTAGACATTGATAACTAAGGCTTCTCTCGATCCATATCCTTTAACCGCTCTTGGATCCATCACTTGAATAATCTAAATCCGTCCCACTAGAATTTTCTGAAAAAGATTGGAAAGTAGGGTAATGAGTACACATGCCCAGTAGATATCTTCGTATCAACATGAAGGCAAATTTAAGTAATTAACATTTTTACTCTAGAGAATAAGATAAATCATGCGGATACGATGAAACACATGAATAAAGCTAAAGTAACAAGATACGATCAAGCTTGAGATATGAGAATATGATTAATCAAGTATATAACAAGAATGTCAATTTTACCTTTCAAGAATGTAACAAGAATGTACTTTTCATAACCATGAAGGCTATGCACTAGAAAGTCATGTAATAAGCAAGAAAATACTTTTCGCTCTATAGCAAGTACTTCGTGAATTTATGTGGATTCCCATGGACATTTCACTTATTTATAGAGAAAGTCCTTCCAGCGCAATGCGACGCCAGTAGCATCATACCCTATGGTTTACAGTATGTTTCCGACAATCAACTGAGGGGACTAGTATAGAGCCCTTGAACACAATCAGTGCTCGAATTGCATCTTCAAGTACAAATCAAGCTACTTCCACGTTTATATCAATAATGTGGCCAATAATGTACAAGTTCAACAATAGTTCATAATAAAGTAATCAAAAATAAGAATGTTTCAATTAAGAACAAAAGATTCCAAAGAATGAATTAATAACTAGGTTATGCTAGAAAAATCCGACAGCATAACGGTACATTCTTTTATTTTTCCATACCTTAATATTGATTTGTTATCATAGGCTTAGAGTCCAGAAAATCCATGAACTCAAGAAAACCAACCTCAAAGGTCAAACCTTGGGTTAGATTAATTCAGGAATCAAGCGGTCTGTTACTGGACCGTTTAGCACGCCTGGCGGTCTAGTGAAGGACCGTTTGACAAAGAAAGTGGTCATGTGCTGGACCGTTTCATAAGACAGAGTTTGATATTTCGAAACAGAACATCTGGAGCCTTGCGGTCTAATGGAGGGCCGTTTAGGATCCGTTAGCGGTCAAGTGCAGGGCCGCTAGCAGACTCTGGCGGTCAATCAGAAGGCCGCTAAGTTCTAGAGAGTATAAAACACCAGTAAAAGTGTTTTCTAGACATTGGGTTTTAATGGTACAACCAGCTCAGCGTCCTAGTGGGAATCCCAAGCTCACGGAGTCTTACGGAGGCCTTAAAATAAGATTTCCTAGTACGTTGGAAGGAATATCCAAAGGAGAGGTCATCAAGTCCAAGATTATGTACTTAATGTGCAAAAGTATAACTAATGACAACATATCGAGATATGTGCTATGTACTTAAGAAAATGACTCTGAGAAGAGAGATAGAATCATGTAAAACAGAGTTCAAATCGTAAATCCTCTATCATTGGAAACATATGTTTATTACAAAGTATATCATTTTGGTCACCAATTAACATAAGTTAAAATAATACCAAATGTGCTTAGAAGCATGGAATCTATTGTAATAAACAATAAAATCAACTAAGTATATGAAACCAGTACTTAAAACAGGATTTAACTTAGTTAACTAGGCTTATCATATAATAAATATGGTAATTCTACAATATATTCGGATTAACAATATTACAAAAAATTAGAAAACCAAACGGTCTAATGAGCGACCGTTTAACTTGGGTAGCAGTCTATCGGGCAACCGCTAGAGTTCCAAGCGGTCTACCGGAAGACCGTTTACTCCTGTACAAAACTGAGTTCAACTAATAATGAAACAAAATGTTAAACCAAGACATATCATGCCTAGAAATTAACATATATAAACTTCCATAATCATGATAGAACAAGGATAGGCCAACAATATGCATAGGTTTATGTAAACAACAAGAAAATTCCATTTTTACTTCATTAAGGCTAAGAATTATGCATGAAGAGTAGACTAGATGCATAGTCCTAAATAAACATGAAATTCACAAAGTACAATGCATGAAATCGAATGAAATAAGACGGCTTTTATTCCTGACATAAAATTTGAGCCATCCATGAAAAAACCTACCTTAATTTGTGCTCCTAGAATTTCAATTTCGGACTGGAAGTAAGTCCTAGTTCACTGAACGTCTTGTATTAGATCAGCAACTTCATGTCCTTCTATCTCCTGATTCCCTTGTCCTAAAGATGTGAAATTTTGAGGGCAGATAGAAGTTATAAAGGGTAACAAAAAGTTCTAAAGACACCTTTGCTAAATACCTCGTTTAGGGCTTCGAATTCCTTGATCAATCTGGGTCGGATGCACTAATTCCTGAGTTTCTTAGATTGAATCAGCGACTTTGGAAGCCTCTAACTCTTTACAGACTTGATCTCTTAAAACAAAATTTGGAGGAGAGTTAGATCTAACTATAATGAACAACTTCCTAGAAGAAACTTATCTCTAATTCAACCTCTTTACCTGAGTTCCACGCGAGCCAAAGTAGGGGTCGCGCATGTCAAATCTGGGACCTATTTATAGGTTTTAGCTAGGGTTTGAGGATTAGAACAAACTTAGAGTCCAAATTATGTTTCCAATTTGATCTTATAACCATCTATATTTATATAATTAGTAGATAGAGTCGACCCTAGGTGATTTGGATTCCAAAAATCTAACCTTTTTCACGTTTTCTTATACTCACGGAACTGACAGGGCTTAGCGGTCTAGGACTAGACCGTTTACCAGCGTCTGGCGGTCTCGCGATAGACCATTTGCCTCTATGAGCGCCGAATTTGAATTTAGTTCAAACTCTTTTAATATTATCCATGGTATTATCCTTTAACTTATCTTCTAAAGGAGTCATTATCTCTTAATTCCGTGATTACTCTTATTTTAGGGTTCTAGACTATGGGCTTATTATATGGGCCTAGACCTCTTGGACTAATGTGGGACCTAAATAATTAGATTTAATTAACCATAATTCAACTAATAGCCCATTAAACGCTTAGTAATTATTATAATTATATTTTAAATCCAAAAAATACTTAGAAAATTCTCCGGCATTACACCCTCCCCCACTAAAAAAGAATTTGTCCCTAAATTCAATACATGGATTTATGGAGAGTGTACTTACATTCAAATAATTCTGGGAACCTTTTGCGCATGGCTTCTTCCGTTTCCCATGTTTCTTCTGATTTTGTCCACTAGATCTTGACCATAGGAATAGTTTTATTCTGAAGTTGCCGTACCTCTCGTTCAATAATCTTGATTGGCTTTTGCTCATATGTCAAGTCCTTTTTGATTTCTAGGTTGTCGTAAGTAATGACATGGAAAGGATCAGGTACATACTTCTTGAGCATTGAGACGTGAAATATATCATGAACTTTAGATAATTGAGGCGGTAAAGCTATTCTATATGCGACTTCATCAACCCTTTTGAGAATGTCAAAGGGGCCAATGAATCTTGGAGTAAGCTTTCCTTTGATGCCGAACCTTCGAATACCTCGACCTGGAGAAACCTTCAGAAATACATGGTCTCTTACTTAAAATTTCAGGTCGCGTCTTCGATTATCAGCATAAGACTTCTGTCTATCTTGAGCTATCTGAAGTCTTTCTCGAATAAGCTTTATCTTCTCGATAGTATCCCTAACGATATCGGGACCAAGAAATTACCTTTCTCCTACTTCATTCCAACAAATAGGCGAACGACAACTTCTTCCATATAGAGCCTCGAATGGTGCCATTTGTATACTAGCTTGATAGCTATTATTATATGAAAATTCCACAAGAGGCAAGCGATCGTGCCAACTTCCTCCAATGTCAATAGCATAGGCCCTGAGCATATCTTCCACCACTTGATTTGTCCTTTCAGTTTGACCATCAGTTTGTGGATGGAATGCCGTGCTAAAATTTACTCTAGTCCCTAATGAATGTTGTAGACCTTTCCAGAATTATGATGTGAACCGAGGGTCTCGATCAGATATGATGGTGACAGGGACACCATGTAGTTTGACAATCTCTTTCATGTATAATGCTGCTAGTACATCCACAGACCATCGACTCTTGATTGGTAGAAAATGTGCAGATTTAGTCAATCGGTCTATGATCACCCATATACCATCATGTCCTCCTCGTCTTGGATAAACCCATGATAAAATCCATCCCTATACTTTCCCATTTCCACTCTGGAATATTCAAGGGTTGTAATTTCCCTGCAGGTCTTAAATGTTCCGTTTTTACTTGCTGACAAGTGATACATCGGGACACGAAATCTGCTACTTCTCTTTTCATATTGGGCCACCAAAAGTTTCTTTTTGAATCTTGATACATCTTGGTAGCACCAGGGTGAATATTATATCTTGATTTGTGAGCTTCTTCCATGATCAATTTCTTAGTGTCATCATGATTCGGCACACAAATCTGACCCTTAAATAGCAGTCTTCCATCGCTTGAGATAGAAAATTTCGGTCTTTGATCAATATGATGCGGGACGGACACGCGACTCGACTCCAATTGGATATGCGACCCTTGGACTCTAAGCAAGATCGTGATCGTCCCTAACGAGGGAAGCATGCGGACGTGCACGGTTGAGAAATCGGCAGTGAGCTAGGGTGGTCAACTCACAATTTCATGCCCGGATCGGGTCATGGGACGGGTTCACTCTCTCGCTCGCAGCGGTGAATAACAATATGTAGCGAGCTAATTACCCTATCATGCTCTCTAGCAGCGGCATAAACAAGTATATATGAATAAAGCAAACGCCGAGTAAAGGAGCGAACACGATACCTCCACGCACCGGGCGTAGGGAAGATGATCCCGGCCGAACTTGTACTCCCGGAATAGTAATTAATTAAATTACAGCAATGAATTTACTGCCCACTCCACGCAGGGAGGTAAAGGGCTACACAGTGGGACCCGGGAGTAGCGGGTTCGGGTTGACGGGTAGCTTCTTGCGTAGCTTCGGCAGCAGCGTACTCACGAACGTGGGGCCCACATGTTGGTAAGTGGGGCTAAGTGGGACCGGAGTGGTGCCACTATGGTGGGGATGCCTGGAGGGATGCTCCCTGGGACGGCGGCACGCTGGTTCGCCTTGTGGAGGGCGTGTCGGCTGGCCGGGCGGTCGGTACGGCTTGCTGTCCACAAGCTGGAGCTTCTGTTCTTCAGCGCGCGACCCGTCGATAACGGCTGCTGCGATCAGCCCCAATGCCGGATCGACACGAAAATGGCACCGTTGAAAAGTTGACTTGAAGTACTTCGATCTATGGCCAGAGAGAGAAAATTGACTATCCCAGATCTGGCCCTTGTCGAATTTAGAAGTTGCTGTTTGACAGACCCAGATCTGACAGAATAGATCTGAGTTTTCCTGAGAACACGAGTTGACCGAAGGAAGAACTTCGGATCTAGAAGTTGACTCCTTGATGAAAGTTGCAGATAAAGAAGTAAGGAAGATGGAGATATTTTTTGTAGAATTTCGTGTGGAGGTTTAATAGGGGAAACAAAATTTATGATCCTGGTGGGTCAGATCTGGACAGTAGCGATAGAACTGATTTTGGGATCTGACAGTGATTTTTAAAAAATAGGTAAATGACTCCAGAAATTCCAAGAAAATTCGTGGATGATGAGGGTGGTGGACAGAATCCCCAATAAAATTGGTGACCGAAGAAAATAAGGGGAAGGGGGTCGAAATGAGGAAACACAGAGCTGTTGTTACACAGATCTGAACAGAGACAGATCTGGTGGATCCAGAAGCTAAAAAGGAAAAGAAAATTGGATGAAGCTCTGATTTCGATGGAAATTCACTGGAGGTGGGGGTTCATGTGGGGAACCTACCCTGAAAATCTCAGCTCCAGAAGATGTGGGAGTTGGGAGCTAAAATTCTCGGAGTGAGCCTCTATCCAGTAGAACATAAATTTGGACAGAACTTCGGAAGTTGCTTCGCGGTGGCTCGATGGTGGCACGAACGGCGGCGGCGACGACAGAGATAGAATCCAGAGGGGGAGGGGGAGGAGATAAAAGAGGGTCTCACACCCTAGAGGGCTGGAGGAAGAAGAAGAATAGTAGGGGGAGAGAGGGGTGCGCAAGAAGCTCTTGGCCAATTCAACAATTTTTCTTTATTAAAATCTCTAATGACACTATACATAGGCTTATATAGAGAATGGCAAGGGGTGGGGGGCTGGGAATTTCATGGGAGAGAGGGGAGGGGTAAGCATTTTCTTCCCCCATGTGGTCAAATGATCAAATTAAATAAAAAATACAACATGGGATAAACTATATTATAAGGGGGAAGCATCTTGGACTTTACTTGGTCCAAGTTTGAATTTTCTTCCACCTTGTCCCCTTGAATGGTCAAGCATCTAGAAGCCCACCTAGGACCTTTGACCAGCCCCACATGGACCCCTAGGGCTTAGGTGGACCAATGGGGAAAGAGTGTGGGGGCCCCTTGCTGGACCTACTGGACTTTTGCACAAAACCCACTAAAACCTAAAGACTCACATTTTGGCTTTTAAAGCCTTACAATTGTAAACCTACTTTCCCAAGGATATAAATGTAAACTAAAAGGACACAAATACAAAAATAAAATTAAGTGCCCGGTGTTGATTCTCATCAATTCTCCTCGGGTGGGAAGAACTCGACCCCGTCGAGTAAGGGGTGCGGTTGCTCAAGTTGCTCCGGTAGATCCGTCACCAAACCTGGAAGCGCGGAGTACGCTCCACTCCATGTAATCGACACCTGCTCATCCCGTATAGATTCGATATGCACACGCTGCTGGGGAATGAGGCTAGAGGTGGACACTCCGGGGTGGGGTCACTCTCAAATGAGGGAGGCGGCTCAAAGACTCACTAGGAATCACCGCTAGGTCCCTTTATGTGACTAGATCCGATATGTAGGGGTAGAGCTGATCCCAAAGTCCGACAAGTATCACACTCGAAAGGGAATGACAACGCGAGCGTACAAAGGACCGACTCGACTCGATGTATGTACAGACACACAAGACCCTAGACACATCTAATGTTAGTCCGACCCATACACATGCAAGGGTGGACCAGGACACCCGAATGTGTGCCATGCATGCATATTATGCAACCGGGGGTTGGTGGCATGGGGAATACCTAGACGTCCAAGTATGACCCAGTCATGCATTGTCCTCCTATGGGATTTGAGTGTGGAAGGGCTAGGAGATCCAAAACTACCTTTGTCTTCACCCTTAGATGTAGGTAAGGCATGCCAACTAGACCGAGGGGTAGGGGTGTGATAGTGAACTCTTTGGAAGAAGTGGAATGAATACGATGGCTCGGGAGGTTCACTAGTGAAGGGGTCAAAAGGGTAAAAGAAGGTATGACCCCTTGTGATGGGTTCCCACAAGTCACAGTCCCATGTGTAGAAGTCTTGAAGGTGTGGATGGTCACCTTTATGCATTGTGGTAGGTGAGACGGTGATCATATGTAGGAGGTATAGTTGCTCCCTCGGGCGAAAGGGTATGAAGTCGGGTTCGACCGACATGGGGAGGAATAAGAGGATCTCCGTGGTGACACAACCCACAATGCACACGGAGGTAATGGACCCTAAGGCCGGATGGATGAAGCTAAGACTAGTGGGTTGGTCGAAGCCTCGATCCGACATCGGGATTGAACGCAGCAGCAGATCTTGCCGGGTCGCGCGCTGTAAAATAGAAGCTTCAGATCCGTGGACAGTACATCCTCGGGCCTCCGGCTCGGGCCTCCCGGCCTCCTCTCGGTGTTCTAGGTCGACCGCCTTCCAGGGATCACTCCTCCAGGTGCCCCATTCACAACGGGACCCAGCCTGCCAGACTCGGAGGGCTGAGCTGCACGTGGGCCCCACAACCCGCAACAAGCGTCTTCCGGACGGCACCGACGAGCAGATCCAAGTGCTGTCCGTCAACCCTAGATCGATCCTCCCGGGTCCACTTGTAGCCCGTTACCTCCCTGCGTGGAGTGGGCATCAAAATTCACTGCTGTAATTTAAATATTTACTGTACCGAGAGTTACTGACTTGGCCGGGATCGTCTTCCCCACGCCCGACGCATGGAGGTAAATTCACTCCCTCTCTCTTTCGCATTTGCTTTACTCGTATCTATTTGTATATGCCGCTGCGAGTGTCAGGATTCTTAGCCCGATATATTGTTATCACTGCTGAGAGAGAGAGAGAGAGTGAGTGACCCGTCCCGTGACTCGATCCGAGTACACGCGAAAAGTCGATACCCGAGACTCACTACCGATTTCTCAACCGCGCACGGTCCAGCATTTCCCTTGCATAGGGACGATCGCGAGCTAGAGTCCCAGGTCGCGTGTCAGTCCCGCATCACAATATTACCCTTAATCTCCATCAATGTAGGATCATTTTCTTGTAATTGGACTAAGTCCTCAATCAATGTAGGTTGAGACCTTATGTTGGCAATCATACCTCCTTCTCCTTCTCTATCAATATCAAGATTTAAATGAGAAAAATCTTCAATAAGACAAGTTATACCTTTCCAGAGGCTTGCTAGAGTTGCCATTGGTTTCCTACTAAGAGCGTTAGCTACAACATTTGCTTTCCCTGGATGATATTGAATAGTAAAGTCGAAGTCCATGAGATACTCCAACCATCTGCGTTGTCGCATGTTTAACTCCTTCTGGGTGAAAAGATATTTCAGACTTTTATGATCCGAAAATATAGTTAATTTCTCCCCATAAAGGTAATGTCACCATATCTTCAATGCGAAAATAACCGCAGCTAATTCCAAATCATGCACAGGGTAATTTTCTTCATGATGCTTCAACTGTCTTGACGAATAGCAAATCACCTTTCCCCTTTGCATAAGGACACATCCTAGGCCAATGCCAAATGCATCCGTATAGACTTCAAAACCACCACCCTCGATGGGTAATGTCAAAATAGGGGCTGTAGTAAGGTGATCTTTAAGGGTTAGAAAACTTTCTTCACAGTCCTTCGACCATACAAAAGGGTTTTCCCTTCTTGTGAGTCAAGTCAAAGGAACGGCAATCCTTGAGAAATCTTTAATAAATCTCCTATAATAACTAGTCAGTCCTAGAAAGCTTCTTACTTCAGACACGGTCGTCGATCGGTTCCAATTCTTAACTGCTTCTATTTTAGAAGGATCGACAACGATACCCTCCTTTGAGATAAGATGGCCAAGGAAAGAGACCTCCTTTAGCCAGAACTCGCACTTACTAAGTTTTGCATAGAGTTTGTGCTCTCTTAATATTTGCAAGGCTATTCTTAAGTGCTCTTCATGTTCCTCCTTTGTTTTGGAGTATATAAGAATATCATCTATGAAGACGACTATAAACTGGTCAAGATAAGGCCTGAAGACATTATTCACGAGTTGGATAAATGCTACCGGGGCATTGGTTAACCCAAACAGCATTACCATGAATTCATAGTGCCCATATCTGCTCCGAAAAGTAGTTTTGTATATGTCTTCATCTTTGATCTTGAGCTGGTGGTAACCTGACCTGAGGTCTATCTTAGAGAAATATTATGCTCCAAAAATCTGATCAAAGAGTTCATCTATACGCGGCAACATATATTTATTCTTAATTGTGAGTTGATTCAGTCGTCGATAATCGATACACAGCCTGAGGATCCATCCTTCTTCTTGACAAATAGAACTGGCGCACCCCAAGGGGATGTGCTAGGTCGAATAAAACTCTTATCTAATAACTCCTGAAGCTGTTTCTTCAATTCCTTGTGATGGGGACATCAAAGAAAGAGCACTGACATTTTAATTTACATTTGTGTCCTTTAGTTTATTTTTATATCATTGGGAAAGCATATGTGCAATTGTAAGGCTTTATAAGCCAATGTGTCATTCCCTAAGGATCTTTGGGTTTATTTGTAAAATGTCAGTAGGTCGAGTAAGGGGGCCCTCACTCCTTCCCCATTGCTCCACCTAAGCCGTGTGGGGCTGGTCAACCATACTAGGTGGCTTCTAGATGGTTTGACATTCAATTAGACACATGGGGGACAAATGGACTAAAAAGTCCAAAATGGCTCCTTCATAGTCAAGGGGGTTCCCCCCATTAAAATGACATTTTATATTTTATTTTTTTAGGTCAATTGACCACATGGGGGAAGAAAATGCTACCCCTCCCCTCTCTCCCATGAAATCCCAACCCCCTCCCCCTTCCTCCTCTTCTATATAAGCCCATGTATAGTGTTTTGTAAGAATTAATGAAGTGAAAATTTGGAAAATTGGTTGAATCCCCCTTGGAGGGTGCGCCCCTCTCTCCTCTCTCCCTTTGGTTCTTCTTCTTCCTCCAGCAATCCAGGGTGTGATACCCTTTCTACATCCTCCTCTGATCCTCTGAATTCTATTTCTGCCGCCGCCGCCGCCGCCATCGCGCCGCCGTCATCAACCTCGGAGTTCTGTCTACATCAAGATAGATCCTCAAAGCTCGAATTTTAGCTTCAGGAGCTCAGATTGAGTCCAAACTTGGAGGGTGAGTCATCCACGTCCACCCCAGCCTCCACAAAAAAATCTAGTGATTTACTCGTCGTTAAGTATTTTTCCATTTTCGTGTCCCTCAATATTTCAGTTCTGTCTTCTATTCAGATCTTGTCACAAAAACCCTGTGTTTCCAAGTTTCGACCCCCTTTCCCTTATTTTCTTGGGTCACCAATTTTATTGGGAGTTCTGTCCACACCCTCCATCATCCACGAATTTTCTTAGAATTTTTGGAGTCCTTTTTGTATTTTAACAAATTGCTATCTTTTCCCAAATCTGTTCTGTCTTGTGCAGTTCAGATCCAACCCCCAGTCAGTATAAAATCCTCAAAAAAATTGAAACCTCCACCAAAAGTCAAATAAAAACTATCTCCGTCTTCCTTGTTTCCACCTCTACAACTTTTGTGAAGAGTCCAAGTTCCAGATCAGAGGTTTAAGACATGGTCAACGCCAACTCTCAGGAAAACTTAGTTCTATCCTGAGATTTCGGGTTCTATCCAACAACAGCTTGTAAAATCGATCAAGGCTAGATCCAAGAAATTCAAAATTCTTTCTCTGGCCATAGATCGAAGTATTTTGAAAGAGCTTTCCAACGGTACCTCTTGTGCGTCGATCTGACGTCGGGAGTGATCGCAGCAGCAGATCTTGTCGGGTCGCGTGCTGTAAAATAGTAGCTTCAGATCCGTGGGCAGCAAGGTTAACCAGGGAAGACCGGAGCTGACTCGCCTTCCGCGAGGCGAACCGGTGTGCCTCCGTCCCAGGGAGCGCCTCTCCAGGAGCTAACATTACAACGGTACCACTCCGGGCCCACTCGGACCTGTCGATGAGCACGTGGGCCCCACGTTCGTGAATACACGTGCCGCTGAAGCTACATCAAAATGCTACCCGTCAACCTAAGTTCGGTCCTCCCGGGCCCCATTTGTAACCCGTTACCTCCCTGCGTGGAGTGGGCAGTAGAAATCATTTCTGTAATTATTGTAATAATTGTTTAACCGGGAGTTACTGTCTTGGCCAGGATCGTCTTCCCCACGCCCAGAGCGTGGAGGTAAACTCGCTCCCACTCTTTATCGCATTTTGCTTATCTCGTATACCTTTTGAATGCCGATGCATGTGATAGGTAATTAGCTCGACATCTATTTTTATCACCGCTGTGAGAGAGTGAGTGTAACCCGTCCCGTGGCTCGATCCGTGTTCACGCGGAAAGGCTGATACCCGAGACTCACTGCTGGTTTCTCAACCGCGCATGGTCCCACATCTTCCCTCGCTTAGGGGCGATCGCGAGCTAGAGTCCCAGGTCGCGTGTCCGTCCCGCATCACCTTGAGTTCTGTGGGGGACATCCTGTAGGGAGCTATTGAAACAGATGTTGCTCCGGGAATGAGTTCAATAAAGAAGTTTACTTCCCTATCGGGCGGTAAACCGGGCAATTCTGATGAGAATATATCAGGAAACTCATTCACGATGGGAATGTCTTCGAAGACAATTTCCTTGGACTCGGAAACGATTAGGAAGCAAGAAAAGCTACACACCCTTACGAAATAAGTTTGCAAGCGTGAAGAGATGAAATAATAGTAGGATGCTTCCTATATTTGACACCAAGTTTTCCTTGGAAGACCAGGTTTCCGAAAAGAAATAATCCGGTTGCGGCAATTTATATAGGCGTCATGATCTACTTGCCGATCAACACCTAAAATAACATCGTAGCCCTCCATGTTGAGGCATACGAGGTTTGTAGGAAGATTGTGACCTTCTACCTTTACCTCACTATCGGGATAATAGGTTGTAAGTTTGGTTTCGGGACCTAATGGTGTAGTGATTGCTAGGTCCGAAGGTAAAGGAACTGATGCAACAGGTAAGGTTTTTGCAAAAGTAGTAGAGATAAAAGAATGAGAAGCACTAGTATCAAATAGTATGAATGCATGATAGGAATATATTTGGATAGTACCTTCCATTAGGCCGTCATTCTTGGGCGCTTCTTCTTCTTCCATGATAGCATTAAGACGTGCCTGACGCTTACGTCCACCACCAGAAGATTGTTCCTTTATAAGGGGGCAATCTGGCATGCGATGCTCCCTGCTGCCACATCGTAGACAAGCGCTGAGGTGCTTCCATCACTCTTCGACCGAGTGACCAAACTTCTCGTAAAAAGTGCAAGCCATGGAGACTTGCTTGTCTTCTTCCTTGACTTTCTTATTCTTGTGGTAGCCACTACCACTCCCATTACAGGATCTTTTCTTGCTATCATGGGATTTATAGGGTTCCGTGATACTAAACTTCTTCTTATCATGCCGATCAGACCTTCGGCTCAGCTCCTCTCCCTTGTTTTGTAATTTTTCGACCTTCTCCAAGGTCCTTTCACATAGATGTGCCCTTTGGACCATCTCCGTATATGTTCGGATATTTTGAGTCCTCAGTTGTTGAATGTAACCAGGCCTCAATCGATCCATAAATCGGTTAGCTTTCAAGAAGTCAGTGCTAACCAAATGAGGAGCATACGGCACCAGCCTAAAAAATTGAAGTTCATACTCCGCTACGGTCAGCATGCCTTGATGCAATGAAGCAAACTCCATAGCTTTCCTCTCCTTAACATGCTCGGAGAAGTACCTTGCTCGGAAGAGAGTAAGAAAACCTTCCTAAGTATGTGGTGCATCTTGAGGCGGTGCTGGAATCGACTTCCACCATGTACGGGTGTCTTTATTTAATTGGAACGTTGCTAAATGAACCTTCTCTTGGTCCGCACACTGCATAACTTCAAAGATTCGGTTCATCTCATCTATCCAATTCTCGACTTCATCTGGATTAGAGGAACCCAAAAATCACGGAGGATTTAAGCTCCGGAAGTTGCGATGTAAATCTCCAGCTCTTGCCCTTGCGTCAGCTTGTGCCATATTTTGTAGTGCTTGGGTAAGACTCGCAACAGTCTGTTGCATACCTTCCCAATCCACGCGATGAGCCATTATAATGAGAGTAAGGTACCTGAGAAGAATAATGAATTTGTTAATTCTAATGGAATGAGTGAGGTTAATCCTTAGAAATAATTCTAATTTTTATCTCATCCCAGGTTCTACCCAATGCCTCTCATATGTTGGAAATTTCTTCCCTAGTTTCATAGCTATGGGTCCTTAACCTTGGACTTAGCCTATGACATGTCATTTCCCTAGGACTTCTAGTCCTAGTGCTCTGATACCACTTTCACTATTACGCCCCGAGATTATGCAGCGGAAATAATCAAGAACGTGAACAGTCAGCTAGTACGTCTCGAGCGAGCAATATAATCAGAGCGCAATACAATCACACATAAGGGTAATTGCACAATGTAATTCACCAAAACCTTTAACTTTATTTCTTCATAAAATAATTCCCAAAGTACATAAATTCTTGACTCTTTTGTCACTAGACTCAATAAAATAAAAATTACATCATGACTCGACTAGACATTGATAACTAAGGCTTCTCTCGATCCATATCCTTTAATCGCTCTCGGATCCATCACTTGAGTAATCTAAATCCGTCCCACTAGAATTTCCTGAAAAAGATTGGAAAGTAGGGTAATGGGCGCACATGTCTAGTAGGTATCTTCGTATCAACATGAAGGTAAATTTAAGTAATTAACATTTTTGCTCTAGAGAATAAGATAAATCATGCGGATACGATGAAACACAAGAATAAAGCTAAAGTAACAAGATACGATCAAGCTTGAGATATGAGAATATGATTAATCAAGTATATAACAAGAATGCCAATTTTACCTTTCAAGAATGTAACAAGATTGTACTTTTCATAACCATGAAGGCTATGCACTAGAAAGTTATGTAATAAGCAAGAAAGTACTTTTCGCTCTATAGCAAGTACTTCGTGAATTTATGTAGATTCCCGTGGACATTTCACTGATTTATAGAGAAAGTACTCCCAGCGCAATGCGACGCTAGTAGTATCATACCCCATGGTTTACAATATGTTTCCGACAATCAGCCGAGGGGACTAGCATAGAGCCCTTGAACACAATCAGTGCTCGAACAACATCTTCAAGTATAAATCAAGCTACTTCCATGTTTATATCAATAATGTGGCCAATAATGTACAAGTTCAACAATAGTTCATGATAAAGTAATCAAAAATAAGAATGCTTCAATTAAGAACAAAAGATTCCAAAGAATGAATTAATAACTAGGTTATGCTAGAAAAATCCAGCAACATAATGGTACATTCTTTTATTTTTCCATACCTTAATATTGATTTGTTATATCATAAGCTTAGAGTCCAGAAAATCCATGAACTTAAGAAAACCAAACCCAAAGGTCAAACCTTGGGTTAGATTAATTCAGGAATCAAGCGGTCTATTACTGGACCGTTTAGCACGCCTGGCGGTCTAGTGAAGGACCGTTTGACAAAGAAAGCAGTCATGTGCTGGACCGTTTCATAAGATAGAGTTCGATATTTTGAAACATGACATCTGGAGCCTTGCGGTCTAATGGAGGGCCGTTTAGGATCCGTTAGCGGTCAAGTGTAGGACCGCTAGTAGACTCTGGCGGTCAATCAGAAAGCCGCTAAGTTCCAGAGTATAAAACACCGGTAAAAGTGCTTTCTAGACATTGAGTTTTAATGGTACAACCAGTTCGACATCCTAGTGGGAATCCCAGGCTCACGGAGTCTTATGGATGCCTTGAAACAAGATTTTCTAGTCCGTTGGAAGGAATATCCAAAGAAGAGGTCATCAAGTCCAAGATTGTGTACATAATGTGCAAAGGTGTAACTAATGACAACATACCATGATATGTGCCATGTACTTAAGAAAATGACTCTGAGAAGAGAGATAGAATCATGTGAAACAGAGTTCAAATCATAAATCCTCTATCATTTGAAATATATGTTTATTACAAAGTATATCATTTTGGTCACCAATTAACATAAGTTAAAATAATACCAAATGTGCTTAGAAGCATGGAATCTATTGTAATAAACAATAAAATCAACTAAGTATATGAAACAAGTACTTAAAACAGGATTTAACTTAGTTAACTAGGCTTATCATATAATAAATATGGTAGTTCTGCAATATATTCAGATTAACAATATTATAGAAAATCAGAAAACCAAACAGTCTAATGAGCGACCGTTTAACTTGGGCTAGCGGTCTATCGGGCAACCGCTAGAGTTCCAAGCGGTCTACAGGAAGACCGTTTACTCCTGTATAAAATCGAGTTCAACTAATAATGAAATAAAATGCTAAATCAAGATAGATCATGCCTGGAAATCAATATATATAAACTTCCATAATCATGATAGAACAAGGATAGGCCAACAATATGCATAGGTTTATGTAAACAACCAGAAAATTCCATTTTTACGTCATTAATGCTAAGAATTATGCATGAAGAGTAGACTAGATGCATAGTCCTAATTAAACATGAAATTCACAAGGTACAATGCATGAAATCGAATGAAACAAGAGGGCTTTTATGACGACCCAGGGTCCGGATACCGGGTAAACTTGATAACACTTGGATCCTACGAGGCCTCCCAAGAGCGGTAAAGCTCCGAAGGGATAAAAGGAGTGTGTGGAGTACATTAAAGTCCCAGATAAGGTATTAAGCAATTAATATTTCATTGATCAGGTTTGCTAAAGTAACAAAAATAAAATTACTTTTTCAATTAATAATTTAAATTAACAGAGTCCAGTCCAAGTAAAGGCAAGTACAGTCCAACAGAAAATAAAACGTACACTGAAGTCGGGAGAAGCCTGACGTAGAGAACGCTGGCAACCACGAACTGACGCACCGCGTCACGAACCACGAGGAAGAAGAATGACCACACCTAAAAAGTAGGGGTGAGCCTCGTGTCACTGGCTTAGTAGAGGTCACGCGAATCCCCACTGGAAACAATGCAGTAACACGCTAAATAGCGCTAAACAGTAAAGCAGGAAAAGTAGGAGCAACAGCAGTAACTATAACAGTAAAGCTGTAAAAAGCAGGAGTAAGCAAGAGTAAGAACATCTAAAAGAAAGAGTAAAGCCGTACTAACCAGAAACACGGCCGCCGATCAAACCACGACTCTCTAAGCTACGCCAAACGACAATAGAAAGGCAAACCATGATCTCACAAGTCAGGCGTTACCTATCCGTCGACAAAGTACAAGCTCCATGGATGAAGCCTATCAAAATAGGTAAAAGCCCAATTAAAAGACCTACATAGTCAAAGACACGAACATACACAACTAGATCATCGTGTACATTACATAAGACTAGACCGCAGGTGAAGTCAACACAGACTACCCGACGAGTCACGCGAATCATGATGAGAACCAGTCACGAAGCACAAGTCACGCGATGATAAGCACGAGAGTCATGCGTCAAGTGACAAGAGCACCTCCTCACTAGAAGAACAGCCAGATGCGTCCACTGACGTCTTATACTTCGCCACAAGTATCTCCCACACACCTGGAACGGCGGTCACTGAGACGCTCACAGAACCGAGTACAAGGAACAACAGTAACAAGTGACTAGTCAGGGTCACGCCCGTCGGTGCTCATCCAAACACCCCTGACCACATGTGCACACACAAGCTCAATACCTTGAGCCAGGCCTCTAGCTAATTTCCCCCCCAGTAGGACGCTACTGCCAAGCAAGGGAGCCCACAGAAACTAGCTTACAAACCATCTATCGGGAACTGCCCCGCCACCACTCCTAGGTGGGCTGACACACTAGAACGTGCCGTCGGCCTACGACTAGTGGAGGCTCACAAGACATACAGAGAGTCCAAAACCTCAGTGCTGAAGTATGGACAGACTAAACATGCACTGTCACACGTACTACGAAGCACCAGACACAGGGTAGCATACCAGACTGCCACTGGACTCAGGACAAACCACTAGACCTGCTAACACAATGATCCTTGAGTCTCACGACTCGGGATCAAGATCGTCGTACAAAGCGGTAACAAGCCACCAATCAGCCTAGTCCCTAAGCCACGTCACAAGAAAACATTGACAGAGGAAACATCATAAGATCACATGATCCACACCTCCGCATAACACAAACCACGGAGACCTGAGGGATCACCGAGACCCTCAAAATGTATGGACACATAAATCGAGGTAAGATAATACCTCAAGGCGTCCAAAATCAAGTCTCGATCCATACCGGATCACCGAGACATTTACAAGGTCATATGTCAACCACTGGTTCACATCGGGTTGACCAGACACCAAGCATGGCTCTGAAACAGTATGGAACACCACTCGATATAATGGCAGTCCTCAGCCACCCCACAACATGGTCATCACCCTCATAGGACATCCAAGATATCCACGGGATTGTGGGCAAGCCACAAGGTGAAGTCCCGCGATCAATGACACCCAAGAGGGGGGTGAATTGGGTGATTACAAATTTTACGAAAACTTTTGGCCTTTTTGAAATATGTGATAGAGTGCTAGTTAAGAAATTCAAAACTATTCAATCATAAATCGGATTTATCAAAATATTTGGTGATGAGATGGATTAGAAAAGATATACATGGATAAATTCGGAATCGCAATTACACTAACAATCACGTAGAATGGAGGTAGAAGAAAAGGACCAAACCATACAATTCAAAACATAATGCACAACGGTTTTTAAGGTGGTTCGAATGCAACGAAGACAATCCTACGTCCACCCCTCACCAAACCCGGTGAGGTTTCACTCGGGGATAAATCCCCAAACGGAGATGACGCTCCAAACACACACGTAGAACGACGCCTATCCACACACACATGGGGATGCACCCCAACACACACACACACACACACACACAGAGACGAGGTCTCCAACACGATCCAACAAGTGGATCACAACACAAACACCCGCTGCCACAAGTGCAGTAAAACACACACACGAGACAGAATGGATCTAAAAGGATCCACACACACACAAACGTAGATCTAGGAAGATCCACGCACACACATGAATCAAATAGGACACACACACAACCACGGATCCAACAACGATCCACACACACACAAGTTTTCGCAGTTTATACAAAACACGAATATGAACTTGAAACACAATAAGGCACAGTTTAGAAATCCCCTGATTTGGCTTCCTTTTCAACGTATGCTGCTGATCCTGAATGTTGCCTTCCCTCTTGCTTGAATGACTTCAAGTGGATTGTGAAAACCTTTCTCTTTTCACCCTTGTACAACCTTCTTCTCAAATCCGTGCTTGCTTGCTTCTTCTTCTTTCTTCCTTGGGTAATCTTCCTTTGAATCCTTGCTTCCTTGCTTGCTTCTTTTCCTTGGAGGATGTTGGCTTCAGATCTACCTTGAATGGCTTGAAGTTGGATGAAGATTGTTGCTGCACGAGGTACTGTTCACGGCTACAGTACTCCTCCTTCTTCTTCACTTGGATAGCCTCCTCTTGATCTCCCTTGAAGCCCTCTTGGTTCCTTAGGGTTCATGATTCCAAATGATAGTTTTATAACCCCTTGAATGGTCCTAGGCAAGCTCCAGACCAGATCCACAAATTATGGTGTAATTGGGGTCATTTGGATTAAACAAATGGGTGGAAAGACATCTCCTCAAGCTTGAAACAAAAGTCAACAAAAGGGGGCCTCGGGGCTGGCGGTCGACCGGAAGGCATGGGGCGGTCGACCGGAATTTTACAGTCCGTTGATTTTTCATCTCTGGCAAAACCGGTCGACCGGACGCCTAGGGGCGATCGACCGAAACCTGTAAAAATGTCATTTTTTCGGTTCTGGCAATTCTGGTCGATCGGCCCTATGGTCTTGGTCGACCGGAATAACCCATACCTGCAAAAATGAAGTGTTAGGCCACAGAAACATATCCACAAGTCAAGATATTCATGTCCTCATCTATTCCATGCATTTTAGGATTGGATTCAACTTGGTTTATGCATTAGACCATTTTAGCGGTCGATCCGCGGGCGAGGGCGCATGATGGCCGGAAGGGTTTCATGTTTAATATGCATGAATGAGGTGTATTAAGGAGAGGTATATGAGATACACATGGTGAGATCGATGCTAAGACAGGGTAAGAGTCTCACCAATGGTTCTTTGACAGTACATGACATATACCACCTGTTTTGGATTGTAGAGGAGCAGGGTGAGTATCCACACGTTTGGTTTACCAGGTGACTGCCATGAGTTTAATCCTGCAAGCAAGATATTCCGGGTTAATACCATGCTTGTTCACATTAAAGAGGTTATGAAACCTCTTGCCTCTTGTAAAACTAACATATGCAAACCATGGATCAAGACCATGTAACCGTTGCCATTTGCCATCTTAGCCATACATAGATAATAGGAGCATGAGCAATCAACCACAAGTTTAGTTATCATCACTTAATCACACATTAAGTTTAGTTATCATCAAAACCATAACTTAACAATCATAACAATCATAACAATCATCAAAACCATAATTCAAGACAAGGTAAGGCCAAGGCAAAAGGAGGCCAAGCATAAAGAAAACATGATAATGGGACTAAACGGTCACATGTCTGACCGCCAGGAAGACCAAGCGGTCAGCCAAAAGGCCGCTAGCCAACCAACTACAAAAACACAGGGGCATGCGGTCCATCGCAGGGTCGCAAGGAGACTGTAGTGGTCATGGACCCGACCGCTAGGCCCAGTCAAACTCCCTACAGTGAAACTGACTCAACCGGTCAAATAGAGCTTACCGGTCACCCAAAGGACCGCCAAGAACGCTATACGGTCAGGGCTAGGACCGCTAGCCCAACTGACTTAGAAACCCTCAAACCGACATAAATGACACTTAGTGGTCTAACGATGGACTGCCAGGACCAGCCTTGCGGTCTATCGCGTGACCGCTTGGCTAAACCGACTAACACACAATTCCTAGTGGTCTACCAATGGACCGCTGGAAAGGGCTTAGCGGTCCTCCATTGGGCCACTAGCCGACGCAAACGGTCAATCACCTAACTGCTAAAATCCAAACCAACATTAAATCGACATAGACCCAAACACAGCCTAGCGGTCACCCAAGGACCGCTAAAGAGGTGAAAACGGTCACTGGTACGATCGCTAAGGTGTTATGGCGAGTAAAATAGGGGAATGGCCAATCCCGGCCGTTCCACGCCCCGTTCGCTTCTAAATGAAGGGAAAACAACCCTAAGGACCATACAAGCCTTCCACAAACTGAAAGGGATCCAAACGACGCATAAAACATAAGAAATGGGCAATTTCTCCGAATTGACCCAAATTGAGTCACATGGGTTCTCGGGCTCATACCGGTCCCAAATGACAAACAATCACAACGAAATCAGCGGGAACGGAATGCAGACATGCCAGGGATTGAAATAAAACTGATTAGGCTAGAAATCATCGCCAAGAAAGGTGAACTCGTCTCACACCCCCCAAAGCATGCTTCACCTAAAACAAGGCAGAACCCGCTCGTTCTCGCACCATTTAGCTTGAAATCACGGGGGAACGCAGTACAGGAGTAGGGCATCCATCTCCCTACCTCCACCGAAGTTCCAGCGCTCCGAAGCAACTAAACCACGTCGAAATCGATCAAACGAACCCGTCACATTGGCTTTGAATCCATCGAATGGGATCGCGCCAACCATGCTCCAATCCTCGCACCAGCACGCTCCGGACCACCTCCACGGCATCTCCACAGCATCCCCGGACCTCCTCCGTCTACAGCCGGAGTAGAGGGGGAAAGAGGAGAGAGAACGAGAGGGGAAGAGAGTGAAGGCGAGAGAGGAGAGAGGAAGGAGAAAGAAGAATAAAAAGAAAAGGAAATTAGGAATTTCCTAATTTTCGTAAAATCTGATTTTTGATCCGAAAATGCACTAATTTAGAAAAATACGAAAAAGTAGTCTAAACTATCCTCAGAAAGAATGCAACGCAACTGTAGCGTCCTCGAGTCGATGAATTGAATAATAAACTCACCACGAGGTTCCGTAACTAGTACAAGAGAAAAACCAACGCTGTTCGTAAAACACAACTCAGGACCCACAAAAGCGATCCGAAACTCTCCGATAAAGATTCGAAAGACTCAGGGTCTTACAGTCCTCCCCCTCTTTCAAGAATTTCATCCTCGAAATTAAAGGAACTAACAAGGAAGAAGCAGGGAAGAACAAACCCAAACACTGGCTACACTCTCCAAGCATCAGCCAACACCAACACCAAGAATACGGCAACACAAATCTCAAAAAACATAATTCAAAGGGACACTGCCAGACCACAATCACAGGCACACGCTCTGGATCTCAAGACAAATCTATCCACAGAATGAGCACGGCACCCAAGTGAACACAAGTCCGACACCTCCGAAACAAGGCAACGTCACTTCCGTCTCATAGGGAAAAGGAGACACGACTCATGCCACGAAAGTAGCTATCAGTAAAACACTCGAAAAACACAACAAGCATCAGCTTACCCAAGGAAACATAGTCCTCAGCTGACAGCTCGACCACATCAGCTTTCGTGCCAAGAGCAACAAAACTGGCACGCAGAACGCCAACGACAACACTGGACCACGAGTACAATCAAGTCAGTCCTCACTCAGACATTACATCTGATTCGAGTCGCATGCTAACTCCACCATGACAGAAGAGTACAACAAAAACCAACTGACAAGACCTCGGTCCACACAATGCCAAATCAGACTCACAGGGAAATCCTCCCAAGCTGAACACAACCACCAACGGACGACAACTGTTAAGTAGATCTAAAGGGGGGTGAATAGATCTTCCCATAAAGTTGACAGAATTAAACTATATATGCGGAATTCAAAATTGTTTACTATCAACAACTGAAGCAATCACAGAACATTCAACTAATGAATCAATATCAGTTAGCAAGGATATAAGCAGATATAGTGACTGACTTAATTGCCAATTGATCTATTGCATATTAATGAACTTGGAAGAGGTACTTGGCGGAGGTTCGAATCTAGGAGACTCCTCACACAAGTGATTCACCTTCCAGGTAAGCGTGACCTACCCTTAGTGTGGAATCCTTTTTATATACCTTCTTCTAGCTCACAAATGATCAAGAAATCAAGCAATTAATTCAGACAGACCAGTAAGAAAAATGCAGCAAACACACCTACAATAGCAACCACGGACACAAGGAATTTTAGGTGGTTCAATCTCCTCCAGAGATCTACGTCCACCCCTTACTCAAATGAGTCAGGCTTCACTGTTGAGCTTTACAGCTTGCTACGGCTGATCCACAGCTTTGGGGGAACAAGTTCCCTACAGACGCTAAGCCTTACAGCTTTAGCTAGCCAGAGGAATCTTCCTCGACTGCTGGGCAATACAGCTTGGCCAACTGCTGACTTACAGTTTTAACAATCCACTGACACACAGCTTGAGTAAACAAAGGTTTGTAAAAACAAATCAAAGAAGCTAAGAAAACAAGAGAATGTAGCTCTGAATTGAGCGAATGTAGCTCTTAAATTGAGCATACTGGTTCTGGTTTTGAACTAGGAACCAAGAACATAAAACACACACTCACTGAACTCTAATTCACTACTTTTTCCACAATTCTATCCTTTCTCCTCGAACCTGATCTGCCTCACTCAGGAATCTTCTCTATCAATTTCAGTTTGCTGGATGCTCACCCTTCTTTGCTGCTTCGTTGCTGAATTGGGCGATCGACCCTTCTTTTATAACATCCAGGAGATGGGAGTGTGGTCACCACATTTCCCGCTCAATTTTCAAGCCAGATCTGATCAAAACCTGTCCACGTGTTAGCATCATTGAGCTTTTGCTTTCCACGTGGTAGAATCCTTTGCTATGCGTCTTCCCTCGGATCACGTGCTAGTCACTAATCATAGTATACGTGACTGTATCAAGATGCTGGGCTTTACTGCTTCCTGGGCTTGAATTGTTCGATTCATGTTCAATTCATAAGTCCCTGTTATCAGATAAAGGATATTTAATCAAACACCTGATAGTCAAGAAAAACTGTAATAATGACAATATAATTCATGGTTTATAAGGGTGATTATAATGTAAATGAAACCATGAAGACAAAGAGTCACAGACCATTGATGCTTAGCTCATGTACTTTCATTGACTTGAATGCATAAGCCATATGTATGCTAGCATAGACTTTTCATGCGTGAACAACGGCCTAGCACAGACTTAATGGTGTTAATGCAAATGTGCTCAGACCTGTCCTAGCGGATGTGCTCGGACCTCAATAAGCATATCTACAGTCATTATACACAATGTGCACTGACGTGTGTGTGCACGATGGAGGATGTGCATCAACCTGATGCTATCAAAAAAAAATGCTCTGACTTGTCCTAGCAATGTGCTCGGACCTGTAGTATGCCTAAGGTGAGTATGCATTGACGTTATGTGCTAAAACTTGAAACGTGCTTGGACCTGGTATGTGCTAAGGCTTAAAAATGTGCACTGACTTGGTACAGTGTGTGCACTGACCTCAGTGTGCAAAAAGCCATATGCGCATCGACTGCTACAGTGTATGCACAGACTTTATTACGCATGTTATGAAAACATGCTCAGACCTTATGGTAAACATGCACAGACCTTAATGTGAGCACGACAAAACCTGCACATACCATATTGGTCACTACCACCGACCTTAATGATACTAGCACCGACCTTAGTAAAATATGTGCATAGACCTAGTGTGTGGAAGAAGAAGAACTAGCACCAACCTGTATGCATGCTACAGTGATGTGCACAGACCTGCATCTGCCTAAGTTAAACTTGCACCGTCCTTGGGTCTACAGAAGGTGCAACTAGCACCGACCTTGTAACATACAAGGAATTATATGCACTGACCTTATGCTCGGACATGCACCGACCTGTATGACAGACACAACATCTGCATCGACTCTAACAAGGCTAACACTAAATGTGTACCGACGCTAGTATGGCTTACACAAACTTGCACCGACCTCCAATGCACATTGTCTAAATGTGCACCGACCTAAACATGTACAATGTTAAACTAACATAAATGCATAAATCTCTTAGCAATCAATTTGACTAGAACAATTTCATCAAAATAAGAAATGCTACAAGAGTCAACACAGTCGACTAAACTGATGCCAATCATTCAAAACACACAGACTCCTAACAGACATTGTGTCTAGAGGAGTCAGAACATTCTTCCCCAAACATCATCAAATCAGGAGGCACAACAATCTTCCCCTTTTTGATGATGGCAACAGTTTATATTATATGTATTTTGATGAAAAGCATTCAGTTCAGCAATGTAGTTATTAAACATGCAAACATAATGCAACACAATACCAAATGCCAATACCCCAAACATGCAAAAATACAGATAGCCCTCTCTCTCCCCCTTTGGCATCAGCAAATAGGAAGGGAGGTAGACAAAAAAATAGTCTCAGAAATGATAGACATTCCCCTTTCTAATGTAATCTCCCACGACTAAACTCAGAAGACATTCTTCCCCTGTATACTACCCTTTCAGAATGAATCCTCCTTCTAAATCATCAGAGAAGTGGAAGTGAAAAATGAAGAAATCTGACTGACACCCTATTTAATAGTTCAGAATTAAGCATTACAAAGCTTCGAGTCTTCAGATATATGAATCAACACAATGTATTCTTGATAGATTTCTGGTTTAAAGATGATAAAAATTAGAATTCATACACTTCATTCATTGGATAAGTTTGTTGTGCCTAATAATATCAATAAACCATAATCACATTAATCATGCGAGAAAGTGTTTAATGGTATCTTACTCTCAGAAAATCAGTGATACTCTTTGGGAGTGACCAAGGTATGTATTGAAGTTAAACAATGTGACAATTCTGAACTTTATTTGAGGAACACTATTTTGACCATATGAACACAGTAACTTGAGCCACTTCATGACATAAGTGTTCTCCATTTCTTTGATGGAGCACTTAGTTTCTCAGTGCTTACTATTTTTACCATATTCTCAGAGATAACCTGAGCCACTTCATGACATAAGTATTCTCCATTTCTTTGATGGAGCACTTAGTTTCTCGGTGCTTACTCAGTCTTTGCTATGCTATTTTTATTTTTCATACGTTTGGTTTACTGTCCTTTTTATTTTTCAGAGAGACTTGTTTAAAGACAATACACATACTCAGTTTTCTCTACCAAGATTTCATCAATTTAGCAGATTTCAGATACAAGAAAAGCTTTATCAAGCATGTAATGAGACAATTGTTGAGAGCGATTATCAATTATCAACATCTTATTTACTGAATGCAGTCTCTTGATTCTAAAGATTATAAACTTTAAACCATCAGTTCATTCAAGAGGCAAGCATGATTCTTATAATAGAAGATGTCTGATTTCTGTTGCTTAAAATTTGAACTGATTATCAGACTGCCATTATGTCAGATAGGAATGATAATAGAAGAGATCACAAGTTCTACATCAGAATCAGCAATTTGTATGAGAGAAGGAATAGAATTTGTAGGTCAACAGGATTAGAATAGGAAAGATCTGAGTGATGGACAGACATATATGATCAATACTCCCCCTGACATCTTGCAGAATGCATAGACATTCCCTTTTTCAATAAGAACTCCCCCTGTCTACATGCACATATATTCAATCATTCAACCACAATTGTGTATGCATCTCTAGACATGTTATCATGGAGTAGAATGTAATGCAATCACCTATTCTAAATGCATGACTGTGTAGAAATTCGGATGCCATTATGCGAGACATTCAGTGGAGTTCTAAAGATGAGACTTTAGACACACCAATATGATATGAAGTGAAATGCAATGCTAAGACATACACTTGATTCAGGGTACTAGGTGGAGGTTAGTCCTCAACACATGGTATGGGCTTTCAGACAGACTGAATCTGTCCTTCTACCTCATATCATTTGATATACCTCTGCAATCAAGATAGCTCATGTATGATATTAATGAATCATTCCCAAGACAAGGTCTGAGCATTTATTCAGAAGCAACTATTAGCTAATCATTGAATCATTCTTAAGCAAATCAGGTCATTTATTCAGATGATTTATTCAAACATGGATTTTCAGACAGACAAACCATGAGCCAATTTTAGTCAGATCAGTAGATTTATTCCAAGGCAGACAGACATGAAGTCACAAATCATATCAGAGGCTTTATTCAAAAATGAAATTGAGATTAATTATCATGCTGAAATTTACATAAACCTAATTCTCTTCTTAAGAATTTAAATCTCTCATTACCCAGAGGTTTAGTAAATATATCAGCTATCTATTTTTCAGATTCAATGAAGTGCAATTCAATTTCATTTTTATTTACTCCATCTTTAAGAAAATGGTGTTTGATTTCTATGTGCTTAGTCCTAGAGTGATGAACATGGTTTTTAGTGAGAGATATAGCACTAGTATTATCACATAAAATTGGAATGCATCCCAATTTTATCTGATAATCAATAAGTTGGTGCTTTATCCAGAGAACCTGGGCTACACAGTTCCCAGCTGCAACATATTCTGCTTCAGCTGTAGATAGAGCAACAGTGTGTTGCTTTTTAGAAGCCCATGTCACTAGACAACCACCTAGGTAGTGGCACTACCCACTAGTGCTTTTCCTATCTACCCTGCACCCTGCATAGTCTACATCAGTGTAGGCTATGAGATCTAGCTCACACTTAGCAGGATACCAAAGTCCTAGTTCTAGGGTGCCTGATAGATACCTAAAAATCCTCTTAACAACACTCAGATGTGACTCTTTAGGACTAGCCTGAAACCTAGCACATAAACACACCGAAAATTGAATATCAGGCCTAGAGGCAGTGAGATAAAGAAAAGATCCGATCATACCTCTGTATAATTTGGGATATAAACATTTACATTTTGGGTCATCATCAAGATTAATTGATGTACCTATGGGTGCTGAGATTTCCTTCAAATTTTTCAAGTTGAATTTCTTCAATAGGTTTTTGATGTACTTGGACTGAGTTATGAATGTGACTTCCTTAGTCTGAGTTACCTGCAGTCCAAGAAAATTTTTTAGCTCACCCATTGAACTCATCTCAAATTCTTTTGTCATTAAATCAGAAAATTCCTCACATAAGGTTGGGTTAGTTGGGCCAAATACAATATCATCTACATAGATTTGCACAATGATAATGTCAGGATTGCATACCTTAGTGAACAAGGTTTGGTCAACCTCACCTCTTGTGAACTTCTTTTTAGTGAGAAACTTACTGAGCCTATCATACCAAGCTCTAGGAGCTTATTTCAATCCATAGAGAGCTTTATTCAATTTATAAACATGGTTAGGATAATCAATACATTCAAAACCAGGAGGCTGTCTAACAAACACATCTTCTTTTATTTCTCCATTTAGAAAAGTAGATTTTACATCCATCTACTGCAATGTTATTCCTAATGAGCATGCATAGGCTAAGAGTATTCTGATGGCCTCTAACCTAGCTATAGGGGCATATGATTCTTCAAAATCAATACCATATTCTTGGTTATAACCATGAGCTACCAGTCTAGCCTTATTTCTAACAATATTGCCCTGCTCATCTGTTTTATTCCTAAAAACCCACTTAGCGCCTATGACATTGCCATGGTCGATCAGGTGGAGGAACTAGGTCCCATACCTTGTTCCTTTTCAACTGGTTCAACTCCTCGTGCATGGCATTGATCCAATGCACATCTCTAAGAGCACTATCAATATCTTTGGGTTCAATTTGAGAAATCAGTGCAAAAGAATTTAATTCATTTTCAGCTCTAAAGTGTGATATGGTCCGAGGAGGGTCATGCAAATTACCAATTATATTATCTATGGGATGATCTCTATGAAATCTTACATTGAAAATTTGATTACCTTGGTTCTCTGTTACCTCCTCCTGATCATCAGATTGCTCTGCATTATTTTCTTCAGCTTGATCTCTAGAATCCTCATCTTTCAGAATTTCACCATTATTCTTTTCCCTGCACAAACTATTATCAGATTTAGTCATAGTTTCATCAAAGATCACATGTGGAGATTCTTCTACTATCTTAGAGTTTAAATTATATACCCTATAGGCTCTGGATTTTTCTGAATATCCTAGAAATATTCCAGGATCACTTTTAGATTCAAATTTGTCAAGGTCTCTTTTAGTATTAACATGCACAAAACATTTACATCCGAAAACCTTGAAATAAGCTAATGAAGGTTTCTTACCATTTAGAATTTCATAAGGAGTTTTCTGGGTGAATGGCCTTACCAGAGCTCTGTTGACAATGTGACATGCAGTGTTAACTGCTTCAGCCTAGAACTTCCTATTCTACTAGCATGGTCCGAGCCATCTCCACAAGGGTTCGGTTCCTCCTCTCCACTACTCCATTTTGCTCGGGTGTCCTAGGTGAGGAGAACCTATGAGTGATACCGTTTTCTTTGTAAAAGATTTCAAACTGTGAGTTTTCAAACTCACCACCATGACCAGACAAAATGTTCAGAATAGAATTGACATTTTCCTATCTAACTTTCAGATAGAACTCCTGAAATTCAGTAAAAGCATCATTTTTGTGTGTGAGGAAAAATACCCAAGTGTATCTAGAAAAGTCATCAACAAGTACATATCTATATCTTCTTCCTGATATATTGACTGCTCTTGTAGGTCCAAAGAGATCCATATGAATCAGCCCATAGGGTCTAGAAGATAGGTTCTCTGTTCGGGATTTGAATGACTTCCTAATTTGCTTGGATTGGGTGCATGCATCACATATTTTATTTTCATTTTTAAAAGAGATTTCAGGGAGTCCTCTAACCATGCTGTGTTTATTCAATTTATGAAGAATAGTGTAATTGGCATGACCTATTCTACGATGCTAGAGATAGGCCACATCATTTTTATTTGCAGTGAGACATAAATTGGAATGCGCAATGTCATCTAAATCTACCAGGTAGATATTATTCACTCTCTTACCAGAAAACTTAACAATATCAGAATTAGGTTCATAGATGTTACAGCCATGAGAATCAAAGACAACTCTATGACCTTTATCACAAAGCTGGCTAATGCTAAGCATATCATAAGCATGACCTTCAACCAGCAATACTTCATCAATACAGCAGGTAGTACACTTAACCTACCTTACCTGACCCAAGTATTTTTGCTTTGGTATTACCTCTAAAGGTGACCTGTCCTGCACTCTTTTCGACCAGCATGCAAAATTTTTCTTTATCCCCAGTCATGTGCCTAGAGCAGCCACTGTCCAAGTACCACATATTATGCTTGGCTACCAGGCATACCTGCAATAACAATTAAGTAGAAGAATTTGGAACCCAAAACCATTTGGGCTCCAGAACAGAAGTAACATTATTTAAACATGATAATAAATGCTTTGGAATCCACATCTGTTTGGGAGTTGTTTGTTTGGTGGATTTATTTGTTTTCTTGCTTTTGTTATTCTTCTTTTCAGCATTTTCAGCTTGAATCTTTCCTGTTCTGTTCTGTGTCCTGACACCATTGTTATTAACAGATTGAGCATGTTTGTGCCAGTGCTTAGGCCAATGAGCATTCATTGTGGTGTAGCCAGTGGTGGTTCTAGACTGAACATAGTAACTGTGGTTTCTTGGATTTCTATGCTTGACTTGCTCAAACCACTTCCCATCATAAGATCTGAAATTCCGACTAGGGTGTGAATGATGGGCTGACCTTAAACTAGCTCTATCCCTGCCAGACTTACTGAATTGATGAGAATTTGTGAATTGGTATGGAATGTAAGTTGGAGCTCTGGGATAGTAGGGTTGACCTGAGTTACCCCTGTTTGAGTCTTGTCTCCTGAACACTTTAGGCCCACTTGAAGTATGCATGGGTATAGATTGGGTCTTTCTCTGATTTTTCTGTGGAGACTTGGTGAATATAGCCTGGAGTTTTGGTGTATGTGGCGATTGACCCTTAACCTGAAATCTACCTTGAGATGTGGGACAATGTGTACTCATATAACTAGACACATCAACTTTCTGTTTGCCCTTGTCCTTGGCACTGGGTATTTTGAAATTAGCAGATTTTTTGGAATGTTTCCACTGCTCATTTTAATGAGAGGTCCTTTTCCCTTTTCTGACACAAATGAAACAGTCTTGATTTCAAAACTCTTTTTAGCAGATGAATTAAAACCAAGCCCTTCTCTTTTAAAATTCACCTTTGTCCCCAAGAGAGCATTCGAATTTTCAGTCCCTTGAGTCATGCTCTCAATAGTTTGTTGTTCTAAATTCTCTACATTCTTTTTCAACTCAGTGTTTACCCCCAACACAGCATCATATTTTTCGTTCACAATTTTCATTTCCTTTTAAAAATTCTACAATCTAAGCTTCAGATCATCAACAATATTTTCCAGTATTTCGTTTTCTTTTCTAGCATCAATCAAAGCAGTTTTTATTTCATCAGATTCAGCATGAGATTTCTTTAAAACATCATTTTCAGTTTGAAGATAGGCAATTTTATCAGATAATGTAGTGTCATTCATGAGAGAATTAACTTTCCTTTTTAAATGCATATTCTCCTTTTAACACCATCAAATTTATCAAGCAACTCAGCATATGCATCCTCCCAATCATAAATAGTGTAATTCTAAAAGGGAGAGGTTACCTGACCATCTTTATCATTTTCACTGCTTTTTGCCATTAGACAGATTTGGCTTCTTTCTTCTTCACTTTCAGAGGTGCAGCTGTGACTGCCCTCATCCTCATCACTCCAAGTACTGATCATAGCCTTTCCTTTATTATTCTTCATTTTTGGCTTTTCCTTTTGTAGCTCTGGACAATCTGCCTTCATGTGGCCAGATCTCCTACAATGTTAACATTAATATCATTCTTTTTGGCAGAACTAGATTTATACCTTGAATATCTCCTGCCATCTGATTTTTCCTTCTGTATTGTCTTCCTTCTTTTCTCAGAAATCTTTTAAACTGATAGGTCAGCATAGCAAACTGATCATTTTCAATTTCAGATCCAGAAGAGCCACTTCCACTTGATGACCCCTTGCTACTAGATGTTGCCTTCAATGCAATGGGTTTCTTCTTTTTCTCTAGCTCATCTGATCGAGGTAAATTCATCTCATAAGCCATGAGAGAACCTATCAGCTCATCCACTATTGTAGAAGCTAAATTCCTAGACTCCTTGATCACGGTGGCCTTGGTATGCCATATAGGAGTCAGGGAACGCATGATTTTCCTCACCAACTCATAATCACTATAATTCTTACCCAAGCTTCTAAGACTGTTGGTGATGACCATAAGATGAGCATACATTTCAGTGATATTCTCATTCGGCTTCATCTTGAAAGCTTCATACTCCGAGACCAACATGTTTTCCTTGGTCTCCCTTACTTGTGAAGTTCCCTCATAAATCACCTCTAGTTTATCCCACATCTCTTTCGCTGTAGCGCAGGATGAGATCCAAGAAAATTCTATGGGATGTAGAGCACATTGGATGGCGTTGATAGCACTCCAGTTCAGTGTAGACTTTTGGATCTCTTCTCGTGTCCATAATTCCTAGTTCCCAGACAAATTGAAGGAACCCTTGCTGACGACCTTCCAGATTTCATAGTCCTTAGCTCTCAGAAATACCTGCATAAAGTTCTTCCAATAGGAATAGTTAGAACCGTCAAAGTAGGGTGGCTTACTTGTTGAATGACCTTCGGCTGTTAATCCTCTAGCATCCATAATGGCTACCTCTTCAGGATGTTAGTCCCTACAGAAGAGTTAGGCTCTGATACCAAGTGTTAAGTAGATCTAGAGGGGGGTGAATAGATCTTCCCATAAAGTCGACAGAATTAAACTATATATGCGGAATTCAAAATTATTTACTATCAACAACTGAAGTAATCACAAAACATTCAACTAATGAATCAATATTAGTTAGCAAGGATATAAGCAGATATAGTGACTGACTTAATTGCCAATTGATCTATTGCATATTAATGAACTTGGAAGAGATACTTGGTGGAGGTTCGACTCTAGGAGACTCCTCACACAAGTGATTCACCTTCCAGGTAAGCGTGACCTACCCTTAGTGTGGAATCCTTTTTATATACCTTCTTCTAGCTCACAAATGAACAAGAAATCAAGCAATTAATTTAGACATACTAGTAAGAAAAATGCAGCAAACACACCTACAATAGCAACCACGGACACAAGGAATTTTAGGTGGTTCGATCTCCTCCAGAGATCTACGTCCACCCCTTACTCAAATGAGTAAGGCTTCACTATTGAGCTTTACAGCTTGCTACGGCTGATCCACAGCTTTGGGGAACAAGTTCCCTACAGACGCTGAGCCTTACAGCTTTAGCTAGCCAGAAGAATCTTCCTCTGCCGCTGGGCAATACAGCTTGGCCAACTGCTAACTTATAGCTTTAACAATCCGCTGACACATAGCTTGAGTAAACAAAGGTTTGTAAAAACAAATCAAAGAAGCTAAGAAAACAAGAGAATGTAGCTCTGAATTGAGCAAATGTAGCTCTTAAATTGAGCAGACTGGTTCTGGTTTTGAACGAGGAACCAGGAACATAAAACACACTCACTCACTGAACTCTAATTCACTGCTTTTCCTCAATTCTATCATTTCTCCTCGAACATGATATGCCTCACTCAGGAATCTTCTCTATCAATTTTAGTTTGCTGGATGCTCACCCTTCTTTGCTGCTTCGTTGCTGAATTGGGTGATTGGCCCTTCTTTTATAACATCCAGGAGATGGGCGCGTGGTCGCCACATTTCCCGCTCAATTTTCAAGTCAGATCTGATCAAAACCTGTCTACGTGTTCGCATCACTGAGCTTTTACTTTCCACGTGGCGCTATGCGCCTTCCCTCAGATCACGTGCCAGTCACTAATCATAGTATACGTGACTGTATCAAGATGTTGGGCTTTACTGCTTCCTGGGCTTGAATTGTTCGATCTTGGTTCAATTCATAAATCCCTGTTATCAGATAAAGGATATTTAATCAAACACCTGATAGTCAAGAAAAACTGTAATAATGACAATATAATTCATGGTTTATAAGGGTGATTATAATGTAAATGAAACCATGAAGACAAAGAGTGACAGACCATTGATGCTTAGCTCATGTACTTACATTGACTTGAATGCATGAGCCATATGTATGCTAGCACAAACTTTTCATGCGTGAACAACGGCCTAGCACAAACTTAATGGTGTTAATGCAAATGTGCTCAGACCTGTCCTAGCGGATGTGCTCGGACCTCAATCAGCATATCTACAGTCATTATACACAATGTGCACTGACATGTGTGTGCATGATGGAGGATGTGCATCGACCTGATGCTATCAAAAAAAAAATGCTCTGACTTGTCCTAGCAATGTGCTTGGACCTGTAGTATGCCTAAGGTGAGTATGCATCGACGTTATGTGCTAAAACTTGAAACGTGCTCGAACCTGTATGTGCTCGGACCTGGTATGTGCTAAGACTTGAAAATGTGCTCGGTCCTGGTATGTGCTAAGGCTTGAAAACATGCTCGGACCTGGTATGTGCTAAGGCTTAAAAATGTGCACCGACTTGCTACAGTGTGTGCACTGACCTCAGTCTGCAAAAAGCCATATGTGCATCGACTGCTACAGTGTATGCACAGACTTTATTACGCATGTTATGAAAACATACTCAGACCTTATGGTAAACATGCACAGACCTTAATGTGAGCACGACAAAACCTGCACAGACCATATTGGTCACTACCACCGACATTAATGATACTAGCATCGACCTTAGTAAAATATGTGCACAGACCTAGTGTGTGGAAGAAGAAGAACTAGCACCAACCTGTATGCATGCTACAGTGATGTGCACAGACATCCATCTACCTAAGTCAAACTTGCACCGACGTTGGGTCTGCAGAAGGTTCAACTAGCACCGACCTTGTAACATACAAGGAACTATATGCACTGACCTTATGCTCGGACAAGCACCGACCTGTATGACAGACACAACATCTGCACCGACTCTAACAAGGCTAACACTAAATGTGCATCGACGCTAGTATGGCTTACACAAACTTGCACCGACCTCCAATGCACATTGTTTAAATGTGCACCGACCTAAACCTGTACAATGCTGAACTAACATAAATGCATAAATGTCTTAGCAGTCAATCTGACTAGAACAATTTCATCAAAATAAGAAATGCTACAGGAGGCAACATAGTCAACTAAACTGATGCCAATCATTCAAAACACACAGACTCCTAACAGACATTGTGTCCAGAGGAGTCATAACATTCTTCCCTAGACATCATCAAATCAGGAGGCACAACAACAACAACAACAACAGCAGCACTTGTAGAATCCCGGCTTCGTTCTCAACACAGAATCATGGGATACAACTGCAAGCTGGGTCACATCAAGATACAATAACAGCTGAACACACGGCTAACATATACAAGCCACACTGCGAACAGCTCACCAACAAGGACCCATAACAACAACGATAAGAATCTCGGGAAATGCATCTCAAGGACCACAATCACATCCCGAGAACACAACATCCAAGAAAATACAGAGGGAGAAAGGGTACTCAACCAGCATATATGCCGATAGATTCCCCTAATCCTCACAACATGCCAGTGCCCACAACCATAATTCCTCCAGCAATAGCACGGCAACCAACAACATCATGGCACGCATAGCCAAGACGACAATCACACCAAGGAAAACAACCTCTCGGCCAAGCAGAATCTGCCAACTTCACTATCCTGAACCGTGGGTTATCAGCCCACACGCTTCCGCTGCATGCTCAACACACGCACATAGGCATCAAGGATAACTCGGCATCCACATGTCAGCACACACTCGGTGCCATCGTAATTCACACAACTGCAACGTACCACGCCTCGAGTATTGATCTTGCTAACAGCCGATCACAAGTCGCCAAAGTGCAAACCAAGAAGAGCATCAGCTTCAGCACAAAGCACACAGGAATGCTAATCTCAGCTTATACTTACGTCCTGAATGATTATTGAACCTTCATAGCACAATAGCCGCCAAACACGGCACATCTGACACGGTGCACAACTGCTCCCAAACACAAAATCTGGGTGCAAAGCCAAGCAACCGTTGAACAAAGGCAAATCAGGTTCAGAATTAACACAGTCCACACTTAAGCAGACACAGGACAAAGGCTTCACCAAGATAGCAATTCCAAGGCTTACCTCGAAAAGTCGCCACCAAACAAGAGGAGAAGAATCAAGCTCGATTAATAGTAGCTCACCAGGAAGGAAAATCCTAGGTTCACTCAAGCATTCTTCCAAACAAGGCATCTAATCGACCACCACGACACCATGTTAACACCTCAGCGCTAAACAAATCTAAATCTAGGACGACCAAGGCAACATAGAAATGTGCACGGCCATCACACCAACGAGAAAGTCACCAGCCACCTGAATAAATTACATAAACATCTCGAACACCGCACCACAGATTCATGCATGCCGGCGAAATCTGCCAAGTACAACATAATCGAGAAAAACACCATAACAAAAGAAAAAGCACTCCGTCACATGCTGACGAGTGCAGAACCATCTCGTACAGTGCCAACACAGCACGCACAAGACCACAAATGGAAACAAAGTGACAAGCAATCGCAAAATCGATGCCAGCTGCCGACTGTACTGGACCTTAAGGACTCTGAATACTGTAATATCTCAAATTCCCATGTACTTACACACAATCACAGCTCTGATACCACCTGTGATGACCCAGGGTCCGGATACCGGGTAAAACCGATAACACTTGGATCATGCGAGGGCTCCCAAGAGCGGTAAAGCTCCGAAGGGATAAAAGGAGTGTGTGGAGTACATTGAAGTCCCAGATAAGGTAGTAAGCAATTAATATTTCATTGATCAAGTTTGCTAAAGTAGCAGAAATAAATTATTTTTTTAATTAACAATTTAAATTAACAGAGTCCAGTCCAAGTAAAGGCAAGTACAGTCCAATAGAAAATAAAACGTACACTGAAGTCGGGGGAAGCCCGACGCAGAGAACGCTGGCAACATTGGCAACCACGAGCTGACGCACCGCATCACGAACCACGAGGAAGAAGAACGACCACATGTGCAAAGTAAGGGTGAGCCTCGTGTCACTGGCTTAGTAGGGGTCACGCGGATCCCCACTGGAAACAACACAGTAACATGCTAAACAGTAAAGCAGGAAAAGTAGGAGCAATAGTAGTAGCTACAACAGTAAAGCTGTAAAAAGTAGGAGTAAGCAAACAGCTAAAAGAAAGAGTAAAGCCGTACTAACCAGAAACACAGTCGCCGACCAAACCACGGCTCTCTAAGCTACTCCAAACGGCAACAGAAAGGTGAACCCTGATCTCACAAAGTCAGGCGTTACCTATCCATCAACAAAGTACAAGCTCCATGGCTGAAGCCTACCAAAACAGGCAAAAGCCCTATTAAAAGACCTACACAGTCAAAGACACGAACATAAACAACTAGATCGTCGTGTACATTACATAAGAATAGACCGTAGGTGAAGTCAACACAGACTACCCGATGAGTCACGCGAACCATGGCGAGAACCAGTCACGAAGCACAAGTCACGCGATGATAAGAACGAGAGTCATGCGTCAAGTGACAAGAGCACCTCCTCACTAGACGAACAGCCAGATGCGTCCACTGACGTCTTACACTGCGCCACAAGTATCTCCCACACACCTGGAACGGTGATAACTGAGACACTCACAGAACCGAGTACAAGGAACAACAGTAACGAGTGACTAGTCAGGGTCACGCCCGTCGGTGCTCGTCCAAACGCCCCTGACCACGTGTGCACACACGAGCTCAATGCCTTGAGCCAGGCCTCTAGCTAGTTTCCCCCCAGTAGGATGCTACTGCCAAGCAAGGGAGCCCACAAAAACTAGCTTACAAACCATCTGTCGGGAACTGCCCCGCCACCACTCCTAGGTTGGCTGACACATTGGAATGTGCCGTCGGGCTATGACTAGTGGATGCTCACAAGACACACAGAGAGTCCAAAACCTCAGTGCTGAAGTACGGACAGGCTAAACACGCACTGTCGCACGTACTATGAAGTACCAGACACAGAATATCATACTAGACTGCCACCGGACTCAGGATAAACCACTAGACCTGCTAACACAACGATCCTCGAGTCTTATGACTCGGGGTCAAGATCATCATACAAATAGGTAACAAGCCGCCAATCAGCCTAGTCCCTAAGCCACATCACGAGAAAACACTGATAGAGAAAACGGCATAGGATCACCTGATCCACACCTCCGCATAACACAAACCACGGAGACCTGAGGGATCACCGAGACCCTAAAAACGTATGGACATGCAAATCGAGGTAAGACAATACTTCAAGGCGTCCAAAACCATGTCTCGATCCATACCAGATCACCGAGACATTCACAAGGTCATATGTCAACCACTGGTTCACACCGGGTTGACCAGACACCAAGCATGACTCTGAAACAGTACGGAACACCACTCGATATAATGGCACTCCTCGGCCACCCCACAATAGGGTCATCACCCTCATAGGACATCCGAGATATCCACGGGATTGCGGGCAAGCCACAAGGTAAGGCCAAGGAAAATGGAGGCCAATCATAAAGAAAACAGGACAATGGGACTAAACAGTCACATGTCTTACCGCCAGGAAGACCGAGCGATCAGCTAAAAGGCCGCTAGACAACCAACTACAAAAACACAGGGGCATGCGGTCCATCGTAGGGCCGCAAGGAGACTGTAGCAGTCATGGACCCGACCGCTAGACCCAGTCAAACTCCCTACAGTGAAACTGACTAAACCGGTCAAACAGAGCTTAGCGGTCACCCAAAGGACCGCCAAGAATGCTACACGGTCAGGGCTAGGACCGCTAGCCCAACCAACTTAGAAACCCTCAAACCGACATAAACATCACTTAGCGGTCTAACGATGGACCGCCAGGACCAGCCTTGCGGTCTATCGCGTGACCGCTTGGCCAAACCGACTAACACACAATTCCTAGCGGTCTAATAATGGACCGCTGGAAAGGGCTTAGCGGTCCTCCATTGGGCCGCTAGCCGACGCAAACGATCACATGACTGCTAAAATCCAAACTGACATTAAACCGACATAGACCCAAACACAGCCTAGCGGTCACCCAAGGACCGCTAAAGAGGTGAAAACGGTCACTGGTATGACCGCTAAGGCATTACGGCAGGTAAAATAGTGGAATGGCCGATCCCGGCCGTTCCACGCCCCGTTCGCTTCTAAACGAAGAGGAAATAACCGTAAGGACCATACAAGCCTTCCACAAACGGTAAGGGATCCAAACGACGCATAAAACATAAGAAATAGGCAATTTCTCCGAATTGACCCAAATTGTGTCACATGGGTTCCCGGGCTCATACCGGTCCCAAATGACAACCATTCACAACCAAACCAGCGGGAACGGAATGCAGACATGCCAGGGATTGAAATAAAACTGATTAGGCTAGAAACCGTCGCCGAGAAAGGCAAACTCGTCTCACACCCCCCAAAGATTGTTTCACCCAAAACAAGGCAGAACCCACTCGTTCTCGCACAGTTTAGCTCGAAATCACGGGGGAACGCAATACATGAGTAGGGCGTCCATCTCCCCACCTCCACCGAAGTTCCAGCGCGCCGAAGCGACTAAAACACGTCGAAATCGATCAAACGAACCCTTCATGTTGGCTTTGAATCCACCGAACGGGATCGCGCCAACCACGCTCCGATCCTCGCACCAGCACGCTCCGGACCACCTCAACGACATCTCTACAGCATCTCCGGGCCTCCTCCGTCTGCAACTGGAGTAGAGGGGGAAAGAGGAGAGAGAATGAGAGGGGAAGAGAGTGACGACGAGAGAGGAGAGAGGAAGGAGAAAGAAGAATAAAAAGAAAAGGAAATTAGGAATTTTCTAATTTTCGTAAAATCTGATTTTTGGTCCGAAAATGCACTAATTCAAAAAAATATGAAAAAATAGTCTAAACGATCCTCGGAAAGAATGCAACGCAACGGTAGCATCCTCGAGTCAATGAATTGAATAATAAACTCACCACGGGGCTATGTAACTAGTACGAGAGAAAAATCCACGCGGATCGTAAAACACAACTCATGACCCACAATAGCCATCCGAAACTCTCTGATAAAGATCCGAAAGACTCAAGGTCTTACAGCTTTTATTCTTGACAAAAAATTTGAGCCATCCATGAGATAACCTACCTTAATTTGTGCTCTTAGAATGTCAATTTCGGATTGGAAGTAAGTCCTAGTTCACTGCATGTCTTGTATTAGATTAGCAACTTCACGTCCTTCTATATCCTGATTCCCTTGTCCTAAAGATGTGAAATTTTGAGGGTAGATAGAAGTTATGAAGGGTAACAAAAAGTTCTAAAGACACCTTTGCTAAATACCTCATTTAGGGCTTCGAATTCCTTGATCAATCTGGGTCAGAAGCACTAATTCCTGAGTTTCTTGGATTGAATCAGTAACTTTGGAAGCTTCTAACTCTTTACAGACTTGATCTCCTAAAATGAAATTTGGAGGAGAGTTAGATCTAACTATAATGAACAACTTCCTAGAAGAAACTTACCTTTAATTCAACCTCTTTACCTGAGTTCCACGCGAGCCAAAGTAGGGGTCGCGCATGTCAAATATGGGACCTATTTATAGGTTTTAGCTAGGGTTTGAGGATTAGAATGAACTTAGACTCCAAAGTATGTTTCCAATTAGATCTTCTAACCTTCTATACTTATCTAATTAGTAGATAGAGTTGACCCTAGGTGATTTGGATGCCAAAAATCCAACCTTTTCACATTTTCTTATACTCACGAAAGTGAGAGGGCTTAGCGGTCTAGGACTAGACCGTTTACTAGCGTTTGGCGGTCTCACGATAGACCGTTTGCCTCTATGAGTGCCAAATTTGAATTTAGTTCAAACTCTTTTAATATTATCCATGGTATTATCCTTTAACTTATCTTCTAAAGGAGTCGTTATCTCTTAATTCCGTGATTACTCTTATTTTAGGGTTCTAGAATATGGGCTAAAGTCCAAAATAATCTTTTTGGACCAATTGGGTTTATTATATGGGCCTAGACCTCTTGGACTAATGTGGGACCTAAATAATTGGATTTAATTAACCATAATTAAACTAATATCCCATTAAACGCTTAGTAATTATTATAATTATGTTTTAAATCCAAAAAATACTTAGAAAATTCTCGGGTGTTACAGCCGCTAAGTGTTTGACCTTGTGTCTGGTAGAAGCGTGCATAGTGTTCGATATTAGTTCTGTTTGAAGCATCTGTTCTGTGATAGAGTTTTGCGATCTATCATTCATTTTCGTCTAGTTTAATTTGATTTGGGTTGAATTTTTAATTCGAGCATAAGTTTTTGAAAGGGGATCTATTCACCCCCCTCTAGATCCCGGCCTTGCACCAAACAGGACCCTGGCCCGGAAGTAACATTCCCGGGACCGGCCCTACTCCCCAGCATGAAGACACTCGCCTTTTAGGACCCGTACTTGACTACTCACCTCGAGCCGCGTCCGGCCTCCCTCAAGTGCCAGCTAATGTTCACCCCCGCCATCCAGTCTAGCCCTCCCTTGGCGATTCGGGCACGTCCCTAGCTCCGTGTGGAGAGCCCCTGTAAAAACACGCGGATAATTCGCTTTATCCTGCAACGACCCGGGGATCGACCCACGTGTCGAAATTATCCCATGGCTTGCACCAGATATACTTCTGCCCTTTCGGCCCACTTGTAAAGCCCATGTGGCACCTATAAAGCATGAAACCAGTTGAATATGCATGCATGTACTTGGGTCCCATTTCCTTAGCCGCACTAGCCAGTGTGCAACCAGTCTCCCGGATTTCAGTTTACCAACCCCTCTAGTCATGCACAATTGTTACCCTATAGCTGCAGGGTGTACCCGGTCCCCTGTCCTTGGCTTCACAAATATCCAGGCTCTTCTTCAGCACAGAACAAAGGTGTTCGGATTCAATCCGATATAAATAAACACTGGCTACTTGCGGTGGGGGGGGGGGAAGATGTCCCGTACACGAATCCCTACAATTATCTGCACACTCGCACTTGTGGAACCTCCCTTCTCTCCACGTGTCGCTCAATACCCCGTGCCCATGTGTCGCATCCTGGTGACACTTCCCCAGTCAACTTTTGGTTCCATAGGTGATCATCAAGAAATCGACTGACACGCCCGCACCCTGTCTGGCCACCCTGTCATCCTAGAAAGCTCTCGTGCAAGTTGACCCCTCTCAACTTTCCGTAAAAGGCGAGTGTATGGTACTACCGAGAGAGGCATACGGCTACACAGGAAAATATCCACGAGATAACATAAACTCCCTTATTTTCCTTTATCGCTTTATTTCCCTTCTCACCGTGGTCACTGACTTCGATGTTGAAAAATAACAAGTTGGCACGCCCGGTGGGACGTCTCCCGCCTTTCTTCTTTCTGTTGAAGAGAAGCCCGTGCCAACCCTAAAATCGTGGTGCCCTTTTCCTATCCTTGCAGGAGAGGTAGAGGAGGGACACATATTCCCCTGCAGCTTCCAGCTTGCATTCTGATAGCCGGACTGTGCCCGGCGACTGTCTTCGACCGTCGCCCTCTCCAGCAACCAACAGTCCAGCAGCTGTGGCGGCCGTAACCTATGGCCCCATCGTCATCGCCACCCATGCACGGGTGGGCTACTTGGCGACGCTGATTGATTTCGGTGACTTTGCCCCCGTCTTCAGATCACCCTATTTCTTGGGTGTGGTCCCTGTGGCTATTCTGCAACCGATCCCAATTCATGTTCCTACTCGTGCAGCTGAGTCACTGCGCGCCGCCCCAGCATCGTTGGCCCATCCGAGTGTCAAACTCTGGGCCTCCACTACCGGCCCCCACTAGGGTCCCAGATCATCTCTTGCCCGGACATGCGTTAGCTCCCGGGTCTAATATCGGTTGATCTTCAACACGAGCTCTACGCCCTAGACTTCGGCTACTACCTTAGCATCCTACTCGGGTCTCCAACCCCGAGTCCTAGCCTAGCCGACACTAAACAGGGATCCCTGCCTCGGGTCCGCAGCTCCTCAGCACTTCACTCGTGTCCCCAACCCCGAGTCTCAGCTAAGTTGGCACCCGACACAGGTTCCCTGCCCCGGGCCCCCGACTCCGCAGCACTTCACTCGGGTCTCCAATCCCGAGTCCCATCCAAGCCTACTCCCGACACGGGTTCCTTGCCTCGGGTTCAAGGCTCCCCAGCATTTTACTTGGGGTTTTTGACCCGAGCCTCGATCGAGCCAACACTCAATACGAGTTCTCAACCCAGAGTTCGAGACTCCCCAACACCCGGCTTGGGCATACAATCCTGAGTCTTATCAAGGTCAGTCCCCGACGCGGACTCTCTGCTTTGGGCCTCTGGCCTCCCAGCTCTACAACGGGGTCTCTACCCCTATGATCCAGTGATGCCAACTCCCAGCTCAGGCATTCCCCCTCAGGATATGGCGACCTCAGCACCCAGCTTGGGCCATTGGCCCCAAACGTCAGCAACGCCGATGCTCAACACAGGTTCACAACCTCAAGTTTTCAGCACCCCAGCATTCTCCCCAATGTTGGTTCTCGATGCGAGAGCATCATCTCGAGCTCCGAAAACCATTCTATCGGCATGGGCAGAAGCCTATACTCGGGTCACTCAGCTATCAGCTCTTGGTATGGGCTCCATGACCCAAAGGTCGATCCCAGCACTCTTCACCGACAGCTTTACGCTACCGGCAACGATAGACTAGGTCTTCTCTGTCTACCACCTTGGAGCAGGGTCCTCCCTGGCTCCCCAGATGAAGCGTCGTAGCGGCCGCAGAGGTAGGCGACCCGTTGCTGCAACCAGCAATTCTGGCAAGACTATTATTGTCGGCGACTTGAGGATTCATCTCAATGGAGGCAAACCAATCATACCCCGGGGTCGGACTGTGCCTACGATCCCCATTGCCAACCGCTTCAGCCTCTTGCAATGAACACAAGAGGATAAAGCATAACTCAAAAAAGTTGGTGCCTCGGCGATTAACCGGGGGCACCTACACCAGTCCAGCACCTAGACTCCCAAGTCCCGTCGAAAGAATAATGACAAGGGAGGACAACAACTTAGCCTGAGGACAATCTGGGTTACCCCGGAGGAGGCTCAAGCTGTTCGAAGGGCACGTACTAAGAACTCTCTTCGATCGCCCGGGTGGGGCGTCGCTCGTGACATCATTGAATCTTTGTTGGCATAGTCCGACGACACCCAGTCACTAAGCCTCTCCAGCCTAAATAGGCCAAAGCAAAGAAGGGCTTGTGCCGTGCCCTGCTAGCATCCAGCCTCAAGCACTCCTCGGGTCGACCCCACAATGGAGGCTCCACTTCAACGGACCTCAGTCTTCGATAGATTGGGGGCACTAGTCCGCTCTGAGAAGCATTCTCAGAAGAAGCAGATGGTTCGACTCATCAATGACGTGGTTCAGGTGTTCTCATGTTATGCCACCGGACACCAACTCGGCACGCAGTCTGATGACCTAAACCAACCTATGGCCCAGCTTAGAAGACCTCACCCTCGAACTCAACCCTCGGCACCGTCAGGTCACGTCGGCACTTCTGCCGGACCACAAGCGTCGGACTGCGCCGAAGAGGTCCCAGTCGATGATCGTGGAGCTCCTATTAGTGCGGATCCAGTCAAAAATGATCCTCCGGCAAATGAGGTTCAAGAGGTGACTCTCGAGACTCTCATGAAGGAGAACCAACATTTGAAGGCCCTCCTGCAAGACCTTCTTTAAGAGCGAGACCTTTACGCTCAGCAACCTGCTAGGCCTTTGGCCGAAGCACCAGCACTACCAGTTGGGCACAATGGTGCCAACACCTCAGTAGTAGTTGCTCGAACCTCGACAGTAGTAGGGTTCGGCACGTCTCTAGTAGAAGCCCATCTATGAGCCTCCAACATGCCTGTGCCAGAGCATCTTAAGTGTGGCGAAACGGAAGATGATCGAGCGGATCGTCGAGACGAAGCTCACCCAGTATGGGAAAGGGGTCACCACTATAGACCTCTATAGTGTACCCTACCCACTACATCACCAAATGAAAAAGCTTCCCCCGAAGTATGCCAAGCTCCCGAAGCTGTAAAAGTTCGACGAGTAAGGGTCTCCACACGAGCACTTGACCAATTACATCACGGCCATGAGCGAGCTAGCGCTGGACGAGTCATACCTCCATCACTACTTTGCCACTTCACTTATGCGAACAGACTTTCAATGGTATTCCCGCCTGAAGCCCAATTCAGTAGTCGACTGGGCAGATCTCCAAAAGAAATTCCTCGATCGTTTCCAGACGGCCGAGCGCAAGATCTCCCTGGCCGAGCTCTGCTCTCTCTGGCAGAAGAAGGGCGAGGGTGCCCTCGACTTCATAAAGAGATGGCGAGACCTCAATATTGTTGTATAAATCATGTTTTGATGATGTCCCACTATAAGTCATTGACCAATTGATTTAGAAGCTCATGAAACAACCCTTTATTGGCTAGGTGTGAAGAGGTTTAACCAAGGCTGTGAAGTCTCGCGATCAATGACACCCAAGAAGGGGGTGAATTGAGTGTTTACAAATTTTAAGAAAACTTTTGGCCCTTTTAAAGAATGTGATAACATGCTAATCAAGAGGTTCAAAACTGTTTGTTCACAAGTTGGATTTATCAAACTTTATTTGATGATGATATAGATTAAGCAAGATATACGTGGATAAACCCGACAACAATTTATACTAACACTCACGTAGAATATAGGTAGAGGGAATGAACCAAACCACACAATTCAAACCACATTGCACAACGATTTTTAAGGTGGTTCGGATGCAACGACGGTGATCCTACGTCCACCCCTCACCAAACCCAGTGAGGCTTCACTCGGGGATAAATCCCCAAAAGGAGATGACGCTCCAAACACACATGCAGGACGACGCCTACCCACACACACGGGGATGCGCCCCAACACACACACACACACACACACACACACACACACACACACACACACACACACACACACACACACACACACACACACACACACACACACACACACACACACACACACACGGAGACGAGGTCTCCAACACGATCCAACAACTGGATCAACATTACAAACACACGCTGCGACAGATGCCGAACTCCACACACTAAAACGACCGGATCTAAATAGATCCACACATACACACACAGATCAAAGAAGACCTACGCACACACACGAATGAAGCACGATAACCACACACAGCCACGGATCCAAAACGATCCACACACACACACACACACACGAGTGTTTACAGTTTATAAGGAACACAAATATAAAACCCAAAGCACAAAGACCATGAGGTAAAGTTTAGAAAACTCATGATTTGGGTTCCACTGAGTGTATGTTGCTGATCTTTGAGTGATGCTTCCTTCTTTAATTGAATGGCTTTATATGAAGCTTGAATATCTTGATAAAGGATGAAGAGATCTTTCCACGAAGTACTATTCACGGCTACAGTAGTAGCTCCTTCTTCCTTGGACCGCTCCTTTGATCTTCCTTGAAGGCCTTGCTTGCTTCTACTTCTTTCTCCCTTAGACAATCTTTCTTGAATCCTTGCTTGCTTCTTCTTTTTTTCCTTTGAGATTGCTAGCTTCAGATAGAGCTGAATCACCTTGGAGATGGATGATGAACTCGGTCATGAATTACTGTTCACGGAGCTACAGTACCCTCTTCTTCCTCCTTAGACAGCCTCCCCTTTAGATCTCTTAGTTGGTTAGCGTTTATGACTCCAATGAGATATTTTATAACCCTTGAATGGTCCATAGACAAGCCCAAGACGAGATCCACAAATCCTGCCTTGATTGGTGGCAGTGGGCATAAACAATTGGATGAAGATTCCTCTCCACGAGCTTGAAATCAAAAGTCAATATTGGGGGCTTTGGGATGTTCGGTCGACCGGCGGCACTAGGTCAGTCGACCAAAAATCTGCAGACAGATCATTTTTGCATTCTGTCAAAACTGGTCGACCGGCCCTCTGGCGGCGGTCGATCAAAAATCTGCAGAGATGGGACTTTTTGGTCCTGTCACGTCTGGTCGACCGCCCAAGGTTTGTTGGTCGACCGAAGTTGCCTAGACCTGCAAAAATGAATAGTTAGCCCAATGAAACTTGTCCAAATGACAGTGGCTTTATGTCCTCATTCATTTCATGCATTTTGGGATTGGATTTAACTTGGTTTATACATTTGGAGAATTTAAACCATTTGTGCATATGACCATGATTGGAATGAAGAACTTCTGCAATCAAAGAACTTATGCATTCAAATCGAACTTGTAAGCTATCAATCCATGCAACCATTGTGAACCTCAATTACCATAAGTGAAATCTATAAAAGAGAAGTATATGGAATACCCATGGTGAGATTGATGCCATAACAAGGTAAGAATCTTACCAATGGTTCTTGACAGTAGATGACATATACCACCTGTGTTGAATTGTAGAAAAGCAAGGTACTTATCAAAACGTTTGTTTTACCTTCCAAGCAATCGTCATGATGTTTGATCCTACAATCAAGATAGACAAAGTTTAATACCATGCTTGTTCACATTAAAGAGACTATGAAACCTCTTGCCTCTTGTTCTTGTTCACATTAAAGAGATTATGAAACCTCTTGCCTCTTATAAAACCAACTCAATCAACCAAGGATCAAGACCATGTAACCGTTGCCATTTGCCATCTCAACCATACATAAACAACAGAAGCACAAGGACTCTTTGATTATCACACAGCCAAGTAGCATCATGAATCCTCATACCATTGTAGGGTCAAATGAGTCCTAGACGGTATCCTCTGATACCAAGAGTAAGGACCAAGGCTCGGATTCAGAAGGGGGGTTGAATGAATCCCTTAAACATTTTGCCCAATAAAAAGTTAACTGTAACAATAAGAGATGCGGAATTAAAACAAATTAGGTTCTACCAAGTCTGAAGGACAGTGAGCTGCTCAATCAAACAGAAAATGTGCAACCAACATGCTCACTGGACATAGAGAGACAGATCATGCCTAAGCATTCATCTAATGGAATAAGACAACCAAACCACAGTAAACAAGGGAATTTTTAAGTGGTTCGGTCTGTAGACCTACGTCCACCCCACACTCAAACCAGAGTGTGGCTTCCGCTGATACACAGCATAAACTACTAGGCCTCACAGCTTGCCTACAACAGCTGAGCATCACAGCTTGCTTCCGTTGGGCAATACAACTTAGCCATTCGCTGCCTGACAGCTTGACCCACTGGGCAATACAGCTTAGCCTACCAGAGGAATCCTCCTCTGAAACCGCTGAGCGTCACAGCTTGCTCTGCTGACTAACAACTTGAAATAAAGGGTGTAAAAGGAAAACAAGAGATAGGAAATCACAGTGACTGAAAGCTGAAAAATCGTAAACCAACTGAAGCTCTCACAGGAGCTGACTAGCCTGGATTTGATCCAAGGTCCAGTGGAACTAATCCTCAGCAAAGTCTTCTATCTTCTTCTCTCGATCTCACGAGCTTTCTCTCTTTCACTTCTGCTCTGCTCTACTGCAGCTCTCAGACAATTCCTGTTCTTATATTCTTCTCTTTTTCTCTAGGAATAGTTATATTGATGGCAGGAAAAGGGTCTTATATACTCCTTCAATCTAAGACACACGAGCTCTCCCCTAGGAGTGTGGAGAGAACACCCCTGCCAGGAAGCTTCAGGAATGTCTTGGCCACGTGTCAGAATCTGAACGAATGAGAATCCACATGGCGACTTCTTTCAGGGATGGTTCGCCGTGGATCACGTGCCCTTTCTTAATAAGTCACGATCAGTAGTTATCCTGTCACAATATCAGACACTTAGTCAGTTTAGGATAGACAAGAATAAAGTGTTGCACCGAGTTGATAAGACCATTAAACAGACACCGTGGGTGCTCAGGCGTGCATAGACTCAATATGGCTTAAACACATATATGCACTGACCTAACTAATTTACACAACAGGCACATGCACTGACACTGACATGAGACTTGGTGTGTGCACAAATAAAGAACGCACTGAGATGATGTAATGTCAGAACTGAAGTGCACAGACTCAACATGGTATTAGCATACACACACATGCACAGACTTAATACTCATGCATATATGCGGGACGTGCTTAGACTTGACGCTAGATGCATGAGACTCTTATGCATCGAGTTGCCTTAGACAAGTTGCACAGACAAAATGTGCCCGGTGCAAGAGTTGCACCGACTCATTGTTCCTAGACTTAGGTGTGCACAGACTTAACCTGTATGCAAATCTAAGAGGTGCACGAACTGTGTGTGTACAAGGCAAGGAATGCACAGACTGCACAGACTTTACAGGCTCTGCCCATACTGAAAACACCATGAGCAATGATGCACCGACATTGAGCGTGCAAAAAGATGAGGAATGCACAGACATGGCAGCGCGCGCCTTAAGTTTGCATAGACTCAAAACACATACATCCCTCATGCACCGATGTGCCGAATACATGTGCACTGACTTTATGTACTTGGTGCGAGAGTTGCACCGACTTGAATGCGTGCGATAACGCTAGTTGCATCGACTCTAAACTCCACAGCTCAATCTTGCACTGACCTAGCTAGCATGCAATACAAAGGTTGCATCGACATGATGCCAGCCCAATGCAAGGACTGTGCCAACCTTACATGGATGGAGTACACATTGCACCGACTATCATTCACCAAGGTAGCGTGCAAGGACTAAGACGCACAGACCAATATGCACATGAACAATAACATGCACTGAGTTTCTTGTGCAGTCGGACTGACATATATGCACGAACCTTAGCCTTAGATAACGACTTAACCGCTAAAGTGCACTGACTTAACTGATGCATATGGAATTGCACTGAGATGAACCAGATGCGATGCTTTCATTCAAAATATCATCAAGATGCCACATACAATTGTTCAATCATTCAATCAAGCAAACTCAAGTGGTGACTCATAATATGACTATCAAGAAAGTAATGAATCACACTCAGTATGGCATATAGTGTTGCTAACATCAAAACCACATGAACTAACATACAACCCATCATCAAATTCAATGTATCACACTCAGTGTGACTTATAGTGTTGCTAACATCAAAACCATCATCAAATCAAAACCATCATCACAACCACAGGGGCACAACAATCTCCCCCTTTTTGGTGATGGCAACACCATGAGTCACACTGACTCAAACTATTCTCCCCCTTTGACTTCATCAAAAAGAAAATAGTTTGAGAGAGTGAATAAGCAGGAATGAATGAAATGCAATAAAATCTGCCCCATTGACAATAGAAAAAGCACATGAGAGCTATTCTCCCCCCAAAGTGCAATAAGACACAACATACTCTCCCTGGATGAGAAGAAGAAGCAAACATACATGAAATGTAATAAAATCTCCCCCTGAATGATGAAATGAAAGCAGCAAGCACAGGGGCAATTAGACAATCAAGTATCAAGCCTCCCCCTGAAAACATGAGTGGAATCAGAAATCACAAGGACTGTGAGAAGCAAGAAATGTAGTCAAAATTGCTTGAAACCTTTTATTGCTTGTGATATCAAGACACAGGGTGTACCTACAGGGATGAACTCTGAATCACCAATGAATCAATCCGGAATCCACCACCATAAGAATTCTAAAATTCAGAAGGTTGCAAGTGAACAAGGTAATATTGGGAGTGGCACCTCACATTTGTATGGTCAGAAAAATACATGTGGAAGGCCCACAGAACCAGAACTGGTTACAAGAATATTTTGTCAGGGATACAGAAACAAGATGGAAGATTCCAATAGTGTGGAGAATGAAACTAGTGATTTAAATGAAGTAAGTGTATCCAAAGGTAGAGTGATATCACAGGAAGCGTAGCACATGATTTTTCAAGAATCATTCAGCAGAGATTAAGCACGATCTGACAAACACAGTGCAGGGAGTGAGCAACAGGTGAATGTGCAAGATGATTAAGTTGTCCGAGGTGAGACTGATCAGAGGAAATAGTATAGCAGGTACCACTGTTATAAATCCTCATAAGGAAAGACTCTCCTATCATAAGGGGTTATGAATTAACCGACATGACCCAACTGGTTTAAACATGATGTATACCAAATTTGTCAATTAAATTCAATACTCATATCTGAAACTAAGTTTTAATAAAGGTGAACCAATAAGTCATGCAACATGCCAGATCAGTCATCTTCCATCTTACACAAATAACCTCAATGACTCCTTTGAGAGTTACACAGTGCAGTATTGAGATTAAACACCCTTAAATGTATGTGAAGTTGACTGATTTTCACACAAAATTTACTTTTGATCAGCACTTTAATTTTCTTGAGCAATTTTAGTTGATCAACACCTTTGACATGAGGCACAACACGTCTTAGGTGAAGTGACCCAGTTACTCAGTGTGATAACTGCCATTTCCTC